>JAAGEH010000040.1:19162038-19389030 GCA_011751065.1 Lasiurus cinereus
ACACACACACACACACACACACACACACACACACACACACACACACATGCACACACAGCTCTGATGGTGGGCAGCCTTGGCCAGATTGCTTCATCCTCTGACCCAGGGACTGGTGGGCCCAGGTGGTCCTCTGTGGGGAATTCGAGGGACCCAGGCCCTTGCTCCACCTGGGACTCAATGCTATAGTGTCACCAGCTCTCCTTTGCCGAAAAGAAATAGGTTCATGCTTCATTGTGCAGAGCAGCAGGTGTCCATGGAAGAATTACAACAAGACAACATCTTGTCTCCACCCTTGTAAGAAGCAAGATAATGTTTGTGCAAGGACGGGAGGTAAGGCTTCAAATGAGGGCTCTGGGCAGGAGGCCAGCAGCTGCCAGCCTCGCAATCAGGCCGAGTCAAAGCCAGGGAGATCTCTGCACACACAGGGGCAGCAGGTTTCCTAGCAGCAGTGATGAAAAACGACTTGAGATCAGGAGAGACAGGGAAACCAGTTGAGCGAGGCTGTGGCCCAAGCACTCTCATAGACTCCATTTCATTTAGTATTTACCACAATCACATTTTACAGATGGAGACAGCTAGACTCAAAGTGTAAGAAACCTGCCCAGACAATTGATCATGGAACCAACACTAAACCAACACCCAGAAATCAACACATGTAGGAAAAGAAAAATGGGTGTCTGTGCTGATTCTTATGACCCAACAAACCAGAATAATGAGAAGAAAAAACAGGCTGTCCACAGGAATCCCATTTGTTTTGCAACGCCTGCTTGATCACAATAACCAGGACATCCCCCTATTCAAAAATTTTAACTAAACTTTTCATATTACTTTTACTGTGCTGATGGTCTCTACATTTTGATAAACTGCATGCCTTGTTAGCAGGTTTGATAGACAGGAGAGAGCTGCTGGAATAGGTGGGATTCCTAAGGAAAGAGGAAGAGCAGTGAACCAGGTTGGAAAATGAGGGACCAACATTGAGAAAAACCTGGTTCAAATCCCAGCTCCCCCAGCTGCTGGCTGTATGACATTGTGTCCTTACTTAACCCCTCTCTGTTTCCTCATATTAAAATGGAGATGTTAATATCCTCTTTACAGTTGTGTTCAGAAGAGAGATAAAATAATCACTATGATTAGCACAGTGCCTCTTACGTGCAACTTCCTTTCACCTTTATGTTTCCACATGGAGGGACATCAATGCCTGTAGCACTCCCGGCTTCCTCATGGCCCCTCACTCCGGCCTCCTCCCCACTGCAAGCAGGAGGAGTGAATTGCCTGCCTGGCAAATTTGGGAGTAGGAATTGTGCATATGTACCCTATTGACTTTTCCTTTGGGATCCACCTGCTACTGGAAACATGCATTCTGCCTTGTTCCTCCAAACCTTACATTTGGGGGGATACACAGGACAGGGGGTGGCCAGCACTTTCCCAACTCCGCCCAGGGCCAGGTGTTAGGTGGGTAGAAGGACATCCACTGTTGCCATTAAACCTAAGCCAAGATCTTCAGTACTAGTTCTGTTATCTGATCTTCCCTCTATTATTTCAAAAGGCTCAGAACTGGGTGGGGAAAAGATGAGAGCGGTGATGGATGATTTAGAAGCTGCTCTAATCTGAACATGGTCTCTATCAGGTATTCGATAAACAGGAGCCATTAATTTGCACCCAAAACAAACTTCTCACATTTCCAGTGCTGGCTCTGCCCCTGCCCTGTCCTCTCTTGGGCCGCCCCCACTCACCGGCACTTGTCCTACTGATGCCAGCCTGAGCTCAGCCATCGGGTCCTTACCTTGCTGGGGCACTTCTCCAAGAGCTTGTGCATAAAAGAGATGGGGGGGGCAGAGAGTCCATTCTAGCATTAATGTAGGTGGAGGAATTATGAGTGATTTTTATCTTTTTCTTAAGATTTTTCCATGTTTTTTACAATGAGCCTATTTTAATTTTTTTTCTTTTTTTAATCAAATCTTTATTATTCAGATTATTACATTTGTTTCTCTTTTTTCCCCTCCATAGCACCCCTCCATCCAGCTCCCACCCCTCCCTCTGCCCTTAGCTCCCTCCCATTGATCTCATCCATAGGTGTATGATTTTTGTCCAGTCTCTCCCTGTACATCCCTCACCCCTTACCCCCTGAGAATTATTAGTCCACTCCCTTTCTCTGCTCCTGATTCTATTATATTCACTTTATTCTGTTGATCAAATTTTTAATTCACTTAATTTTTAGATTCACTTGTTGATAGATATGTATTTGTTGTTCATAATTTTTTGGCTTTTACCTTTTTCTTCTTCCTCTTCTAAGAGTACCTTTCAGCATTTCATATAATACTGGTTTGGAGTTGATGAACTCCTTTAGCTTTTTCTTATCTGTGAAGCTCTTTATCTGCCCTTCAATTCTGAATGATATCTTTGCTGGATAGATTATTCTTGGTTGTAGGTTCTTGCTGTTCATCACGTTGAATATTTCTTGCCACTCCCGTCTGGCCTGCATCATTTCTGTTGAGAAATCAGCTGACAGTCATATGGGTGTTCCCTTGTAGGTAATAAACTGTTTTTCTCTTGCTGCTTTTAATATTCTCTCTTTCTCTTTTGCTCTTGGTATTTTAATTATGATGTGCCTTGGTGTGGTCCTCTTTGGATTCCTTTTATATGGGGTTCTGTGTGCTTCCTGGACTTGTAAGTCTATTTCTTTTACCAGATGTGGGAAGTTTTCAGTCATTATTTCTTTAAACAGGTTTTCAGTATCTTGCTCTCTCTCTTCTTCTGGCACCCCCACAATTCTGATGTTGGTATGCTTAAAGCTGTCCCAGAGTCTCCTTACATTATGTTCACATTTTTGGATTCTTTTTTCTTCTTGCTTTTCCAGTTGAATGTTGTCTGCTTCTTTATATTTCAAATTTTTTACTTGATTCTTGCCTTTCTCTAGTCTGCTGTTAGGACTCTGTATAATGATTTTTATTTCAGTCAGTGTATGTTTAATTTCTATTTGGTCCTTTATCATCTTTAGTTGGACCTTTTCCATCTCTAGTTGGCTCTTTTCCATCTCTAGTATGTCCTTTTTCATCTCCTCTTGGCTCTTGCTAAATTTGTCCATCTTTTCTAGCATATTCTTGAAAAACCTTATAAGCGTGGTTTTGAACTCTATATCCAGTTGTTTTTTTCCCTCCATTTCTTTTGTTTGTGATCCCTTCCCTTGTCTTGGCATTTTCACTATGCCGGGGAAACTTCTGTGTTGGATTCAGCTTTATGATGCCAGAGGCAAAGCCGCAGAAGCCTCTGTTGAGCTTGGGAGGGGTGGAGTCTCAGGGCTTAAGGGACCGCCTTGCCTTCCAGTCGGCCCCGCCCTCCACAGCCCCTGAGTCTCACGTGACTGGGTAATGGCTGGAGCGGTCCTTGTGCACCTGTGCGCACCCGCAGTGCCTCTAACCGCTGCCTTTCTAGCTCCCCTGCGCACTAGGACCACACGAGTCTAGGTCCCCAGGGTTTCGCCCGAAACTGGGGCTTAGTGGACTCAGAAGTGGCACAGTTGGGAGGGTCTGTCTCCTGCCCACTCGTGAAAGCCAGCGGCACAATCAGCAATCTGTCCTGCGCGCAGCATCGTGCGCGTGCGAGACCAGATCTGATCTTCTGCGACTCCCCTAAATTTCCGTGCACCTCTCCCTTTTCACAGTCCAAACTCCCCCCATATGAGTTTCGGCTGGATCTGGGGTTTAGTGTCGTAAGATAAGGGGTTCAATGAAGTTGGGAGTCTCCGTTTCCCTCCCGCCAGAGAAAGCCAGCCAGGTACTCTGGCACCCGCTCTCTCAGCGCATGCATCTCAGTACCTCGGCTTTTTGCAGCTCCTCTGGGTCTCCGTGAGCCCCTCTCTTTCCTTCTAGCTGTAGAACTTACACTCCGCCAGCTTTCCTGTGGTTCTGGATGATGTCGGTTCTGTCTTTTAGTTGTAGTTTTGAAATTGTTGTGCGAGGCAGCAGTGTAGGTGTTTACCTATGCCACCATCTTGGATTCTCCCTATTTTAATTTTTGAAAAAAAAATTTTAATTGCTTTTTTAGAGAGATAAGAAGGGAGAAGGAGAGAGAGAGAAACATCAATGTGAGAGAGAAACATCTATTGGTTACCTCTGGTATGCACTCAGACTGGGGATCAAACCCACAACCTTTAGGTGCATGGTTCAATGCTCAACCACAGCAGCCAGGTATATATTTGAATTTTAAACTCAAAGAAAGGTGTGATTAAAAATAAACCTCACCTGAAAAAGAAACACATGATTTTACAAAATAATTTCTAGATCTTTTAATGATATTTGTTGGGTACCTACTATGTACAAGGTTCTGGGCCACTGGCTATGGAGGGTGCAAAGTGTATGTAAAACATGGACCCTTTCCCAAAGGGATGAGGCAACATTAACAGCCACCCCCCACATTTGTAAGTGGTAGAGCTTGAGCGAGGAGATGTGGAAGGACACAGTGGCGACTAAAATGAATCTTCAATGTTCAATAAATTTGTACTAAGGACCTGTATGCTGGATCCTGTTCTAGATGCTGAAGTTACCAAATCAAATAAGAAACTATGTTTGCCTTCCTGTTGCTCAGTCTAAGGGTGTAGGGTAGAGGGGGTAGTAATTTACAGGGAATGCACAAAGTACAAATATAAAGGTAGGCATAGGAAAACCCAGACCACAGAGGTGGTGCGTTCTGGGAAGGCTTCCTGAAGGAGAATGAGCAGAGTTTGACAGATAGTACCTTTCAGGAGGAGCAGAGTTTGCCAGATGAGAATGGAAGGATGAGTTGAGAAAACAATTGTGTAAGTAGATAACTAGCTAAAGCACTGGGATATTGCAACATTCTAGGACCAGTGTGGGTATCAACAGGGAGGTAGGCATCAAGTCATGATGCCCAGGAACTGCACTGCCCAAATGTAAACTTGCTTCTGAAGGCGATGGGATTTTCGGGAGTATGACATGGTCGCATTTTCTTTCTCGCAGCTGTGTTGGGGATGGGATTGAGTGGAGCAAGACTGAAGACAGGAAGACCCTTAGTATGGACACACCAAATTTTGTTTATCCATGTGCTGGATAAACATCTGTTATTGTTTTTTTTTCCCCACTTTTGGGCATTGTGAATAGTGCTGCTATAAACATTCATGTGCAAGTGTTTGTTTA
Organism: Lasiurus cinereus; assembly: GCA_011751065.1. NCBI lineage: Eukaryota > Metazoa > Chordata > Mammalia > Chiroptera > Vespertilionidae > Lasiurus > Lasiurus cinereus. The sequence goes on from JAAGEH010000040.1 coordinate 19,167,192, forward strand.
ACTGCCTTTAAATCTTTTGAGTCTATAATCTAGGAATGGAATCACTGGGTTATATGGCAATTCTATTTTTAACACTTTTTAGGAACCAGGAATATGTTTGTCTTGAGAATACAGTGGCACCTCAAGATACGAGTGCCCTAACATACGAGATTTGAGATATGAGCCATCGAGCGAGCGATTTTCTGCTTTGAAAAACGAGCAACATTTGAGATAGGAGTAATCGCACAGATCGGCTGGCTGCACACGACCCACCAGTTTACCCGACTCGAGAGTCTCATAGTTTCCCATGCCTCAGTCAGTATGCTTGTTTACCTCGTTGTCGAAGCATCTTTTGTGCATTTACATACTTTATCACATTCCTTTTTATAACCATGGGTCCGAAGAAAGCGAGTGGAAAGGTCAGTGCTCAGAAGAGGATGATGTCTATTGAATTAAAGCGTGAAATCATAGAAAAATATGAGCAAGGTGTGCGAGTGGCTGACTTGGCAAGGCAGTACGGGCGTAATACTTCAACGATACGCACTGTGCTTAAACAGAAGGAGTCGATAAAGGGTATAATGCCAGCTAAGGGCGTTACAATAATTTCTAAGCTCCGTAGCTCTCTCCATGAAAAGATGGAGAATCTACTGATGGTGTGGGTGATGGAGAAGCAGCTTAAAGGAGATACATTAACACAGGGCATCATATGCGAGAAGGCGGGAGCGATTTACGGTGATTTGCTGGAGCAGACCCTGCGCACTTCCACGGACGAAGCATCAAAAGACTAATTTAAAGCCAGTAGAGGCTGGTTTGATAACTTCAGGAAAAGGTCCGGCATTCACTCCATCATCAGGCATGGCGAGGCAGCAAGTTTGGATGTGAAGGCAGCTGAGGATTACCTCAAAACTTTTTCCGAACTGATAGAAGCCAAAGGATATATCCCCCAGCAAGTCTTCAACTGTGACGAGACAGGGCTTTTCTGGAAGAAGATGCCGAATAGGACTTATATAACAGCAGAGGAAAAGGCGATGCCAGGCCACAAACCCATGAAGGATAGGCTAACTCTCGCACTGTGCACCAATGCGAGTGGCGACTGCAAGATCAAGCCTCTGCTCGTATACCATTCGGAAAACCCCAAGGTCTTTAAGTCACATAAGATTTTAAAAGATAAACTGCAAGTTATGTGGAGGGCAAACCCGAAGGCATGGGTCATCAGGCAGTTCTTTGTGGAGTGGGTAAACCTGATTTTTGGCCCTTCTGTTAAGAAATATCTACAGGAAAACAACCTAACCATGCAAGCCCTCCTCCTCCTTGACAATGCTCCTGCTCACCCACTGAACCTTGAAGATGAACTCCTCGAAGAGTTCAAGTTTATAAAGGTTGTCTACCTACCTCCCAACACCACTCCTATCCTGCAGCCCATGGATCAGGAGGTGATTTCGAATTTTAAAAAGCTGTACATAAGGCACCTGTTCCGGCGCTGCTTTGAGGTGACATAGAACACAAACCTCACCCTTCGAGAGTTCTGGAAGAACCACTTTAATATCGTGATATGCCTCAGAATTATTGATGAGGCCTGGCTGGGTGTTATAACGAGGACTTTGACCTCTGCATGGAAGAAGCTGTGGCCTGAGGCCATAGCCGAAAGGACCTTCGAAGGATTCGAACCCGAGGTGCCAGTGGAGGAGGAGATAGTGTCTCTGGGAAAATCCATGGGCCTGGAGGTGGATGAGAGAGACGTGAATGAGCTCATCCAGGAGCACTCTCTGGAACTCACCACGGAGGAGTTACAAAAGTTGCAGTCTCAGCAACATGCGGAGGTTCTCCAAGAAATTGGTTTCGAGGAGGAGCCAGAGGTGGAGGAGATCTCTACAAGTGAGATAAAGGAGATCTTAGAAATGTGGGAGAGGGTGTCACACTTCGTGGAAAAGAAACACCAGGAAAAAGTTGCTACTGGTCGTGTATCGGAGCTGTTCAGTGAAACTTGCCTCACCCATTTCAGAAACATTCTGAAAGGGAGGAAGAGGCAAACCTCATTGGACACGTTTTTTTTGAAATCGGCCAAAAATGCAAAGACCAGTAGCAATTAAGTTCAGTGAAGATTAGTTAAGTTACATTCAGTTTAGGGAGAAAGTGTAGCATTAAGAGTGTAACGAGTAGGTAAATACACTTTATAAAACCAGTTTATTCCTTTACATTCTCTTTTATTATGTTTTTATACAATATTTGTCATTTATAAATATATTTTTCTATTCAAAAACACATAACAAGAACAACTGGGGTGGCATTTTGGGGGTTGGAATGGATTAATGGCATTTCAATTGATTTCAATGGGGAAAATTGCTTTGAGATACGAGCAACTTGATATATGAGCAAGGTTATGGAACGAATTAAACTCGTATCTCGAGGTACCACTGTAATAGAAGAGACTTGAGCATGTTAATGAGCTGAGGGGAGGAGGCTGAAAACATGAGAGAGGGGAGATCACTGATGGAGCAAGTGGGATGGGAGGAGCAAGAGCACCCAGAGGCTGGGCTGAGGGAGGCACTGGGCGGTTCATCCTCTGAGACAGGGAGGGGAAGGATAGATGTGGCTGTAGATGCCTTTAGAGTTGGGCAGCAGGAGTGGGGATGGCTTATACCAGGTGGCCTCAATCTTCCTGTTCAAATAGGAGGTGAAGTCCACATAAGGGAGCCGATGGGAAAGAGCAGGGGCTGTGGAGGCAGGTGGACCTGGACCTGACCCTGGACCTGCTGCTCACCGCTGCCGGGTGCCTCTCAGTGGTCCTGAACCTTAGGTTCCTCTTCTGCAAAGTGAAGATAATGCCCTTCCTGCTGGGGGTTTCACAGAAACGGTGTGTGAAGTGCCTGGCATCCTAGCGGCTCCATAGAGGGCAGCTCCCTCTTGCTTCATTGGGTGAAAGAAACAGAGATTTGAAAGATTAATTGAGGAAGAGGGTGGAAGCTTCTGAGGGTGAATAAAGAAAAGACTCATTGAGCAGCAGGAAAAGACTTACCTGAGAGCCCTCTGGGGCTTGCAGGCTGGCTGTGAAGATAGAACTGAAACGGGGGAGGTGTTGCCCTTGTTGGTAGGAAGAGGACAGGAGGCCTGATAACTGGAGACGGAGGGAGGTCTTGACTGCCAGGTGTTTGGACTTGGAGTTTATTTTGTAAAGTGACGAGCAGGGGTGAAAGCTCTTCCCACAATGGTGCACCTACAGGTGAGCAAGCACGGCAGTGGGAGTGAAGACACCTGGGGAGGCTCAGGCTGGGAGTCCCAGGCTCTGCCTGTGCCCCTCTGCATCCCTGGTGGTGATGCCCTGGTGTCGGCCACAGGCAGGGGGACCTCCCTCAAAGAAGACACTCAGGTATTGTTGAAGGGTCCACAGAGGTCACCTGGGAAACCAGAAAAGAAACAGAACCAGCCTGGTCCTGAGCAGGTCTGGACTCAGCTTCCTCATCTGTATAACGGGGCTCCTCAGCGCATGGTGATCCCAAAGGCTCTGATTCTGACAAGACACAACTGGCCCTGGACAACACTTCCTGGTTGGCACACTGTCCCACCCTGCAGCCCTGCCTTCATCCCTGACTCCTCTCAGATTCCGCTGCCTCCACCTGAATCCTACCTCCCCCAGCTGTGTGTAACTCCCTCTCTCCCGCTCCCTCCAAGCCCTCACTGGAGAAAACATAGCTGTGACTATGGGTCTAGTAAAAGCTTTACTGCCTGTTTTAAGTAACGTATTTAAAGTTCACTAGAGTCCTTCCACAGACGTGGCTTACGGATGGGGGTTGACTCTCCTGGTGGGATGGTAAGGAAGAGCCAGGTGGGGCAGGCTGACCTTCAACGTGCCCCACATTTGCCTGGATTCCAACGTAAATGACAACATGAGGAGTCATGTTTATAGAGCTTAGGTGGCTCTCCAATTTGGTCCTCCCATCAGCTCTGAAAGGGAGGCCTGGCAGATCTGAGTGACCAGGTGTGGGACATAGCAGATCCCAAGGGCAGTGTCAAAGACACACAGCTGGGCTGGAGTCCTGGCCTTCTCCCCTCTGACTATTGCTCTTTGGCAAGTTTCTCAATCTCTCTGTGCCCAAGGTTTCTCATCTGTAAAAAGGAGAGTGATTATTATAATAGAAATACCTCGAAGGGTTATTGTATTAAATGTCAGTGCATTCTGAGAACTAGAAGAGTGGCTAATATTATCACTGTTATTCTACTTGTCTGAGTGAGCGTCCAGTGGTCCCTGGCTGGGTCCTAGTGAGAAGAAGGGTGATAAAGTCTGGGTGTCTGCTCAGACCACTCCCTCCCAAATCACTTCCCTTATGTCCAGTAGCCCTGCTGGACTCATGCATTGAACCAGGGGCAGCTACATGGCCCAGGCTGGGCCAATCAGATCCTGTTCTGGGAACATGGTGTTTTCTGGAAGTCATTTGAGTCAGCCTGGACAATTCTTAAATCAAGGACTTGGCAACCATGAGGCAGCAATGGGTGTACAAAAGCAAAGAAGAAAATAAAGCAAGCTCAGGGAGAAGTGCCAAGAAGTCCTTTTATTATGTTTGTCTCTCATGTAGTTATTTAATTGTGAGTTTATGTAATTCCATGGGGCAAGAGAGAGTGAGGTAGCTTCCTTGTCTGCACAGGATGCTACACAACAAAGTCCTGCCGTCTGGTTGCCATGTCTGCCCCCTGTTGTCCTATGACACCTTGGGCAGGTGTGGCCTCCAGTTTTATGAGTTATTCTTGCACTCCTGACTCTAGCTTTCACTAGATGAAGGATTTGGGATAGTTATTTATCTCTTTTAAACCTCACTTTTTTATATGTAAACTAGCGGGGGGAGGGCGGGATTGTATAGGGCAGTCATGGGGGTCAAGGGCAGTGGTGTGCTGGTAAATGCTTAACAACTAACTCTTAAGTTGGGGTGTTCCTGATCTACAGTGTTTGTTAATTTCTGTGGTACACATACTCCCACCACAGCCTGATTTCAAGACAGCAATGTAACATCTTTGAATGTGGAATTGGAAAGAGATGTGCATCATTATGTGATATTTCCACTCTACAGATGCGAGACATAATTTGAGCCTAGATAATAGTTAAGGGTAGTAAGATAATTAGGAACTGATGAGTGTTGAGTTTTCATTATGTTTGTCTCTCATGTAGTTATTTAATTGTGAGTTGATGTAATTCCATTTCTAATAATTGCTGTGTTGAGTAACTGGCTTACAAAATTTTTGGAAATTGAACAAGTGGCCGTTGAAAGCTTGTCTGAGTGGGCTCCACGCTGTATGTGAGCTGAAGCTCACACCAGGCTTAAGGGAGAACCCAGCACATATGAAGTGCTCCATAAATGGTAGCTATGTGACTCTTGTCACTTATTTTATTACACAGTTTATAATTACAGTGGGAAAAAAATCAAGAATAAAAACATTAGAAAGCAGCTTTTCTGAATTTTGGGTCACTTTGTTTAATTGAGGAACATAGTCAGGGTTTACACAATGTGATTTGCTCATAAAACTCAAAACTGAGACCGGGAAAAGAACTGAAAAATATTGGATAAAAAGAGTATACAAAGTCACATTTATTGTGGCCTTGCAGAGCATTGGGGGCATTCCTCACTGGGTACTCAGGAGGAAGAGGAGGGATGCTTGGTGAGGTAGGGAAGGAGGGCACTGCTATCTGCAATTAGAAGCAAAAACTTGAATTATTTACAGAAATGCAGACTACAGAAATAGCATTACAGGAAGTGAATAAGAAACAGGATGAGATCTGGAGGACAGTAATACTCTATTTATTAAACGTGCTTATGTACACATGTGTGCAAACAAAGGAACAGTCATTATTTTACAACTAAAGGCCAGTGCACAAAATTCATGCATGGGGGTGTGTGTGTGTCCCTCAGCCAAGACTGCTCCTTCTCCAATCTGGGCCCCTTCAGGGATGTCCAATGGCCCATTTAGGCCCCGATCCTACCTAGACATCCCCCTCACAATCCAGGACTGCTGGCTCCCAACTGCTCACCTGCCTGCCTTCCTGATTGCCTCTAACCACTTCTCCCTGTCAGCCTGATCACCCACTAACCTAGTGATCGGAAAACTGCAGCTCTGTTGACTAATCAATCTGCTGACCACTGCCCTAACCACTCCCCTGACAGCCTGATTTTCCCTTACTGCCCTCCCCTGCAGGCCTGGTCCCTTCCAACTGCCCTCCCCTGCTGGCTATCTTGTGGTGGCCATCTTGTGCCGACATGGGGCAGGATCTTTGACCACATAAGGGCAGCTATCTTGTGTGTTGGAATGATGGTCAATTTTCATATTACTCTTTTATTAGATAGGATAGAGGCCAGGTGCACAGGTGAGGGCCAGCTGGTTTGCCCTGAAAGGTGTCCTGGATCAGGGTGGGGGTTCCCTTGGGGCATGGGGTAACCTGGGCAAGGGGCCTATGTGGTTTGCAGGCTATCCACACCCTCTGGTGACCCAAGTGGATGCCCTGGTATCTGGGATTTATTTATCTTTTATAATTGAAACTTTGTAGCTTTGAGCAGAGCCCAGGGCCTGCCAGAGCAGGCAGAAAGCTTGGCTTCCTCTATCACTGGGGAAACCCAAGCCTCCTGCTTGCTCCATGGCCGTCCACCATCTTAATTCGGTTAATTTGCATACTCGCTCCTGATTGGCTAGTGGATGTGGCTTGTGGGTGTAGTGGAGTGATGGTTAATTTGCATGTTTTTCTTTTATTTGTGTAGAACAATGGTCAGCAAACTCATTAGTCAACCACTGGTATAGAAGATACATATCTATTAGTGCCTGGCATGCTCTAAGCAGGAAAAAAAATGAGCTACACACATTACGTAGTTGGAGAATGAACAAAAGGACTGTTAGGAAAACAACCAATGATGGTGAAGTGTCTGGAGCCATGGACCGAACTATGTCCCAGACCGGAGGCCAAATCAGCTGGGAGAGCTTTCAGGAGGGTCACCTCAAAGGAGTGTGGGGATACAGCCAACACCTGCCCACAGCAGAGGACCTTACTCCCTGGAAGTGAGGAAGGAAGGGGGTCCTTCTAAGTCTCTTGATAGTGCTTCCCACTAATTGACCAAACTCAATCAGAAGCCATCCGGCAAGCAAGTGTTTGCTGTTCACCCTACAGATGAGCCTCCAGGGTCCCAAAGCTGGGCCAAGAGAAATGGAGAGTAGATCTGGAGATGCTGATGGAAGCCATCCATTCCAGGACATAAAACAAACACATTAGGATGGGTCTTAATAGGGTGTGGGGGAGAGAGTAGGGACTTGAAGTGTAAAGGAGCACACTAAATCAAGAAGTGCTTTGCCTTGATGTTGAGAATAATCATGGCTTGAGTGGAGGATTGTAATGAACTCAGCTCTCAGCACCTGAAGTCTGAAAGAGAAAGCCAATATAATATTGGCTGGAAAATCAGCAACCACACCAAAGAAGTCTTTGGAAAACACCCTTTTCCCCTTGTACTGTTTGCGCTGTGATCCAGGCCTTCCTATGTGAACTCAGGGCTGGAGACAGAATAGACTCCTTGTGTGGAAGCATGGGTTGGCCACAGGAAGGGGCCCAGGGCAAAGTCTGGTTAGGAAAAACAAAAGCAGAAATGTGTGTGTGTGGGCAGTAGAATGGGTCTCAAGAGCATTTTTAAAGATCTGTGTTTATCAAGAAAAAGGAAGAGAAGACATGTAGGCAGTTAGGAAAGGACATTTTTCTTAGGAAAAGATATATATGCAAGGAAACTATCTGGCAGTCAATACCCCACAATGTGCTTGGTGGTTGTCTTTGGATGTGGACTATGAGTAGTTTTTATTTATTTTATTTGTTTTCCTATATTGTCTACATTTAAAAGTAGTCCTGAATTGTTATGTAATCAGAAAGGGTTTACGAAGAAAAGGAAATAATATCTTTGCCTAACATTAATAACTGAGAAGAGTTGGGATGGATGATATCTGAAGATTGTGCCATATCTTTTTCCTCTGCTCACTCTCCGCTCCCTCCTCTGCCTCCAGGTCTGTACATGACTAACCTGCCCGGGAAACTGGCTGAGTCAGTCATCCGCAGTGGAAAGTAAAGATGATGACCTGGCGTGGCTGAAAACAAGATGGTTATAAAAAATGGTGAAATGTAACCACCACTTGGGAACATTCTTTACTTTTTCCACCAGGAAGCTGAGTGGGGACTAAAAAGTAATCCTTCTTGGAATTTGATTCTTATGTTAGTTTCCTAGGGCTGCCATAGTAAATGATCACACACTAGGAGGCTTCACACAATGACAGTTTGTTGTCTCAGTTCAGGAGGCAAGAGGAAGAAATCAAGATGTTGTCAGGGTCGGTTTCTCCCAGCAGTTATGAGGGAGAGTCTGTTCCACGCTTTTCTCCTATTTCTGGTGGTTGCAGGCAATCTGGGCAGATCTTCCTTGGCTTATAGCTATATCACTTTTATATCTCTGCCTCTGTGTTCATATGCTTTATCCCTGTGTGGCTGTGTGTCCCCAAGCCCACCCCCCCCGCCCCGCCTTTAAGGACACCAATCATTGGGTTTAGGGATCACTCAAGTCCCAGTATCACTTCATTTAACTTGGTTACATCTGCAAAGAACATATTTTAAAATAAGATCACATTGACAGATGCGCAGGACTAGGACTTTAACGTATCTTTTAGGGCAGTGGTTCTCAACCTGTGGGTCTCAATCTAAGATCATCAGAAAACATAGATATTTACATTATGATTCATAACAGTAGCAAAATTACAGTTATGAAGTAGTAACAAAAATAATTTTATGGTTGGGGGGTCACCACAACATGAGGAACTGTATTAAAGGGGTGCAGCATTAGAAAGGTTGAGAACCACTGTTTTAGGGGGACACAATTCAGTTTAACCTACAATAGTACCATTTACCAAAAATTTATTATTTGCCTTAATAGAGAAAATTCATTCTTAGGAATTTTCAGGTGAAATCTTTATGTTTATTTTAAAACTTCTTATGGAATTATAATAATACAGGGAAGTGCAAACATTTGTATTCTGTCTCTTCACTAAGAGACACCTCCATAAGATCAGCACCTGGGTCAAGGAGAATGTGACCTTTTCTGAAAGAAGAGTAAAAGTCCAGCCTGCAAAGACACGTGGGGGTGATTTTAAGCAGAAGGAAGAGCACGTGCAAAGTCCTGGGGCAGTTTGGGTGGAGGGCAGTGAGGGAGCCAGTTGAGTGCTTTGGATAGGAAGTCAGTGAGCCATGGTCGGCCATGCTAAGAAGTTATAGTTCCACTGTAAAGGCAGTGGAAGCCAGTGGGAGGATTTTAAACAGCAGAGTGATATGATCTCTTTACATTTTTTTTTTTTTAGTTCAGATTTGCTGTTTCTTTTGTCTCTGTTTTACTTTCCTATTTTTATTGATTCCAGGGAGGAAGGGAGAGGGAAAGATAGAAACAACAATGATGAGAGTGAATCATTGATTGGTTGCCTCCTGTATGCCCCCTATTGGGGATTGAGCCCACAACCCAGGCATGTGCCCTTGACTGGAGTTGAACTTGGGATCCTTCAGTCCACAGGCTGATGCTCTATCCACTGAGCCAAACCAGTTAGAGCTCTCATTTACATCTTTAAAAATATCTAACTTCCAGGGAGAATCCAAGATGGCAGCATAGGTAAACACCTACACTGCTACCTCACACAACAATTTCAAAACTACAATTAAAAGACAGAACGGACATCATCCAGAACCACATGAAAGCTGGCTGGGTGAAAGTTCTACATCTAGAAGGAAAGAGAGGGGCTCACGGAGACTCAGAAGAGCTGCAAAAAGCTGAGGTATGGAGACGCGCACATGGAGAGAGCTGGTGCAGGAGTACCTGGCTGGCTTTCTCTGGCAGGAGGGAGACGGAGATTCTCAATGGCATTGAACCCCTTATCCTATGACACTAAACCCCAGGTCCAGCCAAAACTCACATGGGGGGAGTTTGGACTGTGAAAAGGGAGAAGTGCACGGAAATTTAGGGGAGTCGCAAAAGATCAGAAGTCTGGTGGTGCTCACGGCACTGCGCGCAGAGGACCGACAGCTGATTGTGCCACTTTCTTTCATGAGTGGGCAGGAGACAGAGCCTCCAAACTGCGCCACTTCTAGCTCCACTAAACCCCAGTTTTGGGTGAAACCCTGGGGACCGAGACTCATATGGTCCCCATGCGCAGGGGAGCCGGAAAGGCAGCAGTCTAGAGGCACTGCAAGAGCATACGTGTGCACAGGGACCACTCCAGCGGTTACCCAGTCACGTGAGACTCAGGGGCCGTGGAGGGCAGGGCCGACTGGCAGGCAAGGTGGTCCCTTAAGCCCTGAGACTCCACCCATCCCAAGCTCAAAAGAGAGACTTTTGCAGTTTTGCAAGTCTGGTATCATAAGGCTGAATCCAACACAGAAGTTCTCCCAGCATAGTGAAAATGCCAAGACAAGGGAAGGGGTCACAAACAAAAGAAATGGAGGAAAACAAATGACTGGATATAGAGTTCAAAACCACGCTTCTAAGGTTTTTCAAGAATATCCTAGAAAAGTTGGATAAAGTTAGCGAGACCCAAGAGGAGATGAAAAAGAACCAACTAGAGATGGAAAAGAACCAACTAGAAATTAAACATACACTGACAGAAATAAAAAAATATTATAAAGAGACCTAACAGCAGATTAGAGGAAGGCAAGAATCAAGTCAAAAATTTTTAAATATAAAGAATCAGAAAACACTCAACTGGAAAAGCAAGAAGAGAAAAGAATCCAAAAATGTGAAGATAATGTAAGGAGCATCTGGGACAGCTTCAAGCATACCAACATCAGAATTATGGGGGTGCCAGAAGAAGTGAGAGAGCAAGATACTAAAAACCTATTCAAAGAAATAATGACTGAAAACTTCCCACATTTGGTAAAAGAAATAGATTTACAAGTCCGGGAAGCACACAGAATCCCATATAAAAGGAATCCAGATAGGACTACACCTAGACACATCATAAGTAAAATAGCAAGAGCAAAAGACAAAGAGAGAATATTAAAAGCAGCAAGAGAAAAACAGTTCATTACCTACAAGGGAGCACCCATATGACTGTCAACTGATTTCTTAACAGAAATGATGCAGGCCAGATGGGAATGGCAAGAAATATTCAATGTGATGAATAGCAAGAACCTACAACCAAGAATACTCTATCCAGCAAAGCAATCATTCAGAATTGAAGGGCAGATAAAGAGCTTCACAGTTAAGAAAAAGCTAAAGGAGTTCATCAACTCCAAACCAGTATTATATGAAATGCTGAAAGGTACTCTTTTAGAAGAGGAAGAAGAAAAAGGTAAAAGATAAAAAATTATGAACAACAAATACAAATATATCAACAAGTGAATCTAAAAATTAAGTGAATTAAAAATTTGATGAACAGAATAAACTGGTGAATATAATAGAATCAGGAGCACAGAAAGAGAGTGGGTTGATAATTCTCAGGGGGAAAGGCGTGAGGGGTGTAGAGGGAGAGACTGGGCAAAAATCATACACCTATGGATGAGGTCAACGGGAGGGAGGTAAGGGTAAAGAGAAGGGTGGGAGCCGGGTGGAGGGGAGCTATGGAGGGGAAATAAGAGAAAGAAATGTAATAATCTGAATAATATTTAATTTTAAAAAATATCTAATTTCCATGAGTTAGTAGGAAGTAAGAATAGAGGTATGAGCTAGGGATCTATTTCATTGGTCTCAGAGAAATTATGATGGGTAGTAGCAGTAGAGATGGAGAAAAGTGAATAGACTCAAGACAATTTGCAGGCTGTACCTCCAGGACTTGCTTATAGGTTGGATGTGATTTTTGAGGAGAGAGGAATCAAGCATGACTATGACTACATATGACCTGAGTTACTGGGTGAATGATGGTGCCACTGTTAGCAGTGACAGGCAAGAATGGAGGAACAGGTTTAGGGGAGAAAGTCAAGAGTTTGTTTTAAGCACACTAATTTTATGATTAACTTTCATGACTATTATATATCCAAGTGGAGATATCAATAAGCTAAATGGATATGTGGGCCTTGAACTAGGGGGAGGGATTGGGGCTAAAGATAATTAATCACTTGGAATTATCAGCAATTTGATGGTATTTGTAGCCCTGGGACCACGAGGGAATGTAGGAAGAGAGCAGGCCTGCGCAGGGAAAGGGAGCCAACATGAGTCCAGGGTTCTTCAATATTTACAAATAGATCAAAGGAAAACCAAGAAAGTCTGAAAAGGATCATTGCTTTCTGGGAAAGGAGAACCAAAGCCTAAGGAGAAAGTGTTAGAGGAAAGGTCAACCTTGTCCATTGCTTCTGAGAACTTGAGTTCAATGAGAATAAAGAATTGACCCTTGAATTTGGCAACTTGAGGTTATTGTCTTGATAAGAGTAGGGTTTTTGAGAGGGTTTTGGTTTGGGTAGAAACAATATCTCAGGGTTTGGAAGTCCCTTGAGAGGGTCTTGAAGAGAGACCAGGGGTAGGAAATGAGTAATTAACTTCTTGTCTGTTTGTACATTATAATGTATATCACACTTTGGTTTCCACACCTGCTTCCATTCCTATCTAAGATACTCACTATGCCTTATTTATCTCTGTATTTCCAGTGCTTGGTACAGCATACCTTTCACAAAGCAGATACTCACTAAATTATTGAAATAATGCTTTTAAGTAAAATCCTGAGGCCAACTTCTAACAATCCAGGGACTGCATATAGAGCTTGGGCACATCACTCAATTTCTTATTGTTTCATCTGTTAAATGGGGAAATTGTAAAGTAATGAGAACAATATCAGACCCAAAGGGTTACTGTGAAGATGGAATTAAATACCAAATGTGAAAATATGGTGCTTTAGAAACTGGACCACCATACAGACGTCAGTTAGGGCTATTGTGAACAGATGACAGATTCCACCAGACTCTGGCTCTCCAAGGCACCTGGCACATTGTCCCTTGAAATTTTACTTGCAAAATCTATTCAAATTGGCTTCAGTACAGATACTTCCTGATGAATTGAAAATCAGCCAAAAGACACAGAACAAAGGGCTGCAGTCATTGTTCGAAAATTATACAAACAGGGTTGTGTTTACCAGAGATGCTGGTTTTAGGATCAACCTCCTCGAAGGTGGTCTGTATGTATCAATTGGGAAGTTATACCAGCATAATAGCATTTTCAAGGGAATTTTAATAGCATTTCCAAGGGAAACGAAATGGAAGGCATTTGCCAACACACAGTAGAAACAGAAATTTACAAATGGACTTAAAGGACTCAAATCTGTTAATCTGATTTCCCTTCCATCCTATGGGGAGTGTGCAAGGCAAGGGGCTGCCCAGACATTAGTGGTTGTGGAAATGATGGCCTCCCCCATTTCACTCTCTGAGTGGGTGTCACCTTCACGGTCATCAACACCATTATCAGAGCAGCATCAATTTCCTGAGTTCAAGTACTTCTGGGCTTGATACTTGACAGACATATTATCTTGTTCTTCACCACTGATCCATAACATTGGACCAAAAAAAGAAAATAGAGGGTCAGAAAAGTTGTCCTGCTTATGTTCCCAAGCCAGTAAGTGGCTGAGCATGGATTTCAATTCAGACCTTGGTGTTCCAGAGCCTGAGATGTTAACTACTTGTTTATACCACTTCTCAGGGGAGGCTGTTTGACAAGGGTGGATATATGCAGGCAATCTTCAATTATGACAGTCATCGCAAAGATGACCATGAACCTGATTTCTTTACGACTCTGCTCAGGGGTATGGTGATTCTGAGTCCTTTCATTACACATACACCTCACATATACACACACATGCATACTCACACCTCATCATCTAAGACCTGAATGAAGAGCTGGCTTCACATGGCTCAGCCTCATCTGGTCTACAGCTTGAGCATGAGCATCCTTTCCTCTCCACCAGTCCTATTTCCCAAAGAAAGCTTCCAAACAAAGACTTTATCACCATCCACTTTGGAGCATTTGATTGGGTGGGGTATTCCCATCAAATCAGAGCATCAGGTACACAACATTGAGCCTATTTACTAAGATGAAGCCTGTGGGTGAAGCTGGCACTCAGAGCTTTATGGCTCTTTCCCAGTACAAAATCATGGAACCAACACCTCCAGTAGAGCCAGAAAGACCTGGGTTCAAGTGTTGCCCCTGTCACTCAGAACCACATGATCTTGAGCACTGGTGACAGGACTAATAGTTATTTACTAGGTGCCAGACCCTATTCTAAGCATTTTCCATGAATGTATTTATGAAATTGCAAATTAATGGGGGTGATTTATTATCAACCCATTTTACAACTGGGGTAACCACGGCATAAAGAGGTTAAGAGACTTGATAAGGCCATATGGCCAATTATGAAGTGAAGGAACCAGAATCTGGGCACAGGTAATGAGGCCAGAGACCAGGCTCTCCATCACCCTGCAACACTGCACACTCACTAATGTCTCTTAGAGCTCCGGTTTGGAGGTAAAGTAGGGGGTGAGTGCAGAACTGACATTAGAACTCCATTTGTGAGGATACCTGTTTCTGTTTCATTCAACTTCATCACCCTCCAGAGAAGTCATCTTTTAAAATGCAAATTTGAATTAAGGCTTAGACCTTAATTCGTTTGTTGAAATTCTTGTCTTTAGAGCTGTGTTCTTCCTTCACCTAGAGCACCAGGCTAAGAGACGACTCAGTTTCCTGTGTCTGTCTTAACAAGGTGCAATGCACTGGGTAGCTTGAAACAACAGAAAACCATTCTCTCACAGTTCTGGAAGATTCTAGGGTAGAATCCTTTCTGCCTCTTCCAAGGATTGGTTGCTGTCCATCCTTGGCATTCCTTGGCATTTGGTCATACCTCCAATCTCTGCGTTTGTTTCCACATGGTTGTCTGCTCTCTGTGTGTCTGTGTTTAAACTATCCATTTCTTAGAACACCAGTCATTGGTTAAAAATCCACTCTGATCCAGTTTGACTTCTTCTTAAGTTCATATTCAAAGATTCTATTTTCAAATAAGGTCACATAAGGTTCTGTCGTTCCAGGTGGACGTGAATTTTGTTTCCCTGGGAAATGCTATTAAAATTGTGGTTGGTAGAACTTCCTAAGTTAACATCCAAGAAATTTGGAAGATTCGCTCCAATAAGTATAGAAGGAAACGGTGACAGCAGAATAAGGAAGTGGTGATGGCAGGAGAGGAGGAAGCCTCTGTGCCTGATGAACATTCCAGTTCTGTACTCATCTCACTCCTCTTGAGTGTCCACTTTTTCATCCATAAAATGACAGGGCTGATTGTAAGGCCACATCCACCTCTAATGTCTCCTATTTCCTAGGAGAGGAAGCAGGCAGGGTTGGGGACCATGAAGGGTCACAGTGGTCTGCAAGGCATTGTCCCAAGAAAGTTCTGAAATGACAGGTCTCCCATTCTAAATGAGTCTGCAATCAACAACAGCTCCTCCAGCACCATGGCCATGCTTCCAGTGGCCACCTCTGATGGGCACTGGTGGGAACTGTTGTTCTTGGTCCAGATGAGACCACAGCTGATGGCTTCCCAGAAACAAGCTTAGAAAGAGATCCCAAAGAAACAGAATCACAGAGATTGAGACTTGACCTGAAGTGGAAGGGCAAGAATGAGCAGTGCAAGTGATCTTGGTCAAAAGAATATGTGGGTACATTTGGAAGATTCCACACAGGTTAAATGCTGGCCCCCCAACAAATGGCTTGATGTGATGGGGTGTGGTCTTAGAAGTGCTGGGAAAGTGCTAGGCATTGCACTAAGATCTTATATTATCTCATTTAATATTCAAAACAAGTAATTCCGAGGTAAGCTCTATTGTCCTTTAGTATGTGCGTCTGTATTAAATGTGAATTCTGTGAACAAACAAAACACATTGAGGGGCTTCATAGTTTCAGAAAATTATGACCTGCTCTCATAGAATTTCTATCTAGTTAGTAATCCTTCTTCATCGCCTCATTTAGATGTGGAAATAGGTTTGAGAATGAGCTGTTGAGGGTTGCACCATTAATAAACAATGGAGTCCGGAGTTTAGACTCAGGCTCATCTGACTCCCAGCCCTGGACAGAGTCAGGCTGAATGTGAAGGTTGTTCAAGGCTCAGACTCTGGCTTTGTTTTGGGCACCGGGCTCCCTCCTCCCACCCCAGTGCACAGGTGTCTGCAGGCCTCCCAGCCTCCAGTCTGTGGCTGGTGGGACATCTCATCTTCCTTCCCTTCTCAGTGCGAGGACAGTCGGCTATTTGTCCCAGAGCCAAGGACAAGCCAGTAAAGACTCGGACTCATTTTACTTCCTGAGCAGAGAAGCGGCCTTGGTCTGTGGAAACCTTCCATTCGAGGGAGATGAATTTAGCTGCCGTCTCTAGTGGCGGGAGGCGGGAGGTCCCGTCAGCCTGAGGATGTAGGCCTTGCTCCAAAAGGGCTTTTGTCTGAGGCCGGGCCCCAGGCCAGAGTGACATTCTTCGGTGGAGGCTGCCAGGCCACCACTGAGTGGGGCACCTGCGGGGCAGGGAGGAAGGGAGAGCGGGAGGCCCATCTTTCTTCCAGGGAAGAGAGAAGCTGGAAGTCAGAATCTTCTGGGTTACGAGGAGGGGTGGTCTGGGGTGCTGAGGCTTCACCAGCAGGTGCTTCAGGATTGAGAAGAGAAGCCAAGGCCCAGAGGCCCACACGGCTGGCCGGAGAAGTGGACTTTTAAGCTTTTATTATGTTTGATTAAAATCCCAACAAGAGAAAAGAAATCCACTCCTTCTGGGGCAGGTTTCTTACGGAAATCCTGAGTCCATAGAGCGGGCTGGTGGGGCGAGGGGTCCTGTGGGAGGAGTCTCCTGCACAGGCTCCTGCTCAGTGTGTGCAGCCGCATTTGCCATGGGAGCCGGTGGTGCCCCACCCTGATCCCTTTTGCAAGGGCCATGCATCCATCACCCCTGGTGGCTGTGAGTGTTGGCTGCTAATGCTCATAGCTGCCCCCTTTGTGGAGAATTGCCCTCAGCCATCAGGAACCATCCTATCTGGGAGCCTCCCTCTCCCCTCCCGCACCCCAGTCCCTGGCTGCCAAGGAGACCACATGTCTGTGGAGCAGTTTTGCATCAGCGGTCCCTCTCCCTCCCCTCCTCCCCCTGCCCCTCTTTCCAGGTCAGGTTGAGGCTAGCCTTTTCTCCCAGCCCAGGTTGTCTTCTGGATCCTCCAACCACTCAACCAATTGGCTCTCTGGGACTGTCCTGCTGGCTGCATTGGCTTCAGATATTGATACTTCTGTATGATGCCATGCCTGATGGTTTCCCTGGCTTGGTAAGGGCCTCGGATGGAAGCTCAGGATGGCTGTCAGGCTTAGAAGAACATGTGTATCCAAGAGTCGGCTTAAACAGGGACCCAGGAGGCAGCTTTCCATGTTGCATCATTATCTGTCATCCTGTGATTACTCACTAGGGCCACCTTCCTTTGCCACCTTTTCTGGACCCAGACAACAGAGGAAGAGAAAAATGGATGGTGACTTGGTCACTGAAAAGCATTTGCCGATCCCCGGGTCTCCCAAGTGGGCTGAGCAATGGGAATGAGCCAACACACATTTTTTTGAACCTGGATATTCTGTGATGGACATACAGCCCATTGCTTTCCAGGTTATTACCCATTAGGGTAACCTTTTTGTTTTTTTTTTCATTCAGTTATTCATTCAACATTTACCTATTTAGGGTCAATCCAGTGCTAAGCACTACTGTATATACATATGAGCTCAGGGAAATGCTGTGAAGAAAGTTACAGGTATGGGTGCTGTTACTATCTCCACGGTCACATCCAGGTAATTAGGTGTGGATATCACCAACTCTCATCTTTTGTACAAGCAGAGTCTGCATTCAAAACCAGGGTTTTCCACCACAATACCATATTGCTCTTGCTACCCCACAAAAGATGCTCTTTTTAAAAAAATAGAGAGAGAGGAAGGGAGAGGGATAGAGAGTTAGAAACATCGATGAGAGAGACATTGACCAGCCGCCTCCTGCACGCCCCCTACTGGGGATGTGCCTGCAACCAAGGTACATTCCCTTGATCTGAATCGAATCTGGGACCCTTCAGTCTGTAGGCTGACACTCTAGCCACTGAGCCAAACCGATTTTGGCCAAAAGATGCTCTTGAACACCCCTCAATGCTCAGGCAGAGCATAAGAAGGAGTGCATCGGACCTGGCGTGAGAAGATTGGGGTTGCCGGCCAGTTCTGACAGTTACCTTCTCAGTTGGGGTTCAAGTCTAGTGATTTCTTGGGTGCCCATCTTCTGTGCTTCAGGCCCCTGGTTCAAGGTTTGTCTTCTCCCTTTGCCATGTGTTTCAGACTGATCTCCAGGTAATCATATTCTTCAGTGTGACCCCAGGATTCTTTTCCTCCTGCTCTGGGAAGTCCCTTCGGTGTGGCACAGGGTCTAGCTCTGGACCTACATAAAGAATTTTTGAAAAGTAGGAAGCTATCTTAAAGCCCTAACGTCTTCTTGGTTTGGTTGTGTGGCTCAGGCCCCTCTGGGTGGGCCTGCACAGGCCACATGTCCCATGTGGTCTTGTAGGTAAAAGGAAAATATCAGCCCATTCTTCTCAGAAGTAGACCCGGAGCCCAGAATTTGAGAGTAACTCCCAGGAGAAAGTCCCAGGAGAAGTGAGTAAGGGCATAGAGGAAGCAGGATGAAGCAGGAGGAAAAGAGTGTGATTTCAGCTAATGTCCCAGCCTCACCCTGATTCCAAGGGGAATTCTGGAGCATAAATTTTATTTTAGTTTGTCCTAGCTCAAGTAAAAAAAAACTATATATCCTCCTCTTCCCCCCTCCCCAACACCCCTGCCTATTACCTGAAGGCAAGGCTGTGAGGAAAGTTACATGTGGTCTCAGTTAGCTGACAGATGTGGGGGACAGACACAGGTAGCTAGCCGATCCAAGAGATGGGAGTTCTGAATGGGCACCAACAGTGTCCATCACATCTCAACCCTCCTAATCTTCTCTCATTCCAAGAAGAGAAGATTATAATATCTTTTGTTCCAAGAAGGCTTCAAAAAGTAGGAGAACCCATCTGGTGTGGTTCAGTGATTGAGCAGTGATCCATGCACCAGGCAGTCTTGGTTCTATTCTTGGTCAGGGCACATGTCTGGGTTGCAGGCTCAATACCCAGTGGGGGGCATGCAGCCAATCAATGGTTCTCCCTCATCCTTGATGTTTCTATCTCTCTCTCCCTCTCCCTTCCCCCTTTTCCAAAAAAAAAAAAAAAAAATCGATAAAAAAAACATTTTTTTTTTTTAAAGTGGGAGAGAAGAGAATTTAGTTCACTAGTGTTTCTTTGGTCAAATTCAAATTGCTGACCTTTTGTATTCTTTCTGAATTTCAGATTCTGACCAGCCCAGATGGCTTCCTCTTCTATTTCCATATCGGCCTACACAAAACCCCATTCAATTGATTTGCAGCAAAGAGAAACCAACACAAAAACACAGCATGCTTCCTCAAGCCAGATAGAAATGATTTTTGCATATTCGGTTTTTTCTGGATATCCACACATCTGCTTCTCCCCAAACCTTGGTAATCAAGTGTTGATTACTTGGCAGCCCCATCAGTGGGTCTTTGTTGAATATGCTGAAAGGTACTCTGCATTTCCTCCTCAAAAAAAATAGCCTCTCTTCACTTACTATCAATGGCTGACAAGGATGCTATGAATTTGGATAATAAAGAAAGCATGGCAGTTTCCGCCATGGACAACTTTTAGGTTAAAAATATATACATGCCATATAAATAGCCCGTCAGAATTTAACTTTTAAATGTGGAAGTATAATCTTTAATTTGTTCATCAAACCTAAGCAAAATCACCCCCAATGCCAAATTTTATACTAGTGGTTTTCCACCAGGAGAAAATTTGTCTCCCAGGGGACATTTGGCAACAAGGGGAGACATTTTTGGTTGTCACAAGGTCAGGATGGGATAGAGGGGAGGGGAGGGTGTACTACTGGCATTAGGTGAGCAGAGACCAGGGATGCTGCTAAACACCCCATAATACGCAGAACAGCCCCCATAACTAAGAATTACAGTGCTGAGATAGAGAAACCATTATCTAAACTGTTTGATTTTTGTGTGGATTTGGCATTGATTATCTACATTATATCTAGGGCTATTTTCAATAGTTTTGAACTTTCAAAATTCCAGTGTTTAAATATTTTTGAGGACTGCTTAAAGGTAAGATGCTGTTACAGATATCTACTTCTGGACAACATCTTAGTTACAGAGAGACTCAGTCTCACAGTCCCCACCCCTATAACACATCAGCGTGCACCTGGGTCCTGAATGTGGAGCCCCAGGGCACGAGAGCTGTCACAGAGAATGCCATACTGTCCAGAGGTTTCTGTGCCTTCTCAGATATTTCCTTTGCTGTCTCTGGCCCAGTTTGCCTGCAGCCTGTGTTTGGAGAAACATCTAATGCTCTGGGTTTCTGATTTATAGATTTTAGGAACTACAGAGAAAACCTCAATTCTCATATGTGAGCCATTCAGAGTAAATGTTGGGGCTGAAAAATGTCTCTTTCTTCTTCTTGATGTTTCAGTAAAAAACATATTTTTTAAAAAGTGGAAGAGAATTTAGTTCACTAATGTTTCTTTGGTCAAATTCAAATTGCTGATCTCCTCCTCTTCCTCCTCTTCCTCCTCCTCCTCATCCTCCTCCTTCTTCTTTAACAAGTTAAAGAAAATATGAAGGTTTAATCTTTATATTTTAGTTAAATATGTCATTTGGTAGCACCCATTGAAACCTCAATGTTAAAGTTCTCTTTTTCAAGCAAAATGACTTCATTATAATGATACGAAGTTATTACGGTAATAAACAACATGGTATTTTATAAGGTACTTATATTCTAGTTCATTGGATCCTCATAGGATACTGATGGCTAATACAGTAGTTACTCTGTGCCAGAAACTGCTCTAAGACTTTTATGTATGTTAATTCCTTACCAACACAGGGATGTTAATTAACTTGCTCAACATCACACAGCTTGTGAGTAGCTTAGCCAGAATTGGCACCCAGGCTATCTAGCTTTAAAATCTGTGTGTTTAACCATAAAGCAATAACTAGCTCATATCAACACAGGAAGGTAAATTTTAATATTCCTATTTTACATATGAGGGATCTGAAGATGAAAGATATGAAATGATTTATCTGGGTAAACCACTACTGCCTTTTTAAGGTGGTGACTCAGGCATACCACCTGAATTTTAGTGGCCATGTCCTTAAGGCCAATGGAGAAATACCTAAGAGTCTGAAAAGGGCCATGAGAATGAGTCTGGAAATCTTGGAGATAAGTTCTAGGGTCAAGGAAATCCCATTTTTTTTTGTGGATTTGTTTGGCTTTGGTGCTTATCTGAACATCTATGTAGAACCAATTAAGTCCATATGTTGTTTCAGCTCGGCATTGTACTAGGGATGGAGGATACTGAGATGAATAAACTATAGTCCCTCCTTGGCTTCAGGATGCTCATGGTTTAGTGTAGAAGAAAGAGAGAAACAAAATCATTTAATTATAAACAATAGTTTTCATGTGGGACCACACAAAGGTATTATGGAAGTATAGATGAGGGTGTGAGGAGTCAAATGAGAAGGATGGAGTTGAGTGAATAATATTAAGGGGAGATTTTCGGGCAAAATGGCATCTAAGACTACTAAAAGAGAGAGTTTGCCGGTCAAAAAGGGGTGGAGGCACATTTGCTTCTGTGTATTACATAGTTGTTTATAATGTACCAATTCTCCTGCCAAGAATAACTGGAAAGGCTAGATTACAAATCAAACAATTGATCAAATAAAAAACAAAAACAGCTGTTTGAAAGGATTGAGAGCAACCAAGGTAACTAGGACTTGAGAGCAACCAAGGTAACTAGGACTTGAGAGCAACCAAGGTAACTAGCAAACAAGGTAACTAGATTGTAGACAGAAAGGAGCTGTAGAGTAGTGGGTGACGATCTACACCACTTTTCCCCTTAAGACATTTGCAGTTCATTAGAAAAGTCAATTAGAAGATGACAGCTAGAAGGCCAAATATTTAAGCAAAATTTTTGTCAATCTCAAGGTACTGGGGAATTCAAGTTCTGCCAGAAAGGGAAGGTCTTGTGTAATTAGACCAGGCTTTTAATGAGATCACTGAGGGTATATGTCCTAAGAGAAGGCAATTTTAAATAAATAGATCAGGCCTTACAAAAACAAACACACACTCAAACCATTTAATTTCTGATTGAATTAAAGGGAACTGTTCCTATATTAATTATATCCAAGAAGAAAAGTAAAACTTCTCTAGAGAACTATAACATCACCTAGATTCTCTACAATTTTTTAAGGAGAATTTCCAGACTTTTATTTAAAAATATTATCAGCCGAAACTGGTTTGGCTCAGTGGATAGAGTGTCGGCCTGCGGACTGAAGGGTCCCGGGTTCAATTCTGGTCAAGGGCATATACCTTGGTTGCAGGCACATCCCCAGTAGAGGGCGTGCAGGAGGCAGCTGATAGATGTCTCTCTCTCATTGATGTTTCTAACTCTCTATCCCTCTTCCTTCTTCTCTGTAAAAAATCAATAAAATATATTTTAAAAAATAAAATAAATAAAAATATTACCAGATCCTATATAATAAAAGAGTAATATGCAAATTGACCATACCTCCATTACACCCACTAGCCACACCCACCAGCCAATCAGAGTGAGTATGCAAAATAACCCAACCAAGATAGCTATGGCCACAGAGAAAGCAGGAGAGAAGCTTGGATTGCCCCTAGCAATGGAGGAAGCCAAGCTTTCCCCAAACCCTGGCACTTAAGGCAATAAAGTTGCAATGGCTGTTCGAGCAGAAGGCTTGGTTCCACTCCAGGCTACAAAGTTTCAGTTGTAGAAGATAAATAAATCCCAGATATCAGGGCCTCCACTTGGGTCACTGGGGGGCATGGCCGGCCTGCAAATGACCACAGGCCCCTTGCCCAGGCCGCCCCATGCTCCAAGAGAACAGCCATCCTGATTCAGGACACCCTTCAGGGCAAACCAGCTGGCCCCCACCCGTGCACCACCTATCCTATCTAATAAAAGACTGATCATCACTCTAACACACAAGATGACTGTGCCCATGTGGTCAAAAGATCCTGCCCCCATGTGGACACAAGATGGCCACCACAAGAAGGCCAGCAAGGGAAGGAAGTTTAGGGTGATCAAGCCTGCAGGGAATGGCAGTTAGGGGTGACTAGGCCCACAGGGGAGGGCAGTTAGGGGCAAACAGGCTGGCAGGGAAGCAGTTAGGCATTGATCAGGCTGGAAGGGGAGTGGTTAGGAGGTGATCAGGCTGGTAGGCAGAAGCAGTTAGGGGCAATTAGGAAGGCAGGCAGGTGAGCAATTGGAAGTCAGCAGTCCTGGATTGTGAAAGGGATGTCCAACTGCCCGTTTAGGCCTGATCCCACCCCTTAAGGGATCCTAGATTGGAGAAGGAGCAGGCTGGGCTGAAAGACAACTCTCCCCCCCATGCATGAATTTCGTGCACCAGGCCTCTAGTATTCTAATAAAAGAGAATCAAAAGATCAAAATCCAAAGGAAAAAAATCAGACAATAGAAACAGACCCACAGATGATCAAGACCCACAAATGGAATAGTTGAGGAGAGGAAGATGATGGCTGACAGGACGGAGGTGAAGGAGAGGAAGTGAGTGAGTAGAGTGTGTGGATGTGTGTGGTGTGTGAGTGAGTAAGAAACAGTTAAATCTCACAGGAGCAGCAAGGGCTGGCAGACAGGCTCTCTTGGACAAGGAGAGACTACCACTATTGTGGGTGCTCCCCAGACTGCAGGACTTTAGCACGAAGCCCATGCCATCTTGAAGGGGAGAACAGCCTTTTTTAGGAACTCATCAACACTACCAATGAGACAGGCCTTGGAACTGCCCTGTGGCCCAGCAGCCACTCCAGCCAAAATCCTGCTGCCCCACCTGCAGACCCGCAGACCCTGGGACATCTACCTCCAAAGGTGCACTGCTCAGCAGCAGTAAGTGCAACCTCCCCCGCCCCAGTAGCAGAACTCCAGACAATATGTTAGTGTGTTTGCAGTGTGCAGGCAGCCAGGGCACTCCACTCCATAGGCAGTGCCTGGGAACCACAGGGAGCCCCCACAGGTGTGATTTTTACAGACAAGGGTGCACACTTTTGCAGTAGAAATTCTGAACTCCCTCTTCCTGAATAACTGCCCACGAACACCCTAGCTGTGCAACTGCAGTGCCAGGGCCCCTCAGAGTGTGTCAGAGCTCTGTGCAGGCAAACTCACTGCCACAGACAAGGGAAGGTACCCTGAGCCCATATATCCACAGGGTCCTCTGGGGACTGCTTTGAGCCCCTGCTGGGTGTGATTCTGTACAGACAAGGACATGCTGCCCTGCAGTAGAAATTATGAATTCCTTCCTCCTGAATAGCTGCCCACATAACATCCCAGCTGCTCAACCTCAGTGCCAGGGCCACTGCTCAAAGTGTCAGAGCTCTGTTCAAGCAAATGCACTGCCAGTCCACAGGCACAATTCCAAGGGGCAGGAACCCTGAGCCCATTGCTTGTGGTAGCTACTGTGAGTCCTGACTTGGTGTGATCTTGGACAAATGAATGCACTGCCCCCGGCAGTAGAAATTCCAAATTCACTCATCCTGGACACCTGCACAGACACTCCAGCAGGGTAACATTAGTGCCAGGGCCCCTCAAAGTGCATCAGACTTCTGTGCCAGCAAACTTACTGCCACAGATGCGCACATTTCCAAAGGGCAGGCATCCTGAGCTCATATATCCTCAGGGTCCTCGGGAAAGCTGCTTTGAGCCTCTGCTGGGTGATTCTGTACAGACAAAGATGTGCTCCCGCAGTAGAAATTCTGAACTCCCTCTTCCTGAATAGCTGCCCCCACTCACCCCAGCTGCTCAACCTCAGTTCCAGGACTGCTCAGAGTGCATCAGAGCTCTGTACCAGCAAGGGCACCTCCACAGATGCGAATTTCCAACAGGTAGGCACCTTGAGCCCATCTACCCACTAGTAGGAAACACTGTGAGCTCTCTTTGGGTGTGATCTTGGACAAACAGGGGCACACTCCCCCTTGACAATAGAAATTCTGAATTCACTCCTCCTGGAGACCTGTCCACAGGTACCTCAATTAAGCAGCTATATTGCCAGGGCCTTTCAGAGAGCTTCAGTGTGCCTCACAGGCAAATGTACTGAGGGTGCCCCTGTGAGCCGCCACTGGGAGTGAACGCCTATCCACCATAGATACAGCAGCAAAAGCTGAGCCTGCCCATCCCACAACTACAGAACTTTGGACATCACAGTCACACCTTTCCAGAGTGCAGGTCCGCTGAACCCCATCACCCCAACAGATGGTTCCTGGGTGTCACTGCGAGTCCTCACTGGGCACTCAAGATTTCAACTAAGGGTACAAGACAGCAAAAATTGGGACACTCCCCTCCATAGCTGCTGACTTCTAGACACCACAGTTGTGCCTCTCAAGCTCTCAGGCCTACATCAAGAGAACCCAAATAGCTCAAGTAGAGGAGCTACACTAGATTACCAACGCCAGGAGAACTGAGAGATTACACCAGTAGCACCATCCCCAAAAGAACCTGGGTATCAAAGCAATTAGATCTACAATTAAAACAAAGGAAGACATGGGAAGACAAAAAAAAACAGTCCCAAAGGAAAGAAAAAGAGGAATCACCAGTAAGGGAGTTAAATGAAATTGAGGCTAGCAGCTTATTAGAAAAAGAATTCGGAGTAATGGTTTTAAGGATGTTTAAATGGCTGGATGACAAATACACGCAATTCAATGAGAATTATAAGGAGCTGAATGAGAATGTTGCCAACATGAAAAAGAACCAAGAGGAGATGAGGAATAACATAGCTGCAATAAAGAACACAATGGAAGGCTTAAATTTAGACTAGAAGAGGCTGAGGACCACATCAGTGAATTAGAAGACAAGGTAGGAAAAAACACACAAACATAGATGCAACTGGAAAGAAGACTTACAAAGCCAGAGGAGAGCCTAAAGGAGCTTTGGAATAACAAAAAATGAAACAATATTCACATAAAAGGGGTACCAGAAGGAGAGGAAGAGAAGCAAGGAATAGAAAACATGTTTGAAGAAACAATGACAGAAAACTTCCCTGATACTGGCAAGAAAAAACCATGCAAGTCCAAGAAACACAGAGTCCCAACAAGAACTCTAAAAATCGACCCCAAGACACATCATAATTAAATTGGCAAACATCAATGACAAAGTAAGAATCTTAAAGGCTGCCAGAGAGAGACAGAAAGTTACCTACAAGGGTTCTCCTATTAGAATATCAACAGATTTCTCAACAGAAAAACACCAGGCCAGAAGGGAATGGAATGAAATTTACAAAGGAAGGGACTGAACCCAAGAATACTATACCCAGTAAGGCTATCATTCAAAATTGAAGGTGGAATCAGGATCTTCACAGACAAAAAAGGACTAAGAGAGTTTATCACCACCAAGCTAGCAATTCAAGAAATGCTGAAGAAAGAAAAAAGAGAAAGGCAAGAAGAAACACAAACATTAAGGAAAAATATGACAACAAATATGTACTTGTCAATAATAACATTAAATCTAAGTGGATTAAATGCACCAATCAAAAGACATAGGGTAGCTGAATGGATAAGAAAACATGATCCATATATTTGCTGTCTGCAAGAGACCCAACTCAGAACGAAGGATTCACACAGACTGAGAATGAAGGGATGGAAAAACATTTTTTAGGCAAATGAAAATGAGAAAAAAGCTGGGGTTGTGCTACTTATATCTGATAAAATAGACCTCAAAGTAAAGGCCATAACAAGAGATAAGGAAGACCACTAAATAATACTAGAGGGAGCAATTCAATGAAAAAATATAACTGGTAAACATATATGCACCCAATACAAGAGCACCCAAGTACATGAAACAACTTCTGGAAGATATCAAGGGAGAGACTGATAGCAATACAGTCATAGTACGGGACTTTAATACCCCACTGACACCAATAAATAAATCAATCAAACAAAAAATCATCAAAGAAACAGCAATCCTAAATGATACACTAGATCAGATGGACTTAATTGATATCTTTAGAAAATTTCACCCCAAAGATACAGAATATACATTCTTCTCCAGTGCACATGGAACATTTTCAAGGATAGACCACATATTAGGACACAGGCAAAGTCTCTTCAAATTCAAGAAGATAGAAATCATATCAAGCATCTTCTCAGATCACAGTGGCCTAAAACTGGAAATCAACTACAATAAAAAAAATCCAAAAAAATCAAACACTTGGAGACTAAATAGCATGTTATTAAACAATGACTAGGTTACCAGAGAGATTAAAGAAGAAATAAAAAAAATTATGGCAACAAATGGCAATGAAAACACAACAATACAAAATCTGTGGGACACAGAGAAAGCAGTCTTGAGAGGGAAGTTCATAGCTCTACAAGCCTACTGCAAAAAAACAAAAACAAAACAAGAAACAATGGTAATAAACTATCTAACCCTACAACTCAAAGAGTTAGAATGAGAGCAACAAGAAAAGCCCAGTATAAGCAGAAGGAAAGAAATAATAAAGGTCAGAGTGGAGATAAATGACAGAGAGACCAAAGAAACAATATAAAAGATGAACAAAACCAAAAGTTGGTTCTTTGAAAGGATAAACAAGATTGATGAACCTCTAGCCAGTCACCAAGAAGCAAAGAGAGAGGATCCAAATAAACAAAATCAGAAATGAGAGAAGAGAAATAACAAGAGACCCCACAGATATACAAAGAATTGTTAAAAAAATATTATGAACAACTCTATTCCAACAAACTAGACAACCTGGAGGAAATGGAGATATTTCTAGAAAAATACAACCTTCCAAAACTGAATCAAGAAGAATCTAAAAATCTCCATAGGCCAATAACTATGGAAGAAATTGAAGCAGTCATCAAAAAGCTTCTAGCAAATAAAAGCCTGGGGTCAGACAGCTACACAGGGGAGTTCTACCACTCAAGGAAGAACTAAAACCTATCCTCCTCAGACTATTCCAAAAAATTCAAGAGGAAGGAACACTTCCAAGCTCATTCTATGAAACCAGCATCACCCTAATACCAAAACCAGATAAAGATAATACAGTGAAAGAGAATTATAGGCCAATATCCCTCATGGACATAGATGCCAAAATCCTCAACAATATTCTAGCAAATCAGATCCAGCAGTACATCAGAAAAATCATGCACCATGACCAAGTAGGATTTATCCCAGGGATGCAAGGATGGTACAATATCCACAAATCAATAAACATGATACATCACATAAACAAATTGAGAGATAAAAACCGCATAGTCATATCAATCGATGCAGAAAAAGCATTTGACAAAATCCAACACCCATATTTTTTATTGTTTAAAGTATTACAAATAGTAATACATATGTCCCCCTTTTTTCTCTCCCCCTATTGACCTCCTCCCAGCCTTCCCTACCCCCAGTACATGCCCTCACCTGCCCCTCTTTTCCCCTCCCAGTGTCTTATATCCATTGGTTATGCTTATACACATGCATACAAGTCCTTCAGTTGGTCTCTTATAGCCCATCCCCTCAATTTCCTTTGCCTTCTGCTGTAGTATAACAGTCTGCTCACTGCTTCTTTGCCTCTGTATCTGTGTTTTTTTTTTCCTCCCTGATTCTTTTCTTTAAAAACTTCTTGCCTCTGCAGGCTAGAAATAAACCTATAAGAACAAAAAGATGTTTGAGTCCCAATTTCAATATCCAATAGTTCTGAGTCCCAGGTTCAATGTCAAACAGTTCCTTATGTGTACACTTCAGCAATGGTATCTGGTTGGTGGACAAATGGTGGCAATGTAGGTCTGACTCTCTCTGGTTTGGTCCTAGGCATCCTGTAGGAACGCACAGGTGCTGACTGCTAACATGGAAAGGCGTTGTTAGCGTCTTTTATCCCTGGACTGTTTCTTCTCTTGTTTTTGTGGTTGGAGCAGACCTGTCAATTCCTTCCTGTTTCAGGAGTCCACTTGGTGTTGGAGTTGTTTTCTGAAAGTATATAAACATATTCTCAACCAAAAGTTAATAAAGGAATCTTATCTATAAAATTGACTTGAGATCCTTTTTATTTTTGCCCAAACGATTTTCCTTTGGCTTATTTTGACATCATATGTGTTTTTCATGGGTGTCTTGCTGTTAGCATTACAAATGAAAATTAATTTTCTAAAGTAAAAATTTCCTAGATGTAATTTACTTACCAGATATTTTTCCTTACATGATATTATCCTACTATCCTCCCTTTTTGATTAATGAAGACTTTTGTAAATTTTAGTGCAATCTTGATAGCTTTACATTTTAATTTTTTGCACAAAAATATGATTGCTTTACGTTTATTGCATGTTAAGCAATTTTACCATGAGATGAATTACCAATTGAAATTTTAGTTAATACTTTAGAAACAGCTTTTTGTCCAGTATAATTAAATTTTCTTTTCTTTTTTTGTGGCTTAGTAGGTGAGTCTTTTTTTTCTTAATTAAATCTTTATTATTCAGATTACTACATTTGTTTCTCTTTTTTCCCCTCCATAGCTCCCCTCCACCCGGCTCCCACTCTTCCCTCTACCCTTACCTTCCTCCCGTTGACCTCATCCATAGGTGTATGATTTTTGTCCAGTCTCTCCCTTTACACCCCTCACGCCTTTCCCCCTGAGAATTATCAGTCCACTCTCTATCTGTGCTCCTGATTCTATTATATTCACCTGTTTATTCTGTTGATCAAAATTTTAATTCACTTAATTTTTAGATTCACTTGTTGATAGATATGTATTTGTTGTTCATAATTTTTTGGCTTTTACCTTTTTCTTCTTCCTCTTCTAAAAGAGTACCTTTCAGCATTTCATATAATACTGGTTTGGAGTTGATGAACTCCTTTAGCTTTTTCTTATCTGTGAAGCTCTTTATCTGCCCTTCAATTCTGAATGGTAGCTTTGCTGGATAGAATATTCTTAGTTGTAGGTCCTTGCTATTCATCATGTTGAATATTTCTTGCCTCTCCCATCTGGCCTGCATCATTTCTGTTGAGAAATCAGCTGACAGTCATATGGATGCTCCCTTGTAGGTAATGAACTGTTTTTCTCTTGCTGCTTTTAATATTCTCTCTGTCTTTTGCACTTGGTATTTTAATTATGATGTGTCTTGGTGTAGTTCTCTCTGGATTCCTTTTATATGGGATTCTGTGTGCTTCCTGGACTTGTAAATCTATTTCTTTTACCAAATGTGGGAAGTTTTCAGTCATTATTTCTTTAAATAGGTTTTCAGTATCTTGCTCTCTGTCTTCTCCTGGCACCCCCACAATTCTGATGTTGGTACGCTTGAAGCTGTCCCAGAGGCTCCTTACATTATCTTCACATTTTTGGATTCTTTTCTCTTCTTGCTTTTCCAGTTGAGTGTTTTCTGATTCTTTATATTTAAAAATTTTGACTTGATTCTTGCCTTCCTCTAGTCTGCTGTTAGGTCTCTGTATAATATTTTTTATTTCAGTCAGTGTATGTTTAATTTCCAGTTGGTTCTTTTTCATTTCTAGTTGGCCCTTTTCCATCTCTAGTTGGTTCTTTTTCATCTCCTCTTGGGTCTCGCTAACTTTATCCAACTTTGCAAGGATATTCTTGAAAAACCTTATAACCGTGGTTTTGAACTCTATATTCAGTTGTTTGTTTTCTTCCATTTCTTTTGTTTGTGATCTGTTCCTTTGTCTCGGCATTTTTGCTATGCTGGGAGAACTTCTGTGTTGGATTCAGCCTTGTGATACAAGACTTGCAAAACTGCAAAAGTCTCTCTTTTGAGCTTGGGATGGGTGGAGTCTCAGGGCTTAACGGACCACTTTGACTTCCAGTTGGCCTCACCCTCCATGGCCCCTGAGTCTCATGTTACTGAGTAATCACTGGAGCGGTCCCTGTGCGCACACACGCTCTCTCTCTCGCAGTGCCTTTAGACTGCTGCCCCTCTGGCTCCCCTGCCCTCCGGGACCATATGAGTCTGGGTCCCCAGGGTTTCACCTGAAACTGGGGTTTAGTGGAGTTAGAAGTGGCGCAGTTGGGAAGATCCATCTCCTGCCCACTCATGAAAGCCAGTGGGCACAATCAGCAGTCAGTCCTCTGCGCGCAGTGCCGTGCTTGCCACCAGACTGCTGATCTTTTGCGACTCCCCTAAATTTCCATGTACTTTTCCCTTTTCACAGTCCAAATTCCCCCCAAATGAGTTTTGGCTGGATCTGAGGTTTAGTGCTGTTGAGAGTCTTTGTCTCCCTCCCGCCAGAGAAAGCCAGCCAGGTACTCTGGCACTCGCTCTCTCTACACGCTCCTCTCTGTACCTCAGCTTTTTCAGCTCCTCTGGGCCTCTGTGAGCCCCTCTCTTTCCTTCTAGTTGTAGTTTTCCTGTGGTTCTGGATGATGTTCGTTCTGTCTTTTAGTTGTAGTTTTGAAATTGTTGTGTGAGGCAGCAGTGTAGGTGTTTACCTATGCCACCATTTTGGATTCTCCCTAAATTTTCTTGAATATTCACTTCTTTCAATTAGCCAATTTAAATTAATCTGAAAGCTTGATTACTCTTTTACTGTCAAATTTAATACTCTACCAACAATCTTAGATTACCCTATTAATATTAGTGGAAAGGGTTATTTGCATTCTTGGGTAGGCCCTAGCATTCCTGGTGCTAGGCTGAATTTAGATATAGGGCAGCTGCTGTCGGCTAAGTTTCTGTCTGTTACCTGGGTCCTGATCTGAGCTTGGCCAAGTCTGTCTTTTACCTGGGTCCTGATCTGTGTGGGACGTGAGAAGCAAAGCAGCCATGGAGGCAGGAAACCTCTCTCAGAGGGGTGAGGGTTCAGGCCCCTGTAAGGTTGAGGGGGTGAGGGTCTATACCCCACCTCTGTTGACCCCCAAGTTCTCTCCTGATGGTCCTTCTGTGACTGTGCCTGTCTTAGTTTGTTCCTTCCCTGAGGAATGTTACCCGTCTCTGGCTAACCAGTCATTCTCCGGGGCCAAGCAGGGTGTTGTGAGATTCAGTTCTGTCTCCTTGGTAGCCTATACCCCTGTGGCCTCCATGTCCAGCATCTGCCTTGGGATCCCCTCGCCTGCTGGTGGGGTCCCTGCACTGATTACATATCTTGGGGAACTCAGGTTCCTTCTCCAGGGTGGGCCCAGCTCACATCATTGAGCGAGAGACAGATCCATTATACCAGCCACCTCGAGGCTTCAACCTCAGCATGAATAGAAATCTCAGGCAACAGCTGGGGGCCATTGGATTATGAGAAGAGAGTCCAACACCCATTTTTGATAAAAATTCTCAGCAAGGTGGGAATAGAAGGATCATACCTCAACATAATAAAAGCGATATATGACAAACCCACAGCCAACATCATACTCAATGGACAAAAACTAAAACCATTTCCCCTTAGAACAGGAACAAGACAGGAGTGCCTGCTTTCACCATGCTTGTTCAACATAGTACTGGAAGTACTAGCCATTGTGATTAGACATGAAGAAGAAAGAAAAGGCATCCAAATTGGAAAAGAAGAAGTAAAACTGTCCTATTCACAAATGACATGATACTGTACATAGAAAACCTTAAAGACTCCATCAAAAAATTATTAGACTCAATAAGTGAATTCGGCAATGTAGCAGGATACAAAATTAAGGCCGAGAAATCTATGGCATTTCTTCACACCAATAGTGAACTTACAGAAAGAGAGACTAAGAAAACAATACCACTTACCATCGCACCAAAAAAAATTAAGATACCTAGGAATAAACTTAACTAAGGAGGTAAAAGACCTCTACTCAGAAAACTATAAGACATTGAAAAAAGAGATAGAGGAAGACATAAATAGATGGAAGAGCATACCATGTTCATGGATTAGTAGAATTAACATCATTAAAATGTCCATAATATCCAAAGCAATCTATAGATTCAATGCACTCCCCATTAAAATACCAATGGTATATTTCACAGACCTAGAAAGAACTTTCCAAAAATTCATTTGGAACAAAAAAAGACCCCGAATAGCCATAGCAATCCTGAGGAAGAAGAACAAAGTAGGAGGAATCTCAATTCATGATTTCAAGCTGTATTACAAAGCCACTATTCTCAAAACAGCCCGGTACTGGCACAAGAACAGACATATAGACCAATGGAATAGAATAGAGAATCCAGATATTGATCCAAACCACTATGCTCAATTAATATTTGACAAAGGGGGCATGAACATACAATGGAGGCAAGACAGTCTCTTCAATAAATGGTGTTGGGAAAATTCGAAGATACATGCAAAAAAATGAAACTAGACCACCAACTTACACCATACACAAAAATAAACTCCAAATGGATAAAGGACTTAAACATAAGACAGGAAGCCATAAAATACCAGAAGAATCCACCAGCAGAGAAATCTCAGACATATGTCAAAGCAATTTCTTCACTGATATCATTCCTAGGGCAATGGAAACTAAAGAGAAAATAAACAAATGGGACTACATCAAAATAAAAAGCTTTTTCACAACAAAAGAAACCATCAACAAAACAATAAGAAAGCCCACTGTATGGGAGAGCATATTTGCAAATATTATCACTGATAAAGGTTTAATCTCCAATATCTACAGGGAACTTATACAACTTAATAAAAGGAAAATAAATGATCCAATAAAAAAAATGGGCAACCCTAAATAGAATCTTTTCAAAAGAAGACAGAAGGAAGGTCAAGAAACAAATAAAAACATGCTCAAAGTCACTAATTATCTGAGAGATGCAAATCAAAACAACAATGTGGTACCATCTCACACCTGTCAGAATAGCTATCATCAATAAATCAACAAAAGACAAGTGCTGGTGAGTATGCAGAGAAAAAGGAAACCTTGTGCATTGCTGGTGGGAATGCAGACTGGTGCAGCCACTATAGAGAACAGTATGGAGTTGCTCAAAAAACTAAAAATGGAACTCTCACTTGATGCAGTAATCTCACTCCTAGGAATATATCCTAAGAAACTAGAAGCACCAATCAAAAAAGATATATGCACCCCTATGTTCATAGCAGCACAATTTACAATAGCTAAGATTTGGAAACAGCCTAGATGCCTGTCAGCAGATGACTGGATCAGAAAACTGTGGTACATCTACACAATTAAATACTATGCTGCCATAGAAAAGAAGGAATTCTTACCATTTTCAGCAACCTGGATGGAACTGGAGAGCATTGTGCTACGTGAAATAAGCCAGTCAACAAAAGAAAATTACCACATGATCTCACTCATTTGTGGATAATAAAGAACATTTAAACTGATGAGCAAAAAGATAGATACAGAGGCAGTAAAGCATCAAACATACTGTCAAATTACTGTGGGAAAGTTAGGGAAGGTTGAGTAGATAAAAGACCAACAGCGGGACTTGTATGCATGCATATAAGCATAACCAATGGACGCAAGACACTGGGGGGTGAGGACATGTATGGTAGTGGGGTGGAGGAGGGGAGCAATGGGAAGATATGCACACATGTAATACCTTAAAAAAATGGAAAACAAAAAAAAATAAGCAGTTGAAAAAACAAAACAAAACAAAAATATAAATAAAAGCTTAAGAAAGAAAGAAAGAGAGAGAGAGAGAGAGAGAGAGAGAGAGAGAGAGAGAGAGAAAGAAAGAAAGAAAGAAAGAAAGAAAGAAAGAAAGAAAGAAAGAAAGAAAGGAAGGAAAATAGGTTACTTCCAGGAATGTGGCAAGGGAGTCAGACTTTGAGAGGACAAAAAAAAAAGACCCACAGTTTATCAAGTCTTTAAAAACCTTATTAATCTTTTTCAAGAGAGTGATGGCAAGATTGAGAATTTGGTCTATAGAAAAAAATCATATAAAAATCTAAAACTAAACAGTCCAATAATTGAAATTAAGAACTTAATAGGTAGATTTATTAGCAAATTTGATATGATAAAAGAGATGATTAGTAAGCTTGAAGAGAAGATAACAAGAAATATCCAGATTTAAGCACAGAGGAAAAAATGTGTAATTTATAAGAGAGAAGGAACAAAATACAGTGGTACCTCGAGATACGAGTTTAATTCGTTCCATAACCTTGAGGTGTGGGAAACTATGAGACGCTCAAGTCTAGGTAAACTGGTGGGTCGTGTGCAGCAGGCCGATCCGCCCTATTACTCCTATCTCAAATGTTGCTCGTATTTCAAAGCAAAAATCGCTCGCTCGACGGCTCGTATCTCAAAAATCTCGTATGTTAGGGCACTCGTATCTCGAGGTACCACTGTGTATAAAATATGTTGAAAAGGTCTAAATGAAAGCAATTGAAGTCCTATAACAAAAAGGGAGAAAAATACGGCAAAGAACTATTGGAAGACATACAAGTTGAATGACTTTACAGGGTATTTAAATACTTTCAGTAGTCTATTATTCCATTTCATCTTCACAGCACTTCTGTGACAGCTGTCAAAAGATATTAGTTATCCATTTTACAAAAAAAGAAATGGAATCTCAAAGAGGCTAAGGGCCTTCATTCTTGTATTTAACATGCATTAATTCATTTACTCAGCAAATATTTATTGAGTGGCATAATTTGTAAACTTATTATACAAAGCAATAAAGATTTATTAAAAAATAGAATTGTTAGCCCAAAGACAAATATGTGAGTAAATATAAATTAATTTTCTTATTTTTAGTAAAAAAATAATTGGCTGTTTAAGCCAAAAAATTTGGACTTTATATAGAAGCATCAGTGTGACAACAATAAAATCACACACACACACATACACATATACACAATCAGAAGGGATAGAAATAAGAGTATACTTTGTGAAGGTTCTTAAATATATATGAAGTTTTATAACACTATTTAAAAATAGAATTGTTGAGAGGCTGTTGCAATCTTGCAAGTGTTAAGGCTGAGTCTAACATGGAAGTTCTCCAGGTGCAGACACAGCCACTCCTCATAACCAATTGGCTTGGAGGTCAATTCCCCCCAGATACCAACAACAATCAAGACTTAACTACAACAAGACTGTACACATAGTCCACAAAGAGTGCACCAAGAGTGTCCACCTCAGGTAACTGGGGAGGCAGAGCTACTGGGCCATAGAGGACACTTAGCACACAAAGCTACTCTACCCACTCCGTGAAAATGTGAACACAAAGGAACAGATCACAAATGAAAGAAATGGAAGAAAACAAATGGCTGGATATAGAGTTCAAAATCACAGTTATAAGGTTTTTTAAGAATTTTCTAGAAAAGATGGATAAATTTAGTGAGTCCTAAGAGGAGATGAAAAAGAACCAACTAGAAATTAAACATACACTGACAGAAATAAAAAATATTATAAAAAGACCTAACAGCAGATTAGAGGAAAGCAAGAATCAAATCAAAGATCTGAAATACAAAGAAGCAGAAAACACTCAACTGGAAAAGAAAAAAGAAAAAAGAATCCAAAATGTGAAGACAGTGTAAGGAGCCTCTGGGACAACTTCAAGTGTACCAACATCAGAATCATATGGGTGCCAGAAGAAGAGAGAGAGCAAGATATTGAAAACCTATTTGAAGAAATAATGACTGAAAACTTCCCCCACCTGGTGAAAGAAATAGACTTGCAAATCCAAAAAGCACAAAGAACCCCAAACAAAAGGAGTCGAAAAAGGACCACACCAAGACACATCATAATTAAAATACCAAGAGCAAAAGACAAAGAGAGAATATTAAAAGCAGCAAGAGAAAAACAGTTCATTACCTACAAGGGAGCACCCATATGATTGTCACCTGATTTCTCAACAGAAACGATGCAGGCCAGATGGGAGTGGCAAGAAATATTCAAAGTGATGAATAGCAAGAACCTACAACCAAGATTACTCTACCCAGCAAAGCTATCATTCAGAATTGAAGATCAGATAAAGAGCTTCACAGATAAGAAAAAACTAAAGGAGTTCATCAGCACCAAACCAGTATTATATGAAATGCTGAAAGATATTCTTTAAGAAGAGGAAGAAGAAGAAAAAGGTAAAGATAAAAATTATGAACAACAAATACATATC
Organism: Lasiurus cinereus; assembly: GCA_011751065.1. Classification (NCBI taxonomy): domain Eukaryota; kingdom Metazoa; phylum Chordata; class Mammalia; order Chiroptera; family Vespertilionidae; genus Lasiurus; species Lasiurus cinereus. The sequence continues at coordinate 19,204,264 of JAAGEH010000040.1, forward strand.
TATCAACAAGTGAATCTAAAAATCAAGTGAATTTAATCGCTTCTCGGCCTTTTGGCTAAGATCAAGTGTAGTAAAAATCAAGTGATTTGAAAATCTGATGAACAGAATAAACTGGTGAATATAATAGAATTAGGGGCATAGAAAGGGAGTGGACTGATAATTCTCAGGGAGAAACAGGTGAGGGGGGTGTGCAGGAAGAGACTGGACAAAAATCATACACCTATAGATGAGTACAATGAGGTGGAGTTAAGGGCAGAGGTTGGGGTGGGAGCCGGGTAGAGGGGAGTTATGGGTGGGGGGGGGGAAAGAGGAACAATTATAATAATCTGAACAATAAAGATTTATTTAAAAAAATAGAATTGTTAGCCCAAAGATGTATAATATAAAACCTAGAATAAACCCTAAAATATACTCAATAAATCAAAAGAAGGCAAAAAAAATAAAAAGGAGGAACAAAGAACATATAGGATAAATAGAATATAAATAACATTATGGTTGTTTTAAACCTGATTATACAGTAATTACATTAAGTATAAATGGTCAGACATTTCTATTCAGAGGCAGCTATTAGTCAGACATAGTTTTAAAAGTCCAACAAAATAGGTGCAATTTAAAAACTGATAATCTCAAGTGTAGACAAACATATGGTGCCTCTAGAACTCTCATTATTGATAGTGGAAAACTAGTTTGCAATATCTATTAAGGCTAATTCAATCCAGCAATTCAATCATAAAATGCACATATGTGTTCAGGACCTCTTTAATTATTAAACCCTGGAAACCACTCATATTTCCACCAACATTAGACTGAATAAATAAATTGTCATATAGTTACACAATGGAATATTACAAGACAATAAAAACATGCTGCTGCCATATGCAACAACATGAGCAAATCTCACAAAATAATATTAAATGGAAGAAACCAGGTTTTGAAAAAGCATATACTGTATTAGTAAATTTAAATAAAGTTCAAAATCAGGCAAAAATAATCAATTTGGAATGATGTCAGAATATCAGCTACCTTTCAGGGCATGGTGTCTGGGAGAGGGCAGAAAGGAGGTTTCTGAATGTTGATGATACTCTAATCCTTGATTTGTATAATCATTACTCCAGTGTACCAATTCTGTAAAAATGCAGCAGGCTCTAAATTTAGAATTTTTCCATTTTGCTATATGTCCATAAAAGATTACTTGTTTAAGAAAATAGAGATGAATGACATTCCAGGCATGGGACATAGCATAAGCAAAGGCATGGGAAAGCAAATACAGTGTATGGAAAATGACAGCTAACTCATTGAGCATAAAGCATGAAGTAGATTATAGCGGGGCTGAGGGAAGACATTACTGTGGGCAGATCAAGCGGGCCTTGTGTGCCTTGCTGAAGGGTGTAGACTGTTTTCTGAGGTCAATTCAACACTGAAGGATTCTAAGCAAGAGGTGACATGATGAGATTTGAAATTATTTTTTAAAATCCTGGTGTCAATTGGTGAAGAGGGACAAAAATAGATGCAGAAAGACTAGTTAAGATGCTCTTGCAAAAACCCAGATGAGAGATGATGAAGGCTTAAATCAAGCCAGTGGTTATGGGCATGTAAAGGGAATAGACTCCAGAACTATTGAGGAGGCATATTAGTAAGATCTTATTGGATGTAGGAGGTGAAGAAAAAAGCAGAGTTGAGGATAATTCCAAAATTTCTGACACCAATGACTGCATGGCTGGTGATTCCACCAAATGAAGCAGGGAAAGTCAAGGGTAAAGAACAGAAGACTCATTTACTTTTTGTGATATGGACAACTTTACCAGATAAGGCAGCACTCAAGTTAAGGGGGATTTTCTGGGAGCTATTTTGAACCCCTTGTTTCCTGGAATGGATGATCTATTTAAATGTCAGGTCTCTGAAGTTCTCTATAATTACTGCTTGGTCTTCTTGCCTTTGCTGGTCCTGGTGCACATTCAAGACACAAAGCCATGGTTGTCAGTGGTAGATACCACAGCGAGGCTGCCCTGGGGCCTGGAAGACTTCATCTCGCTTTCCTCCACCGCTCTGGACAAAGGCTGTCTTATGCACCATCTATTTCAGTCATTTTCATGAGGGCCAGGGAATATTTTCAAGCTATCCCTTTTAAGCATTATCTCTTGGCAGTTAAGAAAATAGATATCCATTGCAAGCACTGGAGTTTCTGAAAAGGGTTTTAAAAATAGCTCAGGGCACTAGACAGCTGCAGCTACTGGGAAATTGAGCCCTTTACTTATACTTTTGCTGGTTTCCTTTTAACCTTGAAGCTGGAAATTGGTAGCTCTTCCTCTGTTGCAAACAGATGCAAAAAGAGGAAGGGATGGGTCAGGGTCCTCTCTTGACTTAGGGTCACACTTGGCAACCTGTAAATGCTGAGAGGCAGCAGGGTAATGGAAAGCAGGGCATAGCAAACTCTTGGGTTTGATAAAGTCTATTAAATATTATGATATATCTTTAGATTTGGAAATGAAAAATATTGGTTTTGTCATGGAAATTACAGGAAAACAAATAGGGCAAAATTCTCTTGGCTGGTAGGGATTGGCAGAAAACACAGTGACTGGTTATGCTGTGCTGACTTCTCCCACAGAGTACTTGACATTGCTAGAGGTAGTGTAGCTGTTATCTCCAGTCCCATCTCACAGGTGTGAAAACTGGGATTGACCCAGGTGAGAGAACACCCACCAAGGGGGGCTAGTTGGCAGGATGACAAGAGCTGTCTTTGAATTTAGTTAATAAATTCTGGCTGCAGTCTGATTTTATAAAATAGGGACCAAACTTTGCTTTCACAGGGTCTCCATGATGAACTTAGATGAAAGTTTATGATTGTTGAAGGCCTTCAAAGAAGGTTCAGAAGAGAAAGCTCAGAAAATAAGGTGATGCATTACAACTTAAAGGGAGATCTTTGCTAGAGAAATGTTCTCACAGATTTCACTTCTAGGTAACTGTTCTGCAGAAACACTGGCTCCTGTCCCAGAGTTGTACATACAGGGAAGTTCCCTGCAGTTGTGACGGCAACAGAAAAAGATGGGAAACAACCTGGATGTCCGAAGATAGAGAAATGGCTAAATATACACTGAGGTGCATTCATACAATGGATACCATGGAGCCATTGACAGAATGCCAAGGTTCTAGAAGGACCAGTGTGGAAAGAGCCCTAAGGTTAAGTGAACAGGGGGAGTCTCAAAACAATATAATTTGATCTGGTATTTACAAATGAGGTGATATGTATTATAAATATAGGTATATATTTTAAAAAAACTTATATATTTACATGTATATATTAAAAACCCAAGCATATATTGTAAATGTATTACTAACTGTATTGAAAAAGCCTGCAAGGATTTGACACCATTTGTTAACACTGGCCACTCCTGGGGAATGGACTGGCATTAGGGAGAGGAAAAGGAGGTGCAAAAGAGAACTTTTAAGATGTTATAAACACATTTGGTCTTTTAAAAAGATGTAGAATGAAAATGTATTTGTTTACTACTTATATACCTAAGTAAGACTAGCAAGTTGTTTGAAAAAATATGTAACAATTCCCAATGATGAAATTTCAGACACTGGTAAACAGGTTGTGTCCATTTTCCCTGAGAGCCCAGTCCCTGGGTTCTATTGCTTCTATCACTGTCTCTGACGCTGGCTATGTGATTTTAGACAAGTTGTTTTCTCTCTCTAGGCTTCAGTTGCCTTTTGTAAGGAGGAACCGAACCAATTGATAAGCGTTTTTATTATTTAGTTTTAAGTATCTGATCTCTCTTTGCAAATGCATTGATGTGTATGGAAGCCCAATATATGAAATAGAAGCAAGTGTGTCAACCGTCCAGCCATTTGTGGCCCGGATCCATTTCAGTGCTCACATTTTCTGATTCTAGTTAAATGCAGTGAAACCACATCCACCAGTCAGAGCTGCACTGCCTCTCAACTGAGTGGAAAATAACTAGGTGATGTTAAGTGACCCAGCAAAGCTCACATGTAATAGTTGCTCTTGCAAAGTGTCACCCTGAGCACTAAGCCCAGATGTTGGCAGCTGTCTGATAGTTCAGGAATTGTTTGGGCTCAAAAGGAGCCCATTGCTATTTCTAGAAAATTCTGTGAGGACCCAGGGTCTTTGGAAGAACATCTATGGGTGCTTTTCAGGAGAATCAGATTCCAGATGACTGCGCTCAGATCTCTGCAGCCCCGGGTGCAGCTCCAGCCCCAGCTTCAGCCCCAAACCAAATCCGTAACTGTGGGACTGCAGAAGGCAAGGCGCCCGGGGGAAGGGTGGGGATAGGAGGGCAGCCAGGTGCAACACACACCATATTGTGAAATCTGAGGAGGGTTCACCAGTGTCCTTTCTCTGCTTTGAAAGGTGCCATCTGGACTTCTGTGCAATTGGCTCCAGCCTCCTCTGGCTATAACTAAGTAAATAGGGTCATTTTTATTCCCTTTAGGGACAGGGCTAGACGCCCTATGATTCTCTGCATCATTAGAGCCCATGGACTGCAACGTCCATGTTCTGAGTTAGAGCGAGCAGCACATCACCCAGAATAAAGCCTGGTTCCGATGTTCATGAAATGCCATTTGCATCTAGCCAGACTGGCAAGACTTACACTCAGAGGGGGTGGAAACAGAAGGAGCCCGTTTTCTAAAGAGGACCATTCAGAAAGATTCCTTCCCAGCCATCTTCTCCATGAATAGAAGAGGTTGGCAGCCAGTGTTTCCTGACTTTTCCTGACCATTTGTGGGATGAAAAACTAAGGACCTTGGTGCATGACCAGCTGCAGCCCAAGTCCCCATTCCCATCAAGGCAATCCAGTCTGGGAGGCAGGAGATCTGGGTTCGAATCCCCGATGAGTAACTTTTTCATTATAAGGCTAGTCACATGTCTTTCCTGGTTTTCAGTTTCATTTCATAAACAGTGTGGAAGTAGATGCTTTTCAAGGTCCCTGCCAGACCCAACCGTGATGCTGAAACTAGATTAAGAACCTTGACAGGTTCCACTTCCTTAGTAAGAAGAAGAGTGAGCTATAATGGTTAAGGGTGTGGAGTCGGGAATCAGACTTCCTGAGTTTAAATCCTGATACTCCTTTCCTTGCTGTAACTTTTGAAGCAAGGATTGTGATGTGAGTCTCAGTTTCCACATTGGCAAAAGGAAGATAAGAGTTGCAATTGCTCCAGAATGTTATGAGGAATACAAGAGATAACCTGCATGAAACTCAGGACCTGACACGATAGTGTTCAATAATCCTTAGCTTGGTATTTTTATTCCTTCAGTCTATTATGGTGCAGAGATCATAGCTAGTACTGGCTAAAATTGTTTCTTGATAAAATATCACACCTTGCCATAAATCAGTCATACTATAGGCCAAACCATGTACCCCATAAATGTCATTCATTCCTTCAATACTAATCAATCAATATTCATTGAATGTCTTAGGTAGGCATCCAGGACCGAGGATACAAAAAACATCAAAATCCACTCCAGAACTTACCCCAATACAATCATAATACAGAACACACTTTACTGAGTAAGAAGTGTTTGTTTAGCATTAATTAAATTCAGAGAAAGAGCTGTTCTGATGTCATTGTGGAGTCAACATGATTACTCATTTCCTGCCAATAAGGAGTTTAGAATTTCAAATGAAAAGAAAAAGATACACTTGTGAAGCAACTTAAAGTGAATTTAAGGCCCTCCCCCCGCTGTTCCCCCACCCCTTGCCACACACACACATACATAAGCCCCTATAGTGACTAATTTGGACATTTGTGATATATACAGAGCAGTTATGTGTCTAGAGTATTCCATGCATTATCTCACTCAATCTCAGTGAGATAGTCCTTTGTATTAACTTCATTTTCACAAATAAAAGAACTAGTCTTAATGAGAGTACTGTAAATAACTTGTCAAGGGTCACATAGCTGTAAAAGCCAGTGTCTTTCTCTCCCACTGTACCCCACAGCAGCCATTTGCTAGGGCTATCATAATAAAGTACCACAAATAGGTAACTTAAAAACAGAAATTCACTGTTTCCCAGTTTTGGAGGCTAAAAGTCCAAGATCAAGGTATCTGTAGGATCAGCCCCTTCTTCGGGCAGAGAGGGAGGATCCGACCCACGCTTCTCTCCTAGCTGCGGTCGGTTGCAGCAATCTTTGGTGTTCTTTGGCTTGTAGATGCATCACTCAACCCCTGCCTCCAACTTCACATGGCGCTGTCCCTATGTTTGTCTGTCTCTGTGTCTAAATTTCTGCTCTTCATAAGGATAGGAGCCTACCCTAATGACTCCATCTTACCTTGATCATCTATAAATTTTCTATTTCCAAATAAGGGCACATTCACAGGTCTTGGGGTTAGGACTTGACATCTTTTTGGAGACACAGTTCAACCCATAACACTTACCTCTGAGGCATTGGCATCCCTCATGCACAGCTCTTCTTCCTTTCAGAGACAGTCTCAGGTAGCCCGAGTTTAGCTCCAACCTGATACCCTAATAAGGTGGAGCTCATCTGCACTTGACAAGGGTCCTTGGCTAGTTGAGGAAAAGCCAGTGGTGCCAACCACTGTCCCCCCTGGAATGGACCAGCTACATGATAAGAGGGTAAGAAAAAAGGCAGGTCACCTTCTTCTGTACATCAAAGTGTAACTACACCAAGAAGAGTATAACAACAACTACTTGTCGATCACTTACTATCCGCCAGGGGCACTGGGTTAAGTATTTCACATGCATAATCTATGTATTCTGCACAGCAACCCTGAGAGCTAGGTATTTCATAGATGGAGGGAAAAACCAACAACGAAGATTCATAGAGTTGAAGCTTTTACCGAAAACCACTGACTACAAGCCTTAGCCAACACAATGTCTGGCATACAACAATTATGAAACATTAGCAAATATTTTTACTCTGTTGTCTCCTTTCCTATGGAGCTTTTGGGTTAAAATGACACTCTTTTCTCTCCTCTCTCTTCTGATTAACTTGGAACCTTGCCTAGGCCTTATTAGTTCATACCCTGGGGCTGTGGATGAAGTCTGAGAGTTGCAAGGGCAGTAGCTACAGGCAGTGTGGCCTTTGAAAAAAGCTGGGCAAGGACACAGAAGAGGAAGCCTGTCCCCAAGGGCCCACCCTTCACAGTTTTCCCAGGGTTGTGGGACCTTCACACACTCTGCTACCTTACAAAGGGATTGAAGTGAGCTCGGGCATTATTCTGGAAGTACTCCTGACACTGCTGTGTAAAGCACCATTGTTTAAATGTTCCAGAAAGCGGGCTGGGCAGCCTTTCCCAGGGGCTGAGTCCTTGGGCAGAGCTGCAGCAACGGTCAGAAGGGGGGTCAGGGCTGGAGGGACCCAGGCCAGGCCTCCTCCTGCTGCACCCTGTGCTCTCCAAAGATTTTTTCCGATTAGAAAAGTAATCAATGATGGTTTTTCAAAAACTATGCAAGTGTATACAATGAAAAGCAACAGTTCTCACAATCCTAGCCTTTGGTGTATAGGTTTCTATAATTCTTCTATTCACAAATAACATAGGCACACACATATGAATAAAAAGGCATGAGTATTCATCTGCTTTTGCATTGTGTTCTGTCTATATTAAATTATTTTCTATTTAACTTCTCTACAAGGTTTGATTGTTTCATTGTGTGGATAAAGCATAATTTAATCAATGAGACCTTTTTCATCTCCTGCTACACATAAACTAATTACTAGAATTCTGTGGCACACCATAAAATATATATATATATATTTTTGCCTATCTAACAAAAAAATAGGTATAATTTTGAGTCATTCACACCAAATGGCTATGTTGTATTGGCTCTTGTCATTTTTAATTTAACAATCTAAGGGAAAAGAGGTCAGTGCCCCTGACTAAATAGTCAGGTATGGCATGTTTTAAAAATTCCTGAGGCACACTGGTTGAAAATCACTTAACTAGACTATTATAGGCTTTTATATTCTTTTCTATTTGTCATACTTACAAACAATATGTAAATAAAAATTCTCATACATAAGCTTTAGTTCTTTGTCCAATTATTTCGTTGGGATTAATTCTTAAACGTGGATTTGCTGTATCAGAAGCTAAACGTATTTCCAAGATCAAAATTTTTGATCTGTATTTCCAGATTGACCCCCATAAATGTTAGATATGGTAACATTCCCACTAACAGTATTGAGATTAGTTCCCTCCTCCACCCACTAAGGATGATACATTTTTAAAAATATTTTATTGATTTTTACAGAGAGGAAAGGAGAGGGATAGAAAGTTAGAAACATTGATGAGAGAGAGAGACATTGATCAGCCACCTCCTACATGCCCCTACTGGGGATGTGCCCATAACCAAGATACATGCCCTTGACTGGAATCGAACCCGGGACCTTTCAGTCTGCAGGTCGATGCTCTATCCACTGAGCCAAACCAGTTTCGGCATGATTATACATTTAATAAGAAAGTGTTCTGCCTCATTTTAAATTACCTTTAGGTGAGTGGACCTTAGTTTATATTTCTGCCGATCTGTATTTCCTTTTCTGCAGTCGCTGGTGGTGGTGTTTCTCTGCTGGGGTGTACTCATGGGATCCCAAGGGAATTCTATCCATAGCTTGTATCTGGATTTTCTTTACCAAGATGGGATCCATGCATGGTCTGGGGAAAGGGACCTAAGGACCATGAGAGTCAGTGGTTAGTTATGATCTTTCCTTCATGAATTCAGGACCATTCATTTACTCTTTCAGCCACTTAGAAATTATTTATGCCTTCATCCTTTGCCCTGATTTCTTCATTTTTTCAAGTAGTTATTGAGCATCTGCTGCCTATGAAATGCCAGGTTCCCTGGGGTTGTGTTGGGGGGTGGGGACTTGGAGGAATATCTGCCATGGTCTGGAGAAGTCTCCACGTGTAATGGGCACATCAGTCCTGTAAATGGTGTCCCAGGAGCTCTGAGCCAGCCTGGTTGGCGGAGGGAATGGCAGGAGTGGTTGTGATCTGGGATGTATGAGGGAGGGTGAGGCCAAGGTCCGGTTAAAGGTGACAGTGGGACAGGCAGTGGTGTGTGCATGGTGCTGATGCATGTGCACTCACCTTTAAACCCCAGGAACAAGAGTAGGAGCTGTGCTTTACTCCTGCAGCAACAGCAGCAGTGTGAACGAATTGGAGGGGAAGAGGGAGCAGGGATTTGAGTAGAGCTGCAGGAGCAGCAGAGCAAAGGTGAGCGCTGGAGAGGCTGAGTTCTGGAGGAGGGGCTGTGTGAGGAGTTGGGAGATGTGGGTCCTACTCCCTGCCACTGGCTTGTCTGGAAGGGAGCTGCTTTCAGAAAGGTCAGAAGACTCCTCTCAAACAGCAGAGCCCCAGCTTATGTCAGTCCAAGAATCACAGCTCACTGTGGAGCATCACTTGTTTGGGGGCACTCTGCCAGTATGAGGAGACTGCCAGGTGTGGGGCAGAATCTGCCAGGTGTGGGACACACTCCGCCAGGTGTGGGGGGTCTCTGCCAGGTGTGGGGTCAGATTGAGAAGGCATGATAGCAGGCGACAAGGAAGGCAGCCCAGGGTGAAGGCAGGACTGCATAGGAACCCGTGGGAAGAGAAGAAATGAACTGTTGAGATATTCTTCTTTCCCTTCGTTCTTGTTGACAGCTGCTAAGTAGTCCCATCTGACGGCAGCTCCGTGATTTATTTACCCATTTCCTGAGGGTGAACACCGGCAAGTGTATTTCTGTGGGGCAGTTTCTTGGTAGCAGAAGAGTATGTGTCCTGTGGCTTTTTATAGCGTGTGCTGAATGGCTCCCCAAAGCATCCTCTTTAATATTCGGACAATTAAAAGTACAGGGATGCTGTGTCACTTGCCTCAGGCCGTGTCAACAATGTGATTTATCAGAATTTGACACCAGTGGGTCTGTCTTCAAACCTCTCCTTTCTCCATGATTCTATAATATATATTCCTAAACTTTCCCCTGTGACTCTCACTGCGCCCTCCTGCAACTAACAAGACCCTTCAATCAGGGCCTCAGGCACTGGCTTGGAAGACAGCAAAAAAATGGGGGTGGGCTAGAGTTCCACTTCAGGGTTGGAAGTGGGACAGGGCACTGCCCAAGACCAGAGCCTATGGTGGCAGCTCTGTGTGGGAAAGGAAGCAGGCCGAGTCTCTGAGGAGTGAGGAAGGCAGTCCAGCCTCAGAGGGATCTTGAGGGCTTCCTGGGAGAATTGAGAAGTGCCCACTCAGCCTGCACCTGAATCCAGAGAAGTCTTTATAAAAGGGGTGGTCAACTACACATTCTTCCTATCTGCTGAATTATGTTGAGTCCTTGTGACATTCCACCCCATAAGGTGGTGGTGAGGATATGTGTGTGCTGGTGTCAAAAGCATTATTTCTGGGCCCCTTAACGTTCAGTACCAATTCCTGGATTCTCTCTCCTTCTGCTTCTGTGGGTCCCCAGCTCCCACATGCCATCCTGGCAGGCTTGGAATGACAATTCATGAAGCTGGGAGCTTCTCATAGTGCAATGCAGACTCCCTTGATGCCTGCCGTACGCAGTGCATCATCGGGCAGGGATGGAGGGCTGGAGCCAGGCAACCAGGGCTCAGATCCTGGACCCGTGTCTTTGGAAGTGGAGGTGAGTGATTCAAGTTGTCATCACCGGTAAAATGAAGATTCTGATATGTCAAGTCATAAGGTTACAGGGAGGATTACAGAAAGTCATCATTGTTTTTCCTTTTTCAGACTCCCCAGGTGGCTGAGGTGATGGCTTCAGACATTCAGCACAGATATGAAGGAAGATAAAAATAATGATAGCATTGAAGGAAAACTGACTACATGCTAGGCAGTGTTCTAAAGTCTTTGCATGTATTGTATTAGTTACCTACTGGTCCATTACACATTCCCCCCAAATTTAAGCAACAAATATTCAACAATATTTTATTCTATACATCTCCCAGTTTCTGTGGATCGGGTGTCTGGAAGCAGCATAGTTGGGGGGGCTGTGGCTCAGGGTCTTACATGAGTTTGTAGCCAAATGTCAGCTTGGGGCTGTGTCATCTGAAGGCTTGACTGAGGCTGGCAGATGCATTTCTAAGGTGGTTCCCCTGATGCCTGGATGTTTGTGCTGGTTGTTGGCAGGCCTCAGGGCTTCTCCATAGAAACCTCTTCAGAGTGCTGTGTGTGTCCTTATGATAGAGCAGCTGGATTTCCCTGGAGCAAGTGCTCCAAGGAAGTTACAATGACTTTATGACCCAGTCTACAAAGTCATTCTCCATTCTTTCTCCAGAGGCATAGGTTTGTCCAGTAGGAGAGGGGATTATGCAAGGACACGAGTACCAGGGTTGAGGGTCATTTGGAGGCTGGTTGTGTATGTGTTAACTCATTTAACTGCTGAAATATGCCCGGAGGCTCAGTTAGAAGAGACCCCAGAGGTGTTGAGTGTGCAAGTTCCAGCCTTCAGAGGTTCTGGAAATAGCATTCCATGCCAGCAGCAGTGGCGCAAGCATGGTCCTCCTGTTCCATGGCACCAGTTTGACCAGTGGAGAAGCTGGGTCGGGGTAGTTAACAAATTGTTGTTGGCTGTGTCCCTTCCAAGCAGGAAATGTCATCTCTTTTGGAGATTCTGTGAGCTACCAAATATGATATGTTTGACCACATAAAGGAATTTCATCGTTCTCTTCTCTGCAATAAAGATTTGCAATGACTCTTACAAAGGGTTCCAAGCACAGGGAATAATTCTCAAAGGTTCAATAATGTGATGGTCCCAGCGCCTCATCTTCTTTATTTCATTAGCATAAACATAGCACCTAGAAGAAAGGAGGTGATTGGGCGCTGGTCAGAAAACATATGGGCAGTGTGTCTGGAGGCTATTTTCTTCAAGAGGGACAGTGACAAAGTGGAGCATGCCCAGAGGAAAGAGGTCAGGAGCTGTTTTCCCTGGAGGAGACACTGAAGGGCCACATGCTGTTTTCACATGTGTGATGATCTCTTGCGGTATATATCATGGTGCAGAGTGTGGGACACACTCAAGTTCAAGTCCTGGTCACTCTTCTGTGTGGTCTTGGATAGGACCCCCAGTCACTCGGAGTCACTTATAATAACACCTGGAATATAGTCAATGCTAATAACTATGAGCCCCCTTCCTCTTTACCCTCAGCATCAATGCTGATAAAAGAGAGGCAAACAGGGGGTGCCTTGTCCTTGGAGGAATCCAAGTACAGACTGGATTGCCCACTGGGCCCCCCTCATTGAGCCCTTCTGGAAGGCTGTGTCCCAAGCTAAGCGTTTGTCATACATTTTCTCATTTATGCCTACTGACAATCTTATGAAGTGGGCATTATTATGCCCCTATTACAAATGGGAGATTGAGGCCCAGAGAGGTAAATAGCTGGGCATTTTAAGTGGCAATGTCAGAATCTGAACCAGCTTTCTCTGCCCTGAGATGTCCTTGTAAACATTGTAGTCTGCTGAAATGTGGGCGTGGGGGTGGAGAGTGAGGCTTGGGAGGTCAAGCACTGAGAGGCGCTGGCACAGAGGCTGGTGGCTGGGACTCTAATGCAGAGCCTCAAGATGTTCTGGTTTCTCAGGCTGTACCTCAGCCCAGACTGCCAACCCCCTGTGGAATGTCTGGCTCGCCGCTGCAAACTTCCCCTTCTGCAGCCTGGCAGGGCCGAGACAGAAGGAGCCCGAATGCTCCCCGAAAGCCATGGCAGGCCCGCACAGCCAGCATTGTGCAAGCAGGAGAAGCAGGGCCCAGGCTCCTTTCTTTCCCGGAGAATTTATGTGCAGGACAAAGGGAGCCATTATCCTCAGGGCTGCCAGGCTTGCTGCCCAGGCCTGCGGCCCAGGTGTCACATGCTGTCCCCATCTCCCAGCCTGCTTTCTCCCTTTGTCTATGGGATCACAGCGTCTTGGCCCCTGCTCCCTTCTCTGACGCCTCCCCAGCTGCCCTTTTGGACTTTGGTCTCTGATCACTGTTTTTCTGAAATGAACTTGAATGCACATGAGACGGAGAGTCCAGAGGCAGCTGTGTGGGAGCTTTGGGTGCTGCTGCCGCTGGCTCCCCATTCTAGACCTGTGGCCAAATCTGGACCCCAGCCCTGTCGGTGGGGACCTGGCGCTCTGCCTGGTTTTATACCAGGCTCCTTCGGAGATTTCCCTTGAAATCCAGTCTGAGCCCCCTGGCTGGGTCAGCCAGGCTTTCGTGCACTGGGCCGTCTTCCTCACCTTCATCGCTCTCCCCTCTCCTCACTCCCATGCACAGCAAACTGGGACCAGCTTCAGGAAGCTGCTTATCCACCTTGGTGCCTTCACCCATGCTTTCCTCTTCACTTAGAAGCCCCTCCCACCTTCCTGCTGGCTAAAACGGCCTCACCCTTCAAAGCTTTCCAAGAAGGCCTTAGGTTGCCCTCCACTGTGCCTGTTAGCTCCTGAGTTGACACACTCACCTGCTCTAGGCCACAGGTGACATGGTGCGCTGGTGGTGAGAGGGGCCTTTGTGTCTGACTGCTCTTGTTCAGGTTCCAACGCTGCCATTGACCAACAAGTGAATTTGGACAAGTCATGTAATTTCCCTGGGCCTCAGCTTACTTGCCTAGGAAATGGGATGGATCATTGGCTGCTGCCAGGATTAGTGAGATCACACCTGTGTTTGGTGCAATCCCGGCACATACTGAGCACCCATGGAGCTGGCCTTTTTCCATCATCAGTGAAACACTTATTAGATGCCCCCAGCATGTCAGTATCTGGGCTAGGCTGGGGAGACACAAAAACAAGGTAGATGTGGTCTTGCTGGTCAGGGAAACAGGCAAACAGAAGCCCAAGAGACCTCACAGCTCCTGGAATACAGGTTGTAGGAGGGATGGGTTGAGGTTCTGCAGAATCAAACCTGGAGAAGGGAGTGGCCTGAGATGAGATTCTGTGTCCACGATGTTGGGGGAAAGCCTATACCTCATGAAAGGCAGGGTTGAGGGGTTGATTTTTTTGTCGTCCTTCACCCCTGCTCCTGGCTCAGGGTGGACAAAGCATAGAACTCCCAGTTTGAGTCAAGTTTCCTACTTGCTTCATCGGATTTCTGCTTCTCTCTGGGACCATTCTTATCAGCATGCAAGCACTTGGTACTATCTCTCATCTTCAAAAATAAGAACAGAAACTCCCTTGAGGCCACATTAATCTCTACCTCACGTCTCGGCTTCCTGTTCTAGATTATTTCCTTCACACATTGGCCTATCGCCAGATTTTACTCCTCCCCTCCCATGTTTTCCTCGGTCCTCTTAAAATTCCTTGCATGTCCATTGAACATATCTGATCAAGGTCCCCATGACCTCCATTTTACCCAAAACACTGGGAAATGGTTGTTGTCATTTTACTAACACTTGGATTGTGAGTTGACAAGCTGATCACTTCCTCACTGTGTTAGTTTTCTACAGCTTCTGTAGCAAACCACCACAAGTTTTGTGACTTAAAACAACCCGAGTTTATTATTATTATTATTTTTAATTTAATTTAATTTATTTTTTTTATTAATTTTTTATACATATCTCCCCATTGTCCCCCTCCCTCCCAGGCATACCCCAACCCCCCAGTGTCTATGTTCATTGGTTATGATTATATGCATATATACAAGTCCTTTGATTGATCTCTTATCTACCTCACCTAACTTTAATCTTCCTGCTGTAATTTCACAGTCTGTTTGAAGCTTTAATGTCTCTGTATCTATCCTTTTGTTCATCAGTTTATAATGTTCTTTATTATCCCCCAATGAGTGCGATCATGTGATGCTTCTCCTTCATTGACTGGCTTATTTCGCTAAGCATAAGGCTCTCCAGTTCCAACCAGGTTGCTGCAAATGGTAAGATTCCTTCTTTTTAATGGCAGCATAGAATTCCATTGTGTAGATGTACCACAGTTTTCTGATCCACTCATCTGCTGACGGGCACCTAGGCTGTTTCCAAATTGTGGCTATTGTAAATTGTGCTGCTATGAACATAGGGGTGCATAAATCCTTTCTGATTGGTGTTTGTAATTTCTTAGGATAATTCCTAAGAGTGGGATTACAGGGTCAAATGGGAGATCCATTTTTAGTTTTTTGAGGAAACTCCATACTGTTCTCCACAGTGGCTGCACCAGTCTGCATTCCCACCAACAGTGCACAAGGGTTCCTTTTTCTCCGCATCCTCGCCAACACTTGTCGTTTGTTGATTTGTTGATGATTGCCATTCTGACAGGTGTAAGATGGTATCACATTGTCGTTTTGATTTGCATCTCTCGGATGATTAATGACTTTGAACATGTTTTCATGTGTCTCTTGGCTTTCCTTCTGTCGTCTTTTGAAAAGGTTCTATTTAGGTCCGTTGCCCATTTTTTTATTGGATCCTTCATCTTCCTTTTATTAAGTTGTATAAGTTGGTTGTAGATTTTGGAGATTAAACCTTTATCAGTGATAGCATTTGCAAATATGTTCTCCCATGCATTGATCTTTCTTGTTGTTTTGTTGATGGTCCGAGTTTATTATTTGACAGCTCTGAAGGTAAGGAGGAGGGTCTTACGAGGCAAAGATTCTGGAAGAGCTGCACTCCTTTCTGGAAGCTCCAGGAGAAAAAGGTTTCCTTGCCTTTTCCAGCATCTAAGGCTTCTAGAGGCTACTCACCTTCCTTAGTTCATGACCTCCTTCTTCCATCTCCAAGAATGGCAACACCGAACACCTGGCTCCCTCTGGCCTCAGCCAAGAAAGACCCTCTGTTTTTAAGACCTACCCAGATAATACAGAGGATCCTGCATCTCAAGGTCCATGGTCTTAGTTATACCTTCGATGTCTCTGCCAGGTTGGGTACTATTCCCAGGGTCTGGGGATTAGAATGTGACTATCTTTCGGAGGCCATCATCCTGCCTACTGCATTCATTCTTAAATGTTTTCCTTCACTTAGCTTCTAGAACTCTGCTCTTTTTTTGTTTTCCTCCTTTTCTGAACTTAGCTTTAGCCTCTTCACTGCATCTCCCTTCTCATCTCAACTTTTAGATGCCACTGGGATCAGAGCTCAATCCTCAGACCCCTACAGTTACTCTCTA
Source organism: Lasiurus cinereus (assembly GCA_011751065.1). Taxonomy (NCBI): domain Eukaryota; kingdom Metazoa; phylum Chordata; class Mammalia; order Chiroptera; family Vespertilionidae; genus Lasiurus; species Lasiurus cinereus. The sequence continues at coordinate 19,220,297 of JAAGEH010000040.1, forward strand.
AAAATCTCATTCAGGCCATTGGCCTTGCACGTGTCTCAGCTTCTTGTTTCCTCCTGAACTCCAGATTTAAAGGCCAGTAAAATACCTGCTTATCATCTCCGCTTTCCTAGCTAAATGGCACTTCCATGTCCAAGCTGAACTCTGAATTTTATCCAAATACCTTCTTCCTCATCTTCTTTACATCAGGAGGAGCCCTGCCTTTAGCTCAGGCCCAGAGCCTGGGAGTCATTCTTGAGATGGTTCACTTTCTCACGCTCCACTTTCTACTTAGCAGCAAGTCCTATTGACTATTCCTTCAAAATAAGTCTGGAGTCCACCTCTTAGTCATCACTAACACCATCAGCATGCTGGTCCAAGCCACCTCATCTCACCTGGGCCACTGAGCAACATTCTAAGTAAGAGCCTATTTCCACCGGCATCCCCCATTTTAGCCCAACACCACATCTCCACACAGCACCCAGAGTGAGACTTTAAATGGCGTCAGAACATCCCCTTCCCCTGCTCAAGCCCCCTCCACTGGCAACAGCTTCCCATCTCTTCTCATAAAATGCAATATCTTTGCCACATCTTCCTAACCCCTGATATCAATCCAATCATTTCACCAGTGTCCTCCTCATTTCTGGCACCCCAATCCTACTGGCTGCCTTGCTGTTCTTCAAACACACTTGAGTATGTTATTGACACCAGGTTTCCACACTGGCTGTTCCTTTGTTTAAAAGTCTCTGCCCAGATATCCATTCTGGCCTTTGCTTAAACATCACTTCCTCATAGAGGTCCTTTTGCATTATTTTCTTTGTGTCATATACATTTATTTGTTTATTTTCTCTTTTCCCCACTAGAACATAATCTCTAGGAGGTCAGGGACTCTGTTGTCTTGTTCATTCTGTATCAGTAGCATCTACAATACGACTTGGCATGTATATCCAACATGCTAGTTACCTGAATGAATGAGTGAATGAATGAAGAATGAAAAGGGAGGCAGAGGTCAGCCTGGGATGCCATTCCCAGGGTCCGAAAATTAGAATGTGACTACCTTTCAGAGGCCATCATCCTGCAGGATGATGAACATGCAGGACTCAGAGATGGTAGGCAAGGCCTCCGAGGGAGACAGTCTCCATGACAACAGGGGCCGGGATGCCCAGTGGCTGCTCTTGGGGGAAGGCCAGAGGAGGCAGGCGAGCTGACAGCTCCTATGGGGACACCAGGGAAAGCAGAAAGTCAGTGCCCAGGCTGGCATACAGCTCAGACACCGTGACTCCTTCACAGCTTCTACATCTTGGCTCTGGCCTTGGCAGACCCAGCAGATGGGTTCCCAGCAGGGAGCTGGGTCTCACTCGGCACAGACTCTGCTAGTGCAGGACAGGTGCCCAGTGTCCTGCTCTCTAGCTGACAGAGGCATCCAGAACGATGTAATCCCAGATCAGAAAGCTCAAAGACACCCCACCAGGTAGAAAGCAGCCCAGCAGCAGGGCTGTAAGTGAGGGGGCAATAACCATGCTGCCTTGAGTGGTAATAAGAATAGTACAATCAGAGCAGCCAGCCTGCCTCTCACTGTGTGCGGGAATGCCACTTAGCTCACCCCACCTACTCCTCACAGCAACTCTCCGAGAAAGGGGCAGTTTGTCCTCATTTAAGAAATGTGCCAGAGTGGTGAAGGCGCTTGTCCAAAGACACACAGTGCAGAAGCGCTAGACTGGGGACTCAATAGCTCCTTGTCCTTCTGTTCCTCTCTGGGCAATCAGCATGGACCCCACCTGCACCTTCTCCTTAAGCTGCCACCATGGGAACCTTTTCCCCCCACGCAGCCATGGCACCATGTATCTTGTCCTCTGTGTGCCCTTGATTCCAGACCATTTTATTTCAGAAATAAATACACATCAGGTGGGCAGTGATGAAGAGTAACAGCTCTAATGTGCACTGTATGCATAGACCCTTTCAGTTCTCACAAGCACCTTCTGGAGTAGGAAGTGCTATTGTACCCATTTTTCAGATGAGGAGACTGAGCTACCCCAGGTGAGTGAGTGGGGTGGAAACCAAAGCCATCTGTGGTTTATACCAAGTGATAAGCTATAAGAGAGGAACAGACATGGTGCTATGGGGATGCAGAGAAGGGAATGACATGTTTGGGTGGGATGAAGAGAATATAAGGACTTGGCCAGGTAGAGGAGACAAGCACAGTCAGACAGAGGAACAAAAGTCCAGACAAAAGCACCGCGGTTGTAAGGTACAGAGTGAGTTCAAGTACACGATGGTTCCTAAGCTCCTTGAAGGCAAGAAGAGTCTTATTTACTCCTCCATAAATATTAGTTGAATTAAAATTTTCATCTGGCATGGCTCTCAGCTTTGGGGCCAGACAGGAAGAAAGATGCATTTCCTGAGTGCCTTGAAGCGCCAGGCCCTTTTGTGTGTGTATGTCAGACAACCCTCAGACAGGCCTGTGTGGCAGCATCATTGCCACTTCTCAGACAAGGGGGCTGAGACACAAACAGGAAGTGTCTCCCAATCACTTCTGTCAGACCTCAAAGCCCATTTCCTCTGCTCTTCACAGGCCTCTGCAGCCGTTTCCAACTTTTGAGGTAACAACTGTGAAACTTGGGAAGGAGCATCTGTGACATATTTTCCTCTCTGCCCTGTGCATTTCCTCTTTCCCCTTCACCTTGTCCCTCATCACCCATCCAGGCACTGTTCTCCTGGGACCTAGCAGTCCATTGCCTCTCTGAGTCATGTGGGCACTAAGGCTTTCAAGGGAATAAACATTCTTTAAAAAAAAATTAAAATTTACTTTATTATTTCTTTTTCTATTATTGACCATTCCATGTTCATTGTTGACAAAGAAGATTCAGAAAAGCCATGTACCCACTGTGTGACTAGGGCCAAGCTTCAAAGGCAATGAGCCCCGGTCTCTAAAAACATCAAAGAGGAATCAAAATTATGCAGCCTGAGTGCACAAAGACTTTTATGTACAGATCTGCTCATCACAGCATTGTCCATGCTCTTGAGAAAGTAGAAACTAACCTTGGGTCCATCAATAGGGGATCAGTTAAATAAATTTGGTACATTCACATAGGGCCACTAAAAAAGGTACAAAACCAATCTATAGTCACTGAGTTAGAAACTTTTTGGCTCACCATGGTGTGACAAAAGCAGTATTATAGTGGATGTAATGGATCTTTTCTGCTTGCCTCTCCTAGTTCCTCTCTGTTTTTCTCCACCTTGCTCTGTGCCCTGTGGTATTGGCTATTAATGGGCTTCTATGCCTTCTAACTCTGGCTGGGTTGGCCAGTGGGAGGCACCAGCAGTTGAGGGTTGGGGCAGTGCAAGGTCAAGGCATTTATTCCTCTGGCTCCATCCCTGTTGGTTTTCTGGGGCTAGCTGTGTCTCTATTGAAGGGTCCAGCTCCTGAGGGACAACCTTCTCTGTTTGCAGTAACCCACTCCTTCCCCTTGACCTTCAGACCTAGGGGTGATAATGGCTCTCGCCTGTTGCTAGCTCTGGTATAAACCACTATTCCTTGTTGGTGTTCCTAACCTCTGACCAGACCAATGTAAATAGTCTTTTTATTAACTTCTCCTCAATTACTCACTTGAATGTTACATCTATTTCTATCAAGAGCTCAGCTAACACACTGCTATAACCCCATCTTTGGTAACATTACATCCACCTGCAATCCAATAAGGGAGGCTTGGAAGGATGTCCATGAAAACATTGTGTCTCAGTGTGGTGGGAATTGGATGAGATTCCTTCCTTTCTATGCTTTCTGAAATTTTAACACTTTTCTACCACAAGTAGGCACTTAGCTTTGATCCTAGAAAACGAAGCAACTTGGAAAGGGCTTTGTACACCTGGAGCTGTTCACTCTTAAGGTCCTATGAGTGAGCCCACTCATGTGAGGATTTCTCAGATATTTGCACTGAGATGTGATTTCCTCAAGCAAGAAGGACTCTAATGTAAATGGACCAGCACAGCATCCCTGGCTTTCTCACTAGGGAGCATCTCAGAACAAGTTCAGTCAACTCAGTCAAGTTCAGAGGCTCTTCTCTGCCTTTTGTGCCCTTATGTCAGTCAGCAAGCCACCAGTTCTCCCCACCCCCCACTGGGTACAAGGGCAGAAAGAGCCAGATGAAACCCAGGCTAACAAACTCACAGCAAAACTCCCCCTCTGGTCTCATGGGTCAGCATATCTCGGCCAGAATGAACGAGAGGGTTTCCAAAGGAATGCCTCCTTCTTTCATAGAACTTGGCAATGAATTAATCATTGTTTATTAGGGCTGCATGATCCTGGGCCCCAGTAATGGTGCTAAGACATAAATCATAGCTCTTTGGGGGTGGTGTTCAGGAGGGGTCCCAGAATGGCAGTAAAGAGCTGTTCTAGCACAGGGGGGAAAATCCTTGTTTTTAAGCAGCTGGGAGTGCACACTCAGGGCTATTTATAATCTGCTGCCGAGCTAAGGCATTTCTGCAGCTGGGCCTGCGAGATAATCAGCCCTGTTTTCTTCTCAAGCCAGGTCTGCAAAACAGAGCCCTCTCCTCAGTAGCCCACCCCACCCCATCTGCCTTGGGGCTACAAAACCCAGCCTCTTTTGCTGGGCTTCAGCTTCCAAAAAAGCAAAGGGTACATTTAAAAACAGAAAGGCCAAAATACCTCGGCTCAGAGATGAAGGCAAGGATTATGACCCATTGGCAGATGGATTTGTCTAGGGCAGGCCTGTGGAACGTCCATGAACTTGGCACAAAGGGCCTTTCAGAGCCTTGGGGAAGGGGCACATGCCACAGGTTCTGTTTCCTTCTCCCAGAAGTTGCTCCAGATAGAAAAACAGAGTCCCAGGGAGGGTAAATTCCAAAGTACTCCCTGTGTATGTCTTGGCAGGAGAGTGAGTGTCCAGTCAAAACTTCTGGGACATGGCTCAAAAGACCAGTACCCTAGTCTTGTCTCTACCATGACTGCCGAGGACCCAGGGCAGAGCCCTTCATGTTTTTGGACCTAGGTTTCCTCATCTATATAATAGGCTCAGTTTTTTTTGTTTGTTTGTTTCGTTTTGTTTTTTCACACTTTTCAAACTCATTTAATAGGTTCTTTTATAAAAATAGCATTGTGTAGAAGGAGAGTTTATAAAACAGATACAATCAGGGAAACTGGTGAAGTGAAGCAGGGAGGGAGGTGGAAAAGGAAGCCCATCTATTTGGCCTCTTTCTCAGCCTGACCTGATGGATGATGGCTGTCCAGTAGCTGGAGGTTGCATAATAGTTTGCTCATTCCTGGCTTTGAAATCATTCATTCATTTATCCATTCATCTTCCACAAATATTTACTGAACTCCTACCAGTTATCAGGCTGGGCTTGGTGTTGAAGGTAAAAAGACAAATAAGGTTTGGCCAGTGTTGCTCAGTGGTTGAGCATCAACCTAAGAATCAGGAAGTACAGTTCGATTCCTGGTCAGGGCACCTGCCCAGATTGAGGGCTCAATCCCTAGCAATAGGTGTGCAGGAGGCAATCGCTTGATTATTCTCTATTGCCATTGATGTTTCTATCTCCCTATCTCTTCCTTCCTCTTTGAAATCAATAAAAAAAAATATTTTAAAAAAAGACAAACAAGAACTTCATTGTCCTTCCTTGTGGAGTTTATAATCTATTTATATAGATAGATATTGATTAAATATGCACATTACTTAATATATTGATTAAGTAAGTACTTTAATATAGATATTGATTAAATACATGTATTTTAAAATTATATATAAATAGGTAAAACAAATATATATCTGAGTTGAGTCCTCTCCCCAAAATTCATGTTCTTCCCAGAACTTCAGAATGTGATCAATTTGGAAAGATAGAATTAGTTAAGATGAAATCATACTCAAATCAGCTGCGCCCTAAATCAAATATGACTGATATCCGTACAAGAAGAGGGAAGGGACACAGAGACAGAGTCATGTGTGAGAGAATGCCCTTTGATGACTTAGGCAGAGATGCAGCTGTGAGCCAGGGAACACCAAGGATTGTCAGCAAACCACCGGAAACTAGGGAGAAGCAAGGAAAGGTTCTCCTCTAGAACTATTGAAGGAAGTGAACCCTGCTGACACCTTGATTTTGGACTTCCAGCCTCCAGAACTGTGAGAATAAAATTCTGTTGTTTTAAGATACTAGGTTATGGTATTTGTTATAGCAGCCCTAAGAAACTGGTAAAAATACAGTTCATTCTTATTGTTTGTGGAAATTATGTTTTATAAAGTTACCATAAGTGTTGGTGAATATGGCACCATTGCTCCTAGGGAAAATACAGGGTTAGATTCCTATGAAGCTCCAGTCACAGCATTTTCATCAACCAATCCATAAATGACCTTATTTTATGTGTACTTCTGTTTAAATACACCTTTTTTAATATACTGTGATTCATTAATGTTGCCAACTGCAGTACAACTCATGCCTGAATGAATCTCTTCTCCACAGGACACCTCCCAGCCTTCTTGAGCCTGGGAACACAAGGTAGCACTTTAGCACTACACTGGGGGGCCATTCCAAACAGCAAAACCACCAACCAAAAGCCCAAAAATGAAAACATGATACAAAATTGACCATGAAAAGGACACTTGTATGGAGCTTGAGTGCTGATCAAGAAGCAGAGTGTCACCTTGTTGGCCCTCAGTTGAGAAATGGGTGTTGAGTGACTCAAATTTTTCACCTTTTGGGCATGCCCACAGATGACCTCAAAAGCACTGCAATTTGGGAGTTACAGATAAATTTAAACTCACAGAATCTATAAATAGATTTTATTCTCTCTCTCTCTCTCTCTCTCTCTCTCTCTCTCTCTCTCTCTCACACACACACACACACACACACACACACATTCAAATAGTAAGAAAGACTGTGAAGGAAAAGAACAGTTTGAAAGAGGGGATACTTACCTTAGCTACCATAGTCAGGGGGCCACCTAAGTGGTGGCATTTCAAGCCAAGGCCTGAAGGACAGAGAGGAGCCAGGGATAGAGGGAAAAAGTCAGCCAGCAAAAGAGGCAGCTTGCAGGGAGAGCTCAGAGCATTTGACTGAGGTGGGAGTGCATAAGCAAAATGATGAATGGTATGGATGAGGCTCTATTTAAAGTACAGTCAGAAGCTATGGGAGCATTTTGAACAGATTAATGAAAAGTACAAGGCAAAGAGCTCACACTCTCTTTCTCTTGGCTCCACAGGTTTGCCAGAGCAAGATTTGGTGGCCTCAGCTGGCTACTCTGAGAAATAAACTTGTGCGATTCTCAAATTCTTCCTTGGCTTTACACATGGATATAAATAAATGCCAAACAAGGCGTCATGGTGTGGTCATGCCTCAGTTTATTCTGCACACACTGCTGTTTAATTTTTTAAGTCAAATCTACTAAGAATATAAAGCCTCAAACCAAGGGAGTAGCATTCCCATGTGACCATTTCAGCTTCCATAGCAGGAAAGGGGGAGAGATATTTTTAGCAGGGAGACCTCTCAGTGCCCCTAAGCTAGCTGGAGTGGCTGCCCTGCCCTGGCATTCGGCATTCAGCAGCCTGATATTCGGCATTTCATCACGGACAGGCGTGGGAGGCCTAGGTGCCCATGCTGCCAGGAATGCCTGACCAGAAACTGCTCTGGGGTGTGTCCTGGAGCTGCCTCCCTTCATTTGACCCCAAGACTGATGGCTTTCTGGATTGGTGAAATCTTCTAGAACCAGGGAGGAGCCTGAGCTCTGCATGAGGAGCCTGAGCTCTGAGACAAAACTTCCCGGGTTGCCTCCAGCTCTAGAACTAACTGCCTAACCTCTTCATGCCTTAGATCAGAACCTTCAGCCTCCACGGCAACCACCATCAAATCTGATGGGAAGGAGAGAATCCAAGATGGCGGCATAGGTAAACACCTACACGGCTGCCTCACACAACAATTTCAAAACTACAACTAAAAAACTATAACATCATCCAGAACCACAGGAAAGCTGGCTGAGTGGAAATTCTACAACTAGAAGGAAAGAGAGGGGCTCACAGAGACCCAAAGGAGCTGCAAAAAGCTGAGGTAGGGAGACGTGCGCACGTGGAGAGAGCGGGTGACGGCGAACCTGGCTGGCTGGCTTTCTCTGGCAGGAGGGAGACTGAGCGTCTCAAAGGCATTGAACCCCTTATCCTACGACACTAAACCCCAGGTCCAGCCGAAACTCATACGGGAGGAGTTTGGACTGTGAAAGGGGAGAAGTGCATGGAAATTTAGGGGAGTCGCAAAAGATCAGAAGTCTGGTGGCGTGCACAGCATTGCGTGCAGAGGACCGACTGCTTATTGTGCCGCTGGCTTTCAGGACTGGGCGGGAGACAGACCCTCCCAACTGTGCCATTTCTAACTCCACTAAACCCCAGTTTCAGGTGAAACCCTGGGGACCCAGACTTGTGTGGTCCCGGAGCGCAGGGGAACCGGAAAGGCAGAGGTCTAGAGGCACTGCAACAGTGAGCACACGCACACAGGGACCATTCCAGTGATTACCCAGTCATGTGAGACTTGGGGGCTGTGGAGGGCAGGGCCGACTGGCAGGCAAGGCGGTCCCTGAAGCCCTGAGACTCCACCCATCCCAAGCTCAACAGAGAGGCTTCTGTGGTTTTTCAAGTCTGGTATCATAAGGCTGAATCCAACACAGAAGTTCTCCCAGCATAGTAAAAATGCCGAGACAAGGGAAGGGATCACAAACAAAAGAAATGGAGGAAAACAAACGACTGGATATAGAGTTCAAAACACGCTTATAAGGTTTTTCAAGAATATCCTAGAAAAGTTGGATAAAGTTAGCGAGTCCCAAGAGGAGATGAAAAAGGACCAACTAGAGATGCAAAAGATCCAACTAGAGATGGAAAAGGACCAACTAGAGATGATAAAGGACCAAATAGAAATTAAACATACACTGACTGAAATAAAAAATATTATACAGAGACCTAACAGCAGACTAGTGGAAGGCAAGAATCAAGTCAAAAACTTGAAATATAAAGACTCAGAAAACACTCAACTGGAAAAGCAAGAAGAGAAAAGAATCCAAAAATGTGAAGATAATGTAAGGAGCCTCTGGGACAACCTCAAGCATACCAACATCAGAATTGTGGGGATGCCAGAAGAAGAGAGAGAGCAAGATACTGAAAACCTATTTAAAGAAATAATGACTGAAAACTTCCCACATCTGGTGAAAGAAATAGACTTACAAGTCCAGGAAGCACACAGAATCCCATATAAAAGAAATCCAAAGAGGACCACACCAAGACACATCATAATTAAAATACCAAGAGCAAAAGACAGAGAATATTAAAAGCAGCAAGAGAAAAACAATTGATTACCTATAAGGGCACACCCATACGACTGTCAACTGATTTCTCAACAGAAATTATGCAGGCCAGATGGGAGTGGCAAGAAATATTCAACGTGATGAATAGCAAGAACCTACAACCAAGAATACTCTATCCAGCAAAGCTATCATTCAGAATTGAAGGGCAGATAAAGAGCTTCACAGATAAGAAAAAGCTAAAGGAGTTCATCAACTCCAAACCAGTATTATATGAAATGCTGAAAGGTACTCTTTTAGAAGAGGAAGAAGAAAAAGGTAAAAGATAAAAAATTATGAACAAATACATATCTATCAACAAGTGAATCTAAAAATTAAGTGAATTAAAAATTTGATCAACAGAATAAACTGGCGAATATGATAGAATCAGGAGCACAGAAAGGGAATGGACTGATAATTCTCAGGGGAAAAGGGGGGAGGGGTGTACACGGAGTGACTGGACAAAAGTCACACCTATGGACTCATCAATGGGGTGGAGGTAAGGGTAGAGGGAGGGGTGGGAGCCAGGTGGAGGGGACCTATAGAGGGGAAAAAAGAGAAACAAATGTAGTAATCTGAATAATAAAGATTTAATTTAAAAAAATCTGATGGGAAGAAACCTGCTGGTTGGCCTGTTGTGCACTGGAAGGGGAATCAATGAGGCAGGCATTGTCTTTCCTTCCTTGAGGAGCAATTCTGTTGATCACGGAGACAGCCTGAGGAAGCTGTTCCTTGACATGTGATGAGTAAGGAAGCCCTCTGCCACCTCATCATCTTTTCTTCCTCTTCTCCGTGGCTCACTCACATTCCCTTCTGTAGGACACACTGAGGAGTTGTGAGGAGTTAAAAGGAAGAATGACGAATAAGTGATTTTTCTGGTCTGGTATTTGAAGGACTAATTCAGTTCAAAGGTTAGTATTTTAATATGAAAACTGCCTGCCTGCCCAGAGAGCCTGTCTTTGTTTCTCAATTTACCTGAACACCAGCCAGCAGAGGGTTGTAGTCAGTCCTGACCAAGAACTGTGAGCCTTTGTCCTGGTTCTGACACTTCCAGGGGGGCCCTGGGCAGGTCCCTCCCCCTCTTGAGCGCCCCCGTCTGCAAAGGGTGTGCACAGACAGCCAAGGCAGCCGCCTCCACGTCCATGGGGCAGGCATTTTATCACATTCTTTTGTGCTTAAGGACTCCAGAATTAGATCCCCAAATATGCCTGAGAAACATTCACTCCACAGGAGTTCAAACCAAGTAATGAAAACCATCACAAATAATGAGGCGGCCTGTCCTGAAGCCACCTCTTCCTGGGAGGTCCAGGAGCCTCTCACCCCTCACCCTGAATTTGACTCCCCCTCCCCCGACAAGGCAATGCCCACTGGTCAGCAGATGCAGTGTTTGCATGGAGATGGACAATTATCCTTCAGCGTGAGAAACTGGCCCATGAGAGGACCCACTATATGAAGCAGGACTGGACATTTTGCCTCTGTCCTTGGAAGGAGGTCTCTGGCTAAAAGGATCTGAAAGGCTGCTTGCTCCAAGGCTCCCAAACTCAGCTGAGGTCAGCAAGAATGGACAAGGCTACCTCTGGGTGCAGGCTCCAGGCTGGACGCTGCAATGCAAACAAGGAAGAGAATTTCTGCCCCAGATTCCAGCCTGGGGAGAGAGAGGTGCTGGAGGAAGTTACCCCACTCCCCTGGCAACAAGTGTTGTGATGGGGTAAATAAAAGTGCTAAGAGGAGACAGACACAAAGTTTCACTCTGCGAAATGTGCTGATAACGCTTTGATCCATCACCTCTCAACTTGTTTTTTGTAAGCTTACCAAGCATTTTCGCACAGAAGAGCTCATTTGTTCCTCACACACGAGGTGACTTTCCCCCCGTGAGACTAAAGTCCCACTGAGGACGGCTCCCAGGGCAGACACACAGCAACTACTACTAAGTGTCATGAGCAACTCTTCCATCAATGAAGGATCTTCTCTGAGCAAGGCCTGTGCTGAGCCTTGGAAAGCAAGACTTCTCCTCTCCCAACTCTTCAAATCAGGCATTAGCATGTTTCCCTTTTTTAAAAAATTGCAGTAACATATATATCACATAAAAGTCACCATTTTCACCACTTGGAAGTGTATGCACAGGTCAGCGGCATTCACACTGATTGCTGCCCTCTCTGCATCCATCCACACAACTTTTGACCTTAGTGCTGCGAACGGTTTGGATTTGTGTGGTCAGACTGTCTGGGTCCAAATCCTGGGACAGCTGCCGACACGCTGTGTAGCCCTGAGCCGAGGGCTTGCTCCCGCTCATGCGTTTGGTTTTCTCATTCCTGAGATAATGACAGAACTTGAGTCACAAGGCTGCGGGGAGGATTAGGCGAGGCAGCGTGCCTGGCATAATTAAGCACTCTGTGAAAGCAGGCGGGGAGTATTCTGGTGAGGATCAGAGTAAGCATGGACTTCCTGGCTTCGAGAGTAGCAAGAAGGGCCATGGTGACGCCGGAGGTTACTCATCTGTGAATCTTGGGGTCCCTCTGACAACAGACTGACATTAAAGGTTGCGGTGGGGATTAAATGAGTAATAAATGCAAAGTGCCTGACATAGAGTGAGTGCTTAATAAATGGCTGTTGGTAGAATTACTCCAATTTTAAAGTTTTACAACTCTGTTCCTTCTCCCATGTTCTTGGGGAGAATGTAAATTGGTATAATTCCCATGACGGGCAATTTGGCAATAACTATTAAAATGACCCAGCAAGCCCGCTCCTGATTACAGAGGACAGTGGGGCAGTGATGACTGTCGAGGTTTTTCCTTGCAGCACTGGTTGTAAATGTTCAGCAGTTCAGGGTTGATTAAAACAATTATGAATAAGAAAACTACACAGCCATGAAAAACACAGAGGAAGCTCTTTTAGTTCTGAACTGGAAAGATTTCCAAGATATATTCATTGAGAAAAACAAGGAACAGAACATTAAGTATCACCATACAAGCTTATCATATTTACAAATAAGGAGTGGAGGTATATAATCATATCAGCATGTGAATTTTTTTAAATCTCTGGAGGGATATACATCAGGCATCAAGTCCTTGAGAGTTAATGAAGGGAGGGAGAATTCCTTTTTAAATTTTTATTGATTTCAGAGAGGATGGGAGAGAGAAAGAGAAACATCAATGATGAGAGAGAATCATTGATTGGCTGCCTCCTGTGTGCCCCACACTGGGGATCAAGCTCACAACCCTGGCATGTGCCCTGATCAGGAATCGAACCATGACCTCCTGGTTCACAGGTCTATGCTTAGCCACACCAGCCAGGTAAGAGAGGAAGAATTTTAATGGTACATTTATAATAGTTATTTTGTAACCTCTAGCACAGTGGTTCTCAACTTTTCTAATGCCGTGACCCTGCAATACAGTTCCTCATGTTGCGGTGACCCCAAACCAAAAAATAATTTTGGTGGCTACTTCAAAACTGTAATTTTGCTACAGTTATGATTCAGAATGTAAATACCTGATATGCATTATGTATTCTTATTGCTACAAATCAAACATAATTTAAACATAGTGATTAATCACAAAAACAATATTTAATATATTGAGAAATATTTATTACTAATTCCAATAAATAACATTTCACCATGGCATAGCATGGGTTTAAACATAACAATTCCAAATAAATAACATTTCACCATGGCATAGAATGGGTTTAAATATAACAACAGTAATATAACAGTAAACAACAGTGCAATATTTTGCAACAGTATGCTGCCAAATTCAGTGAGATGGTTGTGGTTGCTTCTTACCAATTCAGAAATTCTTGGAGCAGTCTTTGCAAGGGCACAACGAAGATCATTTTCCACAACAAGTCTACTTCGGTATTTAGACTTGATTACCAGCAAGCTGGAAAAACCTGTTTCACAAAGATATATTGTTGGAAAAGGAAGAAGAAGGTGCAGCACAGTCTCAGACAGAATAGGATATAACTGTAAACACTTAATCCAGAATTTTGTCAGTGGCATCGTAGAGAAACCTGTTCTCGCTGCATCATTGTTAATTAGGTCAATGAACTCTTCTTGCGCTGTCTCCTGAACATCTTCAACTTTCACTGTGAATGGACTTCTGGCAAGTGCAAATGGGGTGTCAGGTAGATTAGAAAAGTATGATGAAATTTCATCTGCAAGCATGTGCAAATGTTCTTTCACAGAAGTTATCATAATTTTTTTGTCTGGCTCAATGTCATGCTCCTCAAAGAAGGCAGATAATGCAGGAAACATGTAAATTTTATTTTTATCCAATTTATTTTTCCAAAGCTGAAGTTTCATTTGGAATGATCTAATTTTTTCGGACAAATCGAGGCACGTTGCATTTGGTACTTGCAGTGATAAATTTAAGTCATTCAAGATGACAAAGATGTCCACCAAGAAAGCTATTTTCAGCAGCTCAGTTTTATCGCTAAAAAGTGCTTCAAATTGCGGTCTTGCTTTCTGATTAAAAAATGTTTTCAGTTCATCATAAAGCTCAAAGACACGTTTTAAAACTTTTCCTCTTGACAACCATCTGACTTCAGTGTGAAGTAACAGAGCATTGTTTGGTGCATCTAGCTCATTGCACAGTTGTCAAAACAGCCGACTGTTTAAGGCGCTCGACTTAACAAAATTGACACATCTTATGACGCTTTTCATTACTTCTGGTAAATCTTGCGGCAGTATCTTAGTCACTAATATTTGGCGATGTATATCATACAGTGTGTTCCGATTGCTTTTGGTGATTCATTTTGTACCAAATGTTGAAATCCTGAGCGACATCCTAGCATGGCAGGAGCACCATCTGTGCAAACACCGCAAACCTTTTCCCAGGAGATGTTATGTGCTTTTAGAAAAGAACCAACTGTGTCAAAAACATCATGTGCAGTTGTTGTTGTTTCAAGCGGTTTGCAAAAAAGAAATTCATCTTTAAAGTCGCCATCATTAATATACCTCGCATAAACCAGTAACTGTGCACAGTTTGCCACATCTGTAGATTCATCAAGCTGGATACTGAATATTAATAGTGGTGCAGATTTAATTTCCTGGATCACCTGATCAAGAATATCGGCAGACATGTCCTCTATTCTTCTGCGGACAGTGTTGTTAGATAAGGAAATTGCATTCAATTTCTGAACATATTCATTTCCAATTATCACTCGAACTATGTCTTTTGCAGCTGGCAACAGTAAATCCTCAGCAATGGTGTGAGGTTTCATAGCTCTGGCAATTCTGAGTGCCACCAAATATGATGCTTCAACAGCTGCTACATTGTGTTTGTGGTACTGGCTACCAATGTCAAATATAGATTTCTTGAGTCCATCATCTTTGCTTCTAAAATAGTCGATATCCTTGCCAGCAAAGCTTGGATGCTTACTATCAAAATGGCGTTTTGGTTGTTCGGCTTCATAGATTCAGCTGAGAGAACTTCACAACAAATAACACATTGTGGTTTCTCAATTCCTGCTGTAATTATTGAGGTAAAACCATACTGCAAGAAATCCTCAGTGTATTTTCTTTTCCTAATATTCTTGTCTACACGATCCATTGTCATGAGACGGTTTGCTAAAAAAAATAAAAGATGGTCGCGTCTAAAGAGTTTGTTAAAGTTTCCTATTATTTACTATTCCCTGTGTTGTTTTCTATTACATACCTGTTACTATGACTAGGGGGTCGTATTCACATGCTTAACTAATGGATCTGTTTTTTTCCAGATTAGTGGCAAGTTTTCTATATAGAACAGTGTGAACTATGTCATAGGATACACTACAGTTTCTGCACAGCATGGCATCTTTCAGGGCTCTTTCACACTATGAAGTGGCGGTTTCTGCGGTGGAATCCACATCTCATTTACTTCAATGGGAGACCCGTGAATTCCGCAGAGAAGAGGTCCCCTGTACGGCAGAAATGCAGTTCTGGGGCATGTCTCTAGTCAATGGGAGGCCGCAGCAGATTCCGCTCAAATATAGAGCATGTTGCTTAAATTTTTCCGCGCTAGGAAAAAGCCTAGTGTGGAAAAATTAAGCAACATGCTCTGTATTTGAGCGGAATCTGCCACAGCCTCCCATTGACTTAAATTGGAGAGGAAGAAATGTGTCGGAAACTGTCATTTCTCCGCCTCTTATTGAAATTAATAGGAGGCTGCGGCGGATTGTGTGGTAACTCGAGATTCTCGGGAGCTCTCTTCCACAAAATCCGCCGCACTCACAATGAAATCAATAGGAGGCGGATTCAATGCCGGAAACCGCTGATTTCAGCAGTTTCTTCATTCAGAATATGGGAAAATAGTGGGAGATATGGGAGATAATTATACATTGGGGAACAGTGTGAACTACATCTTATAGTGGTCTCTTATAGTTTAAGACCGATGTAGTTCACACTGTGTAAATGTATGGTGCTTTGTGTAAGTGTAAGCTGCTTTGTGTATTGTGTAATGATAACACACAAAACACCTTACACTTACACAGTATTGTGTGTATGGTGTGTGTGTACTGTTTTTACATTATTAACCTTTTTTACACCAGCAGGTTGTCTCACAGGCTCTCTTGCCTCTCCGCCTCCTAGGCTTCCGTCCTCCGGCGCTTGCTGCGACTGCCCACTGATGACATCAGCAAGCACCAGACACACGTAATGTGCTGCTATGGACTGTGGGGCGCCCCCGGCCCCCCCCCCCTGCTTCCCCCGCCTCTTAGGCCCTGGAGGGATGATGCAATCATGTCTGCACATGCGTGCAGGCATTCAGTTTGAACACGCATCCATAACGGTGTGCTTTCCAGCTGAATAGCACTGCTGCAGACGGTAGCGCGACTTCTCAGTGGCTAAAGCCATCGGAAATATGTATTTTCCGATGGCTTTAGGCGACCCCTGTGTTTTGGTCATTTGATCCCTGCTGGGGTCGCGACCCACAGGTTGAGAACCGCTGCTCTAGAATGTATTACTTATTTAATTAAAATTAACTAGAGTAAAATTTTATTAAGAAAAGAAGAAAGAGCTAGGCTATGGTGGCTCATTGAACTATGAACCAATGACCCTGGTCAGGGCACATGCTGGGGGTTGCAGGCAGGGTGGGCTCCATCCCCAGTGTATGTGTGTGTGTGGGGGGGGGGATGGTGCAGGAGGCAGCCGATCAATTATTCTCTTATTATTGACGATTCTATATCTCTCTCACTCTCCTCTTTTCTAAAATCAATAAAAATATTTTTTTTAAAAGAAAAGAAAAGAAAGAAAGGCAGAAAAGCAGAAAGGCAGGCAGGAAAGAGGCAGTGGAGGAGAGAGAGAGACAGGAGAGAGGGAGGCATGCAGGTATGTGTTCTTAGCAGACCTGGGCAGGGTAGGAGCGATCAGACAGGGTTGGGAAGAGGGACGTGCTTTGTGCTTCGTATCACTGCGCCCTGGATCTGGCTGAGCCTGGTGGTGATAAAGAGGGGATGCTGACTTACCAGCATCTGACGCTGCAAGTCTGGAGGCCATGGCAGGCTGTCTTTGGACAGGGGTGTGGCAGCAGCTTGAGCTTTGGCTCGGCCTTATTTTCAGCAGCTGCTCCCATACTCGTGGCCCCCTTCCTGGGCCCTCTCCGGGCCCCTCCCCACTCCCAGAACAGAGGACACAGGCTTAGCCTGTGGGCACGCTCTCTTTCCTGAGAAAAGAACATAAACATAAAAGAAAGGGCCTAGTGCACTTTCCTTCCTTTGTACTGTCTGATTTCTTAGAGAGTAATTTACATGCAAATGTAAGAGCCAGGGGTATAAGAATCTTTTGGAAACCAGAAAGTCTTCACCACATAAAAGGCAGCGGTGGTGACATTCAAAGCCCTGGCCTGCACCTTTCTGCTTTCCTGAAAAATAATTTAGAGCTGTGACTGGCATTCTCAGCCCAGGAGTTAAAATAATTTCTTGTCATTGATGGTATGAATGTAAACGAATACACAGTTGTATACATACATGTATATTTCTGATTGTTTTCTCAACATTTGACTACACAAATCTCTTTGCCTAGGCTTTGGCACCTATTACTATTTTAATATTACTAATATATATTACATATGTAATATGCAACATAATACAAAATAATATATACATCAGTTTGTATAAAATTCATAAGTGTATCTATGGACAATAATAATAAATGTAATAGTAACTTAGTTTTCACCTCCTTTATTTCATTTGATCTTCAAGGTGGGTATTTATAAGGTGGGTATTTATTCGACAGATATTTACTGAGTATGCATTGTGTCCAAGGTGTTGGCACTTTTTACTTTATTTTATTTTATTTTTGCATTTTAATTTCTTTATTGATTAAGGAATAAATATTTGTCCTCATTCCCCCATTACCTTCCCAACTCCCCTCCTCCCACTCATGCTATCACCTCGCTGTTGTTTGTGTCCACTGGTTAGGTTTATATTAATGCATACAAATCCTTTGGTTGATCTCTTCCCTTTAACCCCACCCACCCTCCCCTATCTTCCCTCTGAGGTTTGACACACTGATCAATGCTTCCCCATCTCTGGATCTGTTTTTGATCATTAGTTTACATTGTTCAATATTTCCCATAGATGAGTGAGATCATGTGATATTTATCTTTTTCTGACTGGCTTATTTCACTTAGCATAATGCTCTTCAGTTCCATTCATGTTGTTGCAAATGGTAGAAATTCCTTCTTTTTTAAGCGCAGCGTATTATTCCATTGTGTAGATGTACCACAGTTTTTTAATCCACTCATCTGCTGATGGGCACTTAGGCTGTTTTCAAATCTTAGCTATGGTAAATTGTGCTGCTATGAACATAGGGGTGCATATATCCTTTCTGATTAATGTTTCTAGCTTCTTCGGATATATCTCTAGAAGTGGTACTGCTAGGTCAAGTGGGAGTTCCAGTTTTAGTTTTTTGAGGAAACTCCATATTGTTCTCCACAGTGGCTGCACCAGTCTGCATTCCCACCAGCAATTCACGAGGGTTCCTTTTCTCTGCATCCTCGCCAATACTTGTCGTTTATTGATTTGTTGATGATAGCCATTCTGACAGGTGTGAGATGGTACCACATTGTCGTTTTCATTTGCATCTCTCGGATAATTAGTGACTTTGAGCATGTTTTCATAGGTTTCTTGGCCTTCCTTCTGTCTTCTTTCAAAAAGTTCCTATTTAGGTCCATTGCCCATGTCTTGATTGGATTGTTTATCTTCCTTTTGTTAAGTTGTAAGAGTTCCCTGTAAATATTGGAGATTAAACTCTTATCAGTGATAATATTTGCAAATATGTTCTCCCATGTCTTTCTTGTTTTGTTGATGGCTCTTTTTGCTGTGCAAAAGCTTTTTATTTTGATGTATTCCCATTTGTTTATTTTCTCTTTATTTTCCATTGCCCTAGGAGCAGTATCAGTGAAGAAGTTCCTTAGGCATATGTCTGAGATTTTTATGGATTCCTCCAATATTTTTATGGTTTCCCATCTTAGGTTTAGGTCTTGGCATTTTTTAAAAATTGGATTGAGAGACACAGATGAAGGAAGAGGGGGAGAAAGAGAAATATCGATGTGAGAGAGAAACTCCAGCCAGGGATGGAACCCACAACTTGGGTAGGTGCCCTGACTGGGAATCGAACCTGCAATCCTTCAGTGTATAGGATGACACTCCAATCAGCTAAGTCACACGAGCCAGGGCCGGCCTTGGCATTTCAGAGACAAAAATGACACCACAATGGTGTACATAAGATCTAAACTAGTCACAGACCAACACACAAATGAACATGCAATTATAGAGCTACTAGTATATAGGACAGGCTGTAGGAGCCCTGAGAAGGGGCACCCAACCCAACTGAGGGATGAGGAAAGACCAGAAAATATTTTCAGGCAAAATGTCACTGAGCTTAGACTTAAAAGGTGAACAGGACACAACCGGGCAATATCAGGGACCTGGGTGACCTTTGGCAGTAATCACCCCCACAAGTTTTCATCCCCGGAGGGAGGAGGTGGAAAAGAGTAAGACATGGTAGGGGAAGAGACAGATGGAAACATAAAATTTTTGAGCTAGAGACCCATTTATTTACTTTTTGTTGTGTTAACCCTCAGCTGAGGATATTTTTTCATTGATTTTGAGATTGAGTGAAAGGGAGAGCAAGAGACAAAGAGAAACATCGATGGGAGAGAGACACATTTATTGGTTGCCTTCCACCTGGGTCTTCAACTAGGACCAGGGATCAAGCCTGAAACTGAGATACCTGCTCTTGACCAGAATTGAACGCAGGACCCTTCAGTCTAAGGGCTGATGCTCTATCCACTGTGCCAAACCAACAAGGGCGAGAGACCATTTTATAGTAGAGAAAACTGAGGTTAACAGAGATGGATCCTGACCCCTCTTCAGTTCCCAGGTCAAGTAGCCCTTACCCCACCCTTTCCTCTTAAGAGAAAAGTAAACCAACTAGGACAGTTAAACTTGGAAGTTGCAAACAATGGTCTGTTATGTCTTGAATTTTGATTCCATGTGGACCAAGATAGGAGAAACATTGAGTGAGCTGTCTTAAAGGGACCTCTGGGTATCTATCATTTTTCTCCTTTAAACTGCAACCAAATGATGGGAGAAATTTGACTCAATCTTAGGTGGCTATGCTTAATGTCATGTTACACATTCTTCAGGAAATCTGTGAATTCAAGATGTATTCTTTTGTGCTGGGCCTTTATCAGTTTGGCTCCCATCCCTGGGGAATGGTCTGATGGTTCTCTCGCCCCAGACACACAAGGCTGATCCCTGACACATCTGGCTCAGCATCACCCACGAGTCTGAACAGGGCCCTGAAAACCACCTCTGACTTTGCAGCCCGTTGTTCCACGCCCTGGGAGGTGGGCTGTGTCTGGGCTTGTGAAAGCCTGGGAACTGCAAGAGCTTGAAAGCCTGTCAGAGCCTGCTCAGTTCAAACTCTGCTGGGCTCTCACATTGGCTCCTGGCTGGCAGTGGCTCCAGGAACCTGCAGAAGGGAAGCCCTGTGGGGCATGCAGGCAGTGGGCGAGGGGTGGGAAAGGACAGTTTGTCTCTGCTCCCTGGGGGAATATGAGCAGCTTCTGGAAGGTAAGAGTGCTAAGGAAAGACATGGTGCCCTGATAGTGGTTCAGAAGCTAAGAGAAAGGGCATCAAACATGTCCCAGGTCAGCTTCTCTCTTTGTGACCAAGGGCAATTATGTTTAGCATAGGGGCTGGGACATGTTAAGAATTATTTATGGTGTCTTGAGCCCAGCAGGTGGCCTTCTGACCCATGAACTTGAGTTCCAATGCCTCTGCATCTGCTCTAGGCATTTCATTCCATTTCAGAAACTGAGTCCCACTGGCTCCTTTGCCTCCAAAAGCCCCATTAGGTAAAACCTTAGGACCTTCAGCTCTATCCTAACCTTTGTTCCAGTTGCTTCCTCACCTTGGCCTTGCTGCCAGAATCATGATAGAACAATGGTCAAGAGTTATGGAGTCAGCTGAAACTGGTTTGGCTCGGTGGATAGAGCGTCTGCCTGCGGACTGAGGGGTCCCAGGTTCAATTCTAGTCAAGGGCATGCATGTTGGTTGCGGGGCACATCCCCATTAGGGGGCATGCAGGACGTGGCTGAATGATGTCTCTCTCACATCAATGTTTCTAGCTCTCTATCCCTTTCCCTTCCTCTCTGTAAAAAATCAATAAAATATATATTTTGAAAAAGAGTTATGGAGCCAGATATTCCGCTCTAGCACAGAGTGTGCGACCTTGGCAAAGTACTTAGTCTTTCTGTGCCTCAGTTTCCTCATCTGCCTAATGGAAATCACAATCGCTCTACCTCTTGGAGCTATTGTGAGGTGTTTGTGAAATGCTGTATGCAAAGTGCTTGGAGCACAGTGCTCAGGGCATGTTTGCCAGTGTGCTATTGATATAAAAGTCCTCCTGGATCAGATCCCATCTTTGTTTTCTGCCCTGATTCTGGGGTTTATAATTTCCTGACCAGCCCTGATATTTTCATCCTCCAGCTCTAGGTTGGGTTCCCACCCTTATATCTGGAGCAAAAGGTCACTTCCTGTTGGAGACCCAGATGGTCAGCGCTAGAACAATCACCAGCATGTTCACAGCACTTTCTGGTTTTCTATCATCAGCACATATCTGATTTGATCTGTGCCTCCTTTTTAAAATGAGGATACTGGGGAGAAACCAAGATGGTGGCCGAGGTGAACACCTAAACTGCTGCATCGCACAACAATTTCAAAACTACAGCTAAAAGACAGAACGGACATCATCCAGAACCACAGGAAAGCTGGCTGAGTGAAAATTCTACAACTAAAAGGAAAGAGAGGGGCTCACAGAGACTCAGAGGAGCTGTAAAAAAGCTGAGGTACAGAGACACACATGTGGAGAGGAGGGACAGTAAAATGCCTGGGTAGTTTCCTCTCATGAGAGGGAAACAGAAACTCCCAACTGCACTGAACTCCAATTCTGAGTGATACTCATAGGGAGGGAAAGTCTGGACTATCATGAAAAGGGTGGAAACTTAGGGGAGCCATGAAAGGAAGAGGTCTGGAGGTGTGTGCAAGTGTGCAAATAGAGAGGACTGACTACTGATTGTGCAGCTGGCTTTTTATAGTGGGAGGAAGATGGAACCTCCCAAATGCACTGAACTCCAGTTTCAGGTGAGATCCTGGGGACCCAGACTCATATGAGTCCCCAGAGCACATGGAAATGCAGGGGAGCCGCAAAAGGCAGAGGGCTGGAGGAGCACACATGAGTGCATGCAGAGAGGGCTGCAGTGATTACCAAGGGACACAGACCCAGGAGCCTCATAGGACAGGGCTGAAGGGAAGCCAAGGCTGTCTGCTCAGCACTGAGACTCCACCCCAAACACAGAGGCTTTTGCAATTTTGCAAGTCTTATCTCATAAGACTGACTCCAGCACAGAAGTTCTCCTGGTGTAGACACAGCTGATCCTCACAACCAATTGGCTTGGAGGTCAATTCCCCCCAGATACCAACAACAATCAAGACTTAACTACAACAAGGCTGTACATACAGTCCACAAAGGGGTGCACCAAGAATGTCCACCTCAGATAACTGGGGAGGCAGAGCTACTGAGCCATATAGGACAACTAGCACACAGGGAAGCAGCGAAAATGCAGACACAAAGGAACAGATCACAAATGAAAGAAATGGAGGAAAACAAACAACTGGATATAGAGTTCAAAACCACAGTTATAAGGTTTTTCAAGAATTTTTTAAGAAAAGGTTGATAAATTTAACGAGACCCTCAAGGATATGAAAAAGGACCAACTAGAAATTAAGCATATACTGACTGAAATAAAAAATATTATACACAGACCTAATAGCAGACTAAAGTAATGTAAGAATCAAGTCAAAGATCTGAAATACAAAAAAGCAGAAAATACTCAACTGGAAAAGTAAAAAGAAAAAAAGAATTCAAAAATGTGAAGATAGTGTAAGGAGCCTCTGGGACAACTTCAAGTGTACCAACATCAGAATTTGGGGGTGCCAGAAAAAGAGAGAGAGCAAGATACTTAAAACCTATTTGAAATAATAATGACTGAAAACTTTCCCCACCTGGTGAAAGAAATAGATTTATAAATCCAGGAAGCACCCAGAACCCCAAACAAAAGGAATCCAAAGAAGACCACACAAAGACACACCATAATTAAAATACCAAGAGCAAAAGACAGAGAGAGAATATTAAAAGCAGCCAGAGAAAAACAGTTAATTACCTAGAAGGGAGTACCCATATGATTGTCAACTGATTTCTCAACAGAAACTATGCAGGCCAGATGGGAGTGGCAAGAAATATTCAAAGTGATGAATAGCAAGAACCTACAACCAAGATTACTCTACCCATCGAAGCTCTCACTCAGAATTGACGGTCAGATAGTTTCACAGATAAGAAAAAGCTAAAGAAGTTCATCAACGCCAAACCAGTATTATAAGAAATGCTGAAAAATACTTTTTAAGAAGAGGAAGAAGAAGAAAAGGGTAAAGATAAAAATTATGAACAACAAATACATATCTATCAACAAGTGAATCTAAAATTCAAGTGAATTAAAAAAAATAAAAATAAAATTAATTAAAAAATCTAATGAACAGAATAAACTGGTGAATATAAGAGAATCAAGGACATAGAAAGAAAGTGGACTGACAATTCTCAGGGGGAAAGGAGTGGGGGGGGGTGCCAGAAAAAAATGGACAAAAATTGTATACCTATGGATGAGAACAATGAGAGGGGGGAGGTAAGGGCAACAGGTGGGGTGGGAACTGGATGGAGGGGAGCTATGGGGAAAAAAGAGGAACAATTGTAATAATATGAACAATAAAGATTTATTAAATTAAAAACAAACAAATAAATAAATAAATAAAATGAGGATACCGAGGCCCAGAAGGATTAAGTGACTTGCCTGAGTTTACCCAGCTCCCAAGCAATGGAGCCTGGATTGCCACCTACCAGAAGAAACCAGGTCAAAGAAAGATTTTGGGGGCTACACAGGCTCCCTTGAGAAAGGAGGAACAGACTTATTGTGTGGCCCAGGAGGCGGGGCTAGGACCAGGGGGCCTTGGTGAGCTGAGTCCTTCAGCTCAGGCAATGAGGAGTGTGTTGTTTGTGGAAAATTTGAAAATGACAAAAAACACATGAAAAGTTTATATGCTTTCATTAGCATTGCATAGTAGAAATTCTAAATAACTTAAGTGGTAAAATATTTGCTCCTGCTGGGACAGACAGCTCCTACTGCCCTTCCATGTACTCTACTGTCCAAGAGAAGAAATTATAGGGAGTTAAGTTTCAACTTTGGTACAGAAAGATCTTTCCAACAGGCCATAATGGAAAGTGTACCTTGGGTTGATGAATAATCCATCACTGGCACTGTATAAATATATAAATACAGGCTGGAAAACCACTCTTCCAGGAGACTATTCCGGAGGCTATGGAATTCAACCTTAAATAACCCTAAATGACCTTGAAGACACTATCTAATTTCACAAGTCTCTTCAAGCAATGACAAGTGAAGGATTGAAACAACCCTGTTCAAGTTAGAAAAGGGTCTTTGAACCTTGGCCAGCTAGCTCAATTGATTAGAATATTGTCCTGATATACCAAAGTTGTGGGTTCAATCCACATGTAAGAATCAACCAATAAATGCATAAATAAGTGGAAAAACAAATTCAACTCTCTCTCTCTCTCTCTCTCTCTCTCTCTCTCTCTCTCTCTCTCTCACTCTCTCTAAAATCGATCAATAAAAATGGTGTTAGAGTGAGTGAAAGGATATTTGAGGTCTTCCTCATTAGAATGTGAGAAGCAATAAGATAGAAATATTCTAGGGTCCTCTGAGCACTAATGTGCTCATGAACATTGGAAACCAAACCAACTGAGGGTCTGGAAAACAGGAGATTAAGTCTGGTTACTGAAGGTCAGAATCATACGAAGTCAGAATCATACCAGAGCATGAACTAAGGGAGGTCCAGAACCCAAAGGGTCATGGAGAAGAAGACCCAAGGACTAGCTCAAAGTGAGCATGATCCCATCACACTTACTTAACCCTTCTGCATAGGTGCCACACCTCATTGACATATAGAAATTAAATGAATTAATATGCATATAGCACAGTGCCTGGCACAATGTGCTACACAGATGTTAGCAAGTACTATCTTTTTTAAAAATGTTTTTTTAAATTGATTTTAGAGAGAGGAAGGGAGAGGGAGAGAGAGACAGAAACATCAACAATGAGAGATTCATCAATCAACCACCTTCTGCACTCCCCTTATTGGGGATTGAGCCCACACCTGGACATATGCCCTGACTGAGAATCGAACTGTGACCTCCTGGTTAATAGGTCAATGCTCAACCATTGAGCCACACTGGCTATGCAACAATTACTATCTTTTGTTAAAGGGCCTATTCCTAGTGAGCTGTAAGTCTCTGTCTACTTTACACACTTGTCTGGACAATGTTATTTATGTCATCCAGATCCTCTCCCAACTCCTTAAAGTTATTACTTGGTTTCTTAAAGTCTAAATTGTTATTTTCAATATAGTGTTATTAGAATATGTTTAATATTACATATGATTTACTTGTTCCTTTTTTATTCATTAAAATATATACTGAGCACCTACTTAGAAATTGAGGTATGAGGGATAGAATGATCAGTAAAAGTAAAGACCCTTGTCTTCATGTAGCTGACAGTTTGATTTGGATAAGACTGTAGAAGATACTGTGGGACAGACATAAGTTAGTAATAATCACAAAGGTGCAGGTGAAATCACAGGTGTTGGTGCTATCAAGAAAGGAAGACAGGGCTGTTAGCCTATGAAATTAGGCAACACCTTGGTTTGGGGTAGGGCTTCCCTGAGTAGATGATGCTTGAGCCAGGGTCTAAAATGCATCTTAACAAGGAAGTTAGGAAAGTTCCAAGCAAAAGCATCATTGTGCTCAAATGTTCTTATGTCCATCTATCATCAACAAAGTGTTAAACTTGTGTCAAGCACTCTGATAACTCATATGTTCATTATTTCATCTAGACATCACATCCACCTCTGAAATGGATATTATTGTTTTGGCCGTTTTACAGATGAGGAAAGAAAGACTCAGAGAGGTCCAGTAACTGATGCAAGCTCATCCATCTGTCCTATAAGCAGGATTTAAATTCAGCTCCACCTCCAGAGCCTGGGCTCTTAACCCTGAGGGCTGAACTATCATAAAGCCTAGAACAATGCCTGGCAAGTAGTAGGTGTCAATAAATGCTGTTGTATAAACTCTAAACTGAATAAAATTGTACTGAGAGGGAAGAAAGTCTTCAATATATGGGGAGATGGGTGACTGGACTGTGTATTGCAGAGGGTAGGGAGGGAAGGGTTTCAGGAAGAAGGTACTCTGCTGGCAAAGCCTAAGTGGAGATGCTGCTTGAAAGGATATTCTTCTTTGATAGTGTGCTCTTTGATCACTAGAAGTATTCAAGTGCAGATGGGATGAACACTTTGGACAACCATAAAAATATGTAGGTTTAAGTGATCTTTCACACATCTTCCATTCTGGGGGTGATCTCATACAAAATGTTCTTGCAAACAAGCACCAAAAATTTACCATTTCCCAAAGCCTACCTACGTGGGGACTTTAGTAGACTGAAGGTAAATGGAGTGAACTGGCAGCCACTGAAAGAAGCCAGACAACATGAAAGACATCAGAGAAAACAGAGCTACCACATGGATATCAGATGGCTTTCAAACTACAGACAAAAGAGATGGGCGTGAGTCCTTACAGCAGCACAGAGATACAACATCTGAGAGGTGGTACTGTTTCTCGTTAGTAGGCACTCCATTTCTGAAAATTTGTTGTTTTTTTTTGCCGGGTCACTGCTTTTATTTCATAAAATAGGGCTTTGGCTCAAACTGGACTCCAAGGGGTTGAGGAATAAAAGATTATTTTCCCTTCCTGCCAAAAGATTGTCCTTTGGAGCTTGCAGGGTGGATATTGGCAAGCACTGTGATTTCATTTTGTTTTGCTCATGCAGATTAAGTGAGTGTTGCCAGAAACCCAGGTCCCAGGCCTTCTGTGGCCTGCAGAGGTTTTGGGGAATGAATGCTAAAAGCCCAATTTCCCCTTTCTGGGTTCAAAAGGTGAAAATGAATATTCAAGTACATTTGCAAATTCCAGGTCTTCAAAGCATAGAACCCTAACCTTTGTGCATGTGGACAATATATGATCCTGTTCTCACAATATTGCACAGGGAGGTACTATCTTTTTAGGGGGTACTTTTATTGTCCCCAGTTTATTGGTGAGTGAACTGTGGGCTAACTGTGCCCTAGGTCATATAGCTGGCAAGTGGTAAGGCCTATAGTTCCCTTTCCCCCATTAAGAGCCAAACTTAGATAGTATTTATACCACTTTTTGGTTGTGTGGCTGTGGGAAGCATTTAATCTTTCTCAGGTTCTCCCTTTAGAAAAAGCCTTCAACTTAGTTTCTAGGATCCTGTGGTTCCTTCTAGGTATTTCACTGTTTTCTCCTCTTTTTTTGCCAGCCTTCTTTCTTGTCTCATTAGATGTTGCCAAACAGCCCATTCTCCTTCCCTTTTTCTCTATATTCTCCTCTCCTTGGCAGTCGTGGTCACTGTGCATGGGAAAGAGTGAATGAAGAGTTCCATACTGGCTTTTTAAACTTCCACTTGAAAATATGACACACCCCTTGTGCTCACACATCATTGGACAGAACAAATCATAAATCCCTATCTAACTTCAAGCTGGATGTGCTCTTGAATCAGAGGGGGACCAGGTGAGGAGGATATCTGATGTCTCTTCCAGAGCTCTCTTGTATAAATCTAAGTCCTTGCCTCTCCTGTTCCAAACATTTACAGGTATGCATTTCTCATCCATGAGAAATCTGACAACTGATCATTGCTTCCTCTTTTTGCTTTGGTTGCTAGGAAGTTCAACACAAGTGCTGCCCACCTCTAGCAATTTGACAGGATTTTATGACATAAAGATGTTTATTTTATGCCTCAAATTTAATTTTATTTCTCATCCTTGTGTTTTCCTTTGTCTAATTTCTCACTTTAAAAAATTCTGATGTGCATATTTGTCACTCAAATCATGTTTTAATGAGTCAGGGATATAAAAAATGCAAGCATATGCAGATATTACATATCCATATAATATTTCTCATAAGAAATACAAATGGTAATTTATCACTGATCCAACTGGGTATGTCCTCCACTGGGATGTCCTACAGTTACCTCAAATGCAACATGTTCTAAACAAAATGTATCTTTTCCCCAGTGGTCTTCTTGCCTTAAAATCCTCTTTCTACTAATAGCTTAACCACATGTGGAAGATAGCAAAAAAAGCTAACAATCTTCCATCCTTTCCTGTTTCTTCATTCTAGGCTTATCTTTCACAACTTCTTAATATCCAGTCAAATAACTCACTCTATGTTCTCCAGATATACCAAGTGTTTCCCTATTACCATATCTTTGCTCATGCTATTTTTTGTCTCCATCAGCAACTCTCCAGTTGTAGGAATCCTTCCCATTCTTTAAAACTCATCTCAGCTGTCATTCTTTTATAATATCTGGCCTCATCAGCCGCTGAATAAGAATATCCTTTCCTTCCAATCTCACTTACTGCATGTAACTTCATTGATTTCATACTATCCATTTCTCATATACTTATTTTACTTCCTAACATTTAGGAAGCTTCTTGGGGACAAAAGCAATTTCTTACTTTGCTTTTTATTTGTAGCATCCAACTCTTTCTGGCATAGTTGTGAATTGTCTTGAGTGAACTTGATTTCCTATCAAAATGGAACATGTGTATGCCTGGTCCCTACCACCTGTCTTTCACACCTTCAAGTACCTCCCTCAATGTTCAACACTTTCTACTACCTAGGTTCAGACCCCATGCTCCCTAATGCATCTTCTGAAATCCATTGATCCATCTTTTATGCTGTCAAAATTTTTTCTCTGTTCCCTTCATCCTCTTGCTGTGACCTCGTGCCACCCTGAGGACCAACAGGAGATGGTCCAAAGGTAATGTGAAGAGGTGAAACACTCACTGGCCCTTCTGGTTGCAGTCCTTGCCAGACCCATGTGATTTCCCATTATTTCCTGAAGATTCTAGTTCGTGGCTTGTCATTCTCTCATCACTATTCTTAAGCTATTTTTGGTAATTTCAAGGTCCATGTAGGTAATTCTTTTCCTTTTTTTTAAAGTTTCCTTTGCCTTTTATTTATTTTTTAAATTTAATCTTTATTGTTCAGATTATTACAATTGTTCCTCTTTTTTCTCCCATAGCTCCCCTCCAGCCAACTTCCACCCCTCCCTCTGCCCTTACCTCCCCCACCACTGTCCCCATCCATAGGTGTACAATTTTTGTCCAGTCTGTCACTGCACTCCCCTCACCCTTTCTCCCTGAGAATTGTCAGTCTACTCCCTTTATATGTATGCCCCTGATTCTATTATAGTCACCAGTTTAGTCTGTTCATCAGATTTTTTATTCACTTAATTTTTAGATTCACTTGTTGAGCTTCAATTCTGAATGATAGCTTTGCTGGATAGAGTAATCTTGGTTGTAGGTTCTTGCTATTCATCACTTGAGTATTTCTTGCCACTTTCATCTGGTCTGCATAGTTTCTGTTGAGAAATCAGCTGACAATCATATGGGTGCTCCCTTGTAGGTAATTAACTGTTTTTCTATTGCTGCTTTTAATATTGTTTTTTGCTCCTGGTATTTTAATTATGATGTGTCTTGGTGTGGTCCTTTTTAGATTCCTTTTGTTTGGGGTTCTGTGCGCTTCCTGGACTTCTAAGTCTATTTCTTTCACCAGGTGGGGGAAGTTTTTAGTCATTATTACTTCAAATAGGTTTTCAGTATCTTGCTTTCTCTCTTCTTCTGGCACCTCCATAATTCTGATGTTGGTATTCTTGAAGTTGTCCCAGAGGCTCCTTACACTATCTTCACATTTTTGGATTCTTTTTTCTTTTTGTTTTTCCAGTTGAGTGTTTTCTACATTTTTGTATTTCAGATCTTTGAATTGATTCTTGCATTCCTCTAGTCTGCTGTTAGGTCTGTGTATAGTATTTTTTATTTCAGTCAGTGTATGTTTAATTTCTAGTTGGTCCTTTTTCATCTCCTTTTGGGTCTTGCTAAATTTATCCATCTTTCCTAGGAAATTCTTGGAACCTTATAACCATGGTTTTGAACTCTATATCCAGTTGTTTTCCTCCATTTCTTTCATTTGTGATCTGTTCCTTTGTGTCTGCATTTTTGCTGCTTCCCTGAGTTGTTAGAATAGCTTTGTGTGCTAGTTGTCCTATATGGCCCAGTAGCTCTGCCTCCCCAGTTATCTGAGGTGGACATTCTTGGTGCACCCCTTTGTGGACTGTATGTACAGCCTTGTTGTAGTTAAGTCTTGATTGTTGTTGGTATCACTGGGGGGACTTGACCTCCAAGCTCATTGGTTGCAAGGATCAGCTATGTTTACGCTGAGAGAACTTCTGTGCTGGAGTCAGCCTTATGATAAACGACTTGCAAAATTGCAAAAGCCTCTATGCTTGGCTTGGATGCAGCAGAGTCTCAAAGCTGAACAGACAGCCTTAGCTTCCTGTCAGCCCTGCTCTATGAGGCCCCTGGGTCTCAGTGTCCCTCAGTAATTGCTGCAGTCCTCTCTGCATTCACTTGCGCTGTGTGCCTCCAGCCCTCTGCCTTTTGCGGCTCCCCTGAGTTTCTGTGTGCTTCAGGGACCCATAAGAGTCTGAGTACCCAGGGTCTTGCCCAAAACTGGGGTTTAGTGCAGTCGGAAATGGAGTGCAGTGCAGTCGGGAGGTTCTATCTCCTCCCGCTAGAGAAAGACAGTGGCACAATCAGCAGTCAGTCCTCTCTGCTCACACTGGCTTGTGCTCCTCCAGACCTTTGCCTTTAAAGGTTCCCCTCAGATTCTGTTTACTCCTCCTTTTTCCTGATAGTCCAGACTCCCCCCGTATGAGTCTTACCTGGAACTCAGGTTCAGTGCAGTTGGGAGTTTCTGTCTCTCTCCCTCTAGAACAGTGGTTCTCAACCTTTCTAATGCCACGACCCTTTAATACAATTCCTCATGTTGTGGTGACCCCCAACCATAAAATTATTTTCGTTGCTACTTCATAACTGTAATTTTGCTACTGTTATGAACTGTAATGTAAATATCTGATATGCAGGATGTATTTTCATTGTTACAAATTGAACATAATTAAAGCATAGGGATTAATCACAAAACAATATGTAATTATATATTGTGAAATATTTATTTCTAATTACAAATAAATGAAATTTTGTCTTGAATCATGGTGTAGCATGTGCAACAGTCTTCATATAACTACATTGCTACATTTTGCTACACCAAGGAGCGGTGTGTTGGTTCCTAAGACCATGGGAAATAGGTGTTTTCCAATAGCCTTAGGCGACCCCTGTGAAAGGGTCATTCCACCCCCAAAGGGGTCACGACCCACAGGTTGAGAACTGCTGCACTAGAGGAAGCCAGCCAGGCACTTAGCTGCCCATCCTCTCCACGCTCGTGCCTCCATACTTCAGCTTTTTACAGCTCCTCTGAGTCTCTGTGAGCCCCCCTCTTTCCTTCTAGTTGTAGAATTTCCATTCAGCCAGCTTTCCTGTGGTTCTAGATGATGTCCATTTTGTCTTTTAGTTGTAGTTTTGAAATTGTTGTGCGAGGCAGCAGTTTAGGTGTTCACATATGCCACCATCTTGGTTTCTCATGATAATTCTTCCAATGTCCTGGCCCCTTAGTTCCTTGATATCCTCCTCCACCAAAGATCTTACATCTCAGCTACCTACAGCCATGGTCATATCCTAGACCTTATCATTATCAGTGTCTGCAACCCTGTTTATAATCTTATTTATTATCTCTGATCAATACCTCTTATCTTCCCAGCTTACTCTCTCTGGTATCCAATGTCAACAGTTCTTCAGCTCCATTAGGATAGGGAATAGTCCAATAAACTATGGTGTACTCAGAAAAGTGCAACCCTTACAAGGATTGATAACTTGGGCTCTTGCTCTAGTCCAGCTTGTACCCTATTATCTTAACTCTGTAGTTTTGGGCAAACTAAATTTGCTAAGCTTCAGATTTCTATAAAACACTGATGATGACCATGACCCCAACCTCACAGGATTGAGGATTATAGAAGATGTGTAAAATGATTAGCACAGTGCCAAACATATATAGAACTCTCAATGAAGAAGAATGTTTATTATATGTAATAATCGTATGTATGCCTGGCCTCTATCTATAATTGGTGGTCAGCCTAGCAGTTGTTTTTCTTACAATAATAGCATCCCAACTTGTGAAACAATTTTTTTCCTAGTGTTGGAAGGGGCTCTTAACCCTACTCCACAGAGGACACTGGCCAGTAGGAGCCTTCCATCCCCTGAGAGTGAATAGTGACTGATTCAGGGATAGGCACATGACAAAGTTAAGCTACAGGGACATTTTGTGGGAACAATTGGGACATGGAGGTCCTCCACTGCATGTGGGGTTGGTAGAACTTACATATGAAGCAAGAAGACCTCACCTGAAAGCAGCTAACAAAGAAACAGAGAGGAGGGACTGAGGAAGGTTGAGGTGGTTGTCCTTGTATCCAGTCATGCTTAAAGTTTGCTTCTGCAGTCTCATGAGCCAATAGACCCTCCATGGTGCTTAAGCCGGTTTAAATTGGGTTTCTATCCCTCTCAGAGTTCTGACTGCTCCATTATATTACAGTGAGATACTAGTCTGCCATTAAACAAGGTGACATAAAGCAACACTGAAACACAGAAAGGCGCTTATTTTATATTTTTTCATTAAGTAAAATAACTTAGAGAATAAGAAGGTACCAATAAGAATATTCTATTTTATAAAAATATATAGAAAGAAGACTGAAAGGCTATATGACAACAGATTAGCAAAAGATATGTCTATTAACAGTTACTTGTGCTACACAGCTTAACTCTGAATTTCTATGGGTGATGGGACTGTAGTAATTTGTATTTCTATGTTTTGGCTATATTATCTAATTTCTTACAATGCATATAGATTAATTGTTCGATTTTAAAATGAGAAAAAACAGCTCTTTCTTGTGACACCCATGATCAGAGCATTACATTCTAAGAGCCCCTCTTGACATCCTTCAATGTGACTGGGGCTGGGTTAACCTGTTCTCTGGGTTTGTGGCTCTTGGGTGTGCCAGGCTGCACAAAGGTTGAACCAGTTAGAATCACAGAATCATCATGTACAAGTTTAGACAGTCTCAGGGCTGTTAATCAACTGTGCCCCTTGGGAGACAGGCAGGCAGAGTGATATGTATACAGAGTTCTCAAAAGGGATTAATCATGGCTTTGGGAATTGCCCATATGGTGGAAGGGGCTATGGGGATATTTATATGTGGTATTATTATCCAGCAGGCACAGCACCTTGTTCATTGCTAAGTGTTTTACATCATGAGAGAGTTTCCTAGCAGAGAAAGATAGAGTGATCCACATTTTGAGGGTGGAGAAGCAATGGATCTAGAAATCTTCAGTGATTCATTGAGGGATAGACAGCAGGAAGTGAACTGAGATTTAGGGTTCACATCTGTGTCCTGTCTGGATGCCAATCCTTTTCTATTAGGGCTGCCTCAGACAGAAAAGGCCTCCCTTCCTACCCTTCTATGGATTTATTTTAAAAATTCATATCAAAATTTTCTCTGGGTTTTTCCTTTTAGAAACACCCAAAATTCTCTCCTGTAGGCTCTTTTTATCCATGCCCTAACTCAAGAAGCCAGATTCATTATCGTACATCTGCAATAGTCTCTTGGCTTCAAATTGGGGCTATTGCTTGGAAAAGTCACATTGCAAACATGCCCTCCACTGAGGTTTAGCTTTTCTCCATCCCAGGCATCCTCCTCAGCTCACTGCTGCCCATCCTTCCTATTCCTTTGTGCACGCAGTAGTCCAGACCCTTGAATTCTGCGCTGTGTTCCCATTTGCCATGTATACCTCCTTTGGTTCCATGGCTGGAACACCTTCCTGCCCTCTGTCTGCACTGGAGTGTACTAGTCAGAGTGCTCACTGGGTGTTAGGTTGCTGTTTAAGATTATGATTGTTAACCCATTTAATCTTCACCAGAGCCTAATGGTGTAGGTGCCATTACTATGCTCCCATTTTATAGATGAAGAAACAAAGGTACAGAAACTTAAGATTCCAGAGCTGGAGGCAAAATTTGGATCCAGGCAGCTGGCTCCAGAGCCCACCCTCTTAACCACCCTACTTGGCTTCTCTTCTACATATCCTTTTACTCTGACCTGTGAAATCATTCCTGATACATATTTTGGGAATTGCCCTCCTGCTCTGTGTACCCAGAGAGCCCTTTGCTGGTCCATTTAGGATTCCTGTAGTCTTTGAGTGAGGCTTTTATTAGCCTTCATCCCCGACAGGGGGAAGCTTTGTACAGACTTAGATTTGGTGCTTCCACAGCATTCTCACTTCCAGATTCTTTCCTAGTGTTTTAAACACTGGTGATGTGAAGCATTTGTGGGCTAAAATGAACTGAAATTTAATTAATCAGAAGGTCCCATAATGAATAAACTCTTAAAGACAGTCTTGGTAAGATACTCCATAAAAAGATTTAACTTAAGCCTCCAAATGTAGATACTTCTCCTCCATTCAATAGCTGGTTGTTTTGAGGATTTTTCAACCTCCTGCTTTTCCTTCCATTT
Organism: Lasiurus cinereus; assembly: GCA_011751065.1. Lineage (NCBI taxonomy): Eukaryota > Metazoa > Chordata > Mammalia > Chiroptera > Vespertilionidae > Lasiurus > Lasiurus cinereus. The sequence goes on from JAAGEH010000040.1 coordinate 19,254,797, forward strand.
CTTCTGAACATTTAGACATTTCATAATTTGAGAGAATCACCAGGAGTAAGTAGATAGAGGATGAGGAAAAGCATGTTGAGGTCATAGCAGTTCTGTCTCTTACCAGTTCAGTGACTTTAGGAAAGTCACTTGAGCTTCTGGAATCAGTTTCCTCAGCCATAAAGTGGGATAATTATCATACTAATGAACCGGTACTGCATGTACAGCAGCTGATCCAGGGTTTGGTTAATAGTAAAAGCTGCATAATTTTATTTTTCCTTCAGTCTTCAGTTTCTTCTTTAATAAATAGAAATGGGGGGAAAAAATCTGAAGCTGTGCAATGTCCTGAAAGAAACACATAAATTTGCCCTGACAGGTTTGGTTCAGTGGATAGAGCATCAGCCTGTAGACTGAAAGGTTCCAGATTTGATTTCAGTCAAGGGCACATGCCTGGGTTGCAGGCTCGATCCCTAGTAGAGGGTGTGCAGGAGGCAGCCAATCAATGATTCTCTCTCAACATTGATGTTGCTCTCTCTCTTTCCTTCCTCTTTGAAGTCAATAAAAATATTTAGAAAAAAAAGAAACAATTGCATAAGTTCAACTAAACTCATATTTACCATTTGATGCAAAATTATGAAGTCTCTACTATGTGCAAAGCACTGAGCTAGCTTTGAAGTTACAGAGCCACCTAAGACATAGTGTGTCCTCAAGGAGCTACCAGTCTGGTGGGGGGAATAGACTTGTAAGTAAATAACTTAAAATCAGAGCCAATTCCAAGGATTTGCTTTTCTATTAGAGAATTTATAGGACTGTGGAAGAGGGATTGCTTAAAGAAAAGCTTTGTAGTGAGGTAAAATCTAAGGTGGGCTTTAAAGAGAAATATGTCAGTCAGAGTTCTTAGCAACAGAAAGCTTCTCTAACTAGCTTAACCAAAAAAAGAACAAGGTATGAGGTGGAGATCAGGAGATCATGGAATTTTCAGGAGGCTGAAATGACCAGATGGGTATACTCAAGGAAGTTGTGGATGAAGAATACAAACCCCACATGGAAAAAAATGGGCTGGTTTGGCCTTGTTGCTAATTGAGAATATCTTTTTATTACCTGTCAAAGTCTCAGGACTGAATGTATGACAAACTGAGCAAAGTCACTGTCCAAGTCAGGGTGAGGAATAGAAAGCTAGTAACTTTGGCTTCTTTAGCAAGAGTTGGTCATTCCTTTGTTGTACTATCAGCAAAAATTAATTTATTCAGAAATAGCAAAGAATTGCAATTCGGGATATTCAAGTTATGACAAACCCATAGGAAAATTTAGAGAAAGAGAAGAACTTTTTTTTTAATAGAGGAAACGGGGAAGTTAGGAGGGATTAATACAAAGAGTTCATTAGGAGAAACTGGAAGTTTGAAGTGTAGTAGCTTTTCATTGGCTGAGTTGTGACAGTCTCTCATTGGATGAGATATTGCCAGGTCAAGAGAAAATCTTCCATTCTCCTGCTGTGGTAGTAAAGTAGAAAACATCTTCCTGTAGGAGATGCAAGGTACCTCTCTTCCTGTTTGGGGTAACCGATGATGAGTAGTAGAGTGTAAGAGCTGCCCCTACTTGACTCCAATTTCAGTTGAGGTTTTCTTATTCATTTTCACACCATCAAGACCACAGACATGGAGAATTCCCTTAGGATCAGCATTCTATAGAAAATTAGTGATGTTGGGTACTGGATAGCAAGAAGAACCCCAAGTTTCTCTATGGTAAGTAGAATTCCAACAGTAGGTGGCAAGGAAGGAAAGTCATGTTAGGTACAGAATAGAATCTACAAAAGTAAGGGAGAAAAATGTTCAGGATGTAAAGGGGATGGAAGATAGCTCAGTACCATTAGATTGTAGTGTAATGCAGAAAGAGTTATGTTGAAAGACAAAGGCAAATAGGCAGAGCCCAAATCACAGGTATTATAAATACCATAATTACAAGTCTAGACTTTATGTTGTAGCCAAGAGCAGTCACAGAGCTCTTTCAAGAAAGTCAAGTCATGCCTGAGAGAGAGAAGAGAAGGTTGAGGCTGTGTTTCTAACCTGTTTTCTTCACACGCTTGCGTGAGTGCTGGCCATGCTGTCACAATATCAATGAAAACTATGGGAGCACTTTAAAGAAAATGAGGAAGCACAGCCAGTGGAAGGCGGGAAGGAGTTCTCCCTTTGAGATCAGATTTAAGAGCATAGCTGGAGTCTGATGGCCCGGCAGAGCCAGAACTCAGAGCAGGAACTGAACTAATGAGATCAGCTTCATGGGAAGAAAAGCTTTTAAGTTGCCTTGTTTGCCACTGTATTTGCTCTCCCTAATTAGTCAAATTCAAGGCCACCAGGCAACTGTCCAGGTCTTCCTGGAAATCTGGGATAGTATTTTCCTTACACAATATCCATTTCCATTTTCTGTGGTAACAATCCCTCAATTTAAAAAAAAAAATTTTAAGGCCTCCACACACACTGATCAGACACTAAGTCCAAGCATTTTTAGAAGGGGTTGGCTATACTGGGGAAGACAAGTGGTGAGATGAGGTCACTTTCCCAATGCTACTCAAATCATAGCATTTGGGAGACCTCCCACTTAATTTTTATTCAGGTCAGAAGTTTCAAAATGGCGGCTCATGAATCATTGCTATCTATAAGATTCTGTTTGGCCTGTAAAATATTGCCATTAAAAATAAAAATCACTAATACACAGCACCAGTCGTGACCTGGTGCAATGCCACCAGAGTCCCAGCCCCGTGGCCCACCCCAAGGCGGAGCACTGGGTCCTCAAGCTCCCCAGCAAAAGCAGGAGCAAGAGCAGCAGGAGCAGGAAGCGCAGGCCATGCAGGCACCCAAGTGAGACAGTGTCGGCTGCAGAAAAAGAGAAAGCACTGAAATGGCGGGAGCTACTAGAACCTTCATAAATGTTTTCATTCCGTTGAAGAAGCCATTATTGTAGCAGTAAATGGCCCAGTCATTGGACTGGGAGCATCCCCACATATTTCCTCTCTGTGATTGGTTTGGGCCAATGAGAAGGCTTGGACTCAAACACCCTTTATTACCTTTGGACAGATGACTGCCACCATTACGTTTCCCAAGATTATGGGAGGAGCATCGCCATGTGAAACACGGATAGATGGCTGGGATCTGGCAGCAAAAGGAGGCCTGTTCCCCTGGGTATCCTGGCCTGGGACCTTCAGCCAAGAAGTCATGGGTCGCAAGCAGCTTGCCTTGTGTAATCCAGTTGTGCCGGAGGAATCCAAAGTACCCCTGCACTGTAACATGATGATGGAGTTGGAGCTGGCCAATGGAAGGGAGTGTGAAGTGCTAAAGAATACCTGAGGTTCTGCCCAAGGTTTGGACTCCTTGTTGAAATATTTGAGAGGAAGATGGATGAGTTTTGATTGGCAGACTACCTTCTGATGACTCTGGAACTGTAGAGCGGGTTGGCTCCCAGGTGCTCTAATCCATCCCCAAAGCCTAAAACAAGTTCACTCCAAGGTCACGCTGGACACAGGGCTTGAAACATCCAAGCTATTTATTATCAAGGATTTCTTAAGTACTGTAACTTTAAATAACTGCAAAGCTCCTTTGTCCAAAAGTCATTATTTTATACTTAATATATACACAAGTATGAAAGTACAATGGCAAGCTCTAGACTGCTCTTTGAAGCTCTAGTTTTTTGTTTATCTTTTGGCTTGTACTATATACAAAAGAAAAGTATGTCTTGCTGGTTTGGGGTGGCAGAAAAGTCTAGAATAATGTTTGGTCTCCTTATTTTTTCCTTCTAGAACAGACTCTACAGAGGCACCAGACAGCCTCACCTCCCCTGCACCAAATAGAGATACCGAAAGATCTGAGAAGGTTCAGATACCTCAGATGAAAAGTCTAAATCAAAAGTAAGACATCTTTTCAGATATTTCTGATGAAAACTTCACTGATGAACATGGCCCCAAACCAAAGTATGCTTGGGATATATGCTGAAAAAAATCAATTGCCTTTTCCTCCCTTTTTAATATGTCTGGGTCTTACCCAGTTAACACGAAGAAACCACTGTCTCTAGAAAGCTGGTTTTTCAGAAATAGTGAATCACTGGATAGCTTAAGTATAAATATCTAAGTTACATTAACCTTAGTGGGATTTAAAGTGTCTTTGACCCATTTGAAAAAATTACTGCAATGCTTCTTGTTGCTGGATGAGAAATACTTCATATTACACAATTTTGGTTTTCTATTTGCAGATAAGATTGATGGATTACACCAAAAAAATGTTTATGTTTATAAAGTGTAATTTTTAGGTTCACTTAGGATATATTTTATTTTGTAAGTTGAAATTCTGTTGGCACACTATTAAATGCAGAAACTCCTTTAAAAAAAAATAACTACCTTATATTCGACATGTAATGTTCTTGGTATCCACTTTCATGTCTACACAGTATTCCGAATGCAATGTGGTATCCAGAGTGCCCTGCATAAACAGAGATGTGCTCTGCTCTCAGGAATGGGGGCTGTTCCTGAATACAGATGCCTATTATTAGTCAGGCATCAGAGCTTGCAGTCATATTGAATGTATGGAAAGTGAAGTAAAGTCAAAACCTTCCTTCTGTAGTTTTGAAATTTATACTTAGAACTGACTCCTGCAGGGAGAGCTGCAGGGAGAGTTCTGTAGGGGGTAAACCTGCCTTTACCTGGGATTGGTTGGTGCAGTCTTTTTGCATCTGTGGGATCTACTTTTTCATTCAGTATAAAATCTATATAAACTATGCAATCTGTAAAGTTTTCATAAAACATTCAGCTGCCAAAACTGGTTAAATAAGACTAATACTTTTAAATTAAAAATCATTAATATTTAAAAGTCAGAAGATTTTATCTATATTTCTGATTATCTTTTTTAAAAAAAATGGGAAGTTCTGTCTACACTGGATTATTCTGTTCCTGGCAATTCCAGGCTGGAATTGAGCAGCTGCCCCTTTTAGACAGGTGTGAGCACCATCATTGGCCATAGTCTCCACCCAGCTGCTCCATTCACTTAGGTCACCAGCCTGGCACTGGTAGCATATGATGCACTGGAAATATCACAAATTCTCCAGAACACAGATTTGGCTGAACACCTGCTTGTAGGTTTGAATTGCTATTGTTGATAAAATAATTCCCTTGAGGTATGAATAGACAAGTTCAAAATCTCTGGGGGTTTCATCCTATCACACATACATAAATAAACTCTGATTGAGTTGGAAGCAAAAGTTCAGGACATCCAGAGAAAAAGAACAGGAGAATAATGCCCCTGTCCTCCTTGCCCTGACTCCATTACCAAAAGAGTTGAGACCCTGGAGCCAGAGTGCCTGAGTTTGAAAGCCAGTTTCTCCAGTCATTGTCAACATGTTCTTAGTCATGTTCACTAACTGTGTGGTGCTTGCTTCCTCATCTGTACACAGCACTCTTCCCCTTTTTGTAAAACGTGATGAAATTCTCCTCTCATAGGGCTACTGTGAGGATTAGCGGAGTTAAAATACTTTAGAACAGTACCTTGCACACAGCCAACTCTCAATGTTAATGTATCCATTATATGTTTTTAAATATGTTTACATGTAAATTACTATGAGGCCATATTTATAATGTCATTTACCCTGAAAAATTATATGTTCTACATATATTTGTTGGAAGCACATTTCTATAAAGCAAAATTATGATAACTTGGACCCTATGTCCTATAGTCCATGAAATATTTGGAATGCTTTTCCCTGGGGTAGGATTACCTAATGACCATGGGTCTCCTTGGGAAAGGATGAGGGACATCATTGCCATATGTGTTTGCCTTAGTGTTACAGGACCTCCCTCTTGAGGACTTAACCATCTCCTTCAGGCAATGTGCTCTGCGTTTGAAAACAGGCTCAGGCCTGGAAACTGAGCAAGGAATCAAATTTTTATTGGAGCAGCTGCCCATAACCTCCTGATTACTACTCTGGATTTCTTTTGTTTGTAGATAGAGCAATATGATCCTTTGTTGCCCATACAAACAGAGGAAAAGAAAGCCAGAAGTAGAGATTCCCCCATTGCAATTGAGGAAAACCCAATTATTGGCTTAGATTTTCTATTTGAATTTTCATCATTGATTCAACTAGATCCATTTAAAGTTGTTTTCTATCATTTACTCAAAGCTAATAAACTCTCCTATGGTTTTCACAATTTGCTTCAGGTGCAAGAGTATAATTCTGACCCGAAGGTAAGTAGAAAAATCATCCCTGGGTTGGAGGATTGGCCAGAAGCATCTCTGTTCCCCCTTTGTTATGTGCTCATCACCAGAGTAGGTATTTTCCTGGTATTCTTGGCTACTATCCTGAGGAGGTGAGATCACTGAATAGTGGGGGTGTGGGAGAATTAGGTGCTATATGCAATAACCGCTTTGGAGAATATTCTGGATTGAGGTAATGGGGTCAGGAAAACACCCACAGGCTAAAGCTCTCTCATGAGTGTGCTGGCAGCATCTCAAACCATCCAGGTGGTCAGAGTGCTGGAAAACCTCAGCCAGAAAAGCAGGAGGCGATGGGATAGTGGGATGCTGGCCTCACCAGCCTCAGCTGAGGTTTGCTTTGGGGTGAGTCATCTCAATGTCTAAAACAAGCAACTATGACCAAGTTCATCAGCTAATTGTTCAGTCCTCATCTGCATTTCATGAGCACGGACAGAAACTTTGCTTCTCACCAGAGGTTCATGCTCTTATAATCAACAAGTGATTGTCCCTTGCTTCAAGCTGTTGATTTGGTTCTATCCTTCCTTCTTATGATCTTAAATTTACAGACCATATACATTATGTATCTATATCTTTATATCATGTATTACATACTTAAATATATTGATTATATAACATTAGATCATATATTTTATATATTGGAATACAAAAATATATTAAACTATAGGCCCAGTGCATGAAAATTCGTGCACTGGGTGGATCCCTCAGCCTGGCCTGTGTCCTCTTGTAGTCTGGGAAGCCTTTGGGGAATGGGCCTAAGCTGTCAGTTGGACATCCTTAGCACTGCAGCAGAGGTGGGGAGAGGCTCCTGCCACTGCCACTAATCTGGCCAGCCACGAGCTGATGTCTGGTTGAGCGGTGCCCCAACCCCCCCTGTGGAAGTGCACTGATTATCAAGGGGCAGCTCTTGCACTGAGTGTCTGCCCCCTGGTGGTCAGTGTGCGTCATAGCGACTGGTCATTCCTGGTCATTCTGCTGTTAATGTCAATTTGCCCTTTTATGATATAGGATATAATAGCATATTATAAATATATATTTATATTTAATGTACCTTCATTAAACCCTTACCATATGTTTCAGGTACTGGTCTAATTTTTTCCCCTTGGACTCAACTCTCTCCAATTACAATTGGATTATATTTATCAGAATTTTATTAGTACCTTTTGAGTGTCTGGTCCTCAGAATCAATAAATGTTTGTTGAATGATTGAAATTAATACAATATATGTTCATAGAACATGTTAAGCAAATGCTTGATGGATGAATGAATGAATGGACAAATTAACAGATGAGCATAGGCTTGGGCCCAAAGTGGATCAGTCCCTCATGAACATTTGCAAGGCCTGAGCAAGAGAATAAGTTGAGACCACTTACTAGATGTCTAAATAATTAAAGTTACAAAACAAGTTAACATACTGCTAAATACAATGTTGTCTCCTCCTACCCCAATAATACATCTTCATAACAAAAATGTCAAGAGATTCATGAAGTTATATTTTTGTATAACTAAAAGTTGGAAAAATATCAAAGATGTCCAAGTCTAATTAATATCGCAAATGTTTAGGTATTTTGTTGAGAAGCTGATGATGTTGGGATAAATAACAAAAGAAAGGCATACATAACGTATAAATTATATAACTAATCTATACCATTTATTTTTCTTACCTTTATTTTAGCAAAAGCACCAATAAGTTTTTTTGTTGTTATAATTGAGCCTGTCACCAAAGTTTGTGTTCTATTGATAGTAATGCCAGATTGTATAACCTTTCTTCGATAACAGTGTGTAGCTCTCTTTATGCAGGAATTAATTTCAACTTGAGAACAAATATACAAGCTCATAGGGACAAGAGTATTAAGTGCAGCAGTCTATTTTAGTTAGGGTTAAAGTGACTAAAAGAGAAACAAATGGGGCCATCACTGTGTGAATGATCAAGTAAATTGTGGCATAGCTACACTGTGATATGCAGACACTTAAAGGAATACGCAGGTGCCATTAACAATTAACATGGAGGGATTTCCTTAGGATATTTCTGAGAAAAGCCATATGTAAAGAAATGTGTATAATCCAACTCAATCCTATCAAATAGACAATAACAAAAACCTGTGTGTATGTATGTTTACATATTTATATGTGATTTATTTGTAAATGGAGAAAAGTATGGCAGGAATCAAAATTATTAACCTAGATTTTCTGTGTGTGTGTGTGTGTGTGTGTGTGTGTGTATATATATATATATATGATGTGTGTGTGCATGTGCATGGTGATGTAGGTATAATAGGGGGTGGATATGAAAAGGTAAAATCTGACTAAAATGAATTCTTCATGTTTGATTTGATTTTAATTATTATTTATATGTGTTTTATGAAAAATAGGAAATTGGGGGAATGTTTATATTCATATTTACTGATATGTAATACCAGTGATAACAGACATATATAACTATCCCCTGCAAAAATACTGTGTTCTTCTATGTCATTCACAGGGAACAAACTAAATACCTGTCTATAGGTATCTATGCTTTTAGATGGATGAAGAAGGAGAAAGATATAGAAATACATGTACCAGGCTTTTAACATGAGCTCCCTTGGGGGGCTGAAATAGAACAGAGACATATTTTTTATTTTACTGGTTAATGTAAACTTTAATATATTTCATGTATAACTTGAGAAATAACAAATCAGGATTTTCCTAAAAAATAGAAGTCCTTGGAGACTAGCTTTCTTAAAATATAAGGCCAAAGTGGCAAGACCATAGGACTTTAACACGCATCAGAATTACTGTAGTGAGGCATTTTCCCTGTGGTCAAATCTTGAAGGCAGTTTTTAAAAATAGGAGAAAACCATTATGGCGGCACAGGTGATCACCTAAACTGCTGCTTTGCACAACAATTTCAAAACTACAGCTAAAAGACAGAACATACATCAGCCAGAACCACAGGAAAGCTGGATGAGTGGAAATTCTACAACTAGAAGGAAAGAGAGGGGCTCACGGAGTCTCAGAGGACCTACAAAATGCTAAGGTACAGAGACACATGCATGGAGAGGAGGGGGGCTGAGTGCCTGGATGGCTTCCTCTAGCAGGAGGGAGATGAGAACTCCTGACTGCACTGAACCCCACTGAACCCTAGTTCCGGGCAAGACTCATACAGGGGGAGTCTGGACTCTCGGGAAAAGGAAGAAGTGCCAGAAACTTAGGGAAGCCACAAAAGGCAGAGAGCTAAAAGCGCATGCACGAGTGCCCACAGAGAGGACTGCAGCGATTTCCAAGGGACACTGAGACCCAGGGACCTCATAGGGCAGGGCTGACAGGAAGCCAAGGCTGTCTGCTGAGCCCTGAGACTCTGTCCCATCAAAGCCAAGAACAGAGACTTTTGCAGTTTTGCAAGTCTTATCTCATAAGGGTGTCTCCAGCACAGAAGTTCTCCAGCACACAGCTGATCCTCACAACCAATTGGATTGGAGGTCAATTCCCCCCAATGATACCAACAACAATCATGACTTAACTACAACAAGGCTGTACACACAGTTCACAAAGGGGTGCACCAAGAGTGTCTACCTCAGGTAATTGGGAAGGCAGGGCTACTGGGCCACATAGGACACCTAGCACACAAAGCTATTCTACCAACTCTGGGAAGCAGTGAAAATGTGGAGACAAAGAAACAGGTCACAAACAAAAGAAATGGAGAAAAACAAACAACTGGATATAGAGTTCAAAACCATGGCTATAAGGTTTTTCAAGAATGTTCTAGAAAAGGTTGATAAATTTAGCAAGACCCATGAGGATATGAAAAAGGACCAACTAGAAATTAAACATACACTGGCTGAAATAAAAAATATTATACAGAGACGTAACAGCATATTAGAGGAATGCAAGAATCAAATCAAAGATTTGAAATACAAAGAAGCAGAAAACACTCAATTGAAAAAGCAAAAAGAAAAAAGAATCCAAAAATGTGAAGATAGAGTAAGGAGCCTCTGGGACAACTTCAAGCATACCAACATGAAAACCTATTTGAAGAAATAATGACTGAAAACTTCCCCCACCTACTGAAATAAATGGACTTACAAGTCCATAAAGTGCACAGAACCCCAAATAAAAGGAATCCAAAGAGGACCACACCAAGACACATCATAATTAACATGTCAAGAGCAAAAGACAAAGAGAGAATATTTAAAGCAGCAAGAGAAAAACAATTACCTACAAGGGAGCACCCATACGATTTTCAGCTGATTTCTCAACAGAAACTATGCAGGCCAGACAGGAGTGGCAAGAAATATTCAAAGTGATGAATAGCAAAAACCTACAACCAAGATTACTCTACCCAGCAAAGCTATCATTCAGAATTGAAGGCCAGATAACGAGCTTCACAGATAAGAAAAAGCTAAAAGAGTTCATCAGCACTAAACCAGTATTGTATGAAATGCTGAAAGGTACTCTTTAAGAAGAGGAAGAAGAAGAAAAAGGTAAAGATAAAAATTATGAACAAGAAATACATAATCTATCAACAAGTGAATCTAAAAATCAAGTGAATTAAAAATTTGATGAACAGAATAAACTGGTGAATATAATAGAATCAAGGGAATAGAAAGGGAGTGGACTGACAATTCTAAAGGGGAAAGGAGTGAGGGAGGTGCGGGAAGAGACTGGACAAAAATTGTACACCTATGGATGAGGACAATGGCGGGAAGGTAAGGGGAGAAGGTGGAGTGGGAAACTGGTAGAGGGGAATTGCAGGGGAAAAAGAGGGACAATTGTAATAATCTGAACAATAAAGATTTATTAAATTAAAAAAATATCTTGAAGGCAGAGAATTCTGAACCCAGCCATCAACATCTGTAAGAGGCTCAGGTTACAGAGAGACTTGAGTTCAAATTCCTTTGACTTAAGAACTGAGGAGTTTGGGCAAGTCATTTTATTTTCCCAAGGCTTAGCTCTTTCACCTGTAAAATGAGCATAATAATATGGGGGGAACAATGAAGAAAAGCCAGTGCCTAACACCAATTCAAATATTGATTTCTGCCAGTGTTAGTGGGTAGGCCTGTGAGATCTGTGTCAGCAACTCTGCTGTGAGTTGGAATGTTTCCTGATTTTTAGCTCTAGGGCAGTGGTCGGCAAAGTCATTATCCAACAGAGGCAAATATCAACAGTACGATTGAAATTTCTTTTGAGAGCCGAAAACCAACTTCTGTACATGGGCCACTAAGTTTCAAGCACACTGTATGTGTGTTCCCACACGTGGTATTTTACGGAAGAGCCACACTCAAGTGGCCAAAGAGCTGCATGTGGCTCCCGAGCTGCAGTTTGTTGACCACTGCTCGGAGGAGATTGCTGGACTAAGCAGTCTCTGCTTAGTGAGCTGTGGCCCTGGTTTGTTAGGTAGGGCTCTGTTAAAGGTTTTGCAGGCTCTCAGGCACTGTTCCCTAGATTTTCTTCCTTGGGGAAAGGCCTCTTTATTGAGGGACAGCTCCTGCCATCCAACCTGGGAGTTGCTGGTATAGAATAACCCCGACTCTAGGCCTGTCTTCCTCAGTGTGTCTAGTTCATTCCACTAGATTATTGGACAGGTGTTGTACCCAGAAACTTCAGAGTAAGTCTGGTTGCAACCCATAAACACAGCTCCTACTCTTCATGGCACATACTTACAGTGATCATGATTTCAAAATTAGATTGTTACGGGATTTGTCCTTGGCTATGTGATGACAGGGTAAATAATGATTGAAATGTGAGTGCTCTTATTTATTTCCCACCCTCTGCTCATTAAAGAGGATTAGGTTCTCATCCTCCTCCACCCTCTAAGGAGGATGTTATGTTGCTCGACCAGTTAACAAATTAGGGACATCTGCTTTGCTGTATAACATGGTAACCCAATCACAGAGTGAAATCCCATCATACTCTCGTCCCTCCCACCCTCCAAGGGAAGAGATTATGCCTCATAGCAGGAATCTTGGGGACTATGTGAGAATTCTGTCTACAACAATATCTAAAAATCTAGAGGATGTGGCAGTGTTATGAGGAAGCGTTGATTTCCAGCTTTTGTGTCTTCTTGCTCTACTTGAGGGCTGACCTGAAAGTAGCTCTCTAGATACTCCTAGAAGAAAACTTATTTCCTACTCTTTCTGTATCCTTTCGTCCTTTTCCCCTCAGGTTGCCAAGTGTCCCAGGGTAGCAAATAAACTTCAGCTTCCTCACCAACCCGTTGTCTAGTGTTATCTGTTGAGGACTGTCCAACTGCATTTGGGGTTTCTCAGAGAATGAAGCTCCAAAGCCCTAAGCACTGGTTGTAAGAGATTAACTTTTCTCTTGTGCAGCCAATGTAGTTAAGCAACATTCTTATAAGAATTGAGAAAATGGTAGTTTCTGTCTCTGATTCAGATGAGGAACACTGGTTGAGATTAGGTGGTCTGATTAGCTGCTGCTATTGGCTATGGGTGCTGGTCAGGGAAATGGTATAATGGGTGCTGTGAATTTGTCAACCAAGTCCTTGCCTTCAGGATTTGGTGCATTGCCCTTGCAGACCAGCTCTTCTTGAATTTCTCCCAACTAGGCAGTTCCAAGGTCTCTACTATTGTGCACACTGAGCATGAGAGAGAGGTTCCTTCTAATAGCTGGGGAGCTGTTTCTCCCCTTGCACTCACTTAGTAACTTCACTGTACTTTTTACTCCTCTCCTTCTTCCTAGTATTAGTAAAATGAGTCACATCCCAGAGTTAAAGCTGAAGGCACTGGTCATGTTTGAGCAAATCATGATTGTCCATTGAAAGCCTTCCTTTGCCTTTAAGGAGTCCTTAATACTTAACAACAGGCCCCAAATGGAGTAACTCTTGCTAAGCCCCACCAAGACTTAATAGCCAAACCGACTGCAGTTTCAGGTCCTCCCAGGAGTGAAATTTTAAACCAAGATGACATCCATCTTAGTTAATATGAGCCCCACTGCTTTTCCTCAAACAAAGGCAACCCCAACTGAAGAGAAAAAAAATTCTTCTTTGCTAATAACTTCTTTTTCTAATACCTTTCTTGTCCCACCCAGTTTATGCCTCTAAAAACCTTTTATTTTGTACAACTTCTTTGAGTATCTCTCTTACTTACTAGATGGAATGCTGCCTAATTCATAAATTGTTCAATATAGTCAATTAGATTTTTAAATTTACTTGGTTGACTTTTTGTTAACAATACATTATTAGTAATGAGAATACCTTGACAATTTTAACCAGGAAAAATAAACAGAAATCATTCTTTTCTTTTCTTCTTTCACCTAAAACCTGAAATGCACTTTTCAGCAATAGCAGCTAAGCTAATTCACACTGCCCTTGCTTGTAAATGCCTGGGGTATTTGTGTTGTCTGTAAACTGTGAGTTGACAGAAAGAGACCCCATTTTGTTCTTCATTTAACTGCTACTGCCTGCATATGGGCTCATTCATAGTAGCCTCTCAGTAAATTCTTGGTGGAATGAACAAATTAATGAGTACATTTACTATGTGACTTCTCTGTACTCAGGACCAGAGTTTTCTGTTTTTTAATAAAGTCCAAAAGTGCAACTTTTCTCTTGCCTTCATCTTTATAAGACAATCTGATTTGATGGCAAGGGAAACAAGCCATGGGAAGAAGGTAAGTGAATTACACCAGGATCTGAAAGGAAACAGATAATGCTGGTGATTGTTCTTGCCAGCTTGTAACAGACAGGATATACATATAAGTTAGAGAAGAGGAAATTCAAAACAGACACAGGGAAGCAGGTTGGAGATTTTGAAGAACAGCATGTTGGGAATCTACTTACTCAGAGGCAATTAGTCTATGACTCTAGGCATATCATGTGTCACTTTGCTGTTATTGTTTGAATGAAATTTCATAAACCTGGAAGCCCTACCCCTTCTATCTATTTCATTGGAGTAGAAATTATTTTTCAAGGGATGAGGTTTGGGTTAAAAATGAGTGTTTTCCTCTTCATTGTAAGCTCATGTTAACAGAAGGCGAGTGTAGTTTTTCTTCTCCATGATCCCCCCTCAACCCCCACAATCGCATCTTTTTTGCTGAACTTTAATTTTCAAGGTATTCATGGAACATAAAACCCTCAATTATAGCTTTTCACTAGACATACCATAGACAACTTAAATTTATCTTGTTTTTTTTTTTTGGGGGGGGGGAATGTAGTTGCTTTCATCTAAAAATAAAAGTGTTTTAACAGATGGCTATTTTGATCTCAGGAGAATGACTTCCCTTGACCATGGCAACTTGTAACTCAAAGCCCTTGAACTGCCCCCTGACCTAAATGGTTGATACTCTAAATGACAGAGATGGGTCCACAAATTGTGCTTCGAACACTGCAGGGGTTCAGAAGCCAGTGCTTTGCAGTAAAAACTCTGGGCCTGATGGTGAGTCTGGTTAAACTCCAGGCCAGACAGATAGGGTACACAATGGGGAACAGAAAGGTAAAAACCATGTGCTTGGCTCCCATGGATATAGTAAGCTTGGAAAAATGCTGGAAGAGGAACCAGAGGAGTTCTCAAGACCACCAGCCCCAGGGTTCTACCCCCAAGTGCCCCAGCTGGCCACCTATTACCTTCAGCTTGAAATAAGCAAATATGCAACTACCTCCTGTCCTTAAGGAACCCCAGGACTTGGCCTGTTCATCAGTCTCCCATGCTTGCAATGTGTGCATAGTGGCTATTTCCTAAAGCAGAGTCCTTAATAAGAAACAACAGAACCAAAATGGAGTAACAGGCCCACATGCATTGCCTTCCTTGTAGGACAAAGATTTGTCTCGTAGATATATTCAAATCCATTAACTACCTACTCAGGCTCCAAGTCTCCGATGGATTCCTAGAAAAACAGGGAGGCTCAGGAAAGCTTCCTCAACTGCATCTGGTGCCAAATAATGGTTTTCTAGAGGGGAGGCCACATGAACACTTAAATGCCTTCAGGACCAGGCAGGTAATAAGTGAGAGAATTAAGTGGGGAGATTATGACCAATGACAAAATCCGTTTCATGTCTAGAGGCATTCAAATTCAGTTGTTTGTTCGTTTTCTTACACTGTTTACCTACCAAACCAAACACAGCTGTGGGTTGACTTTGGTTTCTAAGCCAAGAGTTTGCCACACCCTGCCCAGGTGGTCTTCTGGACTGGTTGGATGTGTTGTGTTTCCTCACATGGCCCTGGAAGGTCAGATAAACACTGGGTCTAACCCTCACCACAGGCCAGCACTACCCACTTGGGGACTTTGGACAGTTATCTTCTCCTCTCTGAGCTTCAGTCTCCTCATTTGTAAAATGGAGACAATGCCCTCTTTGCAAACTCAGTGTGTGAGGATTGGGTGATATTTTGTGTTGAAAGCATTTGCCACTGCACCTGGCATCATTTAGAAGTGGCAGTGAAGCCACAAGCCATGTGCACGCATTAAGCCTCCAATACAAAGCAGCTGTGAGCATCCAGCTGGATCATGTCTAACCTCGGAGCCTCAGCTTGCACAGACAGCTATCTGGCTCCTCACCTCCTGGTCCATTCATTGTGATCCCCAGTTTTCTTTCCTCCTGAACCCACATTCACTCCTGGTCTCCAACTATAAATTCAGCTCCTTTGTTTGGAATCTAGGACTCCTTCCTGGTGGAAGGTTTGCATCTATCCTCCAGATCTGGAGCCTGAGCATCTCTTCAAGAAATATCTGGATTAGAATTAGCAATGCTGCTTTAAGTCTAGATTCTGAGGTGCCAGGTTATACAACCCATCAGTAGGGGAGAAGATAATGAGATTGGAAACTGTTCAAAAATGTTACACAGAGGGGCTCTGCTCCCAGCCCTTCTTGGGGTTCCAGCAATGGCCAAATTCTTTATGGTTTCAGAATCTTTGTAGGTGCTCTTTCCTTTCTCAGAGAAGCCATTAGGAGTAAATGTTTTGTGTCCCACAACCACCAATTCATATCTTGAAGCTCCAACTCACAAAGTGATAATATTTGGAGGTGGGGCCTTTGGGAGGTAATCAGATTTAGATGAGGTCATGAGAATGGGACTGACATGATGGGATTGATGCCCTAACGAGAAGAGTTAAAGACCAGAGCCCTCTTTCCCTCTTCTATGCGAAGGCACAATGATACACTGCCATCTCAAACCAGCACCTTCATCTTGAACTTCCAGCCTCCAGAACTGTGAGAAATATTTGTTTAAGCCATCCAGTCTATGGTATTTGGTTACTATAGTAGCCTGAAATAAGACAGAGCTTTCTTTGACTAACAATGATACATTTGAGCTCCCCCCTCAATTCTAGTCCTTCAGGAAAAATTCTATGTATGTTCTTTCTTGTTATTGATTATAATTTGTACTTATACAAATTATATCCTTGAGTGATGATTTGTTAATGTTTTCTCCTATATTTATTAGGAGAGATACATATCCAAATGACATAACATAAATTTCCCTTTTACATAAAACTTGGACTTGGTATGGTACCTCTGTTTCAGACAGGGCACTTGTTTTGCCACCCCTAAGTGACACCTTCACTTATGTGGTCCGAAATAGCAAATCACAATATCCTCTTATCTGCCTATGGAAGCAGGAAAAGGGGAAAGGGGAGTCACATTCTTTCTCTTTAAGGGCTGGAGCCAAAAGTTGCATGTATCACTTCCACTCAAATGCCATTGGTCAGAACCTGGTCACAGAACCACATGCAACTACAAAGTAGGAAATGCAGTCTTTATTCTGAGCATCTGTTTACCCAGCTGAAAAGACATTCTATTGCTGTAGCAGTATAGCAAGTGTATGCTGGAAGACAGGCAGCAGACTCTGCCTGCAACCCATCTGACTACAGTAAACATGACTGCAGGGACCAACTTCCTGTCAAGATCTTGGATTTAGCATCAAGTCTAGTGCTTGGTTTAGGTGAGAGATGGGTTAGATAGCAGAGTGAAAATTTACCATAGTGGGCAGGCTCTGGATGCAGGGCTTGCCAATGGGGATAAGCTTAGGTGTCTATGGGGAAGGGCCATACACCCAAATGTGTTTTCTCTTGAATCATTTACCTTTTCACACATTTCTTCATTAACTACCCAACTACATTCTAAGCTATTTGAGTAGAAATTCAAAAAAATATATAAATACAGGCTCAAATCTTGTTTCTACCATTTAACCAGCTGTAGGAACTTTAGCCTCAGGAAAATTGAGGATTAAAACACCATGTAAATGTAAATGCTTAGCACTGTGCCTGGTGTATCTATTGACAACCCAAAAAATCAGTTGTGGCTTTTATACTGCTGTGTAGCCAGCCCGACCCTTACCCATTCTAGAACCTAGCACAGGGAGTGGCAGTCACTATTTGTTGGTGGATAGGTATGTGAATAGGACAATCTCTATGCTCTGAAAAGACCTGTACATTTTCTAGGCACAACTTCCTGTTCAGAGTGGTGCCTTCTCCATAGGTCCAGTTGCTCCTCTTTCCCAGGCAACAGCCTCTTCTTCCTGGATAGGACAGGCTGAGTTCTGTGGCAATGACTGGTGGCTGGTTGTCAGAGGCTCAGCACGCACACCCAGTTCAAATGTCACCTCTTCTGTGAAGCCTCCCATTCCTCTTCCTCCCATCACTTCCTGCCCAGGAAGGCCTGGTGGGATGAGTCACTTCCTCTGTAGTCTTGCTGCTCCCCCATTTCAGAGGGAGATCTCAGGCTGGTTCCATTTAGTATCACCTAAGCACAAGCCTATGAAGCTTTTCCTCTGCCCTTTAACTACTCAGAGCCTCAGGCCATTAAAAAGAAGGTTGTCTATGCAACGTGAGTCAGAATGTGATTGAGCAAAGTTTAGGGGGCACACATGGAACCACTTTTTCTGGTTGTCAATGAGAAGTTCAAATGCCAAGGACAAATATTATCTTCCCCAGCACTGGGAATCTGGGCAGCTCAGAGGTAGAGAAAGAAAACAGGCTGCAAGTAAATGCCAACCAAATAGGAAATCCTAGTTCTGGCATTAAGCAATAATTGCTGGATTGGAGACCAGGTGGTTCTATGAATACTGACTCTGCAGGCTTCTCTCTACCTAGGTTCCTCTAGCTTGGGACTTTTTATCTCAGGCCTCATAAGCCCCATTTCCAGCTCCTCTTCAGGAGAGGAGAGCTAGCTCCCTTCACATCTTGGAGTGGGTGGAGGGTTTTGCCCTGCTTCCTCTTTGTAATTTCTATAGTTTTAATCTCAAGTTCAGGCTTTTGACTAAACAGTCAAAACCTTTTCCTCTAATTCCTCTGTATCGTTCCTTTGCTGAGACAGAGATGCAATACCATGTGTGGGGGTGGGGTGGGTCACAAGGCAGCAAAAAGCATGAGTAGGTGGTTGAAGAGAAGTAGCTATTGAGATTTCAGGGATCTTCCACCACATACAGTCTTGTAAGTGAAGCATTTATTCTCATCTCCATTAGCACCTTGCCCGCTGGAACTGTATATTACTCTTTTTGCATTCAAGGCCTTTGTGGGGTAACATTTTTGGTAAATATTTATAATGAATGACCATAAATGTGTATGGGAATTCATTTGGAAAATGATCCTGACATTTGTGAGCACTTTATAGATTTGTTTTCATTACTTTTAATCCTCAAAACAATCTCATTGTGAAAGGACAGGCATTATTTTTTACTTTATGGAGAATCAGAAGACTTATCTAGGGTCCTTTTGCTGCTAAAAGCAAAACTGAGAATGAGACCACGGTCTGTTGGCTTCAGCATGAGGAGGGGGAGCAGGAAAGTGACAGGGTAAAGGTGTGTGCCATCACTGGAAGTCTGGGGTCCCTGTGTACATGCTCAGCTATCCTTTGAAGGTCCTTATTTCAGGGATTTTCATACTGAACCCTGCAGTTGGAGAATAATCTGGAAAAGGATGCTAATGCCGGCTAATGCATCACTTGGTCACAGGAGAGAGCAGCTTTCACCACTTTAGCATAAAGCAGTAGTTCTCCAACTTTTGGATCCCCTTTCCATTCTTAAAATTATTGAGGACCTAAAAGAGCTTTTGTTTATATGGGTTATGCCTATTGATCTTTGCAATAATCAAAATTAAAATGGAGTATTTAATGTTTATTCATATAAACATATTTAGTGTAAACATCATTTTACATTTTTACACCTTCACAATTAAAGATGTTTGTTGTTGTTAGTTTTTGTTTTCATTTTGTCTCTAATAAGCAGCAGTAGAGGTCCATCCTCACATGAGAAACAGGTCCCAAGTGAAAGGGCAGCATCCACTTTGGGAGTGGAAGGTAGGGACTTGAGGGCTATTCAGGCTCAAACCCTTCCTCTTGGTGTGAGCTGTATTTGGAGAGCTCACATCCCAATTCTGGATAAGTGGCATTTCACCTTCTTGACAACAAGCCCCTGGGAGCATCACAGAGGACAAGAGGCAGGTGAGAGGAGGAAGGCGGAGGGCCCTGACTCCCTGGGAGAAGTTCAAGATTAGGGGAGGTTTATCCTTGCTCCTAGAAGATGTTAGAGATTTGGGGGCCAGGGTGGCTGGAACCCTCCTCTGGGGAGGGAGTAGCTAAGAGATTGAGGAAATGTTCTGAACTCCCCTGACAAGAGCTGTAAGTTAGAGGGGACTAGTGCTGGTTGGAGCTCAGCTGCCCATTAAGTTGTCTGGCCTAATGGATGGCGGCTGGATTCTCTAATCTGGCTCTGCATTCAGTCTCCCCCCACATCATATTTTCATGTTGAAGTCCATGTCGAATGTCCAGCCTCTCATAGCTAGGTAATGGGGAAAGGCAGAAGTATTTTAATAGCCTCTTCAGATAATTGTAAGTATTCTTTTTTGATACTCCACAAAACTCGAGAAGTAGAAGTTTTAAGATTAATTACAATATGAAATTTGAAAACATATTAATGAAATGTTTATACTCTGTCATATTAAAACCAATTGATGGATCTTATACTTTGAATGGACCTTGATCCATGCTGACTTGTATCATCCTGCATTGATCACTTGCAGATTACTAGTTTGCTGAGTTATGCTGCTTTTCCAAGTATAAGAACCCCCCCCCCCAAAATCACTAATATGACCACTAATGTCATTGGAAAATCTTTTTTAAGTATTGGAAAGCTGTCAAACTCATAGTGGCAGGTGAGTTTTTCTCAAACTTCTAATTTTCACTTGAGAGCTCAATTTTATCATTAGCAACAAATATTGTCCATTGTTTTAAGTGACAGGTTTACTTTCTTCATTTGTTATGAAAATGTCTGCCAGATATCCCTGTCTAAATAACTACAGTGTATTAGTCATTCTCTTGTACTCCATTGGGGAGAGTGGGGGGTGGGAGAAGATAGGTGAGCTTGCAACACAAATACTTGCAGCAGCACTTTTCCTCAAGACAACCATCTTATTTTGATACACAGCAGAAAAGCTTTTTGTGGTCCCATTTAATCACACATTAGTGTGAAATTGGATATTTACCACCTGTGAATACTTGTGGTGAAGAACTCAATGACAGCCAGTACATGTTGGTGCCACTGCCTTAATTCATATTAAACCCAGCAGTTTTATCCACCTTTGCTTTGGCACCATTAATTAAAATGTTAACACAGTAAAGAGGCAATTGTTGTCTTAGTATTATTAAGGAAATAACTCTGACCTTGAAGACGTTCTGAAAAGTCTTGGGGACTCCTGGGAGTCGATGGATATCCTTTGAGACCTCTTAAGCAATAACTAGTGACAGAAATTCAAGTTAACTGGCAGAGGAGAATAGTCATTACTCTGGGTAGCAGGAGATTTGTGTTTAGACCCAGCCCTTCTCTTGGCCTCAGTAGTACCTTCTATAGACAGGGATAGACAATTCTTTGCAGGTCTGTGAGTATTCTCTGAGAAGGGAAGCTTGGGCCTTTGGTCATATTGCAAGAGGACCATCTGCTAGACCTATGTAACTCCAGCCAGAGCTCCGACCCCATAATATCACCACTTCCGGAGAGTAGAAGATGCCTCTTCCTGTACCTACCCTTGAATCTCAAGTGGGCCCTCAATTCTGTACAGCAACACTACATTATTTAGCCAGGTTACTCTTCAACTTTCTAAGACAACCACAGAGGGAAACCTCTGGGCTCTAGGGCAAAGAAAAGAGGTATTTGGTTTGCTGTCTTACCAAAAGCACAATCCATAAAAGAAAAATTGATAAATTGGATCTCACAAAAATTAAAAGCCTTTGTTCTATGACAGGTTTTTGTTAGAATGGAAAGACAAGTTGCACACCAAGTGAAAATATTTGCAAGTCAAATAACAAAGGATTTGTGTGGTAAAACATATAAAAAACTCTCAAAGTGAAGAACAAAAAACTGTTAGAATAAAAAAAAATAGGAAATGAGCAAAAGATACAAACATTTCACTGAGGAGGATATATAGATGGTAAATGAGAATGTGACAAATGTTCAGTATCATTACCAAAAGGAAATGCAAGTTAAAACCACAATGAGTTATCTTGGTTGTGATGTTGTACTGGAGTTTAACAAGATGTTACATCTGGGGGAAAATGGGAAAAGGGTACACAGGATGTTTTTATCTGATTTATTACAACTGCATTTGAATCCTAAGTATCTTGGGGGAGGGGCATACTTTAAAAATAGAAGCAATTACACAGCCCTGCTCCAAACCCCCAAGATTTTCCCATCATGCTTAGAATAAATCTAAACTACTGATCATGTTTGACAAGTTCTCCAGGGTCTCACCCATCTCTCCAATTTCATCTCCTACACTTTTTTCCTCACATTTCTCCTAGAATACAGACTTACTTATGATGCCTTGAATATCCAAGACAATTCCAACCTTGGGCCTTTGCATTTGATGATTCCTTTGCTGGGAATTTTCTTTCCCCAGATCTTTGCATGATTTCCCCTCATCACTTGGTCTTGATCAAATATTAAAGGCCTTTTTTTTTTATCATCTAGCCAAAATAGCACCCACACTCTCACTCTTGCTCCTATCACTTTACTCTGATGGTATTTGCTTATTTGTCTCCCTAACTACACTTGTGGGTAGGGTTCTTGCTTACCTTGTTCACAACTGCATCTCCACATGCATGGCACATGGCAGGAGCTCGATAAATCTTGTTGAACGAATGAGTGAATGAATGAGTGAAAATGGCAAGTCGACAAGTTGAAAATGTTTGCTTTGCCACTCATTGCTCTTTACTAAGCTCTCCTTACATGCCTACCAAAGCAAATCTGCCTGGGCATAGGAGAATAATTCCATAAATAGACACACTAGGCTTGAGTCCCACCTCTGACACTCCACTGGCCATGTGAATTTGAACAGATCACAGTACCTTTTGAGTCTCTATTTTATCATCTGAAATAAGAATTGCTCTAAGGAGCCTGGTGATAATAAGATATTAATATATCTCCCTCAAACTTGCTTCTCCTGATCCCCATCTCAGCACATGGTCCCCCATCCACTTGCCCCGCCAGAAACCTGGATGAGTCAGTTTGTGCCTTTCTCCTTCACTGCCCCCACACCCAGGCAGTTGCCAAGTTTTAACTAGTCTACTCATCTCTCCCACATATCTCTCCCACCTCTCTTCTCTACTCATCATATCTTGCCTACACCTGCAATATCCGCCCTAAATGTCATTTCCCATTCATCATCCACACTGCAAACAGCAATTTTTTTCTACTAAGCAAATCTGATATATCAGTATTTTACCTAAAACCTTATGTTGCTCCTCATTGCTTTCCAGATGAAGAGTAAATTCCTTACCTTGGCATTGACCTGGCCGCTGCCCCTGTTCATCTCTTAATCCCAAATATTCCTCCACCCCCAACACATTCTGTAAGCTCAGTCATATGTGAAACAGGCTGTTCTCAGTCACCTCTCCCTGATTGCGCTGCTGTTCCATCTGTCTGGATGGCCCTCTGTGCTGCCTGACACCTACAAGATTCTCAGGATTCAGCTCAGCATCAACTAGTGACATCCCTGACAAGTCTCTTCTGTGCCTTTTTCAACTTTCATGATTACCCATGCCTAACTCCATCACAGCACAGAGCTTAGCACATAGTAGGAACTTTATAAATGTTTCTTGAAGGACTGATTTGTGTTAGGCATTAATATGAATGTTAAACTTGCAAATCCTTGTAACAAGCTGTATGAGCTGTTAAGAGATATGTTTTCCCCTTTCTCTAGCACTAATTTAAGATAGCATTTGTAATCTTCTAGAGACACTCTGGTTTGAACCTGTCCAGGGGCAAAAAAAAGTGGCTAAAGTGATCCCTGAAATGATATGTCTTTGGAGTTCTTCTGGCTCAGTGTGAGATTTTGGCTAAAGAATAAAGTCTGGATTCAAATAGACGTGGGTTTGAATCACAGCTCTGCCACCTGGTAGCTGAATGACCTTGAGCCTTTACCTCAATGAGAAAAATAGTGGGACTTCTTCAAAGGGTTGTCATGAGGAGTCAACGAAATCATGCAGAATAGGCACACAGAATGATGGGTGCTTGGCACATAGCATCCAGTAAGTATTAGTATATCTCCATCTAGTGGTCTTGGCACACTAAGGCCAAAAAAGAAAAATTAATAATAATAATAATAATAATAATAATAATAATAATAATAGCACTTAAGGGCCAAGAGGAACCAGTGACTCAGTGAGCATAGATGAGGAGCAAGAGATGTATGATCTTGGCCAGAACTCTAGCTCCTGCAATGCAAAGCAAATGAAGCGATATAGACAGAAAGGAAAGTGGGCAGGAAATAGTTCATGGGGTGGACCTCACTGTTTAGAAACAATTACTAGAGCAGCCAAGGGTTTGAGGCCTAGGTGGATATTCCCCGGCTGCAGGTAGAGCTGGGTACACCGAGGTATTCTCTAGAGTTAGAGAAAGTAGAGGTCTAGGCCCCCTTCCAGCCTGTGGCAATACTACCTAAGGTCATTTCCCTGACTACTTCCCACCATCAAGTTACAAGCACCTAGTTGATGCTGAGTACTGGCTGTGCTAAAGACTGAGCCCCGACTGAAGTCCAAAACAAAAGTCCTGAATGGTCAACCTTCTGTGCTGCAAAGAATACTGGCTTTGGAATTTGAGCGGCCTGGGCTATACTCTGGGTGAGTTTAGCACCATCGGTGTGACATTGGCTGCATCATTTAACTTTTCTGATACTCAATTTCCACTGAGCAAGGTTCACAAACTACTTTAAAGTAGTTGAAGGTATTAATTGAGATAAAGACAAAAAGTGTCAACTAACCAGACAGTCTGAGTTTCAATTCTCTCCCTTTTATCCAACTTGCTTAGTTTTCTTTTCTTCTTAGTACTTAAGGCCTAATATTCTATAGAATTTACTTGAGATCAGGCACTTTGTCTAGTGTCTTGCTTGCCACTGAAATCTCCACACCCTAAATTCTACTCATTTCACCTCTTCCACCAGGAGGTGAACTTTGTAGAAAGAACTGTGTTAGTTACCTATCTCTGCCTAACAAACCCCAAAACTTAGTGGCCTAAAACAGCAAGAAGCATGGCATCTGAGGATCAGGAACTTGGAAAGGCCCAGTAGGGTGTTCAGGGTCTCTCAGGGTTGTATCTCAGATGCCAGTGTGGCTGTAGGCATTGGGAAGATTGACAGAGCCTGAAGAATCCACTTCCAAAGCAGCCCACTCTCACGGCTGACAGGTGCTGCCAAGCTGGTTCCTCTGCCAGTGCACATTTGTCAGGGCTGCATTGCCTGTCTTCCTGACATGGCAGCTGGCTTCCCCTAAGAAAGCTGGAAATTCCTTTATGATTGAGTCTTATGCTACAGAGCATCAGAGTCACCTGTCATCATTTCTGTCACATTTTGTCAGTCATACAAGACAATCCTGACTCAGGTGGGAGGAAACCAAACAAAGGCATGAGTATCAGGGGCTGAGGCTCATTGGAAGCCATCTTGGAAGTTGGCTGCCACAGGACAGTTTATTAATTAATGTAACACCTTTGCCTGGCACGTAATCAGCATTCAAAGAGCAATGGTTGAATCCATGAATGAATGCCTATGTTATTGTGCAGGGCATAGTAAGGAACTCAGGCCCTGCCTTCAAGGAGCTGTCGTTCTAGTGGAAGAGAGACACACACAGACCTTTACAATTGTGTGTCCTATAGCAGAAGACAGTCTGAAAACTCTGAGGAGGCATATTCCTGGTCAGTCTGCTGGGGGAGCAGATCAGGGAAGAGTTCTCACAGTAGCTGACATGGGGAGGCTAAGTGTTGAAGGGGAAAGGGAAGTAGCCACAGGAGGAATAAAGAAATGAAAGTCCAAGTGTTAAAGAGAAATCAGGCCCAAAATGGCATCCTTTGTGCTAAAGCCCATGATCTAGAATCCAGACTTAGTACCTGACCTAATTACAGTGTTCTAGAAATTATATAAAATTCCTGGAAGTCTGATATATCAGGTATAAAATGCCTGTTGTCACAATTGAGGCTCATACTAAAAAGACTGAACCTGAGGGTCAGGAAAATACCCAAGCTGACTGGGATGCAAAGGTGGTAGCAGCAGACACTATAGTGATTATGGCACATAGGGGTTAAATCCATTCTGCTTCTTCAAAAAATGACCCCCCCCCCTTTGCCACATTTTTGCCCTCCCAATGTCCTTGTAACATGGCAACAGTCTGCTTCTAAATAAAAGATGCATAAACCATCTTAATTTTTATGAGTAGCTGGGGCTCTAGGAAACCCAAGACAACCGCTTGGTTCTCACAAGCTTCCTTGGCAATCCCTATTTTTTGGTTTTTGTATTCCTTCACTCACCATAGTGCCCAAAAACTATGACCTCAGAACCCTTTGAGGACATGCTATTGGACTTCATTCAATTGCCACTCATATGGATTATCAAAATGTCCCTCTTGTGTATATGTGTTCCAGATGGGTTGCCACCTTCTCCTACCACAAGGCTAATGCCCTCACAATGGCAAACACTGTTAGAAATTGTGTTTTTATTCTGCAAGAATTCATCACAAATAGACAAATGTCTATATCGCCTTTTGCTATTCTTTTGTCCCATGCTAGCATGACCAGCTACTGTAAGTCTTCAATGTCTTGTGCTCGAGCCCATCATTGACAAGTTAAGAAAGCTTCCCAAAACAGCAATTCTAGGAATCCTGTTGGTGACAGTACAGAAACTGTTAACTGGGTGCTCTAGAAGTATCACCAGAGAATGACAGCCTCAAGCCCTGATGAAAGGAACCTCGTCAAATTCTCATGATCACTGACACTGCTGCAAAACTATGAGCACTGAGCTTTGGATGCACAACTTACAGCTGAAGAAGGCTCCACCTGACATCTGATCCTGTACAAATGTCAGAGACCCTCAAATCAAACTGACTACGAAGAGAAGTAGCTGACATCACGTAGACTGCTGTCGCTCAAGACACCCCATCAAGACTTGCTACTTTATCTAAACATAAAACCCTTCTTTCTCAGATTTCCAAGGTCATTACTAAGTGAGGGTAACCACTGAAATTTAGAACAATGTTTTATTTCAGGCCAGGAGAAAAACTGAACTGACCCCTGTTGTGTGCAGGTAATTGTGTGCCATCAGGATTTACCTTTGTGGTGGTCATTATTCTCCTTGGCCCTATGACTGCCTAGATTGCTGGTACACAGCAGGGCAATGCCTCTTGGGTGATCTGGGTCCCTCACACTCTTGTATAAATCACCTCCCAGAAGGCATTTATAATTCAGGAGTTGCTTCCTTTGGCAGGGCTATGTTTTCCTGGCAAGGAGTAAAAGCCAACTGGAATAAATATATCAGCAACCTCTCCTTAACTTTTTGACATTGCACATTTCATCGCTAAGACATTTGCTGAGAAGATCCATAGACTCTCCAGCCAAAATTGTTCTTGTTAATAGACTAGCCCTTGGTTATCTTTAGGTGAGCAAGGAGGTGTCTATGCTGTGGCCAACACCACCTGGTTGCACCTGAATCAAATGTTTCTAAGGACGTTGAAACTCAATATAAGTCATTGAGCAAGAAATTCAATTATATAAGATCATTGAACAAAGAAAAACCATAGGGTTTTTTCTTTGATTGGTTTGGGTCTTGGGGTCTATAGCACTGAAGTGCACTCCAAACACTGGGAATTATCCAATTTATAGTTATCATAATCTCCCTGGCATTTTATCCTCTCAAAAGGTTTAAATGCATGGTCTGCAGCTGCCAAGTGTCAAGCAAATGATCTTCCGAAGCCTGGAATGTCAAAAAGGGAATGCAGAGAATGACCAATTTAAGGGTTATTAACTGGAAACTATGACCTGTGAATGTCACGGAGATTAAACAAAAGCGTCATGCCATACCAAGGAGTAACAGAGCTGCAGAGTGGTTGGTAGCCCAGACTGACACTAATGTGTTAAATTTTTATTATATCTCTTAATGAAGCTGAGAGTCTGATCAACAGAAGGGAATTTTTAAAAAGAAACCTGCATTCCCAGAATGATGTCACATGTGCTAAAGCCCATGATGTCAAACCTAGACTTAATATCTTATGTATTGCAGTTTTGACTTCCCTCAGCAATCTATACTAGTCTGGAATTTTCTGGCTAAAACCAATTATATAATCTGACCACCCACATGAAAGAAAAGCAGATTATTTGCATGATAAAAACCCTTACCATTCCCTTCCCCCCAAAAGAGTAAAATCATCCTTTTCTTTCTCTGAAAACTTCCATCATACCCTTCTTCCTGTACAAACTTTCTATCGTACTAACCCCTCAGAGTGTAGCCTGTCTTCATGAACCATCAAGCTGCACAGTCCTGCCCTGCTCATTTGGGAGCTCTGGGAGAGACCATTTGGGATAAGGACTGGTGGCAGGGGGAGGTCTGTGGGGTCTGGACACCTCCTTCAGTCTGCTGCTGTCCTTCAGCTGTGCAAGTGTGGGCAGCCATTCTCCCCAAGCCCCAGCTCCTGACAGCTCAGGCTTAAATTATTACTTAATATTAGTTCTTCTATGTGGGGCTTTCTCCACATTCTTAGTCATAAGGAAATGAAAGTACTTCTTACATGGTCTCCCCTGGCACACATTGTCAAGTGCAATGAGTGGAGGAGCATGTAATTGCTCCATTTTAAAAACGAAGGGCATTGAAGTAGGGAGGCAGTAACAGACTTGCCCAAGCAGGGCTTCTGCCCACCAAAGAAGGGGTGAGGCAAGTCCTTCAGGGATGGCCTGAGAACAGAGTTCCAAAGATAGAGCCTGAGACTCCTGCTCACAAGTGAAAGGTTGGCCAAGGTCAAAGGGCATTAGAAGTAGGTTCCACTGAGTCATGGATTGGCTCTAGTCTCACAAGACCCCTTGGGGAATTTGAGGAATTTAGAACCCAAAGGACAGCAGGAAGCTCCTCACACCTTTCCTTAGCAGTCTGCTGTCCCAGGGAAGCCACTTCCAAGGCTCTGAGTGCCTTCATGCTCCCCAGGCCACGCCACAGCCCAAAGACAGAGGTCAGCCACCAATGCATTCTTCTGTACACGAAGAGACATGAACTTCTCAGCTGATCATTATTTCTCACACCACTGAGACAATGAGAAGCAGTTCTCCAGTTGGCATGAATCATTCAGGTTACAGCAGCCATAGTTATAATATTTATACAGCACAACCACATTGAGGAAATCAGACTCCTGTCCTCAACCCTTGGGCATAATATGTAGGTCCAGGTACAGCAAACTCCAAGGGAGGATGAGGTCAGTTCTCAAAAGGGTTGGGGGTACAAAATCTAGAAAGGCTTCATAAATGAGGCATTCTTTCAGTTGAACCTTGGGAGATGTGTCTACCAGACAGACTGCATGGGGAAGGCATCTTGGGGAAAGGAACAATTTGAACAAAGACTAGCAGGATACATGAGCACCTTTAGGCAGCTATGGATGGCTCCACAAGGTTCAGTGCTCAGGTGTCAGGGTGGAGCATAGTGAGTGATAAGTCTGGAAAGACAGGCAGAGCCTGGGTCACCAAGGACTCTGTGACCAAGCTGAAAGTGTGCATTTTGCCCTGCAGGTCAAGATTTGGGGAGTTATTAAAGGGACCAACCATTGAAAGAGGCTTTTCCTTTGAATGGCTGAGACCGCAGACAAAATACTTAACCTCTCTATACCTCAGTTTCCATATCCATGAGACTGGAATAATGGGAATATCTTTCATATAGCTTTTTTTAAAAGGGAGATTTTAAAAGATTAAAATTTAAAGAGCTCAGCACAGTGACTAACATATATAGTATATGCCCCACAAGTTTACATTAGCATTGGTACATTCTAGAAAGATCATTCTTGTTTCCTGGTGGGGAATGAAGCAGAGCTGAACAAGAAAGGATCATGGGTGCAGTGATAATGGTCCAGGTGTGCAATGATGATGGCCTGAGCTAACACAGAGGCACTAGGGAAGGACCACACAGGAGTGAAATGGGAGATGTCGAGAACAGAGACCCTTCTAGAATGGTGGCTTTTGATGAGGGAAAGAAGGAGTATAGATTTTCCTCTTTTAACTGAGTTGGAAAATCCATCTTGTGAGACTAGAAGAAGAGGGAATTATTTCTATATCAGTGATTACATGATGAGTTTGAGAATACTGACTAAGGTCATCCAGAGACGAGCTGAGAGTCAGCAGCACAAAGCTGGCAACTGAAGTCATCACAGAAGATGAGATGACTTGGAACCATGTGCAATCTCAGAGAGAACCTTGTTCAATTATGTGAGGAAGTGGACCACAGGCTCCCCTTCACCCTCAGTCATGTAGAAAATGAAGTTCTTGGCTATATCATCCATTGTGAATGTTGAGTCCTCTAGAAATTAAACCTTATTTTCCATGCTCTAGACATGGTTGCAAATCAAAGTGAATAATGAACTCTTAATTTAGTCTACTTTTTAAACACAGATGGTCATATCTTAGGAAGTAGGACTACTTTAACAATTGACATTTGAAGCAGGATGTTACCCCATTTCATGGTTTTAACCCCATGCCTTCTGCAGTCAAGGACATCACAGAGTGCCCCAACTCTGCTGAGCTGCAGTCACCTGTCTTTCCATGCTGAGCTGGAGCCACCTGTCTTCCCATGCCTGAAAAAAATGCCACCTCCTCCATCTGTTCCTCCTTTCCCACTCAAGGCTGCCAAAATGAAAATACTGTAGTTTTGAATCACCTCCCACAGTAATAGCAGTGAAATGGGATTTTTTTGTAAAAAAAAATTCTCAACTCTGCCTAAACATCAGAATTATCTAAGGAAATAAAAAAACCCTACAGAAAACAGAACCCTCCTTTATTAACAGATTTTTACTTATGAGAAGTAAGCTCATGATAACTGGGCTGAAAGCTCACACTGCATGAAGAGCTAAGGCTGAAGAGAAAAGGGAAGCAGCTAACTTGAGAAAATTATTTGAATTAACCCAAAAGATGGTAATGCTATAATAAAAACCTGTAGCTGTAAAACCAAGGCCAGAAGACCCAACACACAAAACCCTCCATGAAGAATCCGCTGAGCCAGAATGGCTCATTTGGCCCATTGCCTGCAAGAGGTGGAGATCATGGCCCTCCACTGAAAGACCCACCCACTCAGAGACCCCTCTCTGTTAAGCCGCTCAATTGAAGTAAATTTGCTCCACAAGCTGGAGCAACTCCAATGATGAACAGCAGCCCAAGCAGGTCTTTCCTTCTAAGGTGACAGATGAGGGCAAGGTGAATATGGCTACAGAAGGGCCCCTTCCTTTCACAGAGGTATCCCTCATGAGCTCCCTATGGGAGGCCCTATGCTACTACCCCCATTTGATGTGGACCACCTCCTCAAGACTGCAGGCCTGTGGGTCCTTGATGCCTCCCTCATCCTCCGTCCCAATTTGGTCCTGGTTTATGGCCCTCTCTAGGCTTAAGAGGAATATGTACCAGGTATTCCACCTGGAAAATAGGATGTGCCTTTCAACCCTCAAGAATTTATACCAGCATCCCACACACATTTTAAACCATTAGGCTTTCTTGGCCCTCAAAAAAATGTCTTAAAATATCTAACCCTGTTTTTGAATAAAATAAACCTGGAATGCTTAGAAAACTATCTTTTACATTAAAAACATGTTTTCTCATACCACAATGGCTTTTAACCTCCCTTTCATTTATTAAATTAAAATGTTTATTGTAAAAAAAAAAAAAAACCCAGCTAGGTTAATAAGAAGCTATGTTAATAAGAGGTTAGGAAAATTTCTTGGCAAGTGGAATGGGGAAACAGATAGCTAAACAAGGCTGAGCAATTTATAACCAGCTAATAAAGTGAAAGAACGAATCTTCCCTAACCAAGGATGCTTAGGAACAAATGGTTTTATCTTTCCAGACTATACTAGGGCAGATCTGCCTAGTCAGGTCTCCTTCCTGTGACATTCTTTGAAGGTGAAACTGACCAGAGAATGACCCTGGTCCCTCCCTCTACATGCTCATTTTGATGCACCAGCATATCAAAGGACACACCTGGAAAGCTGATGAATAGTCTATTGAGATCCTCCCCTGTGACCTCCCTGCCTTTAGGAAATAGATAAAAGCCCTTAAGAAAAAGGACCCAGTAGGTGCTCTCCCTTGGGCATGCCCACACCTCTCACCCCCAATTTCTTCCTCAGGTATATAGTACCTTTTCTCTCTTTCTCCTAAGCTCCAAGAGTCCTAATGAGGCTTGCAACCAGGAGAACAGTGGGCAAGAACAGCTCATCCTGGGCTAACAGCCCTCCTTTTCCCTACCTTTTCAGAGAGCCCAAAAGCAATTCTGCCTAGGCTCACTCCTGTTGCTGTAATCTTACCTCTTCTATCTTAAGCCCTTCCATTGTTTCATTGTCCCAGTTTTAATAGACATATACTCTCAAAATCATCTGGATTTATATTGTGAGATCTTTCCTGCATGAAGTCAAGAACCCACACATTTCAGGCTGTGCTAAGGCAGATCTGCCTTGGTCCTGGACCCTTTCCAGTGACACTGCTCCAGAGCTATCAGAATCCTTGGAGGGATTTGATGCAAGATCAGGATTGAGACCACCACAAACCAGTAGCCTGGTCAATGGTCACTGGCGGGATAATAGCACCACAGACCAGGGTGGAAAAGGGCACCTGCCAGCTGCATATACCCCATCCCCAGGTCCTAGTTCCCACAGACAAGGCACTTGTCTGGCTGTGAACTTCAATGACAGCAGCCTGTGCTAGTTCATTTTGCCAGACCAGAGAGAGCTGGTGTGAACTCTTTGTATCTTTTCTAGATAACTGATATCTGAAATTGTGTGGAAAGGGCTATGAGCTAAAATCTTGGCTCTTTCTTATCCCAGGTTATCTCTTTGTGATTAAAAAACTCTCAGGAATATTCCTTCTGTCTAGAAAATGTTCTCTTCAGTAATTTTTGTTGGATGAGCCTCTGGCACCACTGGCTTGTCACTTTTTTCTGCCTTACATGACAGTTCCTGTCTCATCCTCGTCATGATTGACATTTTAGGTTAAAACATCTCTTGCTGGGGGTGGGAGGAAGCTATTTGGTATAGGGCATTTAGCAACAGTTCTGGCCTCTACCCACTAGATGCCAGTAGCAGAACCCCATCCAGTTGTGACAACTAAAAATGTCTCCAGGTATTACCAAATGTCTGCTAGAAGCCCAAATCACCAGTGCTCTGGAGAATGGAGAGTGGGTTTCATACCTAGTTCATGTCTTTTTCTTTCAGTGCTTGGCAGAGTGCCTAGCACTTGGTAAGTGTTCACTGGGTGATGGTGAGATAAAGTCCCTTCTGTTTATAGATGTGATGTGTAGACAGTTTGCGAGATGATGATATATGATTTTTCTCTCTTTCCTCCTCCCATTCAAGGCCCTGTGCTTCTCTGTCTCTGGAGAGACTTGTGCCAGATGCTTGTTTCCAAAACTTTATTAAGGTGAACAAGATTAGAGAACAAAAGGATTTTCCTCTGGATTAAGAAGAGATTTCCAGAGAATTGGGCAAATTGTAAGAGAGAGTCTTCGATCCTAGTAGTTTTCTGAGAATACAGCTGGAAATGCACAGGAGACTGTGCAAAGGCCCAAAGGCTTGGCCAAGCCCCTGGGATCCTATTGTGGCACTGATGTGGCAGAGACCTCCTGGACTGAGATAAGGATATCAGAGTGGATGGGGACTGATGACAGGAACCTCTGGAAACCTGGTCATTAAGTTATATCTTAGGAAGACTCAGGGAAGAAACTCCAAGAAGTACTGAGGCAGTAAGAAGTTGGAGACAAAACCCAGCTGATATTTTGAAAATAATGAGATGTCAGTGTTGACATCACACACCTGCCTTTCTGACTTAGGATCTGTAGATCGTAAATACAAATGCCAAATTAATAATAGTTATATTTATTGAGTGCTTATTTTATACCACTTGTCTTTCAGCTTTTGGTGAATTGTGTCTTTTAGTCTTCAAACTATTTCTGTTAGTAAGGTTCCCAAGTCAGAGATAAAGAATTGGAGACAATATTTTACCTGGGTGACTTGCTCAAGGTCTTGCATCATTTAAGTGGTAAATGCAGAACTATAACAATAACAAACACATAACACTGTATCAGGCCACTGTCTTTCATAGGCTTTCCATGTGTTTATTTAATCCTCACAACCACCTGATGAAGTAGGTATTATCGTCATTCCCATTTTATAAACAAAGAAACAGAGGTTAAGTGATTTACCCAGTTTTCCCAGATCATAGTTGGCAGACATGGAATTTGAACTTGGAAAGCCTGGCTGCAAAGTCAATGCATCTAATGACTAAGCTGTGTTTCTGAGACTCCAGGACCCATGCTCTTAACCAAGCTCTGCTGGATGGGCACCTGGGTATTTCCAAATGACCAACTGGTAAATCAGGTTTTTAGTGGGAACCAAAGGGCGACTAGACCCCAAATGGCTTATGATCCAGAAAGAAGAATCAGAGTGTAGAGACTACAATGCAGAGGTATTCCCACAGGAAAGAATTATCTAGCTCCAAATTTAGTATGGAGGTTGAGAAATCCTGCCCTAAAGGTACATATTATAAAGACCAAAAAAAAAAAAAAACCCTAAAAGTTATCTTTTCAAGATCACAATCTCAATATTCTAATAAGGTTAGCATTGCCCTATTTATTTGAAATGTTTTTGGGTATATTGTAAGATAAAATTGATTATGTTAACACCATTAGGATTCAAGATTTTGAACATGAGAGAAAGAGATATGAGTTCAGAGAGGAATTAAGTTAAAATTCTATAGCTTTAAGTGTTTCTATGTCTGAAGCCTCAATGCTCCTTATTCTTTCTCCTTTCCATCTGGCATTTCATCCTCTGGGGCTTCTCCAAGTGGGCTTATGTACTACTCACAGCAGAGTTGTCTCAGAGTATAGATGAACTTCTTAAGTACTGGATGGCTTCTGAGAGGCAGAAATCAAACTCCAGGCCAGCTAAGGGCTGTGCTGGAAGTATGCAGCAGCACTTCTGCTGAGTCTATTAGTCAAAGCAGTCCCAGGGCCTCCTGGCTTCAAGGAAGTGGAGGAAACAGACTCTACCTCTTCCTGACAGAATGGCAAAGTCATAGTGCAGAAGAGAATACAGGATGAGAGATACTGTGCTGACACCTTGGAAAACACAACCACAGTAGGGCGGTGCAGGCTGATGTAGCAAGGCCCAGTCTTCCCTACCCTTTGAGTCCTTAGAGGGGGCTTTGAGGAGCTTTTGCAAAGACTAAGACTCTGTCCCCAAGTTTTTCTCAAGCAACCGTTATCCAGTTTTCTGCCAAATGGCACAGCAAGCCAGAGTTCAGGATGTTGCCTTCCCACTCAAGCCTGTTTATTTCAGGTGGACTCCAGACAACTGCACTTAGACTGAGCCACAAGTGCTGGGCAGAGCATGGGAGTCAGTAAATAAAAGTGTTCAGGCTAAACCTCTGTCAAACCAGATATTGGCTGTCATTATTTGCACATGAAATGGATTGGAAGCAAAAAGACCTACAGCTTCCTCGGGGCCTTCTTGGGGAAGCTGATTGCCTGGGAAACTGCAAAGCTGACCTAACAAAGCCCCAGACCACAGCCTCCAGTGCCACACCTGCAGGAAGGGCCCGTGAAGGCCCTGCACAGCCCACCAGGGATGTAACCTGGAAATGCTCTTTCGACTACACAGGCAGAACCACCCAAATGGAAAAAGTCAGAACAGGGTTCCCCTGGATGGGGAGGCAGGCTGACCAACCAACTTGCTCAGTGGAAGAAATTTTCAGTTTCTGCCCTGGGAGATGTGATCCTTGTTATGGACCAGTAACTTAGGTGTGTTTTCTTTACACACTTTTTATGAATGGGACTTTTTTAAGCTGGCCATACCTCCAGTACCTATTCCCAGCTCTGATTGCTTATCACTCAGGTATGTAAGCTGTATCACTGCATTTGGGGTTTGGGGCTTGTTTCCCTTGGAGAGGAGATAAGTGTGCCTGTGAGTGAGGTGTGTCCATAAACACTGGGTGGCCAAGAGCTTGGACAGTGACAGACACTTAGGTATCGCCCAGTGCTGGTTCTCTGCTTCTTTTAGATTAAAAGGATACTCGATTTTTGTTCAGGCACCTGGCCAAGACTTTTCCAATCTCCCTTGCTGGCTAGGTGTCACGTGAAAATAGCAGAAGAGGATAGAAATAGCCTCTGGGTCAAGCCCTTAAAAGGAAGGAACATTCCCTTCTCCCCCTTTCCCTGCTGCTGGGAGACCCATTTGGGACCATGCGGTCAAGGGTGTTTCTAGCAATGGCTGACTCTATAGCAAAACTGCTGAACCTGTAATGCTGGCTGGCCAGAAGTGGTCATCTTTTCCTTTTTGAGACTTTTACAAATCGATCAAATCTGAGAAAGCATAGAAATTACACCCTATAAAAATTACTAATATGCAAATATTTTATAGTAGTGACCCTGGGAAATGAAGAGAAGCTGCTTAAATTCATGGCATTAGCACCTGCATTACTGTTTTCTTGCAAGTGCACGCAGCTTTTCAGATGGGCTACGTAACAGGGAAAAAAGACTTCTACTTGCTCTCCCTCCCTCTCTAGAAAGTTCCTGACAGAATTAGCCCAGCATACAGAATGTGAGCAGAAGTGTAGGGTCATAAAGAGCTAGAGTTGTTAACCACATCCCCTGTGCAGAGCCCTGGGGCCCCAAAACTCCCAAAAGGAGTGTGCCCCTCAGGAAATCTCTGTCCTGGGTGGGGACAGGGGAAGGGGCTTGTTTCCAGGGCAGCACAGGCCCAGCTACAGTTGTGTTAGAAGATTTTCTCATCATTTTAGGAAGATATGATGCTAGCAGTCATGCACTTAACTGCAAATATGCTCCTAGCTTTTGAGCCCATGGCATCGGCAAGGCCCCTTCTTGTCCAGGAGGAGAAAACACACTTGCTTCCCTGGCCTCCAGGAGCAAAATAATATCTTCCCTCTGGCTCCCCAGCATCTCAGAAACCATTTCCTCACAGTACAATTTGATTATTTCTGTAATCAAAGTGAGGTTCTGTTTATTGTCTACTTCTTAAAGTCTTTAGAGCACGTAAAAGAATCTGATTTATTAGATTTGTAGTTTTAATTGTTTATGTAAGAGCTTGATTACAAGTTCATAATCAATGTTTAAATGTCCAGGGAAATTTAATGTTAAGCTCTTATGCTTTGGTTGATTATGTGTAAACAGTGAATATTTAGGAATGTGAAGCTAAATATTGAAAAAGGTGTTGTTTTAAAGATTGAGTTAGCACATTGATTAAGACAGATGAGTTTTTCTCTCTGGATTAATAGCTACTCAGACACTAATGCTATGCCTAGCCAAGAATAAGTGATATAAAAATTAATTTATTAACTTCTATGAGTCCTAGTTTCTTTATCTATACAGCGGAGGGATTGGACTCAAACATTTACAGAGATTTCATCCATCTCTAGAATACCAGAATATTAAAATTCAGGAACTCTTTTGCTCATATATTTACCAGATTTTTACCATTCCAGCACAATTAAACACATAGATAAACGGAAGCTATATCCTCCATAACAACTTAGACCTCCAGCATGCCTTTCATTCCTTTAAAACATCACAGCTGCTTCTGTGTAGACTGTCAGCATTTCATCAAGGCACATGTCTCATTGATATGTTTGCCTGGCACACAATCAAAACTCAGCCCATCTCCAAGATAATTATCAGCTTCAGCACATCTCAACTGCTATCAGGAAACTTATTCTGTGCCAGCTTTCCACAATGGAGGGTAGAAACGGGGAGAACTGCCCACTTCTTATGACATTTTCCATTGAATTTTTACAAAAGCTGAACATTGTTTACAATTTCCCTTTCTCCCAGCCACCCTTGCTCAAAATGAAGAAACAAAAAATTGGAGATCAAATGACTCCTCAAAGTCACACAGCTAGTGAGTGGCAGGGTAGGACTCCAACCCAGGTCTGTCCAACTTCAAACCCAAAGTCTTACCCTCAGAAATACCCGAAACTTAAGCAATATCTCTGTACCACAGAAGTTTGCCAGGAAAGCTGCATCTCAAGTTTGCTAAAATGTTTATGTAGATCCCCAGTATATACAGAGTAACACTAGTTCCAATATATCTTCTCTGAATGATTTAGCTCTGGCAGAGTTTGTCTCTAGTTTGAGATGGAAAAAAACCTATGGGTTGTTAAAATAAGAGAACTAAGAGGAGCTCTAAAATGTTGACACCTTTCCACCTGCTGTCTGTGCCTAGAGCTTAACTCTTACGTAGCACAATGGTAACTGCTGCTTCCTCTCAACTGTCAACTGCCAACTGTTAACTGCCCAAAGTGGCCTTGCTGATGTCATGGTCATATGACTTCCTCTGGCCAATGAAATGTAAGCAGAAGTGCCATATGCCACGTGCTACAGAAGAAGCTTCCTAAGCTTCAGAGCTGTTCAGTGGTTCCACTCTCTCTTTTCCCTTTGTCATGAGGCTGCTCCCACTAGTTTGATCCCATAATGGGAAGATGTGGAGCGGAGCTTCAGCCAACCTACTGTATAAAGATCAAGTAATGTGAGAGAGGAATAAACCTTTGTGAAGAGCGGCTACAGTGTTTGGACAGGTTCAAGCCTTGGACTAATGAGCGGGCACAGTCCTCTCATTGCCACGTGCAAGTCCCAGCTTAGAGGGCAAAGCCTTCCCAACACAATTACTGTATAGCCAACAGCTATAGTTGTAAGCTTGAACCTATGGTCCAAACAGGTGGCCCCAAGTGCCTGAGTGATGTGGGCTTGATAGAGTTCAGGTGCATGTAATTTAGTAGGATTGAAACCCACGAGAATGTTGTAAACATCTTGACCATGCCCTTACTTTGCCTTGTGGAATATGGCTATGAAATAAAGTCAAGAATTGTAGCCCATGATGCTGTTGCTAGCTCTCCATCAGAGAGGACAGTGTTCCACAGAGACCCAGCTTTCATTCTCTTATCTATCTTTTCTCAATCCTTCACCATCCCCTCTCAGGCTCACTGAACCTGGCCGAACTGGCATGGTGCATAAAGCCCCTTGGGGCTGAGTATGCCATTGACACAAACCTTGTTATAAACCCCTGAGGTTTGGGGATCACTTGTTATCACAGCATAATTTATCCTAAGCCAATAGATTCAATTATGCTATTGTATTGGAAATGTTTGTCAACTCCATAGAATACAAGGCTCATTACTATACTTTAGCTTTCAATCCCAGAACTTAACGAAGTCCTGGCATACAATAGGCAGTGAATTAATCTTTTTTTTAAATATATTTTATTCATTTTTTACAGAGAGGAAGGGAGAGAGATAGAGAGTTAGAAACATCGATGAGAGAGAGACATCGGATCAGCCGCCTCCTGCACGCCCCTTACTGGGGATGTGCCTGCAACCACAATACATGCCCTTGACCGGAATCCAACCTGGGACCTTTCAGTCCGCAGGCTGACTGAGCCAAACCGGTTTTGGCAATGAATGAATCTTTGATGACCATCTGGGTGCATGGAAGGGGGATGGTTGACCAGTAGGATCTTAGAATGTTACTTTGAGTTCCAAATGGAACACAAATGCCTCAGAATAAACTATGCACTAGTAAAGCTCACATGGATACTCCTCTGTGCTCTGATCTTATCAGTTCCACTGCTATCCAAATAGTATCATGTAGGATATGGCTATTATTTCCCATCTTAATATTCTAATACCTACCATTCAAATTCACACTTCCTAAAACAACATCTCTAGTTCTTGCTATTTGTGTTTCTACAAGTCAATAAATTCTGTTGATTAACCAGGAAAACCCGAAAGGAAAAACACAATCGATATTTGCTCTGTCCCCAAACATGTAAGCATGACTGACTCTCCCTCCCACTATGCCTCATCAGCAGAGAAAGGCAGGTTCAAGCTCTTGGTCAAAGCATTTACCAAGAAGATACTATTATGGTTCTTCCTTCTTTCACTTCTTGCTATTTTCTGTCTGGTGTTATTCTAGCACAAATAGCATAAAAATTAACCCATTGTCCACCATAAGCGTTTGTCCACCATTGGTCTATTGTCAGAGCTGGAAGAGGATCAAGCGGAGGACCTTCCCCACATGCCACATGTAAAAATAAATAAATGTTTTCCCTAAGTGGCAGCCCTGACCAACTTTAAAATAATTTTTGTGAGAATTTTCTTTTGAAAATATTCAAGAACATCTGAATAGAATAATACATTTATTTGTTTAATACTCATTGCAAATTGATTTTTTAAATTAAATTCAAAATATCGTGGCCTGTGGGGATGGTTTCCATTTTGGGATGCATGGTAGTTAACTGGTTAACAGTACAGTTTCTCGAGTCAGAAAAATCGTGATCATATTTTGATTATACTACTTACATGGCATTCATTGATGCCACGAGGAACTCTAGAACATTGGTCTATTGTCAGAAGTATGATAATAGTTTCTTTCAACTTGCAAATTCCAGCTCCCATCACATATAAAAGGATGCACCCAAACAATGCAGTGCCAAGATATTCTCTTGACACCATGACCTAACGTTTGCATTAAGAGCCTCATACTTTATCCCTTTCCTGAGATGGTTCCACCAAGTTGCCAATGTATGAGGAAGCTCTTACTGCAAGATCCCTCATAGGCTGCTCCCTACTGGAGCCTCATGCTCTACCTCTGTCCTGGCACCCTCTCATGGGCCACATACTGCTCTGACTTCCAGCTGGGTAAGGAGCTCATTGCCTTTCCAGGGACTAACCGCCATCCACAGCCCCGCTCCCTTAGAAGCTATGAAGAATCATCCACAGACTGGGCAGTGGCAAGTGGGAATTAGATGGTGAAGAATGAGAAAGCACATAAGGTATGGCTGCAGGCCTAACACAAGTCTGTTCTTATAAAGCTTGTTCAATTTACATTTTCAATGACTTCACTGAAAAATTTGACTCATGGCATTGTGTTTCTGAGGAAACAAACACAAATGCAAAAGGAAGTTCTAAGAAAGGGAATTCCATGACTTGTTTCTACCTGGACATTTTCAAGTTATTTAGTTCTTAGAAACATGGAGAAATCCCAGCACACATGCTCAGAGTGTCTAGTATCCTGCGGACAAAGAATAAACAAACCTAATACATGTACTGTGTGCTGGACCCTGTTCCCAGCACTTTCTACATGTTAACCCTTTTCATTCTGACAACCCCACGAGATGAGTTTTATTATAATCAACCTCATTTTGCTGATGAGGAAACTGAAACACATAGGTATTAAATCACTTTCCCAAGTGGCAAGTTTGCCAGGTGGTTGCACAGTGGCAAAGTTGAATATCATTTGCCATATGGAAAGTAATACTCATTGAGTACCTAAGTACTCAATTCTCTAATTTAAACTCTCAAGAACCTTAGGTAAGTATTATCGATTCCTATTTTATAGGTAAGAAAACTGGGACTCAAAGAAAAAAATTTAAGTGACTTACTAATGTTGCAGAGCAGGTAAATCAGGATTTGAATGCTGAGATAGAATTCCACCTTTGAAAGTGGCTAAACAACAGGAAGATAAGAAGCAGTGCCTGATTGAGTACAAAGGCGCTGGGCAGGCCTGTGGCAGGAAGTGGAAATGAACCTGTCCAGTGAGGTTGGGCACTGACAGTGTCCTCGCAGATGGACCCCTTCTGGTTCCAGCCTTGGCCAGCAGCCTTTCTATGCTCATGCCATGACCTATTTTTGCTCACCCAGTTAGCTCTATGGCCTATTTCTTTCCCAAAGAATTATTTCATAGCTTTGCTGAGTAGCTACCACATGCTGAGCACAGCATTCACGAACTTGAGGATGAAAAAAAAAGTTCCTTCAAATTGTGCAGTGCAGTGTTTGTGATTTCGGCAGAAAGGCCGGAAAGAAAATTAAGCAGAGTCTTGGACTTGCCCTTTCCCTGGCTTTCTGGTTTCATTTATACAACAGCTGCCCTAAATCATCGGGAATTGGGGCCCAGATTGCTGGAGCTGATTTCCAGCTGGTCCCTCTACATCAGAAATCTCTAAATAATAGTATAAAACTGTTTCTCCCTCCTGCTTTTTCTTTATCATCACATCTTATGTACCTCAAGTTGGTTCCATATTGCCAATAAAACCCATTGTCCATGTAGGGCCCTGCAGAAGTCAAGGAAAGAGTGAGTTTATGTTGGCAAGTGATTTAAGTGTTAATTAGGCAATATAAACTGTTAAAAGATCTGGCTATAAAGTTCTATGTGATAAAGGGGCTGTCTATATAACTAACTGATATAAGTAGATGTAAAAGCTCCCTTTCTTACCCTTCTCTTCCCCACCCCCGCCACACTTCTCTGTTCTCAAGCCCAAACCTGCTGGTGTTGGTGTTTCCATTTTTTGCTGCAGGCTCTGGAGACTTGGCTGGCTTTCTTCTCTTTGGCCAGTTGCTGCCTCCTCCTCTACACCATAGGCTTCCTTATACTCAGTTCTATCTGATCCATGAGGATAAGGACTTTGCAGAGCATAAGGCTGCAAAAACAATAAATATCAGGAAGTTCAAAAGCCAACATATTTCTTACAGGCTGCTTGTCTTTAACTCCTGGCTGCCTCTGAAATGTTGATTGGAAACCCCAATTGGGTACTAGGACTAAGTTCTGAAGGTGGAGTTAACCCAGTCTTCACTCTCTCAACTGACTCCCATCTTGGATGACCTTTTCAACATACAAATCAGAGCACATCCCCTCTCCCACCCAAAACCTTCCCTTTGTTCTCTGAGTAACCTCTGGGCCCCTTATCTGGGCCCCCAGGGTCTCCCTGACCAGGTCTTAGCTTCTCCAGCTCTACCTCCACCACTCCCTTCATCCTGTGCCAATCTGGTCCCCTTGCTTTGATCGCCTCCAAGTGTCTCCCCCATCTAAAAGGCAGACTCCTTCTCATCTTGCGGGTGTTGGCTAAAATGTTACCTCCTCAGAGAGCCTTTCTTGATCTCTTTATGTGAAGAGCCCTCACCCAAGCCATTTTCTAGCATAATTCCCTTATTTATTTTCTTCAGAGCACTTAATTCACCACTATCAGAAATTATCTTTTTCACATCTGTACCTCTTGTCTACCTTTGTTGCTAAGCTATGAGCTGCATATGAGCACAAAGACCATGTCTGTCATATTAGCTGGTTTCCCCCCAGAAGCAAACAGGATGCCCTCAAATATTTGTGAAGCAAAGGAACAAGTGTTATTTCACCTGCCACTACCTGGTTAATTGGATTTACCCTTCATTTCATGCAATTGCATCTGCTCTGAGAAGCCATCGCTGGCTGTGACCTTCACATTCCACAATGGGTTACCTGTATTGCACTTATTCATCCACTAGCCTACATTAGAAGGCCATATACCAGATGCTGTGTTAGGCATGATTTGATT
This sequence comes from Lasiurus cinereus, assembly GCA_011751065.1. NCBI lineage: Eukaryota > Metazoa > Chordata > Mammalia > Chiroptera > Vespertilionidae > Lasiurus > Lasiurus cinereus. The sequence goes on from JAAGEH010000040.1 coordinate 19,297,798, forward strand.
TCACAAGTCAAAGGAGGCATGGTCCCTGTCTTCAGAAAGTTTCTAATCTAATGGTAGAGCAGGCAGGTAAGTTAGTGGGAGTGATCTCTGCCAAGATGCTATGATGGAGGAATATCCAAAGTGCCAAGGGCTAGATAAAAGAGGCACTTCACTCAGACTAGGGTATTCTGGCTAGGCTTCAAAGAAATGACTTTTGAGCTACATTTCTATAGATAAGGGTCAGAAGGAGAAAAGCAGTGTGTGTAGAGGTGAAGGAGGTGGGGCCATTTAGTAGTCTCATGAGCTAGAAAACTATGGTGTGGATACCATGTGTGTTGTCCTGACCTACGCAAGCAGAGGGCTCGAGGGAAGATATGCTTGGCAGGGAGCTTGGGGAACTGGTTTCTGCCTAGTCTGTCCCTAACGCACTGTGTGATTTTGAGTGGGTCACCTCCCTTCTGAGTTTCAGATTTTTTTCTCTGGCCGCCATTTTGTGAAAACAGAACTTGTCTTAGTCGTCCTAGTTATTGCATAAGTATTCAGTCTCTATACTTGTTGTCCCCTAACACCAATTTACTGAGTGCTCACTTTATGTCCCATAATTAGTGGAGATACAATTAGTGGAAAATGTGATCTTTGCTTTGGATGTAATTATAATTTGGAAAGGCAGAATATATGTGCAATAAAATGAAGAGGACAGAGCAGTTTAACACAGCATCTTATTTCATTCACTAATTGTTTCATATGGGTTGATCTTGCCCCAATCACATGTCAAGCTTAAGGTTGAAGACCCTGTATTCTATTTCTCTTTAATCCAGTCCCACTTTCTAGCTATGAGATAGAGGTCTTGTTATGCCCAGAGTTTGGGGTCCCCAATAATCAACCACCAGGGAGCCTTTTTCCAATGCAAAAGCAAAGAGTCTTTATCCAAACCCAGGTTTGGCTCCCAGCCTCTTTCTGGCGCAGCAGCAAGATGAGAGAGCGAGCCCCAGAAGAACAGTGGGTTATATGGGGTTGGTCATTTGGGTGGGCTTAGGGAAGTGATGTGGGTTACAGAGATTGGTCACGGTTTTCGGTGGTCTAGCCTTATTAGGAACCTCGCTGTATTCCTGGAGCTTCATTGGTCCATTCAGGCGGTGGTTGGAGAAGTTAGGACATTGCTGGCATACTTGTGGTCACTCCCCCAAAAGGGAGGGGGTTTAGGCAGGGGGCCCCAGCCCTATAGGACAAGATGAAGGAGAGTTCGTTTCTGCTTTGTCCTTTCAGTCTAATTACTGAGTTCCCATGCCTGACACATAGTATGCTCTGCATAATAACTGCCTCTTTCTCCTCCTCCTCCTTGCTGCCAGGCACAAAGGGACTGGAATGCACTGTATTCGAGGTGAAACGTTAACAGGGTTGAGGAGTGATAAATAAGCAGTGCACACACCTTCCTGGAAGACCCTTAGTGGAGTTTATTTAGGGAAGTAAATTCACTGAATTGTTGGTGAAGAATCAGCAGGAACAAAAAGGTAGAAGACTGTTGTAATGGTCTAAGTGGAAGGTGGGTTTAGGACTGAGAGCTCCAAAGCTAGCCTATAAGAAACTAACTTTATGTGAAATAGAGTATGAGAAAGTTCAAGCCTAAGGGCATTTTAAAAAAACAATTATTTTTTTAAATTTATTTTTATTGTTGAGGGTATCACAGACATTTTCACCTCCTTTGCTCCCCTCCACTACTCCTGCCCCACCCCAAGGCCTTCATTGAACTACTGTTTGTGTCTATGGGCTATGCATGGAAAGCAATGAAGAGGAGGCCCATAACTTCATGAGAGATACAAGCTAAACGTAGGCCAGCTAGTTTGCCTCTGGGAAAGAGATAGCTAAGAAAAGCCTACCTGGGATCAGAACAAATTTAACGATGACCTCAAAAACCAGCCTTACAAAGGAGCCCAAGTTTAACTGGATAATTGTGGAGCAATTTATACCCTAGGGCAGTGCCCCCAAAAATAGAGCATTTGCCTGGCAATTAGTGAAGCTAAAAGCTGGGTCTGAACAGAGAAAGAAACAGCCAAAGAGAAAACTTAGTCATCCCAGGATAACAGTACACAGGCCCAAGGCTGAGCCCTCTGAAGAGCCTTCACACCATGGGGGAAATACAATAGCAAGTTTAGAAAAAGGGCACTTCAGAATTGCCGCAATACATTATCTGAAACGTTCAGTTAACAACTAAAAATTGTGGGACATACACAGGAACAAAACAAGCAGCAGAAATTGTCTGTGAGAGAGACCAGGTGTTAGATTTTACAAAGAATTCAAGTAGCCATTAAAAATACGTTCAAAGAATTAACAGAAACTTAGATTAAAGAAGTAAAGGAAGGTACAATGTCAACATCACATTAAATAGAAACTACCAATAAAGATATTGAAATTATTATAAAGAACCAAGTGGAAATTCTGGAGTTGAAAAATACAATTGAAGTTTAAAATTTATTAGAGGGGCTCAACTGTAGATTTAAATTGACAGGAAACCTAGGAACACCTCTGTGATATTTTCACCAAACGTACAAAACCTGAATCAGATATGAAGAAACATCATATGAAAACGACATTCAGGGACATTCTATGTGCAAACTGGCCTGTACTCTTCAAGGATATCAAAGTAATGAAAATCAGAGAAAAACAAGAATTGTGCCAAACTAAGAGAGATTAAAGAGGCTTGTCAGCTAAATGCAATGTGTGGTTCTGAACTGGATTCTATTGTTGGGATCACTGACAAAACTTGAATGAATTCTGAGGATTATCAATGCTAATTTCCTGATTTTAATGGTCATTTTGGTTCGTAGAAAAATTATTTAAAAGTCACATTGACCAAGGTAAGTGATTGTGGTAGCTTGTCTCCAAGATAGCTGGGCTCCATGGATTCCTTCTTCCTAACATACAAGCCAGAGTTACAGTCTATTCCACTGCTCCCTTGACTGTGACTTGATGTATGACGGCTTTGATCAGCAGAAGACTGCCAACGTTGTGCTGTGTGACTTCTGAGACTAGGTCCTAAGATGACTTGCAGCTGCCCATGACTTTTAGAACACTTACTTTCAGGAAGGCAATTGCTGTGTAAGAAGGCTCAGTACCCTGAAACCACCATGTTGTGAGGAAGCTCAAGTTAGCCACATGGAGAGGTTGATGCCCTTTGTCACCATCAGAGGCACTCCAAGAAAGAATTGCCCCACTGAGCCCATCATATCTAGAACTCTAAAATATAACAGATAGTTGTTTTAATGACTATGTTTTGAGATTGTTACACATTTATATATAGCAAGAACATTTATATTTGAGTAGTAATGGGACTATGGATGGATGCAAGCTTCTGCCAGAAACTGAACATTGTTTCGCTAATAAAGAATAGACAGGAAGCCCGGAAGGCTAGTCAATAACCTTAATTGCTCTAACTACTCACTGTTTAGTTGAAACATTGTGAGCTGAAGCAGCCCCCACCTCTGTTTGTCATATGTATTTTTGTTATTGGAATTTCCTGCCTAAAGGCTATGGGTGTATACCATAGTCTCAATAAAAGGGATGGCAAGGCCAGAGCAGAGGGTAGTCTTCCCACTAGAGGTAGGCTCCCACCTGGCTCCCCAATATTCCCAAATTAACATTTTTCTAGTCTCTTTTCATTTGTGTGCGGCCTCCTCCAGAACTTGAGCCCTGAACAGGAACCCTGAACCAAGCAAGATGTGAAAGGGGTTTCCACAAGCTTCTTAGTTTTTCTTTCTTTTTTTGCATTCAGCATATATTAAGTTTGTAATTAAAGAAATCACTTATTTTTCCCTAGCATTTAGGGTTTAGAGTACCATTGCCTAGCATGTACCTCCCACAATATGTCTATATCCTCTAGACAGAATAAATTATTCACCATGATATCCATAACATCCTACACAATGGCTGGATGTAGTAGGTGCTTAATATTTGCTGAATTATTAATGTATGAGAGAACATTGAATAAATTTTTTAAGAATTGATGGCCATTCATTTATTTACTTAGAGAGATTTATGTTAGTCTGGCATCATACTATTTTTCCAATGACTTGTTGCCTTTTCCCCCTATACATTCATCCTTTCATGGGATTTTTTTCCTCTGCTTCCTTCTGTGACTTCTCCACTCTAGCTATGTAGACATCTGTACATGCCTAGACAATGGTAGCACAAAAACTGAAATTATAAACCAAAATCTTTTGTGAATAAAACTTAGGTGAAATACCAACAGCTCAAATCAATCAATATGTAAAAAGGATAATTGCTAGAGGCTAAGACCAACAGTAGTTAGCATATTAATGCAATATTCAGCAGGGCTGAAAATCAGCATAATATTGCCCTGATGTTGGCCAAACGGCTCAAGGCAATTCTCTAACATGATAATACTTTTACTGTTTACCAAACTTTACCTTTGATATTCCTGTTGCATTCCTAAAGGAAAAATGTTTTCAAGTGAATAAAAAGTAGATGTTACTGAGTTTTGAGGGAGCGTCTCCACTAGAGGGAAGTTTTCCACTTGGCCCCCTATGCCTTTTAAATTCGTATTTCTTGTCTAGTGTATTCATTTGTGCACAACCCTTTCTTCAGATCCTGAACCCTAGCTGCAAATGGATATGCATTCACAGATAATGCTCATGATCAAGTAGAATTTCAAGAATACCAGGATAACATAACATTAGGAAATTAACATTAATAAAACTATGTTTCACAGATCAAAGGAGAATAATATAATTATCCTACTTTTTTTAAAAATTAGTAAATTGTATCTTGAGAGATCTTTGTTAATGTTAAGATTCATGTTAAATGAACTCTTATTGAGATATAGCATATGCAGGACATTGTATTAAGTTTGAGGAATTTAAAACATTAAACAAGTAAGTCCCTGCTTTTAAGAACCTAAAACATAAAATATTACTCACAAAACATTGCCAGTCTCCTCTTTTTGGCAGTGGATCTTTAACGTCATGACTGGGAATTAATCCAAAAGAAATATTTCAAATTAAGAAACTTGCACAATGATCATTGCAGCGCTATTCAATAGCAAAATCTCTTAACCTTAATGTCCAATGATAGGGGAATAGTTATGGAAATTTCTTTATATGAACTCAATGAGGCATTATGCATTCACTAATACATGTAATCAACACCTACAATGTAGACTAAATTAGTTCAAAGACAATGTAACAATATTGAACACTAATATGAAGTAAAATTAGTTCTGAATCTCAGCACTACTGACATTTTGGATCAGATAATCATTTGCCTGGGAGTGGGGTTGGGTTTGGGAATTACAAGATGTTCTGTAGCATTGTTGGCCTCTACCAATTGGCTACAGCATACTCCCTGCAAGACTAACAACCCAAAATGTCCCCATAATTGCATAATGTCCCCTGAGGATAAATTTGCCTTTGGTCAAGGATAATACATGTTTAACCTATAACACAATATCCCATATATAATTTGACTACAATTATATAAAAAGCTGTGTACAAATAAAAATTAGGAAAAAATGAATAATACTTGCTTTGATTATTGATGAAATTTTGGTTGTGATTTCTCGTATTTTCTAATTATTTTGGCAGTTAGTACATTTCTTTTCATTTTTGTTTTTATTTTAATACTAGGAGCCCAGTGCATGAAGATTCGTGCACGGGGTAGAGGGGGGGGAAGGGTGGGAATCCCTCAGCCTGACCTGCACCCTCTCAAATCTGCGAGCCTCTCCAATCCAGGAATTTCTGTCTGTCTTTGCAATCATATGAGCAAATTGTCTGAGACCCCAATCCAGTTTAGTTTGATGCTCACAGAATAGAGGTCTTTTTTTTTTCTTTGCTTCATTGGTGGAGATTTCCTAGAAGTTGCAGGATATCTTTCCTTTAATTTCCCCTCCACACTGTGGCTTTACTTATGTCTCATTGGCCTGCCATCAGAATTACTCTTCCCAGCATTCCTGGTGCTCCTGTGCTCTTGGTTTCTGCTTCTGGTCCAGAGGCTGCACAAACCAAAAGAACTGCAAACTCTAGCTGCCCCCAGGCTTGGCTAATAAGACCAGACAGTCCAGTGGTGTCCCCAGGACCCCATGACCCCAGGACCCCAGCCACTTGGCCCCAGTGTGCACGTGCTGGCCACTGGCTCAAAGCGGACGGGGTCCCAGGGACACCCACTGCATCACCCCAGCTACATGAAGGGCGGGTGGGCATCCCACCCCACCCTAGATAGTACTTCTTAGTTTTATAGTTAGAAACATACAGACGACGCAGCACATGCCCAAGCTCTGACTTGTTCATAGCTGTAAGTAACGGAATCTTGAGCAGCTAATTTTTCTTCTCTTTATTGTTAATCTAAGCCATTGGTGGGGAAAGGAGACCAAAGAGATAGTTTGTGACTTGTTGAATGGACATAGTTTTTAAGGAGTAAAAGTTCTGAAGGTTTTAAAAAATGACCTTTTGTTGTAATTGGAATGTCTCAGTGGCCAGTGGGCATCGGCTTCCTTCCCCCTCCTTCACCCCCCTCTCCCCTGCTCAGTGCCTACGTGCATGTTTACTGCCCATAGGCTCACCAACTTTGTCAAGTTAATTTGCATACTCACTCCTGATCGGCTATGGGGCATCATGGAGGTATGGTCAATTTACATATTTGTCTATTATTAACATAGATATTTTTTATTGACTTCAGAGAGGAAGGGAAAGGGAGAGATAGAAACATCAACAATGAGAGAGAATTGGCTATTTTCTGCACACCCTCCACTGCTCTTTATCTGCCCATCAATTCTGAATGCCCTGCAACCCAGGCATTCCTGGCCAGGAATGGAAGCCTGACCTCCTAGTTCATAGGTCATCACTCAGCTGCTGAGCCACAATGGCCATTTTTAAAAATGTGCTTTCTAAATAGTCAGATTTAGGAATAGCTCTCAGCACAGGAACACCAGCAATACTTTCTGGCAATGTCCATTTTCTTTGTGGGCTGATGCCTGGTTGTAATTTCTTTTATGTCTCCCCTGATTTCTAGCACTCCACAAACAGGCATTGGCTAGCTGCATGTCTTCTTATGGGAATGGGTCAAAATCACTGACTTCTGCTTATAGTTCACAGACCAATGTCTTTGTAATTTTTTAAAATAAATATTGTTCAGATTATTACAATTGTTCCTCTTTTTCCCCCCATAACTCCCCTCCACCTGGCTCCCACCCCACCCTACCCTCTGCCCTTACCTTCCCCCTCACCTATAGGTGTATGATTTTTGTCCAGTCTCTCCCTGCACTCCCCCTCACCCCTTTCCCCCTGAGAATTATCAGTCCACTCCCTTTCTATGCCCCTAATTCTATTATATTCACCAGTTTATTTTGTTCATCAGATTTTCAATTCACTTGATTTTTGGATTCACTTGTTGATATGTATTTCTTGTTCATAAATTTTGACTTTACCGTTTTCTTCTTCTTCTCTTCTTAAAGAATACCTTTCAACATTTCATATAATATTGGTTTGGTATTAATGAACTCCTTTAGTTTTTTCTTATCTGTGAAGCTCTTTATCTGCCCATCAATTCTGAATGTTAGATTTGCTGGGTAATCTTGGTTGTAGGTTCTTCCTATTCATCACTTTGAATATTCTTGCCACTCCCATCTGGCCTGCATAGTTTCTGTTGAGAAATCAGCTGACAGTCATGTGGTGCTCCCTTGTAGGTAATTAACTGTTTTTCTCTTGCTGCTTTTAATATTCTCTCTTTATCTTTTGCTCTTGGTATTAATTATGATGTGTCTTGGTGTGGTCCTCTATGGATTCCTTTTGTTTGGGGTTCTGTGTACTTCCTGAACTTGTAAGTCTATTTCTTTCACTAAGTGTGGGAAGGTTTCAGTCATTATTTCTTCAAATAGGTTTTCAGTATCTTGCTCTTTCTCCCTTCTTCTGGCACCTCCATAATTCTGATGTTGGTATGCTTGAAGTTGTCTCAGAGGTTCCTTACACTATCTTCACATTTTTTAATTCTTTTTTTCCCCCCAGTGGAGTGTTTTTTGCTTCTTTGTATTTCAAATCTTTGACTTGATTCTTGCATTCCTCTAGTCTGCTGTTAGGTTTCTATATAATAGTTTTTATTTCTGTCAGTGTATGCTTAATTTCTAGTTGGTCCTTTTTCATCTCCTCTTATCCATTTTTTTTCTAGGAAATTTTTAAAAAACCTTATAACCATGGTTTTGAACTCTATACCCAGTTTGTTTTCCTCCATTTCTTTCATTTGTGATCTGTTCTTTTGTCTCCATATATTTCGCTGCTTCCCTGAGTTGGTGGAGTAGCTTTGTGTGCTAGGTGTCCTATGTGGCACAGTAGCTCTGCCTCCCCAGTTACCTGAGGTGGACACTCCTGGTGCACCCCTTCGTGAACTGTGTGCACAGCCTTGTTGTAGTTAATTCTTGATTGTTGTTTGTATCACTGGGAGGAATTGACCTCCAAGCCAAATGGTTGTGAAGATCAACTGTGTCTACGCCCGGAGAACTTCTGTGCTGGACTCAGCCTTAAGACTTACAAGATTGCAACAGCCTCCATCCTGGGCTTCCTGTCAGCCCTACATGGTGGCCCCTGTGTCTCAGATCCTCTGGGTAATCTCTGCAGTCCTCTCTGTGAGCATGCACACTTGTCTTCAGACCTCTGCCTTTTGCGCATGTGCAAGCCTCCAGACCTCTGCCTTTCCAGTTCCCCTGATTTTCCATGCGCTCTAGGGACCCATATGAGTCTGGGTCCCCAGGGTCTCACCTGAAACTGGGGTTCAGTGCAGTCAGACCTGGATTTCAGTGCTGTTGGGAGGTTTTCCTCCTGCAAGAGAAAGCCAGCGGCACAATCAGCAGTCAACATTCTATGTGTGCATGTTCACACGCACTTTCACGTGCTCCCAGACCTCTGTCTTTTGCGGCTCCCCTAAGTTTCCCTGCACTCCTTCTTTTTCACAATAGTCCAGACTCCCCCGTATGAGTCTTGCCTAAAACTGGGGTTCTGTGCAGTCAGAAGTGGGGTTCAGTGCAGTCAGTATTTTCTGTCTCCCTTCTGCTAGAGGAAGCCAGCCAGACCCTCCTTAGCCTGTCCTCTCCACGAGTGTGTCTCTATCCCTCAGCTTTTTACAGCTCCTCTGAGTCTTCATGAGTCCCTCTCTTTATTTCTAGCTGTAGAATTTTCACTCAGCCAGCTTTTCTGTGGTTCTGGATGGTGTCTGTTCTGTCTTTTAGTTGTAGTTTTGAAATTGTTGTGTGAGGCAGCATTTTAGGTGTTCACCTATGCCACCATTTTGGTTTCCTTGTCTTTGTAATTTTCATACACCTTTGATACCAGCTATGATGGTCAACTTGAGTGGGCCACAAGGTGCCCCAATATTTGGTCAAATGTTATTCTAGGTATTTATGTGAGGGTGTTTTTTGGGTGAGATTAACATTTAGAAATCACTAGACTGAGAAAAGCAGATTGTTCTCCATAAAAGATGTGGGCTCATCTAACCCATTGAAGGCTTAAATAGAACAGAAGTTTACTATCCCAAGTAGAAGAAAATTTTCCTTCCTCAGAGCTTTGTACCGGGACATTGGCATTTCTCATGCCTTTGTACTAGAACTGAAATATGGGCTCTTCCTGAGCCTCAAGCCTTTGGACTTGAGTTGGAATTAAACCATTGGCTTGCCTGAGTATCCATCCTTCTTGCCAGCTCATTTTGTAAATCTTGGAACTTGCAACCTCCATAGGAGCAAATTCTGTAAAATAAATCTATTTATATGTAGAAATAAAACCAGTAAGTATGTAATTGTGTACATACCCACCATTCTGGTTTCCACGCCTAATTCTCAAATGGCTTTGACCTTGGGTGGACCTGCCATATCCTTACTCAGATATGACCTTTCTCAATAGGTAAACCCACAGTGACTTTCCCTTTGATTCTTCTTTTACTCTAAGGACACAATTTTGGCAAAAATAAATTATATTTATTTAATTATAGCTTCAAATAGCTATTTCTATTGATTTAAGTTTTCCACTTTCATGCTGGAAGCTGATAGAGATCAGCAATGCCCTGCTATGTGACTGAGAGAGGACAATTCATTCCTAGCCATTGAGTTATGACCGTTTTCTGGAACACCGCAAAAATGATTTTTGACAGATTGCCTTTGGGTCCCTTAGTGCCTTTGCAAACACAGCTAGCTATATGGAGTGGGCTCAATTAGGCCATGCCTGTGATAGGACTGGGTTTACTGCACTGCTGATGGAGAATGAGATCACGATACAATGACACAACCGATCACCCAGCCACAATTGTAGCCTTAGTATGTAAGTGAATTTTCAGGTGTAGGCAAACTTGCTTCAAGATTCCAAATATCCAAGTGTACTTGTAGTATCATCACCCCAAAAGGCTTCTGACCATGATCATGCTGTTGAAACAGGCTAATGATGAAAAATAAACTTAGCCAATCTGTGTTTATTTTTCTTTTTTGTCATTTCTGCTCAACCCATTTTGTAGGATATTTGTGCAAGTCAAAGGGAATAATAATAACAATAGAAAATACATTGTACTTATGTGTCAGGCACTGTTTTAAGCACTTTATATGTGTGAACTTATAACTGTGGTAAAAACACTTTTAATTATAAAAGTATTCTGCAAAGATTATGTGATATTATTAGAAATACTAGAGGCCCGGTGCACGAAAACTTGTGCACTGGAAGGGGAGTGTCCCTTAGCCTGGCCTGTACCCTCTCACAGTCTGGGACCCCTTGGGGATGTCTGACTGACAGTTTAGGTCTGCTCCCTGGGAGATCAGACCTAAGACATCCCTCTGGCAGCCTGGGAATCCTCAGGGGATATCCGACTAATGGATTAATTGAACATCCTCAATGCTGCTACGAAGGTAGGAGGGGCTCTTGCCACCACCACTGTGCTAGTGCAACCATGAGCTGGCTTCTGGCTGAGTGGCATTCCCCCCGTGGAAGCGCACTGACCACCAGGGGACAGCTCCTGCATTGAGCATCTGCCCTCTGCTGGTCAGTGCGTGTCATAACAATCAGTGTGGTTCCTTGTTAGGGTCAATTTGCATATTACCCTTTTATTATATAGGATAACTGTAATAATTGTTATACACTTTTGCCTGAGGAACTATATCCAGAAGCAAATTCTTGCTAAAATAGGTAATGTAATTACCAGCGAGGTATTAACAGTGACCAGGAAACAAATGAACTAGTTAGCCAGATGGGGCAGTGTATACCATTCTAGGAAGCCTCATGGTCTTATCCACATGGTTGAATTTGCCTTTTCCAATGGAAACACATGGACACAGATAGTAATACCCATGCTTCTTCCTGCCTAGCTGTCAGACTATAAGTTACCCAGGTGGTCCTTTCTGACTATTCTCATCAGCCTCTTACTCTGCAAAAAACATTTTTCTCATCTTTCCTTTATTTATTTTTGAGTACATCTTCCAAGCACTGGTCATATTTCCAGAGCTTTGTGGTCCAAACTGGTGGAACACTGTGGCACAAAACAAAGAGAACTGGTTCCTCCTTACTTGACCTAACTGAGTCTGTTCATTGAACTCTATTCTCAGGATTGAAAAGTCACTCCTTTCAAAAAAAGATAAAAATGTTTGTCTCCTGCCAAAGAAAAGAGAAGGGCTGGGCAGCGTGTAAGGCACCTGTCTCCTCTGCTTCTGCCCCATGATGAAGAAGACCATTCATCCAAATATTCCTGAGAGAATCCTGGTTTCCAGTTGTCTCAGAATAATTATTCACAGAGACTCGTTCATGCTCCAAAGTGGGTCATACTACATATGACCTATCATGGAGTCTGCATTCAGGGGAGTATAAGACACACTACAATAGGACTGGGAGACCAGGGCTCTTGACTGGTCAACTTGAGTGGGCCACAAGGTGATTCCTCCACTGGCTCCATGGGCTTAGACAATCTACTTCCTCTCTCAGATCCTCAGTTTCCCTGTCTAAAAAATGGACATGATTCTTACTCTGTCCTCTTCACAGACTTGTGGTGAGAAGTATTGTGTGAAAGTACTCAATCAGCTTTGTACCACTACACAAATGAAACTGATGACAGAAAGATCAGGAGCCCATTGTTTCATCCTATTATCCAATCGCTTACTAGAAGGTAACAAATGACTTAATTTGAAAGTGAACTTGTCATTAGGCAGATGCCACATTGTAAAGATTCACACCCTTTGTTGACCCACCCTTTCCCCCCCCCCCATGAAGCACCATGTAATTCATCCCAAAGGTACATTGTTGATCTTTCCAGATATTAATAAGGAACTTGATGGTTCCAATCCTTTGTGAAGATGCACATTCTTGGTTACTTAATCTGATATTTCCTACGACATTTATTATTTTGTGGCCAAGAAAAGTCCCAGTGCCGATTGCCAGAACTCAGTGATCTGAATGCACAGGATTTCTTGATAAAATTTTTTTTTAATGCAGAATCTTCTCTCCACCTTTTCACCCATATTCGCTTCCCTCAGGCAAAATGGACCAGAAGGTGTGACTTCTTTCAGTAATATGAATGCTTCTCTGGGTAGTTCCATTAAGACCTAATAACTATTAGGTCCCACTGCTTGGAAGGGAGAAACATTACCAGTTTTGCTTGCCAGAAACAGGGCAAACACCAGGGCATCAGCTTTATTTTATATGTGCACTTCCTGAACAATCAGTGGCCCAGTCCCATCACAGAAATCACTTGTGACTCTATAAATTGTGCAAAGAAATTCAAAGGAAGAAAACGCAGAATGCAGAACAATGGATACTGAGTCAGAGATGCGCCTGTCCTTAGATCTTTCAGGATGCAGTTTTATAAAGCCTGCTCTTAGGAAATCCTCTGCAAGTAGAGGAAATCCAACAGATAACTTCAAAAGCTTGAAAGATATCCCCTCAAATGAAATTATTTCTTCTACTCCTTTTTTTAGATGTGGAAGGAAGATGAAGAGGAAAGAAAACTCATTCACTCATTCAATAAATATTTATTGAGCTGCCTGGTATGGTTTTAGATGCTGGGAACACAGTAATTAAATAGACAAAGAACTATCTCTAGTAAAAGAGAAAGACAATAAACAAAGAAACAAACAGGTATAAAACAGAATGTCAAACATGAGTGATGGGGGTGCAATATATATATTATTAATTTCAGAGAGGAAGGAAGACAGAGAGAGATAGAAACATCAGTGATGAATCATTGACTGGCTGCCTCCTACACACCCTTCCTGGGAATGGAGCCTGCAACCCAGGCATGTGCCCTGACTGGGAATTGAACCATGACCTTCTGGTTCATAGGTCAACACTCAGCCACTGAGCCACATCTGTGGGGTTGGGGTGCAATTTTTAGATAGTTTACCATGGAATGAAGGAGCAGATAAGAGCATTATGATATTAAACACATTAATCAATAAATCTTTTGCATGTGATTTCCAAATTAACACCTGCCCCATATATTGAGTAGTTACAGTGCTAACCAGGGTTACCTTTCTACATCTCAAGCTCTTCACCTTCAGCAGAAGGGTGACCCTGACCAGATCCACTCCCTTCATCTTCTTTCTCAAATTCCCATAGGAAGAATTTTTGACTGAGCCCCCCAAACAAAGCCCTTGATATTTACACTGAAGGACTTCTAACCAATCTTTATTCTAGATAAGAACTTGGGGGAAAATGCTATTTTGCAGCAAAATCTAATTTTTGAACGTCAAAAGGTAAATATTACCACAGTCTCTCTTTGTTGTTCCTCAGTAACAAGTAATGATATCCACTCCCACCCTGCCCCCACAAAGATGCATGGCTCAGGTGAACTGAAGCAAAATGTGAAATGCATAATAAGTTCATGAATAATTTTAAAGATATCACACCCTCATAATTACTAAACTGCTATAGCATGCCAGACACTATGCTAGTTCATAGAAGAACAAAGGTGAATAAGGTACGGTATCTTCCCTCAATGACAAGTGTGATTGGGTCAACTCTAAGATGGAGAGCTGAGACCAGAGAGATGTTTCTCTAGAGAACATTTGCATTTGGGGGTAGGATAATTTCTCAGTGTGCAGAATCTGACATCCTGTACTTTGTAGGGCATTTAGTATTCCTATTCCTTACTGCAGTGGTCGGCAAACTGTGGCTCGTGAGCCACATGAGGCTCTTTGGCCCCTTGAGTGTGGCTCTTCCATAAAATACCACAGCCTGGGCAAGTCTATTTTGAAGAAGTGGTATTAGAAGAAGTTTGTTTAAAAAATTGGCTCTCAAAAGAAATTTCAATTGTACTGTTGATATTTGTCTCTATTGACTAATGAGTTTGCTGACACTGCCTTACTGTCTCGGTTTGCTAAGGTTGCTATAACAAAATACCACAGGCTGTGTATCTCAAAAATCAGAAATTTATTTCTCACAGTTCAGGAGGCTGCAAGTCCAAGATCAAGGTGTTGGCAAGATTGGTTTTCTCCTTGCCTGGCATGTGGTCTTTTCTCTGTGTATGCCCTGATGCCTCTTCCTCTTCTTATAAGGATACCAGTAATATTGAATTAGAGCCCCACCTTATGACCTCATTGAACTATTTACCTCTCAAAATCCCTGTCTCCAAATATCTATCCTATATAATAAAAGGCCAATATGCAAATAGACTGAAGGGCAAAACGACTGAACAACCAATCAAAGCGTAATATGCCAATGATATGCTAAAGCTGTTCAATGTACACTGATGCTCTCTGTGATGTACACTGACTACCAGGAAGCAAATGCTCCAATCTGTAGGTTAGCTTGCTGCTGGGTCCAGCTGATTGGGACTGAGCAAAATAGGCTGGACACACCCTGGAGCCCTTCTGCGGTCCCTCCCTGGCCCAATGGTGCACCAGTGGGGACCTCAGCCTGGCCTGCACCCTCTCGCAATCCGGGAGCCCTTGGAGGATGTCAGAGAGCTGGTTTCAGCCCGATCCCACAGGCAACTCCCTTTGGGAAGGCACCAGATGCAGGGCTCATGGCTGGTGAGCACTGCTGCAGCATGCAAGCCTCCCCCCAATCAGGACTGATTGGGTGTGAGCCTGTGACAGGTACAGTGGGGCCGGAATGAGCAGGAGTGGCAGGTAGGAGCTGCAGGTGGTGTTGGACTGTGGTTTTGGGTGAATCCCTACAGGCCACCCAGAGGGAACCTGCCCATGCACGAATTTATGCACCGGGCATCTAGTGTATATATACAAAAGCCTAAGTGACTGAACAGCTGAATAACTGATTGACCAGTTGCTATGATGCGCACTGACCAACAGGGGGCAGATGCTCAATGCAGGAGCTGTCCCCTGATAGTCAGTGCACTCCCACAGCAGGAGTGTCACTCAGCTGACCATCCTGTTTCTCTCTAGTAATTTCGCATGGTTTACATTACAGAGTATCCAAGCTCATAATCTCCACCAGCCCTGTGGCAGCCACTCACTCCCTCAGTAGTTCTGCAGGTCCAATCTCCAGAGAACGGGCCAGGTCACCAACAGACCAGCACCGCTAGCACAATCCCAACAGTGCTGCAGGCCTTCTGGAAGTTGGCCTTGGGCACTGTGGCCTAGACACTTCACAAGGAAGAAATGACATAAAAGTGGCCACCAGGTGCTACTGATAACTGGCGCAAAAGTCAGTGGATGGATCCCACCATCCACCCGGAGGGCCAATCACATCCCAGACCCCCTTTGGGATGGGCGCCAGACACAGAGCTCATGGCTGGCGAGCACTGCTGTGGCAGTGCGAGCCTCTGCCAATCAGGACTGACTGAGTGCGAGCCCACAGCAGGCGCAGAGGGACTGGGATTAGCGGGAGTGACAGGCAGGCTTTGGACTGCTGGTTTTGGCCCAATCCCCACCAGGGACCCCACCTGTGCACAAATTAGTGCATTGGGCCTCTAGTAGAAATAGAAGAAGATAAAGCATGACCTGCTAGCTGAGCTGCATAACAATATTAACACATTAACCAAGACATCTTTTGCATGAGATTTCCATATTAATACCAGCCCTATGTATTGAATAGTTATAGTGCCAAGCACAGTAATACAAACATCCCACATATACCATCATTTGGCTTAATATTGTTAAAAGGCAATTATAATATCAGGATATTTCTTCAGCCCTTCACTCTTCCTCAACTGTCCCCTACTCCAAACATACCCTTCTTGATCTAATCTGGAGACAGAAATACATGTTAACTGAGAAATGATGGTGGACTGACCTAGGAAAGTGACAGTGGTAGACAACTGAGTAGTGGACATGTTTGAATTATTTATGAGTGGGATCAACAGAATTTGGTGAATGGTCTGTTATGTGGCAAGGGAAAAGCTATAGTCAAAGATGGTGCTCAAAATATGGTGCGGGCAACTTGTTACATGGGAATAGCATTTGTTCACTACAATAGAAAATACAGAAGTGGGTTCATAAATTCAATACCAATTTCTGTATCATATAGGATGGTTGTAAGGGTGAGGTGAGAGGAACATGTGACAGGTCTGGGTTGGGAAAGGCACTGACTGAATACTATTCTTCTTTACCTTACCTTCTTCCAATTCTTATCTGTGATTCCACAAATATTGTTCAACCTGCCTAGCACCCACAAGGATGAGTTAAGAGATAAAGAATGAAATGCAAGGGCTGAGCCTAACTGGTGTGGTTCAGTAGTTGAGCGTCAATCTATGAACCAGGAGGTTATGATTTGATTTCTGGGCAGGGCACATGACCAGATTGCAGGCTTGATCCCAAGTGTGGGGCATGCAGGAGGATGCTGATCAATGATTCTCTCTCATCACTGGTGTTTCTATCTCTCTCTCCCTTCCTCTCTGAAATCAATAAAAATATTTATTTTTAAATGCAGGAGCTAAAAGAGGTAACAACTGGTAGGGGCTCACTGATGGTAGATCAATCCGAAATTGCAGGGCAGGTGCAGAGTTGGAGGAAGAGGGTTAGAACCAGAAAGAGGAAGTGGAAAGATGTCCTTGAGAAATGTTGCTATTTTTAGTTTTGGCTGGTCACCTCCCTTCTTTTCCAGCATTGGGTGGATTTACAAATGAATCAAGTGCCCTTCGCTTGTTTCATAGCATGTCATGCCTCATGACACGTACTCAGACCTCAAATTTTGAAATGGTGTCCTTCTCTTCTAGGTTTCTGAATAATGTGAGACCAGTTTTGTAGGTTTCTACAACCCTGTGGCTCCCAGAACTGGAATTCTCCTATAGTACTACTAGGAATGCAGCCTGTCTGGTCTTGAACTTTTGTCTTCCAGAGAAAACTGGCTTGCAGTTGGGTGGAGCCTAGATAAGAACATTTGAAGACAACTAACCTTACAGGAAATCTGTAGCCATGGAGGAAAACTGACCCTTAACATTCTGGAGAGTGGTGTGGCACTCAGGACAATAGTCTCTGTTTGTCCCTCTCTAGTAATTTCGCATGGTTCACATTACAGAGTATCCAAGCTCATAATCTCCCATTATACTCAGGTTTATTCCTGTTTAATCTAGTCCGTACAATATCACTTTATGTCTGTGTCAAGGTTGGGTTTCTCTGCAGCATAATTTAAATTTTGCTGCAATTTCACCAAATAGCTGCCTCTGGAGCCCCCTGCTGATGCAGTTTAGAATCCTGAGCATTTAATATGAATAAGGAAAGTGCCATCCTAAATGAACATGAAAGAACTAGAAGGCAATCTAGACTCTGCTCCATTAATGCCCTTGACTTGCCTGCCATTAGCACCTGAATCAAGTCATCCCGGACATTTCTTCCCCTCCCAACTCCCACACCCAACCTTCCCATCCACCTTCCAAAAACATGTCACAATCTCTTTTGGTATTTGTTTCAATATAGTCATGCCCCCTGCATTGGAGATTTATGGTTCTTGGGCTTCCAATAGCTTTGCAGCTCTGTGACAGCCTATCCGCTCTCCCTAAGCCAAGGCGTGGCTCTGTTTCACTCCATCCTGGGGATACTGAGCAAGCGAAATATACTTGGAGCAGTGATTGTTTTAGTAGCTATTCTCTGTATATACCCCCAAATAATGCAGGAAGCAGTGGGAGATGGCATGAGGGAGAGAAGAAAAGGAATCAGAGACCTTAGAAAGCCCACCACTGAAAGGAATCAGAACAATCCTCATAGCTCTGGAGCATGAGCATCACTATACCCAAGTTACTGAGGCTTAGGAAAGCACGATTTCTTGGGAAAGGTTCACAAATCTTGAACATGAGGCAAAGAATTTGCTGAGTATGACATCATACTGCCCCTTACCAGATGGCTCTGTACCACCTGCCAGTTAGTGAGCCCATCATTTTAACCAGCTTCTCTTTTAAAATGCAAATGTTCCTGCAAAAAATAGGAAACCTGACCATTGACAGCTTAGTGTGAACTGTTCTGATCACATAGCTCAGGCTGCCATAACAAAATACTGTAACATTGATTGGGTGGCTTAAACAACAGAAATGTATTTTCTCAGAGTTCTGGAGGCTGGAAGAATAAGCTCAGAATGTCAGATGGTTGGGTTTCTGGCTTGAAGATGGCTGCCTTCTGATGGGTGTCCTTACATGATGGAGAAAGAGCATGATTTTGAGGATTTGACACCAAAAGCAAAAGTATGAAATTAGACCAAACTGAAGAGTTTCTGAACAGCAAAGTGTAAAGGCAAATTATGGAAAGGGAGAAAATATTTGCAAATGACACATCTAATAAAGGGTTAATAGACCTCAATAGACATTTTTCCAAAGAAGACAAATGGCCAAGTACAAAAAATTGTGCTGGATACCATCAGTGAAATGCAAAACAAAATCTCAATTATTACCTCACAAGGTGTTGTGAGAACTATAACAAAAAGACAAGAGATAACAAATGCTAGCAGGATAGCAAACACTATTAGTGGGAATGTAAATTGGTATAGCCACTATAAAAAACAGTATGGCTCTGGCCGGCATGGTTTAGTGGTTGAGCATTGACCTATGAACCAGGAGGTCATGATTGGATTCCTGGTCAGAGCACATGTTAGGGTTTCAGGTTCAATCCTCAGAATAGGCATACAGGAGGTAGGCGATCAATGACTCTCTCTCATCATTGATGTTTTTTTTTCTCTCTCTCTCCCTTTCCATTTAAAAGAATAACAGTATGGATGCTTTTAAAGTAATTACAAGTAGAACTACCATATGATCCAGCAATCCCACTTCTGGGTAAATATCCTTGAAGAGATATCTATACTTCCATGTTAATTACAATGTTATTCACAATAGCAAGGAATGGAAGCAGTCTTAGTGTCTGTCAATGGATGGGGTTATAGGTGGAAGTACTGGAGTGATATTTGAAGGAGTTATTTTAGTTTCTATGCCCCTCAGAAAGCTTGTGGCTATTGCTGTCCAGAAGCTTCTCCTTTTGTTTCATGTTTGTTATGGCAGACAGTTTGTTATCGTCAGTTTTTCCCTTTTTACTAATCTTATTTGGGCAATGTGTTCAGTTCCAAAGGATAAATCATGTTGGCCTCAGCCATTCACAAAAATCCCATTCCCCCTTGCATGATTGGTCTAATCAGAGGGCATGGGATCAATTTCTGACCAATGAGACAGAAGTGGAAGTCTAGGGAAGGGGGTTGAAAATATGTTTTTCCTTAGGAAAGGAAAGGAACATAAAAATAAAGCCTTTTTGTCCTTTTCCCTTTGTTTCTTGCTTTGCATACTGTGGTGCTTCAGTGTGATGGGAAGAGCTGAGGCAGCCATCTTGTAGCCTGAGAGGGAGATACCATCAAAATGCTGATGATGATGGAAGGAGTGAAATGGCATGGGTTCTTGAAAATAATCATTGAACTGCTTAATCCATTGCACATGCCTGCCTTAGATATTTCTTAAGTTAATAATAATATTCTTATGGCTCAACCCCTGTAAGTCAGGTCATTTGTGACTTGAAGTGGAAAACACTCCTAGAGCATCCCTATGAAGACAGTTTGAACTGTTTTATCATTGACACTGATGCCTGAAAGCAGCCATGGCTGGGGAAAGGCCAAAGTTCACCTACCAGTGCCTGTATCAATCAGGTGTGAGGAAAATCTACACAAACTTCAGTTCAGGTTGACCCTGTAGGAGTCCATAGTAGCTGAAACTACATATCTGCTAAATAATTGAGTGAAAGAACAAAGGAAACAAGAAGAAGAAATAAAGGGACTTGAATTGTCCACGCTTCACAATAGGATATATCATCAATGATGTCCAAAACCTTGTATCCTAGGAGTTTATTTAAGGCATAAAAGGGTGAAAGAGCAAGCTGTGTTCTGAAAACCCCAAGCAGTTTGGCATCCAGTGGGAGGAACATAGTTGCCAAAATGAGGCTCAACAGAAAGCTCCTGAAATTTAGATATTATCTTATTGCTAGTGGAAAAGAGAAAAAAAAAACCTTTTCCTTCTAAGTTCTCAGCTTGGATACACGTAACAACAATAATAACAACAACAAAAACACACAAAAAAACCAAAAACTAGATTAAAAAAAGAAAACGAACAGAAGTTTATTAACATGTATCATCACACTTACTGGGTTGGGCAAAAAGTAGGTTTACAGTTGTGAGTGTGAAACACAGAGTTTATTCTTGTATTATTATTTATTCTTGTATTATTTTTCCACAGGAACAATTGTAAACCTATTTTTGCCCCACCCCATGTATATGGGAGAATCTCAGGGAAAGAGTAACTCAAAGAGATGTTTTAGAACTCTGGCTCATATAACATTTTCAACAAATAATAATACATCTACAGAGAAATGATAAGACAAAATAAAGCATTGTTAGGCTTCCAAGGGAGGCAACCTGTAGGGAGGTCAATATATGAGGGAAGGGAAACTCATGGAGTAGTTTGTTTGCATATTCCTCTGGTTCTGACAAGAGCCTAGAGCCATCTCCAGTGAAGGAGCATTCATATCCTGCCTTTATGCAGAAAAAGAGTAGAGTAGAGAGAACTTTCCCTGCATTTATTGCTTCTTAATTGCCCTCAGCTCAAAATAATTTTTATGTTAAAGAGGCATATTTGGAGTAGCATAATTTGGTTTCCTTCAACAGTAGCCCATGTTTGTGGCTGAGCAGTTTTCATAGCCTTCTTTCTGCCAGTAAAATTTAGGGGAATCAAAAGATCTCTTATCAGGTTCTGCTATCTCTGTGCCCCTCAGTTCCAGCTGATATAATACTTCCAGAAATCTTGAGGCTTTTGGCATGTTGATGTAAAATTCACTCTATAAGACAAAAGCTACATCCACAAATCTTCATGAGATAAGCTCTTTCCTGTCATGGCTTCTTTGTGTGGTTGCTGTGAGACGAGACCCTTAACACTCAGTGGTATCCTTTTCTTTAGCAGAGAAGTTCTTCAATCACACAGGTAAATGCATAAAAGGCCTTTTAAAAGTTGCTGACTTGTACTTAGACCATGTTTTTTGAGCCTGATGTTGGATTTTTCCTACAAACCATTTCTTAATTTCAACTTGTTCACCACCTGAACAGGCTGGGATGAGAAAAACATTTTGTCAAATGCAGTGAGTTTAGCTTCTATATATTCAAGAGTTGGTTCTTTATCTCCCTTTTCTTGCATTTTATCAAGGGCAATGAGGAGAAATCAATGACACCTTTAATATTCTACCTTGATCTCCATAGCTAGAGTGGGAGTCAGCTAAATTCTGCTAATGGTCAGATTGCCCAATTTTTGTAAATGAACTTTTATCCAAACACACCCATGTCTATTTTCTAATTTTGCAGGTTGCTGCTTCTAGGCAATTAGGACAGAGATGAGTAGTTAAAGCAATATGGCATACCTCAGAATAAAAAATATTTATTGCCTGGCCCTTTATAGAACAAGTATCAACATCATGTTGGAAGAATAACATGTAGCATGGGAGATACTATGGTGACCATCTTGGGGTACACTGTGCAACACACCCTGCCATTCATCTACAAGAACTGTCATATTTCTTTTACTTTTCAAAATCAAAATAAGTTTGTCTTGATTTGCCTTGAGGCACCCACAGACAAGGGTTGGAAGAAAGTTCAAATCCACTTATATTCTTGCCCGCCCTTAGAATTACATTGGAACTCTGGGTCAATACACACACCAGAAATTTTGGGTAAAGGTAAGGGAAAGAGAGGTGACAATAAGGACTTCTGGGCTTCTGTATAATCAGATAAATAGTTGAGAGAGAGAATACTGGAAGACAAACAGGTTTATTTTATTTTATTTGTATGTGTATACAAGGCAAGAAAGAAAAGATTTTGATTTTTGACATTTTGATTTTGAGGTGTTATTGGGATCTACACTATGAGATGTCAATTGGGCCATTGGTATAAGAGTGAAGAACTCAGAAATGTAGCCCACCCTTAGCTTGTTTGCTCAGTGGGTAGAGCATCAGGTTCAATTCTGGTCATTCTGGTCAAGGCTCTATCCCTGCCACATTGGGGTACAGGCGGGAGGCAACTAATCGATCAGTCTCACATCAATGTTTCTGTCTCTCTCCCTCTCTTTCACTCTCTCTAAAAACAAATCAATTGAAAAAATATCCTCGGGTGAGGATTAACAAACAAACAAACAGAAAATGTAGCCTGGGCTGGAGATATACATTTATGAGTTGTCTTTGTGGGTGGTATTAAAAATATGCATGAGTGAATGAGATTGCATAGATAGGGAATATTTGGAGATAAAAGGGAAGAGAAAGGGTCTAAGTGGCCTTGAGGAGCCTCAACAATTAGCGATGACCAGGCTTGTAAAAGAGACTGGACTGACTAGAGATTGTGGAAAAAAAGGAGGACAGTGTGCTGTTAACTCAAAAGAGTGTTTCTAGAGTTTTCAGCAATATCTAAACTGAAGAAAGGAACAGGGAACTGAAGAATACCAATTGCTCTAACAACACAGTCATTACTAATCTTAGTGATTTGTTTTTGCTACAGGAGAAATAACTTAAAAGGTGAGTGGAAAGTGGTAAAGTAGAAACATTGTGAGAAGGATCATTAAAACTGAAGGACTATTTTGGGATGGAGCTGTGAGAAGTAAGAGGTTAGTTGATAGTATAAGGATTCTAAGAAGGTGGGAGGGAAGGTGAGTACTACCATAAAGGGCTTGTTTAAATGCCAAGGTCCAGAGAGGAGAAACCAAGATGGCAGCATAGGTGAACACCTAAACTGCTGCCTCGCATAATTTCAAAACTACAACTAAAAGACAAAATGGACATCATCCAAAACCACAGGAAAGCTGGCTGAGTGGAAATTCTACAACTAGAAGGAAAGAGAAAAGCACAATGAGACTCAGAGGAGCTTCAGAAGGCAGAGGTACCAAGATGCACGTGTGGAAAGGGCTGGCAACTGAGTTCGTGGCTGGCTTTCTCAATTAGGAGGGAGACAAAAGTTCCTGACAGCTCTGAACTCCAGTTCTGGGCAAGACTCTGGGGATTCAGATTCATTCGGGGAGAAAATGGACTGTCTGACAGCAGATGAAACTCAAGAGCAGCTTTCTCTTAGTGATTACCACGAGGCACTGAGATTCAGGGGCCTCTTAGGGCAGGGTTGATGGAAAGCCATTGCTGTCTACTCCGCCCTGTGACTCCACCTATTCCAAGCTGAGCACAGAGGCTTTTGCAAGTCTTGTCTCATAAGGGTGTCTCCAGCACAGAAGTTCTCCTAGCATAGACACAGTTGATCCTCACAGCCAATTTGCCTGGAGGTCAATTCCTGCCAGTGATACCAACAACAATCAAGGCTTACCTACAACAAGACTGTGCACACAGCCCACAAAGGGGTGCACCAAGAATTTCCACCTCAGGTAACTGGGGAGGGTGAGCCACTGGGCCACATAGGACACCTAGCACACAAAGCCACTCTATCAAATCAGGGAAGCAGCCAAAATGCATAGACAAAGAAACAGGTCACAAATGAAAGAAATGGAGGAAAGCAAATGACTGGATATAGAGTTCAAAACCATAGTAATAAGGTTTTTCAAGAATTTTCTAGAAAAGGCCAATAAATTTAGCAAGTCCCTGGAGGATATGAAAAAGGACCAACTAGAAATTAAGCATACACTAAGTGAAATAAAAAATAATTTACAGAGATCCAATAGCAGACTAGAGGATCGCAAGAATCAAGTCAGAGATTTGAAATACAAAGAAGCAAAAAACACCCAACCGGAAAAGCAAAAAGAAAAAAAGAATAAAAAAATATGAAGATAGTGTAAGGAGCCTCTGGGACAAGTTCAAACATACCAACATCAGAATTATGGGGAGAAACCAAGATGGCGGCATAGGTAAACACCCACACTGCTGCCTTGCACAACAATTTCAAAACTACAACTAAAAGACAGAACGGACAGCATCCAGAACCACAGGAAAGCAGGCTGAGTGGAAATTCTACAACTAGAAGGAAAGAGAGGGGCTCACGAAGACCCAGAGGTGCTGCAAAAAGCTGAGGTACAGAGACGAGCACGTGGAGAGAGTGGGTGCCAGAGTACTGGGCTGGCTTTTTCTGGCGGGAGGGAGATGAAGCTCCCAACTACATGGAACCCCTTAGCCTATGGCACTGAACCCCAGGTCCAGGTGAGACTCATACGGGGGGGAGTTTGGACTGTGAAAAGGGAGAAGTGCATGGAAATTTAGGGGACTCACAAAAGGGCAGAAGTCTGGTAGCGCGCACAGCACTATGCGCAGAAGACCGACTGCTGATTGTGCCCCTGGCTTTCACGGGTGGGTGGAGACAGAGACTCCCAACTGCACCACTTCTAACAGAGCCTCCCAACTGCACCACTTCTAACTCCACTAAACCCCAGTTTTGGGTGAAATCCTGGGGACCCAGACCCATATGGTCCCGGACGGCAGGGAAGCCGGAAAGGCAGTGGTCTAGAGGCACTCACTGTGCATGCACAGGGACTGCTCCAGCTATACCCAGAGTCACATGAGACCCAAGGGCCGTGGAAGGTGGGGCCAACTGGAAGGCAAGGCGGTCCCTTAAGCCCTGAGACTCCACCCATCCCAAGCTCAACAGAGAGGCTTTTGCAGTTTTGCAAGTCTTGTATCATAAGGCTGAATCCAACACAGAAGTTCTCCTGGCATAATGAAAATGCGGACACAAAGGAAGAGATCACAAACAAAAGAAATGGAGGAAAACAAATGACTGAATATAGAGTTCAAAACCACGCTTATAAGGTTTTTCAAGAATATCCTTGAAAAGATGGATAAATTTAGCGAGACCCAAGAGGAGAAGAAAAAGGATCAACTAGAGATGAAAAAGGACCAACTAGAAATTAAACATACACTGACTGAAAAAAAGAATATTATACAGAGACCTAACAGCAGACTAGAGGAAGACAAGAATCAAGTAAAAAATTTGAAATATAAAGAATCAGAAAACACTCAACTGGAAAAGAAAAAAAAAAGAATCCAAAAATCTGAAGATAATGTAAGGAGCCTCTGGGACAGCTTCAAGCGTACCAACATTAGAATTGTGGGGGTGCCAGCAGAAGAGAGAGAACAAGATACTGAAAACCTATTTGAAGAAATAACGATTAAAAACTTCCCCCACCTGGTGAAAGAAATAGACTTACAAGTCCAGGAAGCACACAGAACCCCAAATAAAAGGAATCCAAAGAGGACCACACCAAGACACATCATAATTAAAATGCCAAGAGCAAAAGACAAAGAATATTAAAAGCAGCAAGAGAAAAACAGTTAATTATCTACAAGGGAGCACTAATATGATTGTCAGTTGACTTCTAAACAGAAACTAGGCAGGCCAGACAGGAGTGGCAAGAAATATTCAAAGTGATGAATAGCAAGAACCTACAACCAGGATTACTCTACCCAGCAAAGCTAGCATTCAGAATTGAAGGTCAGATAAAGAGCTTCACAGATAAGAAAAAGCTAAAGGAATTCATCACCACCAAACCAGTATTATATAAAATGCTGAAAGGTACTCTTTAAGAAGAGGAAGAAGAAGAAAAAGGTAAAGATAAAAATTATGAACAAGAAATACATATCAAGTGAATCTGAAAATCAAGTAAATTAAAAATCTGATGAACAGAATAAACTGGTGAATATAATAGAATCAGGGGCATAGAAAGGGAGTGGACTGACAATTCTCAGGGGGAAAGGGGTGGGGGGGTGCAGAAAGAGACTGGACAAAAATCATATACCTATGGATGAAGACAGTGGTGGAGGGTAAGGGTAGAGGATGGGATGGGAACCGGGTGGAGGGGACCTATGGGGGGAGGGGAGGAAGGAACAATTGTAATAATCTGAACAATAAAGATTTATTAAAATAAATAAAATAGATAAATGTATGTATGTCAAGGTCCAGTCCTCTGTTCTAACAGGAAGGAAGGAAGAGTGTGAGGGTTGCAGACTTGCATAGATTTACAAGTTTGATATGAAGAGATTAGCTTCTATTTTCTCTGTAACAAAAGAGGAGAGGTTAACTGTATTTCCCAATATTAGCAATAAAGGTGCTTTGTATTATATGTGGGTGGATGCCTTAGCCCTCCGTTTTACAGGTAGCTAAATTACCTATATCCCTGTCCATAGCGGTGAGAACAGAAAGCATAGGTGCTTAATACTCGATTTATTTTTATTCTAATGATGATGATAAGTAATGATGCCCTTAGGTCAATAAGCTCTAATCGGGCCCCTATTACAGGCACCTGACAAGTATGAGGGATGAGATTCACAGAAGGCGAATGACAGCCCAAGGGAAGGAACCCCACCAGCTCCCTCCTTTCCGCTCGGGGCCTTAAGAGTTAAAAACAAGGAGAGCTGGCTGCAGCTGTTTCCTAGAGAGGCCCCGGAAATGCCGCCAGGCGGCTGGGCTACTTCTCGCTCCCTGCTAGGGGTTTGAGAGTTTAGGATCCTGAGTTGGTGGGGTCAAAAGGAGAGGGGCTCCTTCCTCCCGGACTTCTGGGCCTGCGGGGGGTGCAGGACGCCTAGGGTGTAGCCCCCAGAACAGTGAGTTCCTTCGAAAGGGGGCGGGGGAGCTGAGGGCCGCGGGCAGGAGTGGAAGCTTGCACCGAGGGTCCCGGAGCGGGTCCCGCTGCCGTGAGGGACAGAGGGCCCAGCCTCTCCCTCTCAGGGACCTCTGCGCCTCCCTCGCCCCCGCGGAATCTCTTAAGGATCTGGTCAGTTGGTGACGCTGTGGTCTCCTGGAACCTCACCTCGCAGGGCACCCCAGCGAATGGTCCCTGCCAAGGGTTCTTCATTAGCCAAGCTTGGATCAGTGCACTCAGGCCCCATTCTAATGCCCTATTTGGGCGCTGACAGGGAAGACTGGTCTGCTCTATAGAGTGACACCGTAAGGAAAGCCTTTCAGAGTGCTGCCCTTTGAAAAAGACAGTGCACCTGAGGACTCCTCTACTGTCAAGTGATTGTTTCTTAGCTGGGAAAACGTTGGCATGGGTTGTGTTACCCAGGCTCTCACTTCCTTTGTGAGGACTTTGATAGAAATATGTGGTAATTTAGAAAGCAAAACATATTATTCCATTTGAATCTTTATTTTTTTTCCTATTCAGCTGTCATTCCCGCCCCCACCCCCAAACACAGGATATTTATAATTGCGACTGGTTGCACCTTTTCTTATGAACATCCCTAATTGCTCAGGATGCTTAGGGAATGCCAGCGCCATTTGGTATAAGGTTTAGGGATGCCCATCTGTTCTCATCCAGTGAATGTATTCTAAATAAAGGCATTCTTTGAGGGTCATTTGCAGTTTGGGGTTATGCACAGCTCTCTGCTTCCTGCTCTAGTTTACTGTAATAGCTGAGTGTGTGAAAGTCAGTGTCCAAACAGACTTAGGGCTGAATCCTGCTCTCCCACTCTCAGATTGTATGGTCTTGGGAAAATTTCTGATGTCTTTTTGTAACTCATCTCTAAAATGTTTGCAATCATCTATATGCCTGAGGGGTGTGAGAATTAAATGAGAAATAGTATGTGTAAGTTATTCAGTTTACTTCAGTAGTAGTAAACTTTTTCTTGTTTTTCATATGCACACCTTTGTATATCTTTCTTTTAGGCTTTCCTTTTCCCCAAGTTATATATTCTTTACACATTAATTTGGGTGCCATGTTCATATATAACTACCTTCCAGTGATAGATCACATTTTTTGGTCCCTTAAAGTAGGTCAGGGATTATATTTGGCTGCAGAAGATAAAGTTGAGGCTGAAATGGATATTGGGATTACGATAGACTAAAAGACAAGAAAGAGGTCTCTCATAAGCTTTCTTTTGTAGTTAATGGTTATTGTTTAAAATTATTATCCTAGCCCTGCTTTGCACTAATTTCTTGTTACTGGTTATAGAAATCCTAACTTTCTTTTGAAATTGACTTAAAAGATTTCATCCTCTGTCAAGGACCAATATCCTTTCTAAACTAAACAGGGTGCTTTCTCTTTAGCCGCTTCTTATACCTGCGTATTGTTCCTCTCCCCTGCCCCAATACAAAACAAAAACTTTGTTGTTGTTTTTTTTAATTAAAAGTGTTTAATTTTTAAAATTATTTCATTGGAAAAGATATATTGGGTTAACTCAATTCTAAACACTGGAATATGAGAAAGGATTTTCTGAAAGAACTTCTAAAGATCATATTTCTTATTTTTAGTATTATTAACAGACCATTCTATGCCTATAATTGTTATGTTACAATGACTGGGAAGGAAAGAGAAAGAATAAATTTTTACAAATACCTCCAAATATGACCTGTTTCCTTCCACAGGATTTCTGGCCGCGAACCTGGTTGTGATCATTGTGATGGAGCAAGAGAAAAACTTGTTGGTCTCAGATTCTAAATGTTTCATGGAAAGGAACAGTTTGAAAATCTCTTTTACAGGTGAGGGATGAAGAAAATCTGAATACTTTGGAAATCCATTATAAGATGCGCTACAGAGTATATAGAGAGAACAGGTTATTAGAATGAGACAAACTTTAATTGTGTTAACTCTGATAGCTTTAGTTTTCTCTTTAAGAAAATGTTATACACACACACACACACACACACACACACACACACGTATACACACAGAGAGCAAGGCTACTGTTCTTAGTAAGTACATGCATACCTTAGAGAAACTAGTTTCAGTTCCAGATCACAAAAAAACAAGCATTGTAATAAAGCAAATCATAACCTGGTGCAGGTATTTGCTGTCAATTTGTAAAAAATGCAACATCTGTGAAATATAGTAAAGCTAAGCACATTAAAATGAGGTATGCCTGTAGTGGCTATCAATTATTACTCAGATATTGTCTTGTTTTCACCTCAAATGGTGTCCTATTCAGTTTCTCCTCTACTCAGATCCCATTTTTTCTTTTAGGTCTTTAAGAATAAAGCTAGTGATTTTATTTTTAATGAATACATCCCTTGGCAATTGCTTACAACTGTTCAAATACTTGATTAGTGTTACTAAGTATAAAAATTTCATTTGCTTCTGATGTTAAGTAAAACTAGCTTTAAAAACATTTTTATGTAAAATAATTTACAAGGTTTTATTTTATTTCCTCTTTTCCATTGCAATTCAGAATTACCCTGTCAGGGATTAGGAACTATATTTAGAATATTTGTTTATTTTTGCAGGAGATGAAAGTAAGAATAATTTAGAAACTGTTCAACACAATAACCATAAGGCAGATAAAGAGAAAGCCTCAATATGGTCTAAAAGAGATGGCCCACAAAATTGTAAGCATGAGGATACAAAAGAAACACCACTGATAGGATCCCAAGGAGATGAAACCTGGTGTGATGGTTTCTATGAGAATAATGGCAAGTCAGAGAATTGGGAAAATTCTACAGGTAAAGAGGAAGAAAAACCTAATGTTGGGGAATGGGACCCAGGAGAACATGCCAGTGCCTCTGTCCAGCAGAATTCATCCTTCAGGGACAAACCCTACAAATGTTCTGAATGTTGGAAAAGCTTTAATAACAGTTCTCATTTGCGTGCTCACCAACGGACCCACTCAGGAGAAAAACCTTATACATGCTCTGAGTGTGGGAAATGCTTCAGTAACAGCTCTCACCTGATTCAACATCTGAGAACACACACAGGAGAGAAGCCCTACCAGTGTGGGGAATGTGGGAAAAGCTTCAGCAATACCTCCCATCTTATTATCCATGAGAGGACTCACACAGGAGAGAAACCTTATAAATGTCCTGAGTGTGGAAAGAGTTTCAGCAGCAGCTCTCACCTGATTCAGCATCACAGATTACACACTGGTGAAAAACCATATGAATGTGCTGTTTGTGGGAAATGCTTCAGCCACAGTTACATCCTAATAGAACATCAGAGGACTCACACCGGAGAAAAACCTTATCAATGTCCTGACTGTGGAAAGAGTTTTAGTCAGAGTTCCAGCCTGATTCGCCACCAGCGGACACACACAGGTGAGAAGCCCTACAAATGTACTGAATGTGGAAAAAGCTTTGGTTGTAATTCTACTCTAATAAAGCATCAGAGAATGCATACAGGAGAAAAACCCTACCGGTGTACAGAATGTGGGAAGAATTTCAGTCGAAGTTCAAACCTCATTGCACATCAGAAAACACACACAGGAGAAAAACCCCATGAAAGTTCAGATTGTGATGAAAGTTTGAGTCAGAACTGCAGTGTGATAGAAGAATGTAGGACCCACTCAGGAGAGAAACCATATAAATGTTGTGAATGTGGAAAGAGTTTTGGCCTCAGCTCCCATCTCATCAGACATCAGAGGACACATACCGGAGAAAAACCTTACAGATGTTCTGAGTGCTGGAAAACTTTTAGTCAGAGTTCCACCCTGGTAATTCACCAAAGGACACACACAGGAGAGAAACCTTATAAATGTCCTGATTGCAGTGAGTGCTTTAGTCAAAGCTTTAACCTCATCAGGCACCGGAGGACCCACATAGGAGAAAAACCTTACAAATGTACCAACTGTGAGAAATGCTTCAGCAGAAGTGCCTACCTCAGTCAGCATCAGAAAATTCACATACAAAAGTCTTTTCAGTCTCCTAAGGTTGAAGATTTTTCTCCTGAATGGACTTGGAAAGACTGTTCAGGGGAACTGGCCATCATCTCATCATTTTCAGTCCAAAATTCATCTTCCTCTTAAGTCTCCTTAATTCATCTTCCCAAAGTCCACTTTTCTTTTTGGGACATTAAGGTATTCTCTGATGATTGCACTGCAAAGTGAACTGTGTCCAGCATGGCCAGGGTTGAACCTGAGGAGGGGTGGTGAAGGATTAAAGAAGACAGACAAGAGAATACAGTTGGGACCAGGAAGATCACTGCCTGGATGAGGAAGCAGTGACACAGCCTATAAGCCGAAACTTTATTTTATAGTCAGATCACACAAAGCAAAACAAAGGGAGTGTTCGACATGTTTACATGTTCTTGCGAGTTTCAAATCTATTTGTTACTCAAACCTTGTTTTGGCAGCACTTGCTGCTCATGCCTGGTTTGCAGGCTTGATCCCCAGTAGTGGTTGTGCAGGAGGCAGCCAACCAATAATTCTCATCATTGATAGTTCTATCTCTCTTTCCATCTCTATTCCTCTCTGAAGTAAATAAAAATATATATTTAATAAATAAATAAATAAATAAATAAATAAATAAAAGAAAACCTAAAGTATAATCCTGGGAGTAAGCAAAATGACACCTGAGAGCCTGGAGCCAAGATGCCCATCGAATTGCCTTATTTTCTCTTTCCTGATTGGATGTCAATAAATCATTACTAGTCTCAGGGATTTACCCAGAGAAAGATTTTTTTGATTTCCTGGTTGTTCTTTGGGTCTTAAGGAAGAAAAGATTCATTTTAAAAAATGCATTTTCAATTGCTGAACATTTACTTCTGTAGTATTAGAACTTCACTAATAGAATAGCCACTAGCTACATGTGTCTATTTAAATATAATTAAGATGAGATGAAATTTAAAATCCTGTTCCTTAGTCACACTGGCCAGTTAGATCATGTTGAAGGTAGCCTCAGACTTCTGGGTGTCCTTTGAATCCACTAAAATGGCACAATCCTTCTGTTATTGTTTATCCTGTGAATATGAAGGGCATGACTAAGAGTGAACAGGCTGATAATGTAGCACATCAGTATTGTACTATGGCAGGTATTTGGATAACTGCTACCTTTTCTGTTGGAAAATTACCCTTCCTGTTATTCCCCTATCTCTTTCATTTTGTGTTTATTCTCATTTACCTCTTTGACCCTAACCTCCTTTGCCTTGTTAACCATATTCTAACCCCAAATTAATTATTTTCCTATCATTTATTTTGTTTCCCTTCCTCCCCTCTCCTACCTTATTCCTTGAATAAGGAATCAAGTCAAGGCTATGGATCATCTAAATGCTTGGTTATAAAAGATACAGGATGATTGACAATCATAACATAGTGGGCATGTGGCCATTTACAAGCAGAGATAATTTGTGGGTACTAAGATAGATAAGTTGCTGGTCTAACGTTGCTTGACTGGTAAAGGCAATAAATATCCTAGGATTTGACACAGTACGGGATGAAGTGGATGCTTTAGTTGAAAAACTGTCAGGATTAATTCTGAGCCATGGATAAACGGTCAGATTAAAAAAAGTATTAGTTGCTGAGACCGGTTTGGCTCAGTGGATAGAGCGTCGGCCTGTGGACTGAAAGGTCCCAGGTTCGATTCCGGTTGGGGGCATGTACCTTGCTTGCGGGCACATCTCCACTGTGGGGTGTGCAGGAGGTGGCTGATCGATGTCTCTCTCTCATCGATGTTTCTGACTTTCTATCCCTCTCCCTTCCTCTGTAAAAAATCAATAAAAATATATTTTTAAAAAAAGTATTAGTTGATTAGACTGACAAATACAGTTGGAAGATTTTCTCTTAAAATAGCTTATCTTCTGATCATTAAAGTCAGAGTTGCTAAAATATACAAAGAAGTATAAAGTAGAAAACATATAAAAGTATGAAGACCAAAATAAAAATCACCTCAAATCATTTTCCTCTGAGATCACTTACCATGCAAGTTCTGGTTTCCCAATAACCACTTTTCTAATATATTATTGTGTGTTACACACACACACACATAAATTGTTATATATTATTGTCTTTTTTCCTAATTTCACATCATTTTTCAATTTACTTGTTTTAAATTATAAGGTTTTTCATGGTTTCATAATACTGTAGTGAATGATGTACCATAACAATTTAATGGTTTGATGTTGGATGTTTATATTGTTTCCAGTTGTTTGCTATTACAATTAACACTATGGTGAAGAGGGTTTATTTGTCTTTTGGTTGTTGTTTTGTTTTGGTATGATGGTTGTGATTACTTTTGCTTTTTTGCTTTGTGTTGTTACACAAATCTTAGTGTACATCTCTTATTTCCATAAAGTGAATTCCTAAAAATGAGATTAGAGTCAAAAAGCATAGAAGTTTAAAAGATATATTACTCAATTACTTTCCAGAAATGTTTATCAATTTAAATTACTCCAGTGAAATAATTTGTTATATACCTTTTGGAGAGGGTGGGAGAGAAAAACATGTAATGCAAGGTCAATAACTTTAAATGCTTGAAACCTCTTTTAAAGCAGTTTGTTTGAAAATCTTCCCCCAGCTTATTCCTTCCCCCCTCTTGGGTTAGGGTCAGCTGAGTGACACTTTGGTTGAATCGTTTTAAGAATTACTTGAGTATTTTCTTGTTCAGCCCTGGGCACAATTCCAGTAAATGTCACCAGAAGCTGCTTTAAGAACTAGGGAAGTGATCTGAGGCCAAAGCCCAGAAGTACCAAGAGGGGAAGGAAAGTTGTTTTGGGGGGTCATATGATGCCCAGGAAAGTGTTTTGACACGTGATTATTTTAGTAGCAGACACAACATAATATTTGCGGTGAAAATGATGACTAGTGCCATATTTCCTTAAATTCAACAGTATCTGGGGCAGGATTGCAAGGAAGACATATGCCTCTCTCCCCGAAGAGAGTGACTGACTTTTGACTTGTCCAAAGTCACAGAGCTGGTTAGTGGCAGCCGGAATTTAAGTCTCCTGATTCTAGTCACCCAGTCTTCCTACTCTACTGTTGTCATTCATCATTCATTCGTTAACTACATTCTTATGGAGGATAAATTAAGTTCAAAGCATTGTGGTAGATATTGTGGATGATTCTGATTTATCAGCTACAGATCCTTCCCTCAAGGAACACAAGGACTAGTAGGATGATAAGACTTAGCCCTAAGTGTACTGTTGGAGCTTGGAACAAGAAGGTATGAATATACCATTATGTGACTTGGTGAGGGTCAGTGGAGACTTGGTGGAAAAGGTGACAATTCAGCTGTGCTCCAAATGGCAGAAAGGATTTGTACATGAGTCATGGGGTTTAAGGTTGGTAGTTCAGAGTTAAATAATGGGTGAGCAAAGGCACTTACCTTAGGGCTCACTAAATTCTAGGGAAGTTTTATCATTTTATAACAAGGGCCATCCCTCACCCTGACTCTTGCACACTTTTGTTGTTCTCATTGGCACGCTTGTTCTGAACAAATTCATGTTTAACTTCCCCAGAGACCTTACCTGAGTCCCTCCTGACCAGTGAAGGACTATCTCCTGTTTCCATGGTTCCTAGTTCACTCATTCTCTCAGGGCACTTATGACACACCTCTCTTTGTTTACTTCTTTGCCCCTGTTGTGTATTCATTTGTTATGATTTCAAATGAACTTGTTTATGACTTAAATGAAGTTGGTTTGACCCATGGGTGAATTTGTTTAAATCAGAGGTGGGGAAAGTTTGGCCCACCCTTGGACCATATAAGACCCCTGAAATTATTTAGTCTGGTCCTCCCAACATATTACGGTTTAGTTAATTAAAAATTTGACCAAATATAGCAGGCTGATTTTTAAGTTGATAATTTTGTATGGCCTGCAAATGATGTTGTAAATATCTGAATGGTGCTTGGTAGAAAAAAAGATTTCCCACTTCTGGCTTAAATTATGGAAGCTGTGCCAGGATGTCATTGACACCTGTTGATGGGCATCACTGGGACCTTATCTATAAGAATTCGTGGAGAAAAAACGATCATGTGATACTGTTTCCTTGTGGTTTAAGACAACATAAATTTATTAACTTACAGTTTTAGAGGGTTAGAAGTCCAAAATGGGCTAAAATCAACAGAGCTGCTTTCTTCTGGAGACTCTTGGGGACCCTTTTCAAACTTCTAGAGGCCTCATGCATTCCTTGGCTCCTGGCCCTCTTCCTGTAACTTCAAAGCCAGCATTGTTAGGCCGAATTTTTCTCATGGGCAATCTCTCTGGTTCTCATCTTCTAAGTCATTCTTTCACTTGTAAGGACCCTATGACTACACAGGACCACTCAGATACTCCAAATGTGATAGATATTTAAACTTGAAATACCAAGAACTTATCAGTGTATTTGGTTTGGATAAAGCTACGTTTTGCTGAACTAGCTAAATAGCTCTCCCAGAGATCTTGAGACACTTGGTCCAGGTTGTGGTCAGGCTACCCTTGGTTGGCAGTAACAGTGGCCATTAATTGTGCAGCAGCAGCATCAGGAAGAGACATATGTTCCTGCCTCGGTGAGGCTATTCTTTTTAGGCAATGGTGTATACTATGTTGCTCCTGGAATAACCTTAGGAGCAACTCACCTTGCCTTCCAACCGGTGCTATTGCCCACTAGCTATTGGCCCCAGCACTGCGAGGGACCTAAGCTGGCAGCTGGCAGAAAGAACTGACTCTACCAAGAACAAACTTGGAGAAAATTATTACTTCATAAATTTGGACTCTCATCTACCCTTTGCCTGGTACGGTAGTGAAATCTGTCATTGGTTTGAAATGTTATCAGTTTAAAAGACAGTATCCTATATGCTATTGGCTTGTGAAACATTACTATTATAATTCCCACAGTGAACCTATGGTAAAGAAATATCTGGAAAAGACATTATGTCTCTCAACATCATCTGCCCCAAACGCAACGCCCCCATGCCCTTCTTCTCCCCATGTCTTTAATTTTGAGAGAATAGGAGCTGGGCACATCAGTGTATCTTTAGTCTGAGCTCAGTGACAAGTCTTAGCTGACAATTTGCGGGGAAGGAAAGGAACACCTGGCATATCCTCTCCTTCAGGCAAATGCCAGCCTACTCGCTCTTCCGTATTCAGCTCGAAAGTCACATCCTTCAGCCCTTACCACTGTCTATACGCGTGGTACAGGACCAAGAGGTTGTAACTGATCCATCTCTATCACCTCGGGGCCGGCAGGTGAGTAAGCGCTTCATAAACGCTCACGGACGGAATGGGA
This sequence comes from Lasiurus cinereus, assembly GCA_011751065.1. Taxonomy (NCBI): domain Eukaryota; kingdom Metazoa; phylum Chordata; class Mammalia; order Chiroptera; family Vespertilionidae; genus Lasiurus; species Lasiurus cinereus. The sequence goes on from JAAGEH010000040.1 coordinate 19,334,018, forward strand.
ACATCCGGACTTTAGGCGGGAGATCTCCAGGCAGGGCTCTCCTCGGAACGACTCCACCTTTCCCCAGTATAGGACTTCAGCCGCTGGGACTGGGGGGAGTAAACTGGCCGAGCCCCACCTCCTCCGGATCCAGCCGGGTCTTCCCCACCGCCCACCGAACAGCCAGCCGATACTCACGCCCCCACCCCACACCACGCAACATCGCCCTAGCGCCTCTTGGGGCGTCACTGCGAGGGCTGCGCCGCCCGCGATTGGCCAAACGCGGCATAGCGCCACCTCGGCCTACCGCGTGTGCGCGCTCTCATTGGACGGTGACGGGGATGGGCGGGGCCTGCGTGAGGGCGCACAGGGCGGGGCGGGCTCGCTCTCCGGAGCCCCGCCCCCTGGTCCCTGCGTGGGTCGGGATCTTGAGCAGCCAGGTACGCGGGGCTTGGCGACCGGCGCAGGGCGCGCGGCGGTTACTTTGGTTACTGCGTTAGCGCGGCGGGGGGATGTTGGAGGGGACTGCGTAGGGAGCCGCCGCCGCCGCCCGGCTACCTGCATTCACTCGCGGGGACACGAGGTGGCGGACTGGAAGGTTAGGAAGCTGGTGGATCTGGAGCCGCTGCCGAGGAGAAAGTCCTCAGGTAGGGGCCGCGCCCCTTTCCCGGGAGCCCAGCCTGGAGTCCTAGTCCACCTATGGGGGGAGGAGTTAGCCCTCCCCGGCAGGTTCCCCTCGGCCTTGGGCTGCGGCGGGACACCACCCCGTGGGGTCGCCCGAGGGCGGGGGGCGGGTCGAGGACCCCGACTCGGCGCTCGCCCCGCCAACGCCGGCGGAAGAGGCAAGGCCGCATTTTTCTCGGCGCCAATGTATTTGATTTTTCTTCCTCCATCTTTTTCTCGTAGGGCACCTGCTGCTTTTGAGAGAGCATTTTACAACACGATGAGCCAACATCATAATTAAAACCATCATCCGCAACAGCCCTCAGGGAAACCCATCTCACAAAAGAAAGAAAAATAAATGGATGGCCCCAAAGAGCAGAGCGTCTAAACGGGGAGCTGTTGGAGCAGGCGGTTTTGAAATCCTACAAAGTCCCACCTTCCCCGTTCAGATGCTTTTATATTCACTCTAGGATTTTGTAAATTAGTCTGATTTGAATTGTGGTCCTGTGAGGACGGATACCTGGAGTTGGGCCGGTTCCCGGTGCTCCTTTTGGGAACACATTTTGGAGAGAATCTCCAATCATCAAAATCATACAAGAACAGAAAAGGATCCCAACATCGTCTAGTGCCACCAAAGGGGCCTGTGAATCATGTGGACTTTCCTCGGCCTTGCCACCTTCACGTATTTTTATAAGAAGTGCGGGGACTTCGTCACTGTGGCCAACAAGGAGCTGCTGCTGTGCGTGCTGGTGTTCCTCTCGCTGGGTCTGGTGCTGTCCTACCGCTGCCGCTCCCGCAGCGGGGCCCCCCCGCGGCGCCAGCAGAAGGGGTCCCAGCTCGCTGTCTTCTCGGACATACTGGCGGCCCTGCCTTTCATCGGCTTCTTCTGGGCCAAATCCCCGCCCGGAACAGAAAATAAAGAGCAGCTCGGGTCCAGGAAGGTAGGTTGAATTCAAAGTGGTCAAATGAATGAGTGTCTTATTTTAAAATTAGGATTGGGGTCACTCAAATGCCCATTTTTTCTAAAGGGCCAAAGATAGCAGCTTAGATACTCAGGTGTAAATTCTTATGTACGTGTTTGTTTTTCTTTTGTTTGTTTAAAAAGCTTTTGATTGTTCCTGGGCACTCTCAGCAATGATTTGAAAATATTTATTTCCTGTAGTATTGGTTGAGCCAAGTCTAAATGTAATTATTTTATTAATGAATGTTGATTTGATTATGAATATCGATTTGACATGGGAGATTAGAATTTCATTTTGAAGAAGGACAGAATCACTTTCCGTGATGGAAAAAATAATGTTTTATTTAAGTCCTTGAGTGAGGATGCTATTTGTACCTGGAAGAAGGACACCTGCTGCAGCTGAGCCCTCCACTGCCTGGAAGTGACAGCTGGCTGGGCAGAATAAAAGTGCTCAGCATTCTGCAGCCAGGGCAAAATGCCCTCCCCTTTCCACATCACTGCAGCCTTGAGGAAATCGGTGCAGTGATGCCCTGATCAGGTGAATTAGGGAGCAATGTCCACAGGGCAGTGATAATCCCAAACCACAGACTAGGCTTCAAATACTTGCGAAGTTATGATCCAAAGTATCGGAGGAGGACCGTGGTGGGTGGAGATAATGGTTGTTAAGCCAGAACACTTAGGCCTATTGGCTATTGGTGTTGGATTTCTTCTCAAGAGCACTGGAGGATTTTAAGCATGGGAGTCAAAGTATTTGACTTATTTTTTAAAAAGAGCATTCCAATTGCTGTGTGAAGACTAGATTGTAGAGAGACAGGAATGGAAACCAGGATTTCAGGTCATATACTATAGTGGTAGACCAGGTGAGGTAGGTGGCCATAGGATAAGAGGCCCGCAGAGTCAGGGTTCTGGATCTGCATTAGTTTTACATCCACGGTACAAGTCAGCAAGCCTACAGAAAGAGGGACTTGGTTTAGAAGTTTTGTTCTGCTACTTGTGGCTGTGAGACCTTTGGCAAATGGCTTAGTTTCTTTAAGACTATTGTCTCTGTTAGATGGGGACAACAGCAATGTGCATTTCTTACTGGTAGTTAGGGAATTAAATGATTTAATACTTGGTCCCTAACTGTCTAATAGTAGTTATTAATGTTAGTCTAAAAGTAGGATGCAACTGTTAGGAGCCTTTTGAGTAGTGCGATGGTGGGTGTAGGCTGGAGGAATGGGAGGGAAGGGCGGGGGGAACTTTAATTCTCAAGTTGAATCTTGGGTATTGTTGTCTGAGATAACGTCCCTAAGGGTCCTTGAAGGAATGGAGTCACATCATGCTGTGTTGACAGATCTTGGGGTAGGATCTTTGGGTTAGCTGCAGTCTACATTGGTTCCACTCTGAATGCCTCAGGCTCTCTGCTTTTTATAAAATACTAAGTTCCCTTTAGTGCTGCTTCTCCTGACCAGGTTCTGACTTCCTCTTGTGTTCCATTCCACCAGTATTGTGTGTGTGTGTGTAACAGGGAAAACCTCAAGGAAAACGAATTAAAAATGGCATAAGATGACAAAAGGAGCTTATCATGCTCTCAAAACAATAATTTATATATATGTAATCAGTTATTCTGGCCAGTAAGAAATGCTATACTGATGGAAAGAGTCCAGTCTTGGCTTCTCTTGGTAAAGGACAGAAAGTTAATTTCCCTAAGAGAAATGATAAAAAAAAAAAAATGGAATGGACAAGGCCTCAATCCATTATGGAAATACAGAAATCTAGGTGAATATTACAATCATAGAGAATTAAAGTTCTAAAGAATTTTGGGGTTATTTCCTTCCTTTCTGCCTGAGACTCTTATTAAAAACACTTCAAAGTGATAATTAGTCTTATTTTAATCCCTAAGATCAGAGAACTCAAGGAAGATGGCTCCTTGCAATATTTTACCTGAAATGAAATGTAGTCATATTTGTGAATCCATATGCCAAAAACAAAAAGAAAAAATTACTTATTACAACATTGAATTTTTCATCAAAAGAACCCATACAGTCACTGTTATTCTCAGAGGGCATAAATCTCTCAAAACAGGACTTTTTCATCTACATCTGTTCAAAGTTCAAAGTTTTTACTGTCAGCCCAATTAGTGATAGATTTAATGTTTGTCCTTAATAGTAAATTGGAGGACCAACTTGATTGATATTACTGACCAGGCTCTTGTAGAGAATCAGAGTTAAAATGAACATGTTCTTATATGTCTAAGAGTAAAATTGTGAACAGATCAACTTTCAAGGGACAATGAGTTGTTTTGTTCTTTTTGGAATTTTGTAGAGTTAAATAATTTTCAATTAGTAGATTAGTAGGCGAAATCTGACAATTTGTTACATAGAAGTGATTTTAGATTGAAGTAGATTTTTCAGATGACAGTATAGGAGAAAATAAAGGTGAATAGTGGCAATATGTAAAAGGTGCTGAATAGTTTTCAACATGAAGTCCAACTAGAAGCTGTATGATTTGCATTTGGCAGATGCTCAGATTATGTTTGAAGAATTAAATAATGATAGAATTTTCCCTATATTAAGCCTTTGAAGTCCCTTATAAACATTTTTTTATATTTCGCCTGGTGTGAGTTTCTAAATATATCTGTATCACAGCATTTTCTAAATACCATATTTGGAAAGGGAATATACACTTATATTATACATTTTATACAGGATATTATACATTTTTATTTCTTCAATATTTTAGTATTTTGGTTTTCATATATGATCAGGATTTAAAGACATAATGGTTCATTTGGTTTGGTAATGGTTAGGGGATAGCTTTGCCCAGATGCAAAAGTCCACTGTGTCTGTATAATAGCAATATGATGATTTAAGGATCGTAAAAAAAAAAATTTACTTTTTTTTTTTTTAAAAAAAAACAGTGCAAAAAAGGAACCAATATTTCAGAAACGACCTTAATAGGAGCAGCTGCCTCTACATCGATATCTTCTCAAAATGATCCGGAAGTTATTATTGTGGGATCTGGTGTCCTTGGCTCTGCTTTGGCAGCAGTGCTCTCCAGAGATGGAAGAAAGGTGACAGTAATTGAGAGGGATTTACAAGAGCCTGACAGGATAGTTGGAGAATTTCTGCAGCCAGGTGGTTATCGTGTCCTTAAAGACCTTGGTCTTGAAGGTAGGTTCATGTTGGTTTTGAGGAGTTCTGTGGTATAAGGAAGCACTGTTCATTTTAGACTATCCTATTCCTGGTAAGAAGGTATTCTATTTTATTTTCATTTAAAAAAGAGTCTACTCACTTTAAGTGTAATTAAAAAGTGTATCAAAAAACTTGGCATAGAAGTGTGATAAAATAAGTTTTTCTTTAATTAGAAATGAAATTATTTTAATGTACTGTACTTTATCTTAACATTTTATTTTAATGTATTTAAACATATTATGTGATATTAATATACTTGCTAAAGTCCACTTTTTCACATAACAAGTATATTTTTATTACTGTTAACCATTCTTATTATAATTGTATGTCTATGCATAGCATTTTCTTAATTGATAATTCATAATGTACCTTACCTTTCTAACTTACATTAATATTTAGGTTCATTATTAGAGATAACACTGTAGTGGACCTATTGTATATAACTTTAAAAATCATTAAAAATTATATTTTCAGGGTGAATGTCTTAGATGAATTTTCAAGACTAAGATTAGTAGTATGTCAATGGATGATAACTTTATGATAATATTGCTTTATTATTTTCTAAAATGTTATTAGTTTATCCCATGGCCAATAATATATAAATTTATCAATTTTTTCTAATCTTACCAGCAATTTTGATAGATTTGGTATTTTGTTTTATTTTATTTTTTTAAATCAGGTTTTGAATCTTTTTCTGATATGTTCAATGTTTCTATATTGTTTATACTTTCTACCCATTGTTATTGGGTCTTAATATTTTTCCTATGGATTTTAATGTTTAAGTTTTATATATAAATATTAATCTTTTGTGATACTATAAATTTGCTAAGAGTATCATTTTACAGAAGCATTAAAAATTCTGAAATAGTTACATGAATGTCTACCTTTTTGAAGACAGAGACTTTCCATGCCCCACGTTCTCTTTGTGCCTAGCATAACTCTGGTCATATTAACAAAATTGATTTTTTTTTAATGGAATTGTTTTGTAGACACAGTGGAAGATATTGATGCGCAGGTTATACATGGCTACATAATTCATGATCGGGAAAGCAAATCAGATGTTCAGATTCCTTATCCTCTGCTAGAAGACAATCAAGTGCAGAGTGGAAGAGCTTTCCATCATGGGAGATTCATCATGAGTCTCCGGAAGGCAGCTATGGCAGAGCCCAAGTAAGACTATGGCTTAAAATATATAATGTTAAAGAATTAACATATTTAAGTACAAATACTATTTTATAAATTTTCATAAGTGGTCTTACACTAAAATGAACCATAAGTTAGAAGAGGGTGCTTTTTCTAAGAATATAATATAGAGAATTCTTTTGGGACTATTGAGGATTTTCCTTTGACTAAATAAATTGTGGGATTGTTATGTGGTTGGAATTTAGAGGATACAGTTATTGTAAGAAGTCAGTGCATGTGTGCTCATTGGGAGTTAGGGTTTGTGACTATAATACTTCCTATTAAGTCAGGACAGAGGCCTTCAAGGGAAAGTCTCTGTTCCATTGTTACGAAGGGCCTAGTGTGATAGGACTGGCTTCTTGTCTTATTTATTAACTTACATTTGCCTCTAGCCTTTAAACATTATAATTGAGGAACTTTTAAAATGTGAGAACCTCATGTTATTGGCATAAGCTTAAGTGCTGAAGTAATTTTATCTTTAAGACTGAAAGGATTTCATATCTATGGAACTAGAATATGTTTATTGTAGAAAAGTACCCCAAAATATAAAGATTTAAAAAATTATCCATGATCCTCTGACTAGAATTAACCTTTGAATAATTTGCTGGGTAAACCTCAATTCTGTTTTTTCATCTATGTATGAATTGGTTACGGGTAAGTTAACTTTATTTGCATGGAAATAAATTGAGATAAATATCTAATATTACTTTTCAAAAATGTTTTATTAGTAATGTAGAGTCAGTTTTTATAAATTAGATATTAAAAACTATACATAATTCTAAAAATCATTAACGATGTTTTTGCCTTTTTTGTCACACCATACCTTTTTCTGTGTACATGTGTGTGCACCTACATGTATGTCTAGTTTATATGAGTAAACTGGAGATAAGGAATTTATGCTTCCTTACTTAAATTGCTCAAGTGAGCTACTATAGAATGTATTTATCTTCTAGTACAAAGTTTATTGAAGGCGTTGTGCTCCAGTTATTAGAAGAAGATGATGCTGTGGTTGGAGTTCAGTACAGGGATAAAGAAACCGGAGACGTCAAGGTGAGTGAGATATATCAGGTGTTAGCTTTTCTTAAGAGATTTTTCTCTTTCATTTTCTCTTCCTCCTTTAAAAAAATGGGCTCACCACATTGTTACTCAACAAATGGACTGAGTTCATTCTGAGCCTTGTGCAGCGGGATGGATTTAAGATTGTAACACATTGTCTTTAGTGCACCTCAGAATGTTATGCAAATAACTTTGCAAACAAATACCACTATATTAACAGTATTAAAAACTGAATGAGAAATATACACTAGTAGAGAAGCTGAAGGGGACTAGAAGGTGAAGAAGGGATTCAACATAAAAGAAATGACTAAGATAAACAGTTGTTTAAGTAAGAAAGGCAAAAATAAAAGAATCTAAGGAAATAGCAGAAGAAAATAGTTTCCAATATCTGCTCCTGTTGGCCTAGTAAAAGGCTAATCTGTGGCTTCCTCTGGGCTGTTCTATAGGCTTATCCCCTCCTAGAAATTGTACTCTAAGGAGGGTGATTGCCAGGTAATATAAATCATATATATATATATAGGCCCATGTGTACAAAAATTCTTCGAAGTCCTAGCCACTGTTTGAAGTACTATATAAATTATAAAATTCTAGAATAAAAAAAAATTGGCTAGTCCTTAGAATTTGTAATGAATGGGATTCAGTCTTCTATTGGCTATGCTTGCTTTGTGGTTTTCTTCATTGTTTATCAAAGTACAGTTTAATCCCAGGTGGTTTGGATGGTAGAGCTTTGGAGGAAGGTGATCCTCAGGGACTCCAGGAAGTGTCTCTAAAGATTGGGCATGCATTAACTTAAGCCCACATAACAACTTCCTCAATAGTATTACCTTCAAATATCCTCCATAATGTTATCCGGTAACATACTTAAATCCATTCATGCACATTTTAAAAGAATGGTCCTTTTACTGTGTATTTCTAACTGCGTAGCTGAACGTTCTTCATCTTTATTGTAGGAACTCCATGCTCCCTTGACTGTTGTTGCAGATGGACTGTTTTCCAAGTTTAGGAAAAACCTGATCTCCAGTAAAGTTTCTGTTTCGTCTCATTTTGTTGGCTTTCTTTTAGAGGTACTTACTGTATGGGTGTGATTGTAAAAAAATAAAAGCAACTTGAAATTTGAAAATTATTAAAATATTTCATGTTATTTTTTCTAGAATGCACCACAATTTAAAGCAAATCATGCAGAGCTTCTTCTAGTTAACCCAAGCCCAGTTCTCATCTACCAGATTTCATCTAATGAAACTCGAGTACTTGTTGATGTTCGAGGAGAATTGCCAAGGAATTTAAGAGAATATATGGTTGAAAAAATTTATCCACAATTACCTGGTAAGAAATAGGATTTCACTTTTTTGTAATCTAAGTGTGAAAGCAAATCTCACAAAAGGCTCTTCCATCTCCAGTCCTCACTAAAGCTGTGTCTAAAACAGGCCCATTTAGTCACATAGGAGTCCACATTTCCCATTCTAGGCAATAAATATACAAAGTTATCATACTTATTGGTTTTCAGATTCCTGAATAGACATATGAACAAAACACTATTTACAGTTGCAGAATACATTGTACATAATTTATCAGTTTTATCTATTTTTAGCCAAATGGAATATTTGTGTGAATTATGAAATAGCACCCCCCAATCTGCAAGAGACTTTACTGCAATAACTATACAAATATATGAAGACTATGAATGATGGATCCGCCTGGAGTTGTCTGCAAAACCATCAACTGTGGCCCTGGATAAATTAATACAATTTGTAGAGAAAAAAAGGCATGATTCCTCGAGATGCACATTTACCTAATAGGGTGTCAAAATATACATGTTTAAGGTTATTGGATCAATAAAATATACTTTTTATCACAAAAAACTATTAATATTAAGCAAATGAAAGCCAATATGTTTTTACTAAAATTTGTAAATTAGAGAGATAGGTATTAGTATATGTGAGCTAAGATTCTTTCATAATGTGTATCCTTTGATAAATCCCTAATGGGTTTATGAAATTATTATTGAAGTCATAAAAATAGGTTATCAAAAGAATAAAAATAGAAATGGTCTAAATCTGCATATACAAAGAAAGATGAGAGAATAGAATCGGACAGAAAATTAATTTTTTATTTCATACCATTCAATACTGTCCTTTTTTAATATTCATTTTAGATTGTTTTTATAATCCTTCTAAATGATGTTGCATATTTATGAACAAATGTATAAAAGATACACCAATAATATAGGTTTGTTTATGTCTGGACTATGGAGCTAAGTGATTTAATTTTAGATTTTGTCTATTTTTAATTTTTCCAAATAGTTCTTATATACTATATTATGTTTTATAAAATATAAATATTAAATTGTTATCAAAAACTGAAAAAAATAAACAGGCCAGAGATAAGATTGGCAGGTGAGAAATTGCTTCCAGCCAATCAAGATACACTGGAGCTGAACTATTTATTTAAACTAGCACATAAGAAAATCTCCACATTAAAAAAGTTTCAGTTTACTTTTTGTATAAATAAGGCATAGTTTTCAGAATAATTATTAATATTGACAAAATTTTAATATTTTTAAAAGTAGTCTGGCTAGCAATCTAAGGTCTGTAAATTCTTGAAATAACTTTATACTTTAATTACTTAAACCATTTTTCTAGTATACATAGCCTTCTGCTGTTTGTAAAATGTTAGTATATTTCATCTGATATTTCCAGAATATGGTGGTGACAATAAATTAATTGTGACAGCTGTCAGTTAACATCTGGAGGAGGGCACGTGGTTTTCTCCCTATTTTATGTCATATGAATTTGCTTCACTGTTAGCTATATATCTTTTTACATTATTTTCTCTTAGATCCCTTAGTCATTCCTTAGCATTAATAACTAAGTGCTTAATAAACAATTTTATTAATAAAATATATTCCACAAGGAATATATGTAACAACCATAGCGGATATATAGTAGGTATTTCTTTATACTTGATAAGAAAATGGGGTAATTGTTCATTGAAATGCTATAAACCGTTTATTTGGTGGGGTGGGATTTATTGCAGATCACTTGAAAGAACCATTCTTAGAAGCCACTCAGAATTCTCGTTTGAGGTCTATGCCAGCAAGCTTCCTTCCTCCTTCACCAGTAAACAAACGAGGTATTATTTTATTGGATTTATTTTATAAATGGTATTCTAAATATTCACATTCAGTATTCCAAGTCATGTATACTGTATATGGTTAAATTTATGCTGCTGGGAATAACATGTGGGACAGAGAATTGGTTACTATGAATTTAACACATTACTAATACTAAAATTAGTTTATGATAGCTTTATTTAATAAAACAATTATCCATAATTCTGACAATGGACCGGGAATCTCAGAGTTGGGCAGCAGTCAGGAGGTGCACCTAAAGGCAAATTTGGAGCTTCCTAATCCTAATATTTAAAATCCCTGGTCCACAACAACCAGGAGGCTCAACCAACCAGAAGTCAGTTATACAATCAGCACTGGATTGCCGTGATGACCCAGTGCTGACTGCTATGGTTGCAGGCACTGTTACCCAGCACTGACTGCTGAGGGGGCTGCGAATCAAGCCCAGAGAGAGGCCTGAAAAGAGAAGCAAGATCTATCTGTTGATCAGCACTTGCCTCTCTCTTTAGCTCCCAGCCTGGTTAGCAGCCATGCCTCCATTTCTTTCCAGGCGTCCACAGGAACTGCTGATCAGCCCTGCCTTTCTTATCAGGCCCTGTTAATAGGCCCAGAGATGCTGACTGGCATAGAAACTGACCAATCAGAACCAAATCTGAGTCAACTGAGGACCCAATGGCTGCCTAGGAGGCAGAGCTTTTGACACTGACTGGCATAGAAACTGACCAGTCAGAACCAAATCTGGGTCAACTGAGGAGCCAGTGGCTGGGAGATGAAACTTTTGATGCTGACTGGCATAGAAACCAACCAGTCAGAACCAAATTGGCTGGCAGGAGGGCAGTTGGGGGCGAGATCAGGCCAGCAGGGGAGGGCAGTTAGGGGCAATCAGGTCAGCAAGGAAGGGCAGTTGGGGCAAGGTCAGGCCAGCAGGGGAGGGCAATTGGAGGTGAGATCAGGCCGGCAGGGGAGGGCAGTTGGGGGTGACCAGGCCGGCAGGGGAGCGGTTAGTGATCAGGCTAGGCAGGCAGATGAGCAGTTAGGAGCCAGCAGTCCCAGATTGTGAGAGGGATGTCCGACTGCCAGCAGCTGGGCATTCCAGAGGGGACCCAGATTAGAGAGGATGCAGGCTGGCAGACGGAACCCTCCCCCCACAAGTGCATGAATTTCGTTTACTGGGCCTTTAGTTTTCAGATAAGATTCAATCAAGGTTTATTCTCCTAAATTAACTTATGATTTTGAGAATATCTACTCTGGTGCCTTTCAGCTTGAATTATGATGTGGCTGCATATAATCTTTCTAGGCTTATCTCTTTAGTATTGTACAGACATTTCTCTGTAGTGTGCTGGCAGTGATTATTGCTGTGAAATGTCCATGACCTCTTGGTTCCTCTCCTCGCCCTTGTTACAAGACTTGTTTCTTATGCCTGGTTACCTATAGATTCTTTTGATTATTTTTATTTTTATTTTTCATGAAAGAGGCCTCATAAATGTCTTGGCATTGTTTAATATTAGGTTTGCATATGATCTCATTAGGACAGAGGTCATAGTCTTTTTCCCACTATATTTCCAGTATCTAACACATATTAGATATGCAATAGCTATTGATTGAATCAACTCTTGAATTTTTGTCTCAATAAAATTTAGTCATGATCTGACCCTTGTTATTTTCACATTATTATTTACTAATTCCCATCAATAACATTTATAAATAAACATACTTTTTTTTTTGTTTTTGGTTTCAAGTAATGCTCCAAGATGATGTTATACTTTAAATTATCTCTTTATAGGTGTTCTTCTTTTGGGAGATGCATATAATATAAGGCATCCTCTTACTGGAGGAGGAATGAGTGTTGCTTTTAAAGATATAAAACTGTGGAGGAAATTGCTAAAGGGTATCCCTGATCTTTATGATGATGCAGCTATTTTCCAGGTAAAAGATTAAATTATTCTGATAAAAAGTATCTCAAAATAGATTTCTTTGTGGGGCCTAAGAAGAATGAGGCTTTGATGGGGAGATCTGATGCTTAATGGTTCTTAGGCAATCCTATATAGATCTGATGCTTAATGGTTCTTAGGCAATCCTGACTGGCCATCTGTGAATCTTAAGAGAATCTCTCAATTTTTGTATTTGAGATTAGGTAACACTTGATTGCACATGCCACTTTGCTCATACTGATTGTAAATTTAGCTTCAAGAGATATTCTTTGCTTCATAACTCATTGCCCTAAAGACTTTTTGGTAACTGGCAGGGCATAATTACTTCTTTGTAGACCTCAGGATAATTATCTATTTGAAGGGATTATAAACATTTCTTCCTTACCATAAAATAAGTGATCGTTTTCTTTTTCAGGCCAAAAAATCATTCTATTGGTCAAGAAAAATGTCTCATTCCTTTGTTGTGAATGTCCTTGCTCAGTCTCTTTATGAATTATTTTCTGCAACAGATGGTAAGTGCAGATTTTTAAAAATAAATATTATTGAATTATAAGTTTTTAGAGGAACAGAATTGAATTATAAAATAATTTAGCAATTAGGCCAGACACAGAAACCCGAGTTTTCTGACTCTCAGGTTGATAATCCTTCCTTGAGCATCATGTATCTGTTAGACATGGCTGCCATCTTCCTCCTAGACAACTCTAAAAGCAATACACTTAATAGTGTATTGTTATTTTTAATTCTCTTGGTCCAAATCAGATTGTGATGGATAGTCTTGATGGTCATGAATTAAAAGGCAAGATAGATGTTCATTTTTCTTCCCAAACACTAGTTTCCATTTACCCCCAAATAAAATTTTATGAAATGAATGTGAGCTCCAGGTGACGGTTTTTGTCATCAAATGTACAAGTAAGCCTGGCCAGTGTGGTTCAGTGATTGAGTGTCAACCTATGAACCAGGAGATCACGGTTCTATTCCTGGTTGGGGCATGTGCCCGGGTTGTAGGTTCGATCCCCAGTAGGGGGTGGTCAGGAGTCAGCCAGTTAGTGATTCTCATCATTGAAGTTTCTTCTCTCTTTCCCTCTCCTTTCCTCTCTGAAATTAATTTAAATTTTTTTAAATGCACCTACATTTTGCTTATTTGAAATCTTCCCCTGCTTTTTCATATTCCTTTAGAAAGGTAGTGATCAATCTATATAGTAAGGAAAACATGACTTAGCAGAAACAGTGTTAGAAATGGAGGGAAGGCAAGAGTGCAGTCTCCAAACCACAGTAGTGTACCAATCAGTTAGCAAAACTAGACCTTCAGGTTTTCAGGAGTAAATATAACTCAAATCCCATTCCTTCAGATCCCAACACTATTTCTATAACCTGGCCAAGGCCTTTAGTGATCTGTGGTTTGGTGATCTGATTACAAAGGATAATACACTACAAATGCCTTCTGTTGCCTCTATAACCACTATTCTTGCTAAAAGAGAAAAAAAGAAAAAAAAACCCCACAAGATCCATTGATGGTGATTTGCCAAACAAATATCGCTAACTAGTAAGGAAGTTAAATGTCTAGTTGGAAGTAAAAAGAACTGTTTTGAGTTTTTCTAAGCTCCTTAAAGTTTTTCTAAGCTGTTGCGTTTCTTACATTATGAATTTGAATCTGTCGATCTGTGATAAAAAAGTTATAGAAGATTGGAGAAGAGCTTTATTGAAGTACAAGTTTGTTTTTTGTTAATCCTCAAGGAAATTTTTCCATTGATTCTTTTTTTTTTTTAGAGTAAGTTGAAGAGAGAGGAGGGAGGGAAAGACAGAAACATCAATGTGAGAGAAACGCATTGATTGGTTGCCTCCTGCACAAGCCCTGACCAGGGCCTGGACTGGGGAGGAGCCAGCAACTGAGATATGTGCTCTTGACTGGAATAGAACCGGGGACCCTCTTATCAACTGCCCAACTGGCGAGGGCTTATTAGAGTACAAGTTTACCTATTGCATTCTGTTTTATGGGTTAAGAAAAAAATCTAGGCAGACCTGAAAAGAACATTAATTTTAAACTATCAAAATAGGTTATAGATTGGTTATACTATGTTGTGAGGAATTAATGTAAAAAGTGTAAAAAGCTCTACAGATATAAGGCATTTTTTATTACAGCTATTTTTTTTTTTAACTTGATAATTTACTACTCAAAGGTATGGGTTGGGCATCTCAGACAAGGTATTTGATATCCAGAATTGCGATTTTATAACAAAAAAAGTTTACAGAATATTTTGCATCATTGAATGAATTTATAACATACTCAAGGAAATAGTTTAAACAACTCTCACTTCTGGGACCTACATTTTTTGTATAGTTATTTAACAGAAAAGCTTATTCATAAGAATATCACTATCCATAATGTTGATTGTGGAATGTGAAAGAAATCTTAGATTGTTGAAATTTCAGTACTAGATTTTAAAAATGATTGTAGGTTTGATATTTGTTACATTTTTATTCTGGTATGTCATTAGCATCCTAACATAAATATGTAAATAATTTCATTAAGAGTAATTTTTCAATTTTATTTTAGATTCCCTACATCAGCTTAGAAAAGCCTGTTTTTTATATTTCAAACTTGGTGGAGAGTGTGTTGCTGGTCCTGTTGGGCTTCTTTCTGTGTAAGTTGTTTTGACATAAAAGAAACATGGTCCAGATTTCCTTAGGATTGTTAAGAATTACTGCAAATTTTTCTTCCTTATATATTTTGTCATTTTATTATCCATTAGTATGCAAATCAAGATTCCCAGAGAAATAAGAAAAGACAACATTTATGCCTCTGCTTTATTTAGGGAAACAACATTGATTAGAAGTTGTTGGTAGACGAGGCTAAAAACCTTGATTAAAGTAGAAGCTCGTTTTTTGCCTGTGGGCTAATCCACATCTGATCTATGGGAACCATGGATGACTAAAAAATTTGTATTTAAAAATTAATCCCATTCAAGTGTAGGGACTCAAGAAACTCTGATAATTTTTGACAGTGTAGATGTTGTCTTTTTTCACTCATCTATAATCTGAATGTCAAGACTCCCATCGGCCAGACTCAAGATTACAGAAAGAAAACAACTCCAAACATATGACTCATGTAAAGTAGAATAAGAGCAGTTACTGAATTCTCTGACAGGGGTATATTCCAAGTAGTTTCTTGTTAAAATATGTTTTAAAAGTTCATCCCTGCCATCAAACTTAGCAGGCAGACACAAGCTTATAAAGTCCTCTATATTTAGAATGTTTAGCTTTATAGATCATATAACTGAAACTCTTTTCTAGTAAATTTGATTTCCGTGTCTTACCAATATTTATGTTTTGTTTTTCTTCTATTACAGACTCTCTCCTAATCCTCTAAGTTTAATTGGACACTTCTTTGCTGTTGCCATCTATGCCACATATTTTTGCTTTAAATCAGAACCTTGGATTACAAAACCTCGAGCCATTTTCAGTAGTGGTGCTGTACTTTACAAAGCGTGTTCTGTGATATTTCCTCTGATTTACTCAGAAATGAAGTACTTGGTTCTTTAAACTTAAAAGAGAGGGACCATTTGTGAATGAATATTTGGAACTCACCAAGTCCTAAGTTACTTTCAGAAGAGGATTTATGCCACTTCTTGAAAACTCTTGGACCAAGACTGGAATTAATTTGTTTTTGATTTATTTGTATATAAACATGTAAATATATACTTTAATTTGCAACTTAAAATGAAGGGTCAAATAAGATAGTTCAAAAAGAAATGAATGTTACCATAAATTACTGCTAAAACTGAGGACAGTTTTACTTTTGAATTCAGTATTTGGAATGAGTTACCTTGGGACATACAAATAAAATGAAGAATGAACCCTTGGGTCATTTTTGTTTCTTGTTTTGGACTTCTTTATGTAGCTTCAGTATGATGGAAAAGAAGACCACAGTGGGATGCAAAATGCAGAGGGAAACCTGTTCTGACACTGATGCTGGAGAAGTTGCCTTAAAACTCTGGACCTGATTTTCCTCATCTATCCAGGGAGGGAGTGTGATAAGGTTCTTTTCTGAGTTCTTGGAAAATAATCACATTTATACATTCATACAGGAAAGCAATCAAGGCTTTGTAAGGTCTACTGTAGAGCATTAATAAGCCAGGCTAGGACTGTTTGAAAAAACAGTGAATGAACCAAAAGCACTTGAAATGCCTGGTATAATGCCTTAAAATCAATTTTATTTTCCCAAGTTTATGAGGTATTTGAAAAAATTATAGACTTTTGTGAGTTAATCCCAATATAACTTAACGTAAATGCTCCCCCTGAAATCAGAGCAGCAAAATGTAATCTGGATTATTAAGTAATGACTTTAGTAGGGCTAAAATCACATGCAAGCTTTTAATAAGATTTTATCTTTTTTAACTTTTAAGTTCTTCAGTTGGAAAAGGTTTTCCTCTGGCCAATTTACTAGTGGACTCATTTGCATCCATCACTTTGCCTTGATTTAGCAGAGTATCTGGCTTATTCAGTCCCTTGGATCCCAAAGTTCTGTTTTCTGTTTAAAAACTCAGTTTCTTAGAATGCTGGAAGTCCTGAGGGTATCAGATTAGAAGAGGGACTGTGAGTCACTGTCACTAAGAAACTTCCTTAGTCTATAGTCCACAAATTGTATGGTCACTGCAATTGTTATTAGTTTGACTATCACCAGCAGCTGCTAGCTAGCCTGTCCTCGGTGTGTCCATAGGCCCTACCAGATTCAACTGTCCTTTCTCCAGACAAGGCGTTTGCACAGTGAAGACATAATTTTCAAATAAAAAGGAGCACTGGGTATTGGCAATACTATTTTTACTGAAAATCTGGGGTTGCACAAATAGTTCTTTAGAACATAAAACTAAATGGATTTATACGTACATTCAGCATTTGTAAGAGGCAGTACAAAAGTGTGTTCTGCTTCTACATGATATAAATTGCATAAAATACCATGATTTAAACAATAGTCTATTATCTATTCCATGAGATACATCTTACTCAGAATGTCTGATGTTTCCCACGATAAAGGGAAAACATGCAGTTTATATGGGCAGTTGAGTTTCATCCTCTTAATTCATTTTAGTGATGGTGGGAAGATTTAGGGATAATCCTTTCATCAAAGAAGTAGAAGAAAAAGTTACAGGACCGTTCTGAACTCATCAAAAATGAAATTAGGCACGTGTGCTTCAGCAACCTAAAATAATAAAATGAGTTAAATTATTTATAGTGTTAAGAACACATGCAAAATTTCCCATATGAAAACTAAAGAAATGATATCCTTCAGAGCAGGGGGAATCCCAGGGAGTACTGGCCTCAAGGGGTAGGCCACACATTGAGGCCACACTTCTGTTCCTGGTGTTCTCCACCCTGGGGTCTATTTTCTTGGCACTGCTGACATCAGGATGCTGCCCAGCTCCTGCCTGCCAACCTGAACTTTTAAAGGCACTTTGATCTGGGAGGAAGTACTAAGAGGTAATATCTCCAGGAAGATCAGGATAGTCTGGCAAGTGACCAAGCCAGAGGGGGATGACAAGTCGTCTCCCATAGGCCCCCATTCCTTAGCTGTTCTTAGGGGAAACCCTGAGGGGGAAATAGGATGGGTGTAGAGCTAGGCACTCTCCAAGTGCTGAAAATTAGTATTTTTAAAGAGCAGTGCTTAATTTTTTTTTAAATTATAAAGGTATTAACTGCTAATTAGAGGAAATGTAACAAATGCAGGAGTATAAGACAGAATCTGATCTCAATCCCTTAAACTAAACTGGTAATTATTTTGTATTAGAGGCCCAGTGCATGAAATTCATGCACGGGTAGGGGGGTGTCCTTCAGCCCAGGCTGCTCCCTCTCCAATCTGGGGCTCCTTGAGGAATGTCCAATTGTCCGTTTAGGCCTAGACATCTCTCTCACAATCCAGGACTGCTGGCTCCCAATTGCTCACCTGCCTGCCTTCCTGATTGCCCTTAACCACTTCTGCCTGCCAGCCTAATCACCCCCTAACCACTTCCCTGCCAGCATGATTGATGTCTAACTGCTCCCCTGTCAGCCTGTTTGCCCCTAACTGTCCTCTCCTATGGGCCTGGTCACCTCTAACTGCCCTCTCCTGCAGGCCTGATCACCCACAACTGCCCTCCCTTTCAGACCTGGTCCCTGACAACTGCCCTCCCCTGCTGGCCATCTTGTGTCCACACGGAGGCAGGATCTTTTGACCACATGGGGACAGTCATCTTGTGTGTTGGAGTGATGGTCAATCTGCATATTACTCTTTTATTAGATAGGATAGAGGCCTGGGGCATGGGTAGGGGCCAGCTGGTTTGCCCTGAAGGGCATCCTGGATCAGGGTGGGTGTTCCCTTGGTGTGTGGAGTGGCCTGGGCAAGGGGCCTGTGATGGTTTGCAGGCTGGCCACATGCCCCCCGGTGACCCAAATGGAGGCCCTGGTATCTGGGATTTACTTATCTTCTATAATTGAAACTTGTAGCCTGGAGCAGAGCCCTGGGATAGCTAGGGTGTGCAGAAAGCTTGGCTTACTCCATTGCCGGGGGCAACCTAAGCTTTCCTCCTGCTCTCTGTGTGGCCATAGCCATCTTGGTTGGGTTAATTTGCATACTTGCTCTGATAGGCTGGTGGGCATGGCTTGTGGGTATAGCAGAGGTATGGTCAATTTGCATATTACTCTTTTATTAGACAGGATTGCATTCTTCCAGATTACACAACACACACACACTTAGGAAAAACAATTCTTAAAAGGTAAAAAGAGGTGTGTCATTTTTGGAACAGTGGTCATATGTAACTTTAGTTGTGGCATGAACTTAACCTGGTTATGTGGAGAGAACACACCACACCTGGATTCTCTACCCTGGCACTGAAGGACTTTTCTCCAGGACTGCACTTCTCACCTCCTGAACTGGGGAAGCTGCTGCCAGGGGTATGGTAGACATTCTGTCTCCTTGTGAAGCTTTTAGCATGGTGGAAAAGGAAGGATGTCTTAGAGCTATGGGCAGAGCAGTGGTGAGGGGACAGGCATCCCCTGAGAATGAGCTACTGGACTTCACTCCTAAGAGTTGGGGCCACTCAATATCACTTTTTTACAAAAAGGGCATAATGCTCTTCTTTATTTATCACTTACCCTCCTGGGTAGTTTTGTGTACCGAACATAATCCTCCAGGAACAGAAGGGCACCCACAACATCTGCAGGCATTTCAGGGACCTTCTGGCTGTAACAGAACACTCTGGATTGATTAACTGCATTGCACATGGGAGACCTCCCGTCAGATACTGAAATATGAACTCAACGAAAGATTACTAAATGCAGTTAAAGAAGAAATACCTACAAAAACACCTCAATTCATATCAAGTCATTATCCTGCTTGCCTGTCTTCATAGTATAGCGTAGAGGATACACTCTGTGGTTCACATGGACCTGGCCGTCTGGATTCACCCCTTGGTATCCCTTAGCACTTCATGGTTCAAAGATTGGCAGGCCCCTGAACAGGCCACATTTCCCCATGCCCTCCAGCCTCTACAGCTACCTTCTCTCTGCATGTTTATCTGAAAGTAAACTTCTAGACATCTTTCCAGTCCCAGCATAGGTACTTCCTCCTCGGCACAGTCCGCCCTGTTCCTCTGGGCAGATGGCCTCTCAGCGTGCCTGATATCTCCCCCGAACCCCTTACATTTTCAGTTGTTCATTTGCTGTTTTTCCCGAGGGCCTGGTTCATGTCTCACTGTTCTGTCTCTAGTACCTGGGACTGTGCCTGGACCAGTACTGTATATTTGAAGGTGGCAAGTAAATACGGCATCTTGTCATTTTCCTCATGGATCCCACTCATGTACTCATTCACACAGTTAAAGTGCCAGCCACTCTCTAGAGTGAGAATGCAGCAGAATGCATGATGGTCTACTGGTGCAATTTACATTACTTTTATCAATACGAGTCTTTAGGTATGAGAACTATTTCCAATTTCTGTACAGATTGGCATTTTCTAAATAATGCTATGGAAATGGATTACCGATGTATTTCTCTAACGTTTTGCTTTGAAAAGAACGTTTAAGATGTTTGCAACTGGAAAAGTTCCCACTGCTCTCAAGCTTTCAGGTGTAGCCAGGGCTACATTTATATTTGCCCTGCTTGGGACCAGGGAAGGAAGGCATCTCAATACATCTCAAGTCCCTATGCCACTTCACTGAAATCCTGAGCTGCAGCTTGACCCCTGTCCTGGTGATCTCTCCCAGGTTGCCAGGAACACATCAGACTAGAGCCATACTAATTCCTTTGTAGTCATTAGCAAAGAAGAAACAGAGGTGGACCCGCCAACTGCTGACAAGGGGCGCACTATGACTCGGGGTGGGCGGATGTGGAGGTGATTGGAAACCACTGCCCTGGTGCCACCTGAACGAGTCCTTGGCCTCCTCTCCTCTCCTCCTGGCACTGAGATGTATCAGATTTTTGGGGCCTGCTACTTTCCTTTGCAATTGCCTTTATTTTGTGATTGTGACAATTTCATTATTGAGATTTCCCCATCCTTCCAAGTGCTCTTCTATTTTTTAATTGTTAAAAAATAAATTTGCTCTTTAAAAATGGCTGGCCACATGTCCTATAAAAATATCTAGAGTTGTTCTAACCATGAAATAAGACCGGAGAGGCCTGGTTGAGGCCCACGGAGAAAAGTTGGCAGGATTTATAATGAATATAAAATCAGCCACTAGTATACAGTGGATGTCAAGGACCGAGTACTACTGCGATTCTAGGTGCACTGAGGACCTGGAATGAAGGGGGTGTGATAACCCGTCCACCCTAAGAGAAGAGCTGTATTTGGAATCTGGGAAAACACATTTTAAGATGGCCAAACTAGGAACAAACTAGATCTCCCGGGGTTTGGGGGGTGGGGGGGGGTCACCAGTATGTCAGGAACAGATGGACGGGCTTACCCAAAGAAAGACAAGACCTAAGGCAGTGACAGTAACAACTTGTGGTGATGCTGCAAAGGAAGGAGACTGCCTTATTCTGTCTAATTCCAAAGGGTAGGAGAAGGCCCAGTAAATGACGTTTCCTGAGATGGGCTGGCATTTTCCACTGATTGTGTACAATCAGGAACCTTTTAATGATGAGAATGACTCTATCAGTGTCTGGCATTGCCTTGAGAGGTAATGAGTGCCTCATCGAAGGGGAGGCGGGAAGACTACCTGCCAGGACACTTGAGAGCTGACTCATGCCTGTGGCAGGAGGCAAATAAAATGGCCTCTGAAATGACATCCGATCAACAGAGAGCGGGGAAGACCATCCTCATTGTCTTTAAGTCACACTGACACAAGTGGCCAGGTGGTTTTCTTCCAGGTTTTGAATGTCTGATGTGACAGAATTTCAGTTAGCTGGGATGAGCTGTTAGGGTACCAGAGAAGGAGGCTCAGGACCCAGCATCTCACACAAATAACTTTTTGGGGAGGGGGAAGAATGAAAGGTTTATAAGCTTTGTATTCAATAGGAAATGGGGTGTGATTTCTGTCCCATTACACACTGGGGCTTGAGCTGTGTCCAGCATCTGACAGAGATGCTCCGTTTCCCACCGCAGGTGTGGAGCTGTCCCTGTCTGTGGCCCAGCCAGAGCACGCAGGAGCTTGAGGTCTGAGAGAGGCATCCCCACACTAATCATGGTCATGACTCATTCATGCACATCCCTGTGAGTGTACCTAGGGTGCGCCCCAGGCAGGGCAACTGAGGAGAGGCTCACCTTGATTTCCTTGAAACAAGATGTGCCCTGACTTGCTTTACTGAGCAGGCCGTGCAGCCCATCCCCACCTGCCTGGCGAGGTACGAAGAGGAACTTGGTATGCCAGGGAATGCCCCTCCTGTACGGATCCTATGCACTCCTGACCTACATACCTGGTACACTGCTCCACTGTGGAGCGGATGAACTGGCCAATCAGCGCCAGGAACTGTTCCGTGTACCTCGAATGAAACTGCTTCAGCAGGGTGAGCAGCCCCAGGACCAGCGGTGGCCAGTCCACAGGATCGGCAGGTTTTCGGCAGACCATTCCTGCAAGGAACCACAGACCACCAGTTATATCACCAGGCCGAGGGCTGGTCTCTGGCGATGTCCATTCAGTAGGGATGCTCCTGAATGTCAGCACGTCTGGGCCACATTTTGGAAGGAATAATAACCCTGGACTGCATTTTGAATTAGACCCGGGGTTGGTGAAGGCGGCTTGTGTTCTGAAGGATTCAACACGATACAACAATTACTCAGTTTGACAATTACCATCACTCTGTCTTTTGGATTATATAATTACAGCACGCGATTGTAGAAAAATTTAAAGATATAAAAAGTATAAATGAGCCTGGCTGATGTGGCTCAGTAGTGGTTGAGTATCAACCGATGAACCAGGAGGTCACAGTTCAACTCCCAGTCAGGGCACATGCCTGGGTTGTAGGCTCAATCCCAGTAGGTGCGTGCAAGAGGCAGAGCCATATCAGCTGCATAGACTTTACAGAAAGGAGAGAAGTTAAGGCCCCACACATTTTACAAGTTGAATAATTAATCACTGGAAATAAAGGTGGACTACGGTAGGTTGATATGAAATCCACTGTCCCCATTTCATGGAGGGGCATTAAGTTTCAGAGGCCCAAAGAGATGGATTTTATACTAGTAAACATACATTTAATTAAGAAAATATCTCATATGTGACATAGTATTCTATACAAAGAGTTGTTTTGTTAGTTATTGATCTATTGGTATCGTTACTTATTGCAAATAATATATCATCTCATACCTAAGTTTTTGTTGTACTGAAGTTTTGGCAATTGAGCGATCAGAAATAGAAAGTTGACAATGGGGAAATAGGGTAGGCGCTTGGTTGTTATGTATATCTGAAAAGAGAAAGGTACAAAAAATGGATGTTTTTCCACACTGCACAATACTGCAGAACACATTTACAAATGGAAGCGTTCCTTTCTATTTCAATTTGCTTTTCAGACACCTAAAACTAGGATGTTCCATTAATTTGCTGTCTTCAGAGTTTATTTAACATCACTGGATCCCCGCAAACATAAATACCTAAATAACAACTAGCCCTCTGGGAAAGGAACAATTTTGCTGAGATTAACAGCTACTCCCCCCTCCTCATAATCCTCTGAATGCAATTAACAAAGGGAGGGAGGAAAAGAGTGATGAGCAAGAGTGGGTTGGGAAGGAAAGCAAATACAACAGTCAAGGCAAAGCTGGAGGGAAAAAGGGAGGGGCGCGGGCGGGTGGGGAGGCAGAAGGAAGGGAAGCTCCACATGGCCACAAGTGGCAGGACACGGGCAAAAAGCAAGCAGATGTCTCCTGTCATTTGCTGTGCCCTGGGAAGTGTTACAGAGCAGTCTCCCTCCCAGTCCACCTGCCAGGAGGTAGCTACTTCGCCATCTCCCTCTCCCCAGCAGTCTGGCTAGGGAGCAGGACTCTGCTTAGACTGCCTGGCCCCACCCTAGCTAGAGAGGAGTCCGGGACATGATCCACTTTTGAGCCTCAGGTTCTCACCCAACAATGGCATGTTTCATAGAACTGCTGTGAGACCGAGATCAACCTGGCCAAGATCCATGGGGACGGGGAACATGATCTGCCTCTGAGCCTTGGGCTCCTCACCAAACAATGACACATTTCAGTGCTTGGCTCGTTGTAAGTACTCAAAAATGGTGAGCTGCTATTTAGGTTCATAATCTTTTAACCAAAAAAACCAGGGGATTATACAGATTTCAAAATTTCACACATTATAGATTTTACAAAGGTAATATAGGGCTAGATAAAACCCTATAATCAAACTCATCAGAACATGAACATTCACAGGAACAAGTGTTACCATCAAAGGAGATTGATAATGTTTTTGTGAAAAAAACGTCCAGTTCTCAGAGGACTTCGGAGGTCAGAATTGCAGGAAAGTTTGGAGCCCCATATTACAACTGTGATTATTATCAAACATAAAGGGAAACATCGTTGGCCAGGAAGGTTCAATGCTACCATTTGGTTGCAATTCAAGTATTAAACCCTGGCCAAACCTAAAAGGAATCTCTTACAGAGTCCATATTGCTTTTTAAGGAGCTCTGACAAACCACTGTATCATTTGAGTCCCTCAGCCAGAGTCAGGCAGGGAAGGTGTGAGCAAACCCTCCTGTTACCTGTGGGAAAAAGGAGCTCAGAGGAGCAGGGACTTGGGCAGAGGGAGATGTTGGGATCTGAACCCAGGTTCTCCCAGGATTTTAGCCCAGTGATCTGCTACCCCGGCCAAAGTGCCTCTGTGGACCACGCTGTCTCCCACCACACCATTTTATATTTTAATCATCAACCTTATTCAGTGGGTTGTGAATGCCAGCGGCCTCCAGGTAGGCTGTGATTTCATACAAGAGTGTGTTATCTTCTTTGGGGTAAGGAAGAGAGGGGTCCTGGTAGTGGGCTTCGATGTCTGCTAAGAGAGCCCTGCGTGGAAGAAACACAAAGCAGTGATACATGTTAGAGACTCATGGAATTTTACAACAGTTAGTACAGACGAGGATGTAATCTCTCAGGCCTCAGTGTCCTCATCTGGAAATGAGGACTGATTCTTCTCATTTTCCAGTGCCAGGGCTGCGACTGAGTATACGTGAAAAATTTAACCTTAAATTGCTTGATCTTCTGGAATTAACCGAGATCAAATGCTTTCACCACTCAAGTTTTATGAACTGACTGAACTTTTGGACTAAGAAGCATGAATTACCGATCTTAACACGTTGCGGACAGGTCATGAGAATTCTCATGTTTTCTTTTCTAAGGCTTGTGGCCAATCATACTTTAAAAAGATATTAGCTTGTAAGAACATGTAATAAATAACTTCAAAATGCAATGGGTATTTAATTTTAAAGCATGCCTTTAATATTTATGTAAAATGTTTTTTGTGCTCGTTCAATAGAAACTTATCTGGTCACTGGGTAAAGCTAGCAATAAAACCACTGGTCTGCCATGTGTTAAGTAGGAAGCTTCAAATGAGAACAGGTTGCTGGGAGGAGGATGACTGTACCCAGGATGCGTGCCCAGAGTCATACCTAGCAAAGAAAACACTTCTAATTGCCCACAGGATGCTCAGTGATTCAGTCCTATGGAAAGCCAAGTGGTAGCAGTTGGCCCTCAAGCAATAAGGACCCCCTTGTGCATCGGAAACCCATGTATAATTTCTGGTTCCTCAAAACCTAAAAACTAATAGCTTACTGTTGACCAGAAATCTTACTGATTGCATACACACTGATTAACACATTTTTTATGTTGTATATTATATACTGTATTCTTCAAGTAAACTAGAGAAAAGTGTTAAAAAAGTCATAAGAGAAAAAACACATATAGTATTTATTGGGAAAAAAAATCTACATTATAAGTGGATCCAAACAATTCAAACCCATGGTGTTCAGAGGCCAACTGTAATTGTTTTCTCAATCTGTGCAAGTATCTAGTACGGTATCTGGTATGAATTAAGTGATCAATATTTGTTGGCTGAGGAAATGAATCCATCAAGACACACACACACACACACACACACACACCAAGGGACAATACTGAGGAAACAGATTTGTTATTCATGGGAAGGCAGCCTATTCATCCAGAGAACTTTCTTACCCAAAAAGAACTTAAAAGAGTAGGTACTGAAGAATCTGGCTCTTTCAAATGCTGGCACTTACTTATTGAGATTTTCCAGGGCGGCTGCCAGATGTTTGGAGTCAAATCGACAAGAGTAATTTAATTCGTTGGCAATCTGTTGTCTCAGAATCTGCATCTGCCCAACCTGTGAACAAGCGAGAGAAAGAACATGTAGGGCAGGTCGGCATCTCAGAGCGAGGTAAGGAGGCAAACACCAAGACAACTTCTCCCTGGAGGATCACATGTTCTACCAAAAAATGTAGGGACTGCCCGGATTGGCTCCGTGCTGAGAGCAATGTCACCCCCCGATGGAGCATGAGAGCCCATGCCAGAAATGCAGGATGGACTCCAGTGTGCTGACCCCAGGGTCTAGAATTTTACAAAGGGGTCCAGTGATGCTCAGTGTTCATATGTCAAAGGTGTCTGTTTTGGAGCTCTATGTTTGCTCTTTGGGAATAAGTTCTCCAAGTTTAGTAGCTGCTAGGAGCAGCCCTACCTTTTATTTGTTCTCATCTAAACAAGTGCTAAGGATGCCATTTCCCTCAGATACTCTCAAACTTGGTGAATATATGTTCCACATCACTCAGGAATAAGCATCATGTAATAATCTGTGTTAAAAAATAATAATCCACATAAAATCTACCAAGAAAGTCCCCTAACGATGCTCTCCCCTCATCTGGGGACCTTAACCTCGTTTTTGTACCTTGAACCCCTATTGGGATCTGGTGAAGCACAACAACCCTGTCTCAGAATAAATCTTCCATGTGTACAAAACAAAGCATATAGGATCACAGGAGCCAATTGTAACAAAAGGTAATTATCAGACTATTAAAAACAGACTTATGATACAGTTATGTCAGCACAGTACATCAACCACTGCAATTCCCAAGAAACAATGAGAATAGATGACCCTGGACATGTCTATGTTAGGTGATAGAAACTTCTCTGGGATCTGGTTTGAGTTAGATTTCAGCCTGCTCCCATAAACTTGCTGGCATCACAAAGACAAGAGTATAACTTTCTGTGCCAGTAAATTTCTCATGTTCCATTCTAGGAAAGGTATTCCTAAGCGGTTAGTGATGGGGAGCGGAGGGGCAGGAGGGGAGGCTGTTTTACAAAACCAGCAACAACAAAGGGAAATGAACACATTTACTAGTTGTTGGGACCACAGAAAAATTAAGAAAGAGAGTGGCCTTCTCTACAAACAAAAAGACAAGTTATCATTTAGATAAAGAAAGCTTATAACAGTTACAGTGTTAAATGACCTCAAATGTATTACTTTTGACCATTATTTTTACCAGACTATCATTCTACTTGGGTCAGGGAAATAAAGGCCTATGTACAAAATGCTACTTATAAGTAAGAAACCATTTTTTATAGAAAAATATTATTTTAAAGCCAGAATAGGGCAAGGCAAGAAAATAGTGGGTACTCTCAAGCCACTTAAAAATGTGCCTTGAGCCGAAACCGGTTTGGCTCAGTGGATGGAGTGCCGGCCTACAGACTGAAAGGTCCCAGGTTCGATTCTGGTCCAGGGCATGTATCTTGGTTGCGGGCACATCTCCAGAAGGGGGCGTGCAGGAGGCAGCTGATCTATGTCTCTCTGATCGATGTTTCTAACTCTCTATCCCTCTCCCTTCCTCTCTGTAAAAAAATCAATAAAATTTATTTTTAAAAAAATGTGCCTACAACCTTGTATTTGGCTCATCTAATTCCTTGCTTAACTCCAGATGCTCTATGTCAACGGTTCCCTAAAAAGTACCAATCTAGAAATGGAAACAACGTCATCTTAACATAACTTGTTCTCATTTAAAGCACACTGAGTATCAGTGACCAGCACTTTTTCTTTTTTGTGCTTACTTACTCCAAGTTTCTCATACAACACTGGAGTCCCTTCTATCCATTTACTAGGAATTGCCTATTGAGAGGCATTTGGATTATCGCTTTTCCCATGAGTTCTCTAGAAATATAGCAGCCACTAGCCACCTATGGCTATTTAAACTGATTAAAATGAAATAAAATTAAAGGTTCGGGTTCCTTGGTCCCCCAAGGCACGTTTTAGCTGCTCAACATCAACACGTGGCTAGTTGCTAAGGCCACTATTGAATAGCAGATTATTTCCAAAGTGACAAACTTGTCCTTGCGGGTTTAGACAAAGGTCACTAGGACACAATACTTGGCTACTGCAGAAGCACCAGCAATGACCACAAACCGTGGTCCATAACAAACAGTGGCCTTCGAAATGCCTGTCCACCAAGCAGAAAACATCCAAGCCTTCCCCGAGAACTTGAGAACCTGACACCTCCCTCGGCTCCCACAGAGGGAGACTGAGACCCGTCCGACCTCAGGCCACTCCTCACTCTGCCCAGGTTTTCCTGTGGTTAAAAATTTGGCCCGAGAAGCTCTCAGTATCTGAAAGTCACCTGGTGCTGGAATGTCAGGCTTCATAACAGGAGAACAAAGCTCCTAGTGTTGTCTATTCGGTTTGTTTCTAAATAAATTACACACACACACATATTCACACCCCTCACTGAAATGATGGGAAATACATTGTGAATTTGGCCAAAACAACGAGTATTGATTCAATGAGCAACTTCTGTCACTGGAAACAAGAAAATGGAACTTTTGCAAGTTCCTATGGCATTCTAGACTTTTCCTTTGGTACAGGACACTTTTAGCCAGTTTTCCCGCAGGAAATCTAGTAGACAGACTGTCAGTAGGTATTCTGAGGAGATAGGTAGCGTTTCTTTTAATTTTGTGTCACCCAACGACTGGCGATGCTTTGTATATAACGAGTGCCAGGAAACGGCTGTCAAATGTCTTGGGTCATCAAGCGACAAGAGAAGGACACTGGGAAGATACAGAGCATCCGTCACAGTGTCAGGCAGAGCAGGGAATGGACTCTACAAGTTGATTTCCACCCAGTAAATTAATCTCCTCACTTCACTTTCTTGTTCATTTCCAGGGACACAGTGTCCTGTTTGCAGTGTAAGGACAATTTATGCCCCAGAGAACCTGGCTTTTAACATCTAGGCAGTCAGAGGGAAAGGAGATAAATGATCTGTAACCTGACAGAACAGACACGGAATGGACATTTTTGTGAGATGGATTATTAATTTCCCATTTCCTGTGTGAAAGCACTTCTTGCCAAAAGGCACTTCAGAAAGAAACAGATTCCTTGAGCAAAAAGAAAACCATAGGCCAATGAAAAGCATAGTCCAGAACAGCTCCAAGAGAGGAAAATAGACAAATAACTTATAGAAATAATGACAAACTGAAGGTTTTTTTTCATTTCCTTGTGTCTTTTAAAAAATATATATATTTTATTGATATTTTACAGAGAGGAAGGGAGAGAGATAGCTAGAAACATCGATGAGAGAGAGATTGATCAGCCGCTTCCTGCACGCCCCCTATTGGGGAATGTGCCCACAACAAAGATATATGCCCTTGACCGGAATCGAACCTGGGACCTTTTAGTCCGCAGGCCGATGCTCTATCCACTAAGCCAAACCAAGTTTTGGCTATTTTTGTTTTAATGACAAAAAAAAAAAGTAGCTTTCTTTGAGGAACAAAATTATAAGAAATTAATAACTAAACAAACAAAAAATAACCCTCCACAGCATTATCATCCTTTCTTCCACAACATACCTTCATTATAGCCTCGAGATAAGCTGTCCAAATCTTCTGTGTTTTGGCAATGGCGGAAAAATAAATTTTATTCGAATTTGCTGAAAGGTTAAAATATAATTTTCTATTTAGTGAATTTGAAAAGATTACAGTGTTATCTGCACCTCAGACTAGTTTCAGAACACTTACCTACAATGCTTTTGAGGGGGCTGACAGCGTTCATGAGAGTTTTTAAAGTATCCTGAATAGTTTTGTCTTTCATGATAATTTTCTGAAACATACTGAGGAAATTCTAGAACAAGAAGAAGGCAAAATCAAAGAACCAAATATAATGATTAAGATGAGCAAGTACTCTAGTTAACTAAATGTTTAGTAGCACACAGACTGAACTATGTCACACCATGCTGGAACGAGGGTCACGGGAAGCAGCCACTTCTGGTTTCTATCAGAAACACCCACTTTTGGGAGGAGCTAGTTGTTGGTTTCAATTAGAAAAAGCCTTATCTTCCCAAGATGGAACTCACAAAAACCATCTGCCCGCAAAAATACTATGCTGGCTGCAAAATTCTAGTTGATTTTCATCCTTCCATACCTACTGGAGTCTCATATATATGTCAGTACGGGAAAGGATGAAAGAAAAGTCGAGTGGCCTGCTTCCATCTTGCCAAGGGTAGCAGAAAACACGTAGAAAGGCCAGAGCTCACCTGGAGCTCCTTTACGATCATAAAGCACAGCAGCCTGTCCAACCCATTCAGCCCGAAGGTCCCCAGTGTGGTCTGGATTTCTGAGAAGAGGCGGCTGCTGGTTACTTCTTGGTGAGTTTTCATATCATACCAGGTGTTCAGCTGGTCAATGTGACACGTCATTCTACAACACAAAGCACACCCAAAACCCAGAAGCAGCTGAGGGGTAGAGATGGGGGACTCAACGGCTTTGGGGCATCAGACATGAAAAACAGCAGGGACATAGCTCGTGCTGAATAACCTCTGCATCCAGGCACCCAGTGTATGCACCTTCATGGTGATGCCCGAGGGACCAGGGCAGCATACTACATTGCACCCACTTTTCCTGCCCTGCTATGTCGCTGGTTGGGCTGTTGCTTGGAGTCATGCCAAGAGGACAAGGTTAGACTTGGGTGTCAGGCTGGAGAACTTTAGGGCCCAGGTGTCTCTCCATGGAGTCTTCTTTTAAATTTCCAGAAACTGGGGACAGGTCATGTGTTATTTCCACTCTGGTAAGACAGAAACTTTGAATCCTATGTAACACTTGAGAGTACAATGACAAGCATTTTCTCTTTTCTCCCAGTTCTTGTAGCAATAATGCCTCCGTTTAGACTCAGGAGTGTGACCATGAATATAAGCAGGCGACAGAATTTGCTGGCACTGCTTCCAGCCAGGTGCTGGGCTAAGCTCCTCTGCGTGCTCTCCTTTTCTTCCTTATGACTGGAAGTGGCCCTTTCTTTACAGGTGAGATAACTGAGGCTCAGAGAGCACTGATTTCAACACCACACTCTCAACCACCATTTTAATGGTTCCAAATGTGGGGTCGGGACCTTGACACTGGTAGACTATGTTTTAAGCAAGTGGCCAAGCCCACTCCTGGGGAGTCTGACTGGGCAGGTCTCGCATGGATTCCCAGCCCCTAAAATTTCACACTCCACACATGACATGCCCAATTCTAAGAACCAGAATACGACTTAACTGAAATGGAACTGGGAGTTAGTAAGAGCTGTGAGGGCTGTGAGATGTACTTTGGAAGAAAATGAGAAGAGCGAGAGATTTCCAAAACTGCATACAGAAACCTTTCAGGCTTTGAGGTTGCCCTCCTTTGCCCAGTGCTGGCACTCTGTGTCACTCACGAGGCTCCCAGCACTGATGACAAAGTCAACATTTGACACGAAAGCCCCTATCATGCTTAAACCCTCTGTAGCTATTAGTGTGGCATTAGAGAATAGTTTTCTAGAAAGGATTCCGTGATCAACTTGTGGGCACCCAAGAAAGGAGGAGCTACAGAAGGTTTGGATCAATTACTCTGAGACAACACTCATTTCCGATGGAACATTTGGATGAAGTTTACGTATTAAAAAGGGCAGTTTTGACTGCCTAAGTTTTTGTGACTCTATATCACTGCATGCAAACCTATGTCCTATGTGGTCTGCCCTAGAATGCCATAGGACTTACAAGCTGGGTTCCTGGTGTGTATTCTGGGTCCACCATTTACTAACTCTGTGATTTTGGGCAAGTGACTTATCTTTTCTGTGCTTCAGTCACTTCATTTTTAAAATGGAAAGAGTAACAGAGCCTACCTCATAAGACTCTTGTAACGAATAAGTGAAAGAACGCAGATCATGTTCTGGGAAGAGAGCACCAGGTAAGTGCTCAAGAAAAGGGTTAGTTCTTGCTATCAAAGGTGCCTTGCTGTGGGCTAAGAAACAAGGGGATCATCTTAAAAGGCCATGATATGAACCGACAAGTATAAGATCCTGTGACTGGAGTGTGAGTGTGTGTGTGTGTGTGTATGTGTGAGCGCGCATGTGCACGAGCACCAAAGCTACTAGGTACAGATAAGCAATTTGTAATTTAAAAAATAATTTGATATATTGGGATGTTTGCTGGTCCAAGCAAGTAGAATGTTAAATGGTGAGCGAAGAGGATCATAGGTGGCCAAACAAACCTTAGGGTTGTTTTGATCTCTATTTCTTTGGACTGAGGAAAATACATAATCTCAAAAAGCAAATTTCAATAAGCAAAACTGTGACCCGAGTATATGCAATACATGTGTAGACTTGGATCGTCCATGGTGTTCAGGGCTAGTGGAGTTCAGATGCACCTACTTTGGGTCTGTGATCCGTAAGATTTCTCTGCAGAGCCGACCGATAAATGTCACAGACTCATCCACAGGGGTAAACTTTGGTATTGGAATATGAGTGGACTGGTACATACTTTGCCAATCTTGAATCTAGAAAAAAAAATGAATATTTGGTACATCTCTGACCAGGTAACCTAGGTATGCTTTCCCCGCATAATTTTATAAGGATAACGTTACATAAAGAGCGACAATGAGTGCTCCTTAGTTTAAAAAATTGTGTGAATAGTCATTCCAAAATGCCATATATAACATTTATTAAAAAAGAAACAATTTGAGAAAGTAAGACGAATGAGGAATTTCTGGCTTTTAGCTCAATGACCTACTATGTGTCAATGTAATAATAAAAATCCAAAATATCATAAGGGTGGAAGATACTTAATGTTTCAATGCATGAATCATCAATTCCCTACTTGAAGCACACAGAGTAGCTCCTTGCTAACTCTAAAATCTAACTTCTCAGCTGTGATACTTAAGAATTTGGTACTCAAATAACCCAATCAAAAAATAGGCAAAGGACTTGTGTAGACATTTCTTCAAGAAAGATATAGAAATTGCCAAAAAACACAGCTGGTAGAAATAAAAATGGTGCTGGTAAATAGCTTGTTGGTTCATCGATAAGCTACACACAGAATTACTATATGGCCCAGCAATTCCACTCTCAGGTATATACTCTGATCAAACCCAACTAACCCCTAAGTCTTCTGAATTCTCGATCACTTGAGTTATAACAATGACAACAAATGGATTCATTCTGCAACCATTAGTCATGTTTTCTTCGTAGGACAGTGAACTCTCAGAGGTCAGGTATCATATAAACTTTGAAACCCTCATAGCTCCTGAAAGTACTCTGAAGGTATTTGTGACTTTCTTGTGCTTACTGATTTTTAGTCACTATTTAAATAAACTTTCCTGTTGGCATTTCTGAGGTCTAGAGTATGTATTTTAAAAGTCAGAAATAACAAACAGTCAAGAATTTCAAAATGCACTTAGATACCTTTGTTCTTAAGAAGTTATTACACTCCTGCTCGACGTTGTAATTTATGATACGAGATACTTCTTCCTGCCAGATCTTCAGAGCATAAATGTTGACATAGTCCTGTATGTATTCAAAAGAACGGTGAAATCCATCCATGGTCGCTCCCAACTCTTTCAGCTTGGGCATCAACTCACTTGGCTGTGCAAAGGGGAAACACAAATTCTATCATAGTGCAGGAAACGGTCAGCTACTAATATCCACACTGGATTTTAAGTGATCCCCTAAGACAGTGGTCAGCAAACTCATTAGTCAACAGAGTGACAAACCATGGCTTCCGAGCCGCAGTCTGCCGACCACTGCCCTAAGAGACCACACTGATAGTTCAAGACAGCCTTGGAAATACT
This sequence comes from Lasiurus cinereus, assembly GCA_011751065.1. Classification (NCBI taxonomy): domain Eukaryota; kingdom Metazoa; phylum Chordata; class Mammalia; order Chiroptera; family Vespertilionidae; genus Lasiurus; species Lasiurus cinereus. The sequence continues at coordinate 19,367,601 of JAAGEH010000040.1, forward strand.
CATTTCCTATTCATCTAGGATGAGAGAAAACCAAGGTCCAACATTCAGCAAGGAATAGATTTCATTCTGGGAAGAAAGCCTCATACAAAAGAATATGAAAACTTAATGCTGATTTCTTATACATCATTTGATGAGTATATCTATCTTAAAACACTTGAACTATTTTAAATTGAATTTCCTAATGTGAAATGTACCCTATATAAAAATTTCAGGCCTATTTCTTTTTCTCCTGAGAAAAATTACCATATTCTTCAATACACTGAACAAAATAAAAACTTACTTCCTACCTGGTTTATGATTAAGCTCAGTATCTAGAAGAAGTAACTCTGAATGACAAACATCAGTTCAATTCTTAAATTAGGGGATCAACCCTGGCTGGTGGTGGAGTTGTTTGGATCATCGTCCCATACACAAAAGGTTGCAAGTGTGATCCTTGGTTGGTGTATGGGAGGCAACTGATTGATGTTTCCCTCTCATCTTATGGCCTCTTTTCCCCTCGCTTTTTTTCTCTCTCCCTTTCTTTCCCTCTAAAATCAGTAAAAACATATCCTCAGGTGAAGATTAAAAAAATAGTAGGTAAAGAAAAACAGTACCTATTTTAGGAAGGATTTTTTCATAATATGAATAAGATGACCATATCAGATCAAAAAGCACATCTACTGATGTATTGAAAATCAGCTATCAGATATGTATTAGGAGGAAAGGTCTTGTTCACAATAGTTAAAAGTGAGGTTCTAGTCCATTTTTTCAAACTGAATAAATAGACAGCAAGAGAAAGGACAGACGAAGTTTGGTTAACTGGTACCTTGGCTCGAGGGTTGAAGATCAAACCCCGATGAAGAGCAAAAGCAACACGTTTAACGAGCTCTTTCCTTATCCCGTCTTCCAGCAATTGCTTGGGATCCACCTGAGTGCAAATCAAAGAGCAATAAATGGCAGTGAGAAAAAGCCGAGCCCAAAGTCCAGAGGAAAGAACTTGCAGTGGAATGCTTTCCACCTCTTTTCTAAAGGACTGGGACTCATTCCCTTCCTGTCCCACTGTGATCTTGTTCCATAGGACAGAATTATCAGGCCTGTCAGCTCTTTAGGATCCAGTTTATCTCAGGAAAACTCATGATGATAACTTTACAAGATGACATTTCAAAGGTGGTGGGTGAGTATGGAAAGTTTCAAGTTGCCTCACTTTTAATCCCTTCATTACAAGTTAAATTTCTTTTTCCTATCACCAGGAGGGGGCAGAATAACGAGTCTGCAATTGAAGTCAGTGCATTTTTCCTCTGGATGTTACCCAGAGCCTCGATAGCCATATGGGCAACGCTAGGTTTGGATGGATGCTCTGCAGATGGAACAATTCTCTCTCCTTTCAGCACTCTGGGAATGGTGTTGGAAATTAGGGAGATAAAATATGAAAGCAAATCTGTTCCCTAAGCTTATTTTGTTGATTCTTCTTTTCTGTAAAGAGAAAGCTTTTGTTATTCCCCAAAAGACAGTCTCCTATCAGATCCATAAACATTAAATAGCTTTACAGCATCCTTTGGATTCCTTGAGACTTGTTTCTGTTTTTAATCTGTAAAAAAGCATTATTTCAGAACATCATAAAGGTAATTGATGGGTTCCATCTGCATTTGGTTATGTCTAAACTTCAAGGAAGATAAATGCAATGAAAGTTGAAGAATTACAAAAGTCAGAAAACATGTTGCACAACAACATGGCTATGCAATCAGCAAAATTCAGACTGGGAGAGACTACTAGCTGAAGGTCTGGGTTCTTCAATAGAAAAAATAAAGAAACCTGGAGATTAAAAGACACACAAAATACATGATATATATTTTTTAAATGTAAGCTATAGCGTCGAGAGATTTACTTTTGGATAATAAAACTATAAACAGAATGACCGAAATTAGGTCAGAACACATGTGGGGGAAGATGGGGTGGGAGCTGGCTAAATTTTGTGTCTTGAGTGTTGGTGAAAATGAATGATATTTACCTTATAATAACCTATTAAGCTACACAACTGTTTCTGCAGATTTTAATATCTATGCTTTATTTTATCATAAAAAGGTAAATTATAAATAAATATAATCAATGAGAGTAAAATCAAAGAAATAACGTGAAGTTTTCAAAGAAATATTCCTCATAAGAACAGGTTTGATGAAAAGGAGTTCAACATTTTCAGGAATCTAAAGGTCTCCAATAGGTTTTCCTATTCTCATGGGATTTTCACTAATCTATGGCGTGTTCACAGCAGAGAAAAAGCCCCCTTTCGCACCTTGTTCCTCACTTTCTAACCTTTCCCCTCAAGTTAGCAACAGGTAACCATTTTCATATGGATCTTCCAGAACTTTCTCTATTCATTTACATACATAAATATTTGTCCTTAAATACATATTTAATTTCAAAAATCTAAATGGGATAACACACATACACGTGCGCACACACACACAGTTCTGCAATTCACTGTTTTCACTTTAATTACTGGAAATCTTCCAGTGGCAATTTCATTTTGAACGGCAGCAGGACCATTGACACAAGCACACCAGGATGTATTCAGTCAATCTCTTATCATTAAATACTATTTTGGGGGCTAAGTCTTACAATGTACACATACCTCTGTGTACATCTCACTTGCTTTAAGTCATGAACTTATACTTTTTACAAGTGTCTGAAATAGATCCTTAACATTGGGAGGTTCCAGATCAGTAAGGGCCCTGGGCTGTCACACTGGCAAAGATAGTTGTCTCCTGGGTGGAATGGGATCAGTATGATATGCCCTCTGCTCTTATTAGCTGAAAGTGTGGGGTAAATGATTTACACCTTCCTTAAGCAGTCTTTGCTTTGATAACTAGTGCTAAATGTTAGGTTTTATTACATCCTTCTTATACGGGTCACTTTACATGTAAGATACTTAATCTGGTAGGATTTATCTCTACTTTATGGATTAGTCAGAAGTGATAAGTTGCATGTATAATTTCTCCATATCAACTGACTTCAATGGCATCAGGACTAACGCATGTTTAAGATTCTATTAATACTTCAGGGGTAAATGGTATTTCTTTTAAAGCACTCCCAGAGATCATACACTAAAGTTCCATATCTCTTTAGGTTCATTTCCTTTATTTTTTGGATTTTATTAACATAAATGTTACTCTGGGTATTTGACAGCTTTACATTTTATTAAAAATCAGCAATGTTCAGATTTTATTGCTAACAGATAAACAGAAAAGTAAATGAAAGCACACTTTGAACATCATTAATCAAAGGATGATAAACTAGCACAGCAGTGAGATGCCACTTTATACCCTTTGGGCAAGCAAACATTAGAAAGTGGAAAATAACAAGTATTGGGGGAAATGTGGGTAGATACAAAGAAAATGGTCATTTTAGAAGGCAACCTGGTAGTACTGAGACAAATTAAGTATAAATATGCCCTCTGACCCAGTGACCCACTCTGGGTATGTAGATTTCAGAAATTCTTATAGAAGTCTGCAGTGGGGACATGTTCTAAGATGATAAAGGGAAAGGGCACAGGTGACACCCTGGGCAACACAGGTTTCTATCCCTTGGGCAGTGGTTACATAAAATGTGAAGTCAGTGCAACAGTTAGAAGTAATCAACTACCCGACCCATAGCAATACAAATTTATTTCAAAAGCAACACCTAGTAAGAAGAGTTGGAGAAAGAATCAGAGACAGAACACGGTAATTTAGGTAAATAAAAAAACACATGCACACATTAAATAACACTATAGGCTAAAAAGAATACTTGCATGTTTAGGGATAGAAACCAAACATAAAGGGTGGGGTCTGTGGGTACCCAGGAAAAGAGAAAGAGAAAAACAAGAGAACGGCTTACATGTATCAGTGCTGACAATGACCTGCTAATGACAATAAGGTTGGATGACCTCAGCTCTCTGCACATGGGTGCAATATAAAAATACGAAAAAGGAAAAAGGGGCGCAGAAAGAAAGAGGTCTAGCCAGCTATTCTAAGGACATGAAACCATTTTTATTTATTATAAAGTCAATAAAATGGATTTTTCTTAGATTCAAGTAACTCTTGGTTATTATGAGAAATAAGGATTAAAATGCTCTCTCTTCCTCCATCAATACATGAGTAATATAAAGCTCCAAAGCTGAATGTGAAACAGAAGGCACACAAGATGCTGTCATTCTGTTCCCCGAGGGATAAAAAACACATTCATTCAAACTAAGAGTCTCACAGACCAGCATCAAAGCCATTACCTTGATGATGCCGACCAAAGTTGTTTTCATCATTAAGATGCCTTCAGTAAAAATGGAAATCGCATGAGTCAGCTTGGCAACCTTTAACAAAGACAAAGTGGTTAGTGAAGTGCTTCTGATAAAAGCCCCATCGTTGGTAGGGGAAGGTAAAATAATTGTCTGGCGGTCCTGGAATGGGCAAAGATAATTGGAATGCGCGTGTAGCTTTAGGACCCCTTTGTGTACATGTCCTAGTCAGAAATGAGGCTTCAGGGTGTCACTGAGAGACATTTTAGAAAACTGAGCCTGAAGACATTAAATAGTTTTTTAAACTTTGATCAATTGTTTTCCTTTCTTTGGGCCTTAGTTTCTCACACAGAAAATGGGAGCAGGACTCAATGACAAGGAAGGCCCCTTCAAAGTAGAAAAGGCTTGTAGAGACTCTAAGCAGATATCTCCTTTTACTGCTGTCTCCACTGTTTTCAAGCAACACCAGGAGACACTGATCGGGTAGACAGATGCTTTGTTGGAACAGATATGACAAACCCAAGCTTGAAATCTAAATTTACAGAGCTTTGTCAGAGGGTGAGAAATTGACACTGGGATGAAACATGAGGACCCCAGGCAGCACATTTCAATTTTCACTTGATTTCACTTTTCACGTCTTCCAGTTCAGGGAGAAAGAAAAACAAAGGTGTCTGAGAATAATGACCTTTGAGTCTGGCTGCAGGCAATGGTTAATCGACCAGAGATTATTTCGAGCCACTGGTTGGATGTAAAAGCGGGAATCTGAACATGAAAAATCTAGGCACTTAGCCCCAGGAGACTAAGGCAGATTCACCAGGACTACTCTACAGAAAAGTGATCAGCAGACCCTTACTTTCTCCGAGAATATTCAGGCAGGCAAGGCCTCAAATGACACCAGAGCAATGCAAGAAATAAAAGAATGTTGGCACTAAAATAGCAAAGGGAGTTAGCACCAAGAGTAGGAACAAACAAATCAGAATTGGTTTGGTGGTGCCGGGGATATGGTGGGAGACACAGATCTATGATCTTTCATGGTTTAGGTTTTAAGTATCGAAAGGCATGAATCAAAGGGACAAGTTACCTCGTATCGTGGACCCAGCTGAGCATAGTCCCTCAGCTTGTCCTTGTCCAGGCGAGTGGGCACCTCGATGATATCGTGTGTCTGAAGCTTTATGATCTTTAGAAGAGAAGTAAACATGCTTTCTGGAATGATCTGCAAAACCTTTAAGGAAAGGGAAAAGACGAAAAACATTTATCTTAGCTGATAAATGCTCTGATGATAGGACGAAGGGTACCAGTGTGTCAAAGCCTGCTGTCTGCAGGAAGGTATGCTGAGGGGCATGAAGGAGCTTTTCAATACCTGCTCTCAGGCAAAGGACTAACTCCTTCAATCTTGAACTGCTCACAGGACAGAAAGCTAATCTTCATAGAAATGCTATAGAAAATGTAGCTTTTTCACATCACCAACTTTTATTTTATTTATTTTTTTACAGGCTGCTGGAATATCTTTAATTAATTACTTAACTAATTAATTAAATTTATTTTTAAATTACAGCTGACATTCAATATTGTATTAGTATCAGATGTACAGCACGTTGGATATTTATATACTAGTTACTTACACAGTAATCCCTGATAATTCTAGTTTCCACCTGGCACCATACAACTGTTATAACATTATCAGCTATATTCCTTGTGCTGCACCATGACAAGCTTTTAAAAGACTGAGGTTCTGAGACGCTAAGTGACATGGCTGGAGACCTCTCAGCTGGCATGTGACACAGGTCAATTTCGAATCCAGGCCTGTGCTGCCTCATAAGTTCTTGAAACAAGGACCAAAGTCCCCTAAAAAGGTTAAATTCAGACTAGGACATGCTGGATCTAGATCTGGCTCCTTTTACCAAGCAGTGCTGTGACTCTGAAGCCACTACAGCCTGTTCCAGAGTTTCTATGTCTATAAAATGGAATCTGACACCACCTGCATTTAAAAAATGGAAGTGGAAGTTCTTTGAAAGTAAAGACACCCCTGCACACCCACAGTAACAATACGCTTATTCTGAGCCATTGCAAATTGCTAGAATCAAATAATAACCAGGGAAAGAAACATGGGTGGACTTTTTATAGGGTCCCTGGCATACTTTTTGTATTTAAAATAGCAGCTATTTTGCCAAGAAAATGAATACTACTCTGATGCACTTCTTACCTTTCTCACATAGGACACCAATTCGCCTGAATAATACTGAGACACACTGAGAAGGTCAGGACTATTTGCTTGATTAATGCGAAGAAGGGGCAGGTCAAGGGCAGAGGCAAGCTGGAAGAAAAACGATAGATCTGCTGTGTCCCTGTTTTGAAAAGTCCTAGAAATCCTTCTTTTTCCAGAGATCTTCACACATAACAAAGCTTTTAGGCTTTACCCAAGAGAGAGTGACAACTGTTAAGCTTTTCAATGTTATTAATAGTTTCTGACATGGATGTAGTGTAAACAATGGAAGTCTTTTGCTGCAGCAGTGGTTCTCAAACTGTGGTCTCTGAACCAGGAGCACCAATAGCACCTGGGAACATGCTGTAGAGGCCAGTTCTCCTGTCCCTCCCAGACTTCCTTAGTCAGACCTCCGGGGTGGGGCCCAGCAATCGCTGTGTGTCACACCCACTCCCTGGTGATGCTCATGTACCCTCAAGTTTGAGAGCCACTATGCTACGGAGGACAGCTGGTCCTCTGGAAACCAGACATTCTGGTGGATGGACCACTGTACTGGGTCGAATCAAAGCTGTCATGCTGTGAGATGTACCATTATTTATGCCCCACTCAGAGAGAAAAACCAGCCAAGTGGCTTAGTTGGTTGAGCTTCATCCTGTGCACTGAAGGATTGCTGGTTCAATTCCCAATCAGGGCACATCAATTCCCAATCAGGGCACACATCTGGGTTGTGGGTTCTACCCCCGTCTGGGCCAATCGGTTGATGTTTCTCTCTTCTCTCTCTCTCTCTCTCTCTCCCTTCCTTCCTTCCTTTCTCCAAGCTTGTCCTTGGTGATGATTAAAAAAATAAAACAGTATTTTTAAAAATTAAAATAAAATAAAAATAGTGGTTTGGCTCAGTGGACAGTGTGTTGGACTGGGGACTGGATGGTCCAGGGTTCAATTCTGGTCAAGGGCACATGCTCGGGTTGTGGGCTCAGTCCCCAGTGGGGGGAGAGGGGGCATGCAGGAGGCAGTTGATTGATGATACCCTCTATCTCCCTCTCCTTCTCCCTTCCTCTCTGAAATCAAAAAATATTTTTAAAAAATTTTTAAAAAGAAAACATGCTGACAACTACGATGTGCCATCGATGATAAAACCCATCCCCAATGACAGAGATGTTAAATATGAAAGAAAGTGCACCTCAGAATTCATATACATGGTAATTCCTTCAGAACACATTGCATAAATGATCTGTCCATTTATCATGATCTGAAATTTCCTTAAGAGCAAGATCCAAAGAGAATTTAAAAAAAAATTAATAAATAAGAGGATTTAATTTACATCCAGGGAATAAAAGACCCACAGAATTCACATTTTTAGTATGCTGGTAAAACTTTATAAAATCTATTTCTTCATTTAAAAATAATTTTCTGGAAGATGCTCCAACTTATTAATTCACACTTCCAGTATTTCTGGCACTTTTGAAACCATGCTCTCATAGAAAAGTTGCTAACCATTTTCAGTCTATAGATTATACAGCTTTCTAAAAGGATAAAATGTTGGGCTGAATTAACGACTGAGGTAACAATGAAGGCTACCTCTCTTCTCGTGGCTGAGAATGTGATCTCACTGGTCTTCGCTTACCTTTAGGAATGTAGCTCTGAGCTTGGTAACCATGGATGGGTTTACCCTTATGCTCTCTTGCATGATAGATGTGAAGCTGTCAAGAGAGACAAATGGTAAGAAGCCATTCATAGTGGTTTCTTCAAGGGCAGACGTCAAACTCTCCACATTACCTATCAATTAACTGCCAAGCGAAAGAAAGGTCCCCCACGATGTGCATAGTGATCAGCACCTCCTCCTTAATGTTGATGGTTCGGATCATTTGGTGCAGGAACTTGCGAGTATCAGCAAGAAACTGACACACCTGCAGATTTGATTCCAACTGGTGAAATTCCTGAACCTGTGTTACAGAAATATGTGTCATTTTAAAATCCTGAATGGTTTCTATGGAGTTTGCTTTTCCTTGAAAACACTTCAAATAAAGCACACTACTAACAAAGAATTTCTTGGCAAATTTTTAATTTCAAATTATAATTTCAGAAATGTATAGGCCAAGTCATAAACCCAGGTGCAAGTTTCTAGGATTAGAAACTGAGCGGGACTTCTTATTCTGTAAATATATGATTGATAAAGTAAGTGACCATTCCCCATTTCCAGGTCAGAATAAATCAACACATACTGGAAATCCTCTTAATGCTGAAGATTTGCAGGGTTGCTAAAAAACAAAGCAAGTTCCTTCACAACCAAGGTGCTGGCACATGGGCATTATTAAGTTCCTTTGATGTACTCTTTAAAACAAAATAATGATTCCACTATGTCCTGAATTTTAATGTGTATAATTCCAGGGCCTGGGCTACATGCCAGAATAAATAACGCAAAAGACAAAAAGCTATCCGAGTTTTACAAAGTTGTTTATAGCTATACCATAGACTAGAAAATCCACAGCAACCAAATAAAACAGTACAAGTGAGCAACTGTTCTGGACTGGCCAGGGAATGTGGCACACTAACAATGCTCGATTATACTTTGTGGCCATTAATAGTGACCATCCTAAAAACCTTGCAGAATTAACAAGCCTATAAGAATGTCTGCCAAGAAAAAAATATCAATTATATCTTTTAATTATACCAATTAGTCCAATTGGACCCGGTTACAGATGAGTAGAGGTGATGTTTTAAGAATAATAGAGTTTATAGTTATTGCTCTGATGTTTTACAATGTCTCCATTTTAAACCTAGTTAAACATACACTTAACATTTAAAGAGTGTGACAGTATAATAATTCTTTTTGGTACAATCATTTTTTAGTAAGAAAAAAAAACACTTTTATTTCACAAAAGGAAACATACCATTTATAAGCATATGATTATCATACAACTATTTCTCTTTCCTGTATGCTTTCTAGTTTTTTCTAGGGCATATTATTTTTCCCCACTGATTTTTTCTTATTGTTTAAAATATTACATTAGTACATATATCTCCTTTTTCCCCCCCATTGACCTTCCCCCAGCCTCCCCATACCCTTATCCCACCCTCGCAGTTTTGTGTCCACTGGTGTGCTTATATGCATGCATACAAGTCCTTTGGTTGATCTATTTCCCTCCCTCTCCAACACTCCCCAGCCTTCCCGCTGTAATTTGAAAGTCTGTTTGGTGCTTTATTGCCTCTGTATCTATCTTTTTATTCATCAGGTTGTAATGTTCTTTATTTTCCATAAATGAGTGAGATCATGTGGTATTTTTCTTTCATTGTCTGGCTTATTTCACTTAACATAATCCTGGGCATATTTTTTTTTAATAAATTTAAAAGTGATGTTTGTAATTTTCTTTTTGCTTTTATTTCCTTACTACAATTTTTCCAATGTTTCTATCTTGTTTTCATAATTATTTTTCTGAGACATCATGTTTCCACAATTGAAATACCATAATTTTTGCAACCATTCTCTTCTTGAGGCCACTTAATTATTTCCCCCAATTTAGGACACTGTATATAACGTTACTGTGGGCAGATTAATTTGTATTGCTTTTGCTTTTGATAAAATATTTTCTTAGATACACTTCTAGGAGCAGATTGGTGGGTGGGTCAAAGATATGATTCATGATCCAAGAACTGTCATTTAAAAAGACTTTCCTGTCTGGCTGGTGTGGCTCAGTGATTGAGCGTTGATCTATGAACCAGGAGGTTACGGTTCGATTCTAGGTCAGGGCACATGACTGGATTGCAGGCTCAATCCCCAATGTGGGACATGTAGGAGGCAGACCATCAATGCCTCTCTCATCATTGATGTTTCTACCTTTCTCCCTCTACCCTCCTTTCTGAAATCAATAAAATTTTTTTAAAAAATTGCTAATTTCATAGAAATAAGAGCATTAAAAAAAAACTTTCCTTACCTCCTCCAAAGCTTGTATCAGTTGCACAGTTTTTCTGCCTGCAGCAGTAGAATCATCATAATTTAAAGACAGTATTTGTTTGGAGATCTCTCTGAACCAAGCTTGAAGATTTTCTATTAATACAGAAAGAAGGAAAGACTACTGGCTTTGAATTTAATTAAATTATTCTTTACAAATTTAGTTCTTACTATGTGCCTACCACTGCTCTCAGAAATTATCCAAACAACAAAAATGCCCGGGGCATATGACCTAGAACAGTACTCGGCAAATTCATTAGTCAACAGAGCCAAATATTAACAGTACAATGATTGAAATTTCTTTTGAGAGCCGAAAACCAACTTCTGCGCATGGGCCACGAAGTTTCAATCGCACTATACATGCACACCCGTACGTGGTATTTTGTGAAAGAGCCACACTCAAAGGGGCTAAAGAGCTGCCTGTGGCTCGAAAGCAGCAGTGCCGACCACTGACCTAGAAGAAAAGATGAAACTCAGCACCTTGGTAGCTTCATCTATAACGCCTGGCAGAACAGGCCCAAATAAGGTAGTAAATGAACACGTGTAAGAAGTAGCAGGGGCGGTGGGGAGGAGTTAGGAGGGAACTCAAGGATGGGACCGAGGTTTACGGGACATTTTTCAGAGAAGTGAAGACGGGTACAAATCTGGACAGGCAGAGAGAGGAAGAGGATGGTCCATCCCTAGATGAAGGAACAAAGAGGAACAGAGGTTTCAGGACAAACATGGCAATGGCACAGCTTGGGGAGAAAGAAGATCGACATGTCAGCAGCAGGCACTATTTGCATTCACAAACCAGCCAGCATTTCACAGGTTATAATGTTCTTTATTTTCCATAAATGAGTGAGATCATGTGGTATTTTTCTTATGCCCTAGCATTATGTTAAGTGAAATTACATTAGAGCATTGGGTAAAGCTCTACACCTAGTCTTATTTAATCTTCACAACTCTCTACGGAGGTGGGAATTAGGACCCATTTCTCAGGTGAGGAAGCTGAGGCCCAGAAATACTAAGAATCATGCAGTGCTTCACATACTAGATGGCAGAGCCAGGATTTTCACAACAGTTGGGCCCAATTCAAAGGCTTTGCTTTTTTCACCTCACCAAGGTGATTGCCTGAGGTTATTTTTATCAGAGGGATGATTTCACTTTAACAGAAGCACATAAGGACTTAAAATCTAAGTTACTATAATTGATACGAGGGACACTAGCTATACATCTAAAGATTTTTTGTGGGCCTAAAGGACAGCTATGGAGTAGTAGAAAGAAGACAAGAGTTAAGAGTCTGAGGCCATGAGTTGGATCTAGGCTCTAGCTCAGTGGTTCTCAACCTTTTTAATGCTGCAACCCTTTAATACAATTTATGTTGTGGTGACCCCCAACCATAAAATTATTTTCATTGCTACTTCATAACTGTAATTTTGCTACTGTTATGAATTGTAATATAAATATCTGTGTTTTACGATGGTTTTAGGCTCTACAGCAGCGATTCTCAACCTGTGGGTCTTGACCCACAGGTTCAGAACCGCTAGCAGGGTTGCAAAATTACAGTTATGAAGTAGGAAAAAAAATAATTTTATGGTTGGGGGTCACCACAACATGAGGAACTGTATCAACCTGGCACTAGAAAGGTTGAGAAACACTGCTCTAGACCTTTCTTACCTTAGACAACCATATTTTAAAGCTTTTGTTTCCTTACATATAAAGTAAGGATAAAGATGTTTAATCTCACAGGATTGCAAGGGTCAAATGAGAAATATTTGTGAAAGCAGGTCCTCAGCTGAAATAGGCTATGTAGCCAGGAAAAGTATAAGACATTGTTCTGCATGGCCTCTGAAACAATACTGGTATTTATGAGGACTTGAAAGAGTCTGGAACAGGGATGAGTGAGCCATGCCAGGTAACTAATCTAGTTAGACTGTTGTAGGTGGCTCTTTGTTTCTCAGTCACAAGATGGTGACCTGCAAAACCTGTTGTCAATTTAAATCACATCATTAAAAATGGGCTGACTTTTTCCAATAGGAATAATGACATCATTTGGAAATGTACTAGTTTTTAGACAACCATTTGGCATCAAATAAATCAACAAAAGCCAATATAGTAATCACAAGCTCATATTGATTAAAAATAGTAAAGTTTTTTGAAATAAAAAGCTATATTATTAAGCAATTTTACTGTATAACTATTGAAATGGATTTGATAGTTAAAACAAACATTAAATACTTTAAAAAAGTGTAATCTATCATCTTAAAATTTAGAGTGGCCTTTCAGGGGCAATTTGAAAGGTTCCTAGTTTATATAAAAACTGAATAACACAATTTTCCTATAGATAAAATTTCTTAAATGAAGCAGGATTATAATCAAAGTTATACTTAAGCTATGTTTAGTTTCAAAACAGTCTGCAGGCTCCTTTTTCTGCCACTAGATGGCAGGCGCAACAGTGAAAAAGAACCAAACAAGGTCAGGTGAGAATCTTATCATCTATGTTAGTAGTTATTAATATTTTTGGTGAAGTATCATTCTGAGAAGATCAAGACAGTTATAGGTTCTTTTCCTCTCCCTTCCTAAATACACATAAACTGACACACTAGTATTGCATACTATAGTGGGGGTCGAGGAATGGATTATCCTATATAAAAAAGCCTAATATACAAATTGTTTAACCAGGAGTTCAACTGCTAGCTATGACATGTGATGACCACCAGGGGGCGGTGTAGAACATGGTAGATGTTGGCACTGGCAGCCCACAGCAGTGGAGGTGGACCCTGATGAGAACAGGACTTCAGTGGGATGGTGGAGCAGGTGAGCGGGCAGTGCCAGGCCAAGGCGGAGTGCAAGTGGGAACCCGATCGCCCCGCCAATCACCCTGAAGATGGTGATCAGTGACAGTGGTGGGGGGTGAGCCGCCACCTGACTCCCAGGCACTGAGGGAGCTGGGTGGGAGTAGACCCAGCCCAGCCCCAATCGATTGTCCCATAGGCAGGATGGTGGAACAGGTGAGGGGGCGGTGCCAGGCCACAGCAGAGTGCCAGGTGGGGCTGTAAGGCTGCAAGACTGGGGACATGAGTTGGGACGCGATCCCTGCAGGCCACCCCAGTGACCCCATCTGTGCACAAATTTGTGCACCGGGGCCTCTAGTGATTCTATAAAGACTATGAACCAGAGAGTAAGAACCCTTGATTTAATTTAATCCCATTCAAAGATAAGAAGCCATACAGGATATGGAGATTGCTTGGGGATCTTCATTAGCAATATCCTAGCCAAAAATGGATGACAACTAAGGACTTTTGTCTCTGCCCATTTTTTCCCCAGCCAATTACCATTTTTTTCCACTCTGGTTAGGGGTTTCACTCCTGAGAAGACGTCAGCAAGCTCTGTCATCCGCTCTGAGCCCTCCTTTTTGTAATGCTCCCACTTGGCTTGCTTTTTGGAAAGCATTTGCTTAAACATCTGGTGAAGGGACAGAAGACATTCATTTAAGAGAAAAACCAGATTAGGCCATTTGCTAAGAAAGCCTGCATGACACCCAGTTTATTAGAAAAACATAATATCTAGCATTCATATTACCCTGCTGACATCTCGTAAGCCTGACTTCTTATACAACTGGAGGGGCAAAGCCAGCCCCTCCCTAACACAGCGTTTCTCAGATCAACTGCACATGAGCACCCCCTGGAGGGCTTTCATGGTTCCACATTCCTGAACTTCAGCCCTGAAGATTCTGGGTCAGAGGTCTTGGATACACCCAGGATTCAGCATTGTAACATGAAATGAAATTTGGCGACTACTGCTCTGTGGTCCTTTTGAGGCACAATTTCTATGATGCTCAATACAAATAGAGAAAAACAATGCTAATATGACTTTCAGATGGTTCAGTTTGGTTCCTTAATCTATGTGTTCATCTCTCCTACCCCATCCCAGTGGTAGATAAATTGTGGCTCGCAAGCCACATGTGGCTCTTTGTTCAAATGCAAATCATCTACCCACTTAGCCCTTTGCAACAGGCTATCATGGCTTTTTTTATTTTATTTTATTAATATATTTTATTTTTTTGCAGATTGGAAGGGAGAGAGAGTTAGAAACATTGATGAGAGAGAAACATCAATCAGCTGCCTCCTACACATCTTCTTCTGGGAATGTGCCCAAAACCAAGTACATGCCCTTGATAAGAATCAAACTTAGGACCTTTCAGTCCACAGGCCGATGCTCTACCACTGAGCCAAACCAGTTAGAGCTATCATAGGTTTTACATAAAGACAAATCCTGCAGGGCTCAGCACAGGCTGGCTCCTGCCCACTGTTCAAGCTCATTCTGTACTTTCTTTCACTTGTATTCTCTCCCCTCCAATCAACTGGTCTTTTTGGTTTTGAGCTGGGCAGGCTGTTCCCTCACAAAGAGGACTGGGGCATAGTCTGAATTCTCTTTGGAATGTTATCTACATTCTCTATCATTGTCTTAGCTAACTCTGACAGGTCCCTTCTTCAGGCCACGTGAGAAGCTACTCTTCTCAGGAAAGTCGTCAGAGCATGACAGGAGCCTTTACTTTAGGTTCCCATAGGACTGTGTTCCTTTCCTTCAGAGCATGCATCTCAGTTTGTATTTGCATCTTCACTGGGTGAGTCTCTGGGTCACATCCATACTCCTCACTAGACAGTAACCTCCACAATCCTGTGCATTTTCCCCCATCACCGTGGATCCCATGATAGCTGGCACTCAATGCTTGTTCAGTGATTAGTTCTGTCCTTTTCCATAAGAATTATCTCAGCGAGATTCTGTAGCTTGAATCACAGATATTGCTGCCAAATCCCAATCTTTCAAAATAAAAACCAACCATAAAAAAACTAAAACTTTGGTGATCATCCATTCAATATTTTTACCTCTTTGAGTATGAACTCAAATTGTGCAGTATCCAACAGAAACTGGAAGAGGATCTTGGGATTGTACCTCGAGTCTGTTAGGATCTGGTCCTTGATCTGACGAAGGCGTTTGTTGTTTGGGTCACAGGCTAAAATAGAAAAAAGAGTTTCCATTTATTAAATGTGTAGAGACTATCTACAGCATATGAATTCTCAAATACTTCCCTTCATTTTAAGTCTTTAAAAGGTAATCAGCAAAACGTATATCAACAACATGATAAAATTAATTATATGTACATGTATGCTATGGGAGAAAGTGTAATTGAATTGTTAAATGGAATGTCATCCATGATATATTGGTGAATGAAAAAACAAGCTACAGAATATATTTCCAGATTGTAAGCACTTGGGGGTTGATTTATTATCGAGTGTCCAATAGGAACAGGCAGAACCTCTGACACTGTTTCTTCAGCAGCCGCAGGCAGTCCTGAGCCTGGACGAATGCCTCCAGCTGGTTAATAGGAGGCAGATGAAGACCACACTTTCCTTCTGCACATATGACTGAAATAAGCAGTTACTCTTCCCACATATGACTCACAACCAGATAGGCATCTGTTTTTGGTAAATTATGACCTTGTGCAATCAGGTCAGACAGTTTCCAGGCACAGAAATGGCAAACAGATGTGGCTGAAGATAAAAGCAGAGGACCCTGGCTGGCTGAGGTGGTCCCTGGCAGGATGCAAACCCAGGGAACCACTGGCTCCCAGAGTGTAGGCACGATGTCAGCAACACGGAGATGAGGCAAGTCACTAGAAAACCACAGCTGGAGAGGATAAAGTGAGGCTTGAGTTGCTTATAGGCTTGAGAAGGTAAGGCTTTTGGTAAAGAAGATTATAAGCTGAGTTGATGTAGGAAAATTAGAACTAGAGTTTATGTAAGACAAACTCAACTAATTAAAAAACAGATCTGCCCTAGCTATTTTCTCAGTGGTTAGAGTGATGGCCCAAAGACTGAAGGATTGCAGGTCCAATTCTGGTCAAGGGCACATATCTTGACCGCAGGCTCTATTCCTGCCCCAGCCATGCCTGTGTAGGAGGCAATCTATCGATGTGTCTCTCTTACATCAATGTTTCTCTCTCTATCTTTTCCCTTCCCTTCCACTCTCTCTAAAATTCTATGGAAAAAATATTCTCGGTGAGGATTAACCAAAGAAAAACAAACAAACAAACAAAAACCCTAAACAGATCAATTATGTGATTAAAAACTTTAGCTATCATATTCATGCTGTGAGTAAGCTATACACTGAAGAGAGATCTGGGCCAAGAAGCAAAATGATGGGAAAAGCAAAAACAGCTGGAAAGTAGTTCTAGTGAGAAAGGCTTAAGAAACTGGAGCCTTGCCCTAAAGGGTTTGGCTCAGTGGATTGAGCGTCAGCCTGCAGACTCAAGGGTCCCAGGTTCGATTCTGGTCAAGGGCATGTATCTTGGTTTTGGGCACATACTTAGTAGAGAGTGTGCAGAAGGCAGCTGATCGATGTTTCTCTCTCATCAATGTTTCTAATTCTCTATTCCTCTCTGTAAAAAAAAATCAATAAAATATATAAAAAAAAAAAAGCTGGAGACTTCTAGTGGGAAGACAGAGACGGAGGAGAAATGCCACGTATTTTCAAAGATATGAAGGATGAGGAAGTCCAACTACTGACCACTCACAGGAATTGGAAACAGACGGCAGCGAGAGGGACATTCTACCATTGAACCAGGGCTCACCTGTGGAGGTGTTTCACACAACCTGTGAAGCTCTGATCTTGATGGCCAATAGGGTTTCAGAGAGGATCTTGACCCAGAAAAGGTTAAGACCCAATCTACCTTAATTAAGTGCTCTTGTCTAGACAGTTTCTCAACTCAGTGGGCCCATGCTTTTCTATTCTTCCCAAACCATACTTTTTCTTCTATTATTTCTTCAGTCTAGAATTTTGTCAGTTTTTTTTAAAATATATTTTATTGATTTTTTACAGAGAGGAAGGGAGAGAGAGAGTCAGAAACATCGATGAGAGAGAAACATGGATCAGCCGCCTCCTGCACAACCCCAACTGGGGATGTGCCCGCAACCAATGTATGTGCCCTTGACCGGAATCGAACCCAGGATCCTTTAGTCCGCAGACGGATGCTTTATCCATTGAGCCAGACCAGTATTGGCTCTTCAGTGTTTTTTTTTCCTTTCACTTTGAAACTTATCAAAGGCAAGTCAGCTCCTGACTCCTGAGTGGAGCCTTCCCTGACCACCCCCACCTCTCCATCCCAAGCAATGTTTCTCTTTTGGACTCATATCCCACCATCCGTCACTGGCCTAGCCCTTGCATTACTTTCCTATTGTTGTTAAATTACCACAAACTTAGTGCCTTAAAAAGACACAAATTTTTTCCCTTACTAGAAGCCCAGTGCACGAAATTTGCACACAGGAAGGGTCCCTAGGCCTGGCCGGTGATTGGGGCTGATCTGTGGGGTGACCAACGGGATGATTGGGGGGGACCCTTGCTGGCACTTGCCTTGGCTGGCCTGGGGCTGTGGGCAGCTCCTGTGTTGAGCATCTGCCCCCTGGTAGTCAGTGTGCATCATAGTGACCAGTTGTTATGCAGTTCAACTGATTTGCATATTAGTTTTTTTTATTATGTAGAATAGTTCCAGAGGTGAGAAATCTGAAATGGGTCTTACTGGGCTAAAAGCAAGATGACAGTGGGCTGTGCTCCTTCTCAAGGCTCTGAGGAAAACTCACTTTTTCATGATGCCATCTTTCTATTCCTGACTCTCTGCTTCCCTTTTCCTGATTAAGGACCTCTGTGACTGTACTGGACCTACTGGGATAACCTCCTCACTTTAAGATCAAATGATTAGAAGCATAATTCCATATGTAACCTTAACCTCCCTACATCCCCTTTGCCACATAATATCACACACCCGCAGATTCCGAGGATTAGGCCATGAACATCTTTGGGAGGGAGTAGGGAGACATTCTGCCCACCACAGATCAGTTATACTTCTGATATGTATACATCTGATCTTCCCAGTTTGAACAGTGACAAGATCCTTGAACAAGAGAGGTAAATTTCTTCAGATTCCAAGCACTTAGCAGTACCTGACGAAGGGATGTTTGGATGGGCACTGACTTGTCCAAGTAGGCAGAGAATGACTAACTCAGAAAGCAATTTGATTCTCATCCAAGAGCTAAACCACTTTACATCACGAAGCAGATCTTAACTCTGAACGCCTTCTCATGGAGCAATGCAGATGAGAGTTTAACAAAAAACACTTTCTGTGCCTTACCTGAGTCTGCTGTATGAAGCATAAGCCATCGGATGGCCACGTTGCAGTCTCTCAGGCAGTTCAGAAGCCTTGGGATATTGTCCAGAACCATCTCCTCCCTTAAATAACCTTCTTTCAGAAACTGCTGCACTTGAGTGTGCACTCTTTCACTGACAGTAGCATATCTGCTTGCCTTTGCAAATAAAAAACATGAATTACATTTAAAAAGAGAATCACATCGAAATGAATTCTTGGATGAATAATGACATTTCTATATGAGATGCCTAACATATGGACTGTAGTGCATAAGGCTCAAAGGGAGTTTACTGGACATTTTTTAAAAGAGTATTAGACTGCCCAGTCAGTGTGGCTCAGTAGTTGAGGGTCGGCTTATGAACTAGGAGATCTTGGTTTGATTCCTGGTCAGGGCATATGCCTGGGTTGCAGCCTCGATCCCCAGTGTGGGGCATGGAGGAGGCAGCGGATCAATGATTCTCTCTCATCACTGACTTCCTTTCTCTCTCCATATCCCTTCATCTCTAAGATTAATAAAGACATATTTTTTAGAAGAGTATTGGACTTAGAATTAAGAGACTAGTCCAGGCTGTGATTTAATATTGGTGTGACTTTGAGTTTCACCTCTGCATATTGGTTTCTCCAAATGTAAACCGGAGAACTGGACCAGGTTGGAAAAGAAATATAAAGGCAGAAGCTAAATTATCTGTTCTTCCCATTATTATCAATAAAGGAGCCACAGCAGAATAGAAATACTCAAAAGATGAGACATCTAGAGACAGATGAAAGCTTAACACCCCAGCGCATCAAAACTGAATTTGCAGACCTTGGGTAAATTTGATTTGCCCTCTGCATGACTTAATGTTAAACATCGTTAACCTAGTCAGATTAGCTTAAAACGATCACCAGATGCTTCATCAGGAGACTCTGAAGAATTTTTTACAATGTCACGAACGAGAAAACACAATTTTCTAAAGAGATTTCAGTTATGAAAAATTAATGCTCTGATGCTGGTAAGTATGAAAGCACCACTTTCTCTAATATATTTCTAGGAGACATTCCAGAGTTGAAATTATTTTGTGCATTATTTATGAATTGCAATGTATCAGAATAATAAACACGCAAGGTCTTTGAATCATTATTATTCTATCCACACTGGAAACTCAAAAACTCAGATAGGTAGGCTGAGAAAGATAGCTGTTCAGAAATACCAAGTATGTTCCCCAATAATTTTATTTTTATTCTTCTGTTGCCTCCCATAAGAACCCTGACCAGGGATCAAATCTGCAACCTTTTGGTTTATGGAACAATGCTCCAAGAGACACAATGTAGCCATTTAAACTTTAAGGAGAGGAATGCCTTTAGTCTTGCTTATCTTATACATCAGAAATGATGAATTTAAAGTACAGTGACAGGACATATGCGTACATTCAGTTACTGTCTTCAATACCATCTTGTTGATGACAATTTTAAAATTCTGACTACTAGTAAAAGTAACTAGAACATAAGAACACATTCTTTAAGCAAGAATAAACAAAGTCAATGGGTACCATATATCATGCTGGTTCATCTTAGTTTGCTGAATCCTCCTTAGGACCCAAGTCTCCCATTTATGTATAAGATACAAGTTAAAAAATCTACAATTAATCTATCTTATTCTGCAAAAATCAGCTTTAATTAATCATTGCATTCATGTTTTTGTGGACTTCTTCCAAATGCCTTGGGAAATCTATGTGGCTCATTTCCTACCCTATTAAATGCAGGCTGGAGTTTTGAGAATCCTCCCCGACTGGCCAGAACGTACCTGTTCTCTGACATTTGCAAGGTCCAGGCTATTGTTTAAAGCAGTTTTTGCAGCTTTGTAAGGTTCCCAAGCATCTGCTAGATTAACTGTGATCCCCATGTAAATGCTAATTACCTGAAAGAGGAGACATTCACTCAGCATTTTCTAACTATCCACCCATGTCAAGGCAAGGGGCTGCCTTATATTACAGCAAGAGGCAAAACTGGAAGTAGATCTTATTTGGGGGGGATGTCTTACTTTCGGGGAAACAGGGTATACAGGGAAGTGTTTTTAGGAGCATTCTGGAACAAAAGTGACAATGTTGCTGTTCATGAACAATAAGTAAAGGAGATTTTCCTTTCAAAGTGCTGTTAGCTAGATTCCTCGGTGAAGGAAGATGAAAGGGAAAAGAGAAGCAGAGACTGACTAGACAATGTTCTGAAACATTTTCATTTCAGTCTTTATATACTCTTAAAACACACAGAGGAGACATTGCCCACTTCCATTTTAAATTGCATTCTAATGAAAGTCAATGAGAAACAAGATGTTCCAGATACCTTGTTTTCCCAAAAATAAGACAGTGTCTTATATTAATTTTTGCTCCCAAAGATGCGCTAGGTCTTATTTCCAGGGGATGTCTTATTTTTCCATGAAGAAGAATATGGTACACATTTATTGTTGAACAAAAAAAAAGGAAATTTATTATCTGTATATGGTATGGTAGTAGTTGTCATCACAAACCAGCTCACTGATTGGCAGCAGTGCAGCCGGAGCTGTTGAGGCAATGCGAGGTCTCTTTAAATCAGGAGTCAGACGCCTTACGGAAGCTTTGGGGGCCTTATATTTCAGGGAGACCTTATGTTCAGGGGAGGCCTTATTATCGGGGAGATCTTATTTTCAGGGGGATGCCTTATATTACAGCAAGAGGCAAAACTGGAAGTAGGTCGTATTTTGGGGGGATGTCTTACTTTCGGGGAAACAGGGTATACAGGGAAGTGTTTTTAGGAGCATTCTGGAACAAAAGTGACAATGTTGCTATTCATGAACAATAAGTAAAGGAGATTTTCCTTTCAAAGTGCTGTTAG
>JAAGEH010000040.1:19389040-19481611 GCA_011751065.1 Lasiurus cinereus
ACAATGTTCTGAAACATTTTCATTTCAGTCTTTATATACTCTTAAAAGTCACTGAGGACCTCAAATAATGTTTTTGAAAAA
Source organism: Lasiurus cinereus (assembly GCA_011751065.1). Classification (NCBI taxonomy): domain Eukaryota; kingdom Metazoa; phylum Chordata; class Mammalia; order Chiroptera; family Vespertilionidae; genus Lasiurus; species Lasiurus cinereus. The sequence continues at coordinate 19,389,122 of JAAGEH010000040.1, forward strand.
TGTGCATTATATCTATTGATATTTACCATATTACACAAACTGAGAAATTTCATTTAAAATAACAATAAACCCATTACATGCTAACATATTTTTTGTATTAAATTAATCAAATTAAAGTTTTCCCTCCAAAAAACTGTGAAAATGGCATTTACATTTATTTTTTAAAATATTACATACAATTCCTTTTCATCCCTATTAGTCTTTTTCTTTAAAATGCTCTTGATGCCATATTAATATTTTCTCACTAGCTTTTTATTGGTTGGCATTTGCCTGGCATATCTTTTTTTATTCCTTTATTTTCAGTGCACCAGGTGGATCTGACTTTCCTTTATACTAAGAGTGTTTCTGAGGATAGCATTACGGCCAACATTTCTTTAGGAAGCTCAGGCAAAGGGAACCAGACTGTCAGCGTGTTCTTCTCGGTGGCTCAACCTTAGCGTGTGAGAACGACCTTTGTGGGCAGGAACACCATCTCATAATTGCAGTCTGTTCTTCCCACCAGTAAAGGTCCTCATTCGGGGTCTGATCACAGATAGTTTGAGACTCAACAGATGGCAAGAAATCTGCTGCCTGAGAACATGATCCAACTCACTGTTCTTTGTGAAAACCTCTATGAGCAAAGAAAACATTTCACATATATTAAGTATGTTAAGTCAGTTTTATTCTCTTAAGAATTACTATTGTAACATTAAAAATAAGCAAATCCCTGCAATTAGCTAAACCTTCATAGCCTCATCAGTGTGAGCATATAGAGAAAACCTATTATAAAAGTGAAATTCTATTCATAAAATGACAAATTAGATCAATTCTGCTAGCTTAACTTCATAAAATAAGAATAAAGGCTTGTGTAACTTAGGTGCAATCTCTGTAGCTAAAAAGCAAGACACGTTAAAATACATGGTTTTACCTTGAGAGTGCCCATTTGAGAAAAAAAGCAATAGGTTCAGGAAATTTTCCTGGCTGATCTATTCCTTCATGTTATGATTTATAAAATTCTCAACACCCTTACAGTAAATTTACCTAAGTGATTTCTATGTCTTACAACATTATGACCTCAGGATAACAGGCCAAAAGAATGGAAAAACCAGTCCTTTCACAAGCTTCTTATAGAGTAAAAGAACATAATAGTAATACTTGCCCAATTATCTGGAAAGTATTTATCCACTATCTCTCGCATTTTTGCTTGATGGGTATGTAGAATGGAAGGGTCAAAATAGAGAATCACATACAACATGGAGGCCTGATTTGCCAGGGCCGTGCTGCGGTGCTCCGGCAAAGGGTATGCTGAGACCTGCAAAAAGAGAAAAGACCCAGAAGAGGCAGCCGTTGGTAACAACTGAACTTACATGCGCCAAACATAAGACTGCATTCTAGGGTAGACCAGTCTGTAAAAGCCATCTCTTTAGAGAATCCGGACACTGGAAGCAACTCTCCTGGCACTGCTAGTCAGGGCCTTCCTTCTTATCCCGGCCACATGATCTGATGCTCTTCCAGCCCTCAACTCGGCTGCAATTCTAACAAAAAGAGTTGTAATCCCAGGTCTCCCACTAGTTGTCCATTTGGTGTCTTTCCCATCAATTTCTTAGAACTGACAGGATCCACATTCACTATTGCTAGTTTCCCACTTCCTGTTTGTTCTTCAACTCATTGAAATCTGTCTTCCACCATCCCCTCAAGGGGCTTTCCTAAGGTCACTCATAAGCTCACAATCACCCAGTTCAATGCCTTTTTTAGCACTCTCACTTAAGTTCTCTCAGGAATGAAATTCTATCTGCTGGGCTCCCAGGCACCACTCTTCTAATCTGCTTTGCGGGGAGTTCTCCTGCCAGCTTCCCAATGCTCGTGTGTCCCAGTCCATTGCCTTTCTGCCTGAGGAATTTTTGGCTGCTCACAGTACATATCACCCCAAGGACTAAACAGGAAGGGAGGAATGATTACAAGGATAGCAGAGTGATGCCTCATGGAACCTGGCCAGCTCTCTGGAAGGGCCTAGAGCTGTGAACACAAAGACCTCACTGTGTCTCCTTTTGATGTGTTTGTCCATTGTTTCTCTTTCTCCAGGTTTTCCACAACATGGCAGAATGAGGCTGTCCCAAAGACCAAGTTTTGCATGTTGGGAGTAAACCTGTGCCCAGAAATTGTTTTTCAGGCCCAAGTCCAAATTACCTGGAGATGGAATCTGATCCAACTTGGGTCAAGTGACTGCCCCACTCCAATCAACCAGGGACAGGGGAGGGCAGGGCAGAGTGGTGCATTGGCTGTTGCTCTAACCACTTGGCTATACTGGCCAGGGCAAGCAGGGTTTCCAGTCCTTCTCATGCTGCCTCCTCTGCCTGGACAGCTTTCACATCCCCTTTCACACCTGTTCCTTGACACAGGATGCATCTTTCCTGTAATTTCTTTAGTTGTCTGTCTTCTTTCCTCAGCTATGAGCTCTTTGTACACAGGGGGCATGGCCTCCCTCCATCATGGATGTATCCCCAGCACGTGCACAGGGACATTAATCCACTCAATAACTACTTCTTTTCAAACAGAGCTCAAATCCCATCTCTTCCCAGAAATCCCTAATTCTGCCTAAATCAATATCCCTCTTTTTTCTCCCATCCCACAGCATAGCTCAAAGGTCTTAAATAATTTTTAGCTGCTTTTACTCTTTTGAGAAAGCAGGAAGGGCAGAAGGAATTGAGGAAGAAAGTGAAATGAGGCTTTTAAATGACTAAGATCTTAATGGACTCAATTCCCACCTGGTTGTAAATATCATCAGATCTTAGTCGACCAATGACCATACTGATGAAGGATTCATTGATAGGCACTCTCTGGAAATAGCTCTCAGGATAGTTGGGTGGTCTTTTGGCTCCCGGTTGGCTGGAATAACCTGTACTTCGGAGCAGCTTACAAATATCGTCCATGTTTGAATCAGCAGAAGATCGAGCGGCACTGAGTCACGTGCACAATGGGAAATAAAGGGCCAAACCACACTCATCAGAAACTGAAAAGTCCAACAAAGCAGAAGATTTTCTTGATTTTATCTAGTTTTAGATATCACATGGATCAATTTATATCCTTAGATAAGATTCAAAATAAGATTCAAAACCATTATTTTCAAAAAGCCTGTTAATATACAACAAACATATAAGATGGGTTCTTGGATGTAAGTACAGTTCTAGGTCAAGGTCCACTGTCCCTTTTCCAGGGTCTGAATTTGTTTCAGAAGATAGCATTTTCCAAATGTAAGAAAGTTGTATGTACACAGACCATATACAATATAACATTCCAGTAGGGTGTCAGCTTGCATTCCATGATCACCACACATTAATATTTATATAGGAAATTTTAGGAATATCACACAAGACGATTAATCAAGACTATCCATAGCCTCATATTTGCTCTGGTCAGGTTTTGACTCCATATGGTTTCAGGTTGGATCAGGTTTTGCTGCCAAAGAAGTTATTCTCTGTGTGTGCCTCTTTGTGTGTGTATTTCCATAGCTCTTTGGATTTCAGAATTGTACATAAAGAATGTGAACTTGTACCAGTGTTTCATAAAGTAAAAAATAATTTTAAACAATTAAGACAATTTAAAGTGGGATATACATTAATTTTTCTTGTTAAGGGGCACTTTCTACATAGATTTAATCAAAACATCTGTGAGTTTCAGGGTAGTTTGGAGTAGGATTCCCTCAAAGAGACTCAAAGAATCTTAGACTTGACAATGGCCTTCTAATGAATGTAGGAACCTCCTCTGTCACAACTCTGACTTGCAATTTTTCTGTGTCACTTCAATAATGGATCCCCACATTCTAAAGAATTAGCTGTTGTACCAAAAGGGACAAAGCCAGATTGTCAAAGCTGGGCTTGAGAAGCAAACTTTTCTCTTCTTTATGTCATTTACCTTTTTAGTTTTTCCAGGTACTTTCAGAAATATAGGCCAGGCCATTCGAAGTTGACTTTTAAAACCCCACGGATGTTAAGACAACTTTTGGTCACACAGATGAGAATGAATTATGCATGTGGGTGGAGAGTCTCCTCCCACTGATAAAGCTGAAAGGAAGCAGGCCAGCTGAGTAGCTAAGAGTAATTTACTGCTGAGCAGGCAGCAGTCCCAGGTGTCCCCAAACAATCCCTCTGTTGAGGATCTCCCTCTTTGCCCTATTTAGGTTGTCCTAATTTGTAAGTTTGAAAATGTTAATTCTAGTCCACACATCTTTAGCTCAAGTTCCTGACTCCTGCTTATTGACTGTTTCTTTCCTGAATTCTGACTATTTCTGACATTAACTCTGTATCCAGATTTTGACTCATTAAGTTAACAAATTGAAATCTGTGTGCTAGGTACTAGAATTAGAGTTGGTTGAACTGATACTCCTTCTTGAAGTCACAGCTCTTTGTAGACATACCTACCACATGATCATAATGGATGCTGTGGCTTGTTTTGTGTTTGTCTTGTGCATATATATATATAAGAATCCCCTTTCAACCTGATCCCTGAGTGATAACTTTTCAAAGCCATCAACCTGAAACTGACAACAGAAAATTCATCCATTTTCTTACATCTGCCAAGGAGTAACATTTGAAACTTAAAAACAAAAACAAACAAACCCCAAAAGAACATTCATTAGACTTCCACATTTGCAAATTTATCTTTAAGGTAAAGAAAATTCAGATTCCCTTAAAAACACACACCACACACCCAAAAACTGAGGTACTATCCTGGACATAACAATCCGTGTATCTCTAATAATCTATAGCATGTATATAATCTGGAGACTATATAATATCTAATCCGTTACGATGATATAAAATATATAGTAACTGCTGTAATTTCTATTATATCTTCAGAAGAAATTAAGAATCATCTCTTTTTGCATTTTAGATCACACTGCTGCTGTTTGCAATAAAAAGCAGTATAGAAACCTACACTCATTGTACCAATAGCATGCTTCTGGCACATGCAGCCCCAGGCCAGGGATACCTGTATCGATAGTAAGAAACCAGCATTCTCTCTCTGACTTCCCCTTCAATCTTTTGGTCAATGACCAGCAGCATGACTCCGTACAGGTACAGTGCTTCACACTAGGAAGAGAAAGAGACAATAGCCAAACTCAAAGGAGGACACTTTCTCATGGAGGGATGTTGATGATGGTTAAAAATATCACTTTGCTCCCATTCCTCATAAAAGCTTCATATTACATGGAGAATGCAGGTTCCCCCCGAAGGGCTTTCTCACCTTCTATACAGAATGAGCTTTGGAAAATATATGCAAAATAAATTTCAACTCAGAGTACTTATCTTTCAGCTGGCCTGGTTTTGATATTTTGCTTGGGATATCAATATTATGAACACCTCTAAGTCACACACTTACTTAACAGACATTTCTTAAGTGATCACTATATACTAGGTACCAGGCTAGATGTTTGGGATGCAAAAGGTAAAGAAGAGAGGACTGTTACACTGAGGAAGCTCAGAAACTACACAATCTTTATTCACTTGTAATTCTGTTCCAAGTCTACAGTGTTCTACATTCAAACACCGATCTGTTAGTTAGAAGATAATCATCAGTGAATTTTGCTTCACTTTTAAGAAGGGTACTCTCTGTATGTACTTGTGACTTACAGGAAAAAGGTGATGCTAAGCTTGACAGTCTTGAACTTCTATTTTAAATGGTCACTAGCACTTACTAGAAGTTGTTTCCCATCTTCATTGAGCAGCACAGTTTCTATGGTTTGCTGAATGTAAACACCTTCATTGAGATCTTCCAGATATCTAGAAATGAAACCCCAGAGCACGTTATTCATTGATAATGAAAAGTTGAACAATATCTTTGATGAAGAAAAGCAAAGATTTCTAAAGGTAAAGCAAGATATCAGGCATTCTGGCCTTCAAATAAATTTTGAGCTGAAACTCATGGCAATTGAAGCCACAGGTTGATTGTTATGGCTACTCCAAGTAAAAGGAATATTCCCTAGTCCCAATTTATGAATCACAAATATCTTAGGAAGCAACCACATATAAACATGGACTAATAATAATAAGTTTAAATAGCTTATAATTAGTTTGAAAGCTATTGAGTAATGAATTCTTAAGGGCTGGAAGGAAGAGAATATTGTGTGGTTAGTGTTAAGAATATTGTGTAGTTACCAACATTATGAAAATATGTTCCTTTTTTTCCGCTTCTCATATATAATATACTAAAATATGATCATAAACCACAGGATTGAAAGACATTATGAGTTAATATAGACCAATGGTCAGCAAACTCATTAGTCAGCAGAGCGGTAAACCGAGGCTCTTGAGCTGAGATTTGCCGAACACTGGTATAGATCAACGTCATTGTTAACACTTTACAAGGGCAGGAAATCACAATAAAACTCTAAGATGCTTAAGATGACTAGTGCCACAGGAAGGACAAGACAATTATGCATAGTATAATCTAGTACACTGTGTAGTAACTCAGAAAGATTGACATGTTCTAGGATGTCCCTCTCCCCCTCCACGATTTATTATCAGAATAAGCTATTACTAAATTAATCAATACCTGTTTAAGTCTACAATATACTTATGCACACTTTGAAATGCTAAATAAAATCTGGTCACAATTTCTATGTTGTTTTCACGAAATTCTTCATCTAAATCCTGTAGCTCTGGCTTAGCTTCCAGTTTGCTTTCCCATGATTCTGGACCCTAGGAAGAAGAACACATTTATGGAGATGTCAATAAAAGCATACTTGTGGGTAACGATTTCCAAGTAGTCTTAAAAATGTGTTCTTATGCTTTAAAAGGGATGTCAAAAGTTGAAAGCAGAGCAACAGAAAGTAATAAAGATAACAAAAGCCTAAATATAAAATCCCTTTGAAAGAAACGAATTTGAATAGCAACTACAATTAGCATGCTTTAATATGAAATGTGTTATACCAAAGTTATCTTTATAAAATGTGTTTCTATTGTATTAGGGCTCTCTACAATACCTTTTCATTATTTTCAAGTTAGTTGGCTGATATTAAATTTGGTTTAAAAATCTCTCCTATTTGTCCTAGCTAGTTTTGCTCAGTGTATAGAGCATCAGCCTATACACTGAGAGTTGCAGGCTCAATTCCCGGCCCTGGTCAGGGCGTGTGCAGGAGGCAACCAATCAATGTGTCTCTCTCACTTCAATGTTTCTCTTTCTCTCCCCCCCACTTCAACTCCCTACAAAACAATGGAAAAATATATTTAGGTGAGGATTAACAAAAACATAAAAATAAAAATCTCTCCTATTTAAGTGTTTCTCCATAATGACTTAACTTCTCAACATCTCATGGGCCCCACAGAAAGCATGCTTTCATAGAAAAGACAATGGTAAAAATGCCGTGGGGGAAGATTACCTTAAAGTAGCTGAAATCAAATATGATATCTCCATATTTTTGTTGATCAGCTCGGTCTTTTAACCTGAATACAGCAGGAATAAACTCAGAGAGCCTCAAAAGTTCAGCAATGATGGCATTGCCACAGGAAACGATCCTTAGGATGGCCTGGCCACAGAGGTTGTTCTCAGCTAGGAAGTCCAACATCCTGAGGACCAGCAGCTACCTTGTGCGTGGCTGGTGGATCAGTTAACCTGCTTCAGGGCTGGGGTCTGTGAATCATTAGTAGAAACTGGGTCTGCTGACAGATGTTTGCTCCATTTAAGAGACTGTATCCAAAAAATAAATTAATCACCATTTAAGGTAGCATGTGAAACACATAGATAATATTTTTCTCCCAAACTTCCTAAAAAACAAACAAGAAAAATAAGTTATGATGGGGGTGGAAATTTGGGGAAGGGGAGGGTGCATTTCTTCATGTTTTCCATGTGGAAGGGCTTTGATAAATTAACAAACACTCTTGGCCTTTTTTTCCAATCCTTTATTTACTTCTTTCCCTGAGGAAAGACCCAATGTGGCTACCACTGAGCTTGGGCGAAGGAACCACTGAGCATTGTGAGATTCCAATGTGTCCTCAATTGGGCACCAATTATTTACATTTTCCTTCCAGGAACTGGCACTTATTTTACCTTTGGGAAAAGATATGTCCTAAAAATTCACTAAAATTAGTTGAAGGAACACCTTTAGAAATGCTTTTCTCATGTTATGTGCAGGAGGTTCTTGTTATCAAAGATAATACATGCCTGGGAAAGGCTGCACAGTGACTGTAAAGATAAGCATTTCAGACCAAGCAGTAAGTTTCTTTCTTTTTTTTTTTTTTTTTGAATTATTTTTGTTGACTTTTACAGAGAGAAAGGAAGAGGGATAGAGAGTCAGAAACATCGATGAGAGAGACATCGATCAGCGGCCTCCTGCACACCCCCTACTGGGGATGTGCCTGCAACCAAGGTACATGCCCTTGACTAGAATCGAACCTGGGACCTTTCAGTCCCTAGGCCAACGCTCTATCCACTGGCCAAACCAGTTTCGGCAGTAAGAAAGTTTGATTAGTTATATCTTAAAACACTGTAGCTAAATTTGATGAAAATAAGTTTCTGCTTAACAAAATTTAGGATAAAATTGCAACAACGATGTACTAATTTAATGGACAGAGGAGTCAAAAGTTTATTTTACCAAACTCTGATTTTGATGACACAGCATCTTATACTTTATAGTTGACTCTCATATCATAATCTTTAGGAAGGTAATCTTTGCAAAACAGTTTCAAGGCATCATTCATTTTCTCAAAGTCTCTTCCAATTCTTTCTCAAATCACTATCTTTTGAAGTGCTAATTTGTGTCATCTTTGTTGCATTTCTCTCCTCTCTGTATTGATTTGGCTAGGTCATCATTTGTCAATTTCATGGAAACCTGATTTGCTTTTTAACATGATATATGTTCAAGTCTTTTTCAACATGTGTACTACTTTCCACCTCCCTGAAGCTAGGTTTAGATACCTGACTCAGTTTTGACCAATAAGGTATAAGATGAAGTCTATGGTGAGACTTCTGGGAAATATTTATTCCTCTTGCTACAAGGAGAGGCATGTGGAGAGAAATTTCCCTCTCTACACCTTGGCTATCCCCTTCCTTCCTGCCTTTAAATATGACCCAATGAACATTTGATGCCTGAAGCCATAGTAGCCACCTAGAGACCATGAGGTGAGAAGTCTCTAGAGAAAAGCCACCTGTAGATTGTGGTAAGGCTAGAGTGTTTGGCAAATACCCCATTATTGGCTGAAAAACTGGCCCTACAGAACAGAATTTAAGATCTTCATTAAAGATGGGTACCAACGCTTCAGCAACCTCAGAGACAGGTAGCTTCATGGTGTTAGGACTTAGTTGAACTTAAGAAAATCACTCTAGAATGACTTGTAAACAAACATTGTAGCAGAAGCTACATTAAATCTTCCATGTGGTTCTACTGGTGCTAGGGATGAAGAAGATTCCAATGCAGATTGCATTGCTATTTGGCATGGAATGAAACTAGAGATTCCACTCAATTTTCTAATTGTCTTTACAAAGCCCCCAGAAAAGTGGTAGTTATTTACCTTTAAGAATTTGGTATGAAACTGTTTTTCAGTTTGGAAAGTGATCCTAGGCAAAAAGACAACCTGCTTTCAAGAATGATGCATGATATCATTCAGTCAATTAGCCAATGAGTACAGAGCTGAACTCTGAAGATCAATGAATTGTCTCGGGACAAGAAAAGACAGGTCTATTTTTATCCTGCAACAACACTTCAGTTCCATAGAGAGGGAAGTCCTTGTCTCTACTAATCCATTATCAGGAAAAAATATCATGGTTGTGGCTCAAGATAAAAGTGATAGGAATCTCCAAAAAAAAAATTCTGAAATGAGTCTGATCGCTCTAGTCTGATTCATGAGTCCTGGAAAAGACAGGAGAAGGAAGACGGGAAGGTGTTCCTCATTGTGGGTACAGGCAGTAAAACCTCCAGCTCTCTCCCACCATCCTCATCCCCATCACTTATCAGGGAGGAAGCTTCGTGCACTCGCAATCAGGTACCCCGGGCCTACCATGGGCTCTGTACGTTTTTGGTTTGTTTGGTTTTGGGCATCCTCCGAGCACTTTTTCGAAATGCAAAGGGCCTTGGCACCAGCATGTCACAGGTGAGGGAATTCAGGTGCAGAGAGGAACAACAATGGCTTGCCGCGACTCGCGGCCCATGGCAGGCTTAGCATTCACTCTGGGCCCGTCAGGCGGTAAAATCGCTCACAAAGCACTCAGCTTCTCCAGAGTAAATGGAGAAATAGCGACGTGCACCCGGCCTTGCTCCCGGAAACTTGGAAGGTTGAGACGCGGGCCAGGCAGCCGCACACCCCTCCCCACAGCGCCGGCGGCGAGGAAACAATTTCCACCAAGTGGCGAAGCGCCGGGTGGCGCAGCGCAGTCCAGGAGTCCCTCAGCCCTCCGCCCTCCACCCTCAGTCCCCTCGGCCAGCGCGGCCCAGGAGGGGGAGGGGAACGCAGAGCAGGGGCGCGTGCACCCGTCACTCACCTGCCATCGGGGCCGCGCAGGGCGCAGCCAGGCCGCCGACCGCGCACGGGTTGGGCACCGGGGTCCCCACCCGGCACCGGGGTCCCCACCCCGCCTCTCCGCTGGGGTGCTTTCTAACCTCAGCTCCGGACCAAGAGCCCACGGGACTCGGCTTCCGCCCCTGGCTCCCGTGACGGTCACGTGACCCGGGGCCGGTGGGTCACGTGACCGCAGGCGGGCAACGGCCGATGACGTTTGAGCCCGCGCTCGGTTAAGGAAGGATTTGGGGTCCCGTTGTAGGAAGTTGGGGTGAAGCCAGACGAAGCTGGGTGGGACGGCAGGTAAGGCAGACGCGCGGGGTGGCGAGGGGAGGGGCGGGCGGTGTCGCGGACCTCCCGGGCTAGGTCCCCCTCCTTGCCCGCCTCGGCGTCGAGGCTGCGGCTGTTTACCTCCTCCTCCGAGACCCCACCCTCCACCCTTCATCGCGAAGGGTGTGGGGAAAGGTCACGCGTTCTTGACCCCAACATACGTGGTTTGAAGTGTCTTTAAAGCAGCCGGGCGGGCAGGTCGTTCAGACACTCTTGGCGCTTCAGCTTCCTTTTCGGTCCCGCCAGTGTCTGGGGGATCAGAGAAGGGGCTGAAGCGCCGGGCGCTGGTGGCTGGCGCCCTGCAGGGGCCCGAGCCGTGTGGCTGCAGGGTGACTTCTCCAAGGCCTCGCTGGTCCCGCTGTGTCATGTGCCGGACACTGTTTCCGAGCCCTGGGTTAAGCTGCTCCCCGGCTGAAGGAGTGCCGGGCGTGGGAGCAAGTAGTTGTGATGAGTTTTATTGAGAGAAAGAGAGAGAGGGAGGGAGGATGAATATGAATGATAGAGGGAATAGGATTGCATGGAAAAGGGAAGACTTTAAAAAGAAACGCATCCTTGCATCTTGTCATATAGCTCTGCTTAAACTTGTATAGGCCATGGATGTAAAGGAGGCAGCACATTGTTTACACGTTGTTTTTCTGTGCCTACCACTGAGCTGTACAGGAGGGAACAGTAGAAAGTTTTTATGTTTGTGTGTTTTTTAAGAGAAAAAGGGGGGGGGGAGAGAAGAAAAGAGAAGAGAAAGAAATATTGATCAGTTGCCTCCCCTACACACCCGGATGGGGATTGAACCCAAAACCTAGCTATGTGCCCTGAACAAGAATTGAACCACAACCAAGCAACCGGGGCATCCGGCCAGGGCAGGCAGTGTTTTTGCATTAGCTAATAATTGGTCCTGCCTACAGAGAATCTTATAGACCTGCTATATTCATATGTTAAAATCCTAATGCCAGTGTTATTTTATTAGATGGGGCCTTTGGGGGGTGCTTAGGACTAGAAGGCAGAGCTCATGGGTGGGCTTAATGACTTTATAAAAAAGGCTCAGGAGAGTTCCCTTGTCCCTTCTTTGGTGACAAAGAGGTGGAAGGCATGGGTTATGAACCAGGGAGAGAGCTGTCACCAGAACTTGCTCTCACCCTAATACTGGACTTCCTAGTCTCCAGAATTGTGAGAAATAAATTTCGGTTGTTTATAAGCTACCCCATCTGGTATTTTGTTATAAGAGCTGGAATAGCCTAAGTAAGACAAGGCTTGTTAGCAAAAGAACATGCTGGGGGAAAACTTAGGAAATATGTAACCTTACTTAATCTTTCTCAGAGACCATAGGTACAGGGATTAAAAGGATTGCTATTACCTGGGAAGGCTCCAAGAGGAGGTTGATTTAAACCAGGGTTTCTCAACCAGTGCACTGTTGACACTGGGGCCAACAATCCTTTCTTTTGGGGGCTGTGCTGTGACATATACTTAGCTGTACTTCATGGAAAGAATGGAAAAGTGTGTCTACTCCATTTTTTTCTGCTCCATCCATTCTCTGCTTCCCAGTCTGAATCTTTTCCTTAGAAATATTCCAGAATCACAGAAGAAAGTTTTCCCTAGCTCTCTGCAAGTGTAAAGTTTTATCGGAGTAACGTGGATTTTGTCTTCACATAAAAGGATAGCTACCATGTGGTAGACACTTTTCATTTATCCTGAATTGCATTAATCCTTATATATACTGCATCTTAGTCAGCTTGGGCTGCTATTTTAAAAAAAGACATCATAAGCTGGTAACTTACACAGAAGGAAATTATTTCTTGCAGTCTTTGGAGACAAATGCTGGCATGGTTGGATACTGGTGAGGGCTCTCTTTCTGGCTTGCAGCCAGCTCCTTCTTGCTGTGTCGTTGCTTGTAAGGAGGAGGAGGAGGAAGACGGTGAGGAGCAGAGAGAATGAGAATCTACCCTAGTGTCTCTTCCTCTTCTAATAGAGACACTTATCTTATCATGAAGATGGGGTTCTATTCTCATGACCCCATCTAAACCTGATTATCTCCCAAAGGCTTCATCTCCCAATACCATCATATGGAGTGTTAGGGTCTCAACATATGAATTTTGGGGAGACACATTATCTCAATGTTCTCCATACATGTTTGGTCCTAAGAATCATCTGTGGGACTTCATAAAAACACAGTTTCCTCAGTGTGTCCACTAGAGACTCTGATTCAATGGATCTGAGATAGTATCCATACATCTATAATTTTAGTTAAGTATTTCAACTGATTCTTAAGATCAGAGACATTTGAGAAAACTGCAAAATTTAATTTATCCTTAATAATGCTATGAGATCGATGTGGTTTTCTACTTTTACACAGAAGCAAGCTACAGATAGAGAAGATAAGAAACTTAACCTGGGCATAGACAGGATGCAAGTTCCAGGCCTCTGTGTCCACTGTCTGTTCTCTTAAGCACTACTTTGTATTGCCCCTCACAGTGTTATAATGATGAAGTTGATGGTAACATCTGTCCCCATGTTAAAAGATTTATGTGCTGGGGATTGTTCTGAGTGTTTTATTATATATCTATATATCTGTGAACAAACACATAGGCACTGGATCATCATCCTTATTTTACAGAAAGTTAAGGTGTAGCATTGAGAGTTTAAATAATTTGCCTAAAGACATTCAACTACTTAAGTTGTCAAATCAGGCTTTGAACTCCGATAGCCTGGCTCTTGAAGCTAGATGCTTAATCCCTGCTCTGTATTGCCTCCATATTCTGCTCCATAAGGCAGCTAATGTTTATTTTAATCTAAACATGATTCATGTTATCTATAAGTAAAATGGATATTCCAGGAAGATGTGTCCTATTTGTATTGTGGCTTTACCCTCTAGTTCATATATGTAACATGCTTTGAAAATCATGTCTCTAGAACAGTGCTACCCAATGCAGCAGCCACTAGACGTATGTGGCTTTTTAAAGTTAAATTAATTAAAATTAAACACAATTAATAACTCAGTTCCTCAGTCACGCTGACCACATTTGAGGTAATAGATAGCCACACATGTACCTAGTGTGTACAGAGCCTCAACCATTTTTGTCAAGTCTGAAAGTTCCTTTGGATAATGCTGCTCTATCTAGATCATGTAGACTTACACAAGAATCAGACTAGGAAACTGAATACTTGAACTATATCATTTGATCCCAGCAAGTTTGTATTTTTTGAATAACAGTAGTATGACAGGTAAACCCCCAAATCTAAGTGGCTTTGCACAATTGGAGTTTTTGTTTCTTTCATGCATTGAGCCTGATTAGTGGGGCAGTTTTCCTCCAAACAATGATGTTGGATCCTGGGCTTCTTCCATATTCTCCATCCTCAATATAGAGCTTCCAAGGTCACTGCTTACCTGTTTCAAGCTATCAAAATGGGAAGGAGTATGGAGAAAGTGTGTTTTTTATGGACTGGGCCTGCATATGGCTCATACATCATTGCCTTGAATTCAGTCATATGACCACACCCAATTGCAAGAAAGGCTGCAAACTATGGCCAAGCTATGTGACCAAGTTGAAGAGGAAATGGGATTAGTGGGCACCAAGCTACTCATCTGAGGATATTTTTCAGTATGACTTTTATTATCTCACTAGAGGCCCAATGCGTGAAATTCGCAGTCCCCTTGGCTGCCTCAGCCCTCCCAGCCCCGGCTTCATCTAGAACAGTGGTTCTCAACCTTCCTAATGCTGCGACCCTTTAATACAGTTCCTCATGTTGTGGTGACCCCCAACCATAAAATTATTGCTACTTCATAACTAATTTTGCTACTATTATGAATCATAATGTAAGTATCTGTTTTCCGATGGTCTTAGGAGACCCCTGTGAAAGTGCCATTCGACCCCCAAAGGGGTCGCGACCCACAGGTTGAGAACCACTGATCTAGAAGGTTGTCTGAAAGGGCGTCCAGATGGTCTGTCTGCTGTTCGGCATTCTTAGGACCAAACATGTATGGAGAACATTGAGATAATGTGTCTCCCTAAAATTCAATTTGAAAATTACTCTATTATTATTATAGATCAGAGATCCAGTGCACAAAATTCGTGCACTGGAGAGGTAGGGTGTTCCTCAGCCCAGCCTGCATCCTCTCCAATCTGGGACCCCTCCAGGGATGTCCAGATAGGTCCTAAACCAGCAGACAGACATCCCTCTCAACAATCCGGGACTGCTGGCTCCTAACTGCTTTCCTGTCTAACCACTGTGATTGCCCCTAACCACTTCTGCCTGCCAGCCTGATCGCCCCCTAACTGCTCCCCTGCCGGCTTGATTGACACCTAACTGCTGCTCTGCTGGCCTGACTGCCACAACTACCTATCCCTGTCAGCCTGGTCGCCCCTATTTGCCTCTGCCTGCTTGATTACCCTTAACTACTCACCCCTGCTGGCCTGATCTCACCCCCAGCTGCCTTCCTCTGCAATTTGGTTCTGATTGGTCGGTTTCTATGCCAATCAGCGTCAAAAGCTCCACACAGTTCACTCAGATTTGGTTCTGATTGGTCAGTTTCTATGCCGCTCAGCGTCAAAAGCTCCACCTCCTAGGCAGCCATTGGCTCCTCACATTTCACCTAAATTTGGTTCTAATTGGTCAGTTTCTGTGCCAGTCAATATCTCTGTGCATATCAACGGGGCCTGATCAGAAAGGTGGGGCTTGCCGAGACCAATTTGGCTCAGTGGATAGAGCGTCGGCTTGCGGACTGAAAGGTCCCAGGTTCGATTCCTGCTTGTGGGCACCTCTCCACTGTGGGGCGTGCAGGAGGCGGCTGATCGATGTCTCTCTGTCATTGATGTTTCTGACTTTTTATCTCTCTCCCTTCCTCTCTGTAAAAAATCAATAAAAAATATATTTTAAAAAAGGGAAATTTAAAAAAGAAAGAAAGAAAGGTGGGGCTGATCAGCAGCCCCTTTGGAGGCCTGGAGAGAAATGGAGGCGTGGCTGCTGACCAGGCTTCAAAAGAAAGAGAGAGGCAAGTGCTGATCAACAGCTACCACAGAGGCTACGGATCAGACCCTGCTTCTCTTTTCAGACCTCTCTCCGGGCCTGATTTGCAGCTGGGTCACCACGCCTGCAGCCGTAGCAGTTAGCCCCCTCAGCAACCCAGCACTGATTGCAGGACTGACTTCGGTTGGTTGAGCCTCTGATCATTGTGGATGTGATGGACCCAGGGTTTTTATATATTAGGATATGTGATGATCCATGATGCCTTGATTGCTATGGACAGACTTATTTTCCAGCAACTACTGGTGTACTTTTTCTTTACGGAGAAAGAGAATTCTGAAACTTTCACTTGAAAACATTTTTTTATTGAATTTATTGGGGTGACATAGTTAATAAAAATATGTAAATTTCAATGTACACTTCTATAATACGTTGTCTGTATATTACATTGTGTGTTCACCACCTCAAGTTGTCTTCTTCTGTCACCATTTATTTGACCCACTTTACCCTCTACTACCCTTTACCCCTCTCCTCCCCCTTTTCCTCTGGAATCCTCTGGTTGTCTAAGTCTGAGTTTTTGTTTGCCTGATTTGTTCTTTTGTTGCTTTCAATTTTATATGCCACATAAGAGTGAAATCATATGGTCCTTTGTCTTTTTACTTTACTTAGCATGATGTTCACAAGTTCTATTCAGGTCGCAAATGACAATATTTCACTTTTCCTTATGGTTGAGTATATAGTATTCCACATCTTCTTTATCCAATCATGAATTGGGGGATACATTGATTGTATACATGTCTTAGCCACTGTGAATAATGCTACAATAGGAGTACATATGTCTTTACGAATAAATGCTTTCTGGGTCATAGAGTAAGAGCTCTGTTCTTAATTTTTTGAGGAACCTCTATATTGTTTTACATAGTGGCTGTATCAATTTATATTCCCACCAGCAGTGAATGAGGGTTCCTTTTTCTTCACAATACCTCAGACACTTTTATTTATTGTCTTGATAATAGCCATTCTAACAGGTATGAAGGGGTAGCTCATTGTGGTTTTGATTTGCATTTCTCTAATAGCTAGTGAATATATCAGCCATTTATATGATTGTCAAGATGCTCATAACCAAATCTGTATCCTATCTAATAAAAGAGTAATATGCAAATTGACCATACCTCTGCCACACACAAGCCATGCCCACCAGCCAATCAGGAGCAATTATGCAAATTAACCCAATCAAGATGGCTACGGCCACAGAGAGAGCAGAAGGGAGGCTTGGGTTGCCCCAGCAATGGAGGAAGTCAAGCTTTCCACACACCCTGGCCAGCCCAGGCCTCTGCTTAAGGCTACAAAATTTCAGTTATAAAAGATAAGTAAATTCCAACAGTAATGGCTGTCGCCATGGAGCAAGCAGAAGGCTTACCTCTGCTCTAGGCTACAAAGTTTTAATTGTAGAAGATAAATAAATCCCAGATACCAGGGCCTCCACTTGGGTCACTGGGGGGCGTGGCGGCCTGCAAACCACCACAGGTCCCTTGCCCAGGCCGCTCCATGCCCTAAGGGAACCCCACCCTGATCCAGGACACCCTTCAGGGCAAACCAGCTGGCTCCCACCCATGCACCAGTCCTATATCCTATCTAATAAAAGAGTAATACAGTGGTACCTCAAGATACGAGTTTAATTTGTTCCGTAACCTTGAGGCGTGAGAAACTATGAGACGCTCGAGTCACGGTAAACTGGTGGGTCGTGTGCAGCTGGCTGATTCTCGCAATTACTCCTATCTCAAATGTTGCTCGTATTTCAAAGCAAAAATCGCTCGCTCGAGGGCTCGTATCTCAAAAATCTTGTATGTTAGGGCACTCGTATCTCGAGGTACCACTGTATACAGATTGACCATCATTCCAACACATAGATTAACTTTTCCCATGTATACACAAGATAGCCACCACAAGATGGCCAGCAGGGGAGGGCAGTTGGCAGGGACCAGGCCTGCAAGGGAGGGCAGTTGGGGGTGAACAAGCCTGCAGGCAGGGCAGTTGGGATGACCAGGCCAGCAGAAGAGGGAAGTTGGGGGTGACTGGGCCTACAGAGAAGGGCCGTTGGGGGGAGGGATCCAGGCCTGCAGGGGTGAGTAGTTGGAGGGTACCAGGCCAGCAGCGGAGGGCAGTTAGGGGTGACAAGACCTGCAGGGGAGGGCATTTAAAGGCAAACAAGTTGGTAGGGGAGCAATTAGGCATCAGTCAGGCTGGCAGGGAAGTGTTTAGGGGTGATCAGACTGTCATGCAGAATTGGTTAGGGGCAATCAGGAAGGGAGGCAGGTGAGCAGTTGGGAGCCAGCAGTCCTGGATTGTGAGAGGGATGTCCAACTGCTCGTTTAGGCCTGATTCCAGTGGGATCCCAGTTTGGAGAGGGTGCAGTCTGGGCTGAAAGACTACCCCCTCCACCCCCTGTGCATGACTTTTGTGCACCGGCCTCTAGTTATAAGTATAATACTGTGTAGAATTCTAAAGAATCCTAAAGCCTACATGATTGCATTCTAATTTTCTCATGTACTTGGTTTTCTCTTTAGTCTGTTTTTTTATTCTGATTTTTATGAACGTATTGTATGTGTTTGTGTTTATATTGTATAAGCTATCTCAATTTATTTGTTGTAATAAAGTGAGATTTTAAATACCATTGTCTTTCACTAAAATGCAAATATTCAAAAATTTCATTGGTTATTTATGGTCATATATTCTCTCTTTTGGTGTAAAATATTAATACCACAGAAAGTTCCAGAAAATGACATAATGGTAACAGGAACCCTTGTTTTGTGATTTGGATTTTAGCATATGTAACATTTTGCCCTTAGGTCTTGATTTTTAAGATAAATTTAAAAAAATAGATAAAGCTGTTTTTCTTTATAAATTTTAGAAATTCTTTATAAAAGCTCATAAATTGTATTTTATTGTGTTTGAAAACTTAGGTAAAAATTCAAGATGCCTGGGCGTTCCAGTTCAAATTCAGGTTCAACTGGTTTTATATCCTTCAGTGGTATAGAATCTGCTCTTTCCTCCTTAAAAAACTTCCAAAACAGCATCAACACTGGAATGGATACAGCTTCTAGTGTTGCTTTGGATCTTGTGGAAACTCAGAGTAAGTAGTCATAATTAAAATGTATTTCTTTTGTGTCTACTTTGAGGTAATTTGTGTGGGGGCATTATGCTAAGGATTGCTAGTTATTGCTCACTTCGTGTGTATCCTCGGGAAAATCATTTAATCCCTCTAGGCACCTATTTTTTCATCTTGTTCTGTATGTCATATAGCGATGTGCTGAGAATGAAATGAGATTGACTCATTCATGTGTGTTCAAGCAGATATGTGAACTAAGAACTGCACTAGAAATTTATGGGCCAAAATATGAAGGTTCCTGACCTTAAAGAACATACAATCAAAAGTATGTGCATTTGTGAACTTTACAGTATACAAATGCATATGATAAATATGTTTTCCAGTAACTTAACTCTACAGTGGAACATTAGTTCTCGAACTTGATTTGTTCTTGGAAGGCTGGTGGAAAACAGAAGCATTTTTTCATTAGAAATAATGTAAGTTGAATTAATCCATTCCAGATCCCCAAGTGGTTCCCTTTTTTTATCTTATATAGAGTAAATGTCTAATGTACTGTTTAATCTATAAATAAATACTTTAAAAACAAAAAAGACATGAAATATAAATAAAAATTTAACAAAAAGGAAAAGAAATATAGATTAACAATTAAAATTTAATAATAATAATAAGCAAAAAAAATACACACATGAAAATATTCACAGCACATTATTCTGAGATGTTAATGATGGTAAACTGACTCATATTTGTGCATTCTCTCCTTCGTTTGTTGCCTGTGAAACACATGGCTGATTATACAGATAGCATGAAAGGGTTGTTGAGTCAAGAAGCAAATTGTTTGAGATAGGAGATGTTCAAGAAACTTAGTTTGACTGTCTTTTGATCACCTTATAGTAGAATAAGCTTATGCTAGGGGTACTACTATCAAAGGAAGACCTCTACAAAGGAGACCAGCTTTGTTGGACTTGACCAACATTTTTGGATCAGAATATCTAGAAAGATGTTATTTGCTTTCTTTGAATTACAGTTGTTTTTATCATATGTGGAGGCAAGTGATCAATATTATCTTTTTCTATCTTTTTGTTTTCTTCTTAATATCATTGGTTTTTGTAATTTGATTGTGTTGTGCCCTGGTATGATTTTCTTTGTTTATTCTGTCTAGTGTTCTTTGAACTTTATGGATTTGTGGGGTTAAGTTCTGATCAAATTTGGGAAAATTTCTGATATTATTTCTATCTGGGACTCTAATTACAAGTCTGAGGCTCAGTTGGTTTTTTTCCCTCATCCTTTTTCTTTCTGACACTAATTTGAAAAGTTTGTATTTCTATGTCTTCAAGGTCACTATTCCTTTTCCTGCATTGTCTAATCTGCTGTTAAGTCTCTTCAGTGAATTTTTAATTTCAGGAGGTGGCTTTTTCAGCTGTAGATGTCATAAGAAAGAATTAAATGGAATCTTATTTCTGAAAGGTTTGGAGTGGGCTGGAGTCAGGCATCTATGACATGAAGCCATAATGTATCAAAAGAGATTTTATTCCCGGCACCTGGGTGCAGGTAGGCTGAGACCAAGAAAGGCATCAGCGAAGAGAACAGGGAGAGAGAGGTTTTTATCAACTTTTGCTGGCTGCAAGTGGTTCTGCTGATGTAAGGGTCCAGTCCATCCTTGATTACTCTCATGCCAGGTGTCTTCTGGTTATCTGAGCTATGCTATGTTAAAGGCTGCAAGCTTTCTGCAAGATACTGCTAAGCACACTAAGTTTTTCTCTGCCCTGTTTTATTCTCCTTAACCCTTTCCATTTCTATCTTGCATTTCTCTCTTCATTATGCTCATGTTTTCTTCTATATTCTTGAATAGGTGAAGCATATTTATATATCTGTTTCAATATCTTTGCTAGTTCTGTCATCTCGATCTATTGCTGCTGCTTAATATGGACATTGTATGTATTATGTTGTTCAGTGTTTGAATTTTGTTATCTTCCTGTAAAGAGTTTTGGTGTTTGTTTTGCCAGGAAGTTATTTGTGGGTTAAGCTGATCATTTAAACTTTGTTTATTCTGGGGAAAGTCTACCGTAGTTTTGCTTTAGGGCTAATTTATTTTTGTTACATTGGTCTTTCTGGAGTCTCTGTTGATTGTCTGGAGAGTTTTGTGATAGCTCTTCTCTGCTAGGTAGAATCTGAATGTCCTTTTTTATCTTTTAAGTTTTTAAAAAAAATATGTTTTTTAGTGATGTTAAAGAGAGGGAGAGGGGGAGAGAGAAAGAAAAACATGGATGAGAGAGAGAAACATCAACCTGTGCCTCCCGTGTGCACCCCATCCAGGACTGAACCTGCAACCTGGCCATGTGCCCTGACAAGGAGTGTCTTCCAGTGCTGGGTGAATTCTGGAATTGCTCACTTTGCTGTTCCTCAGCAGCTTAGGCTTCAGCATCAGGCCTAAGGGATCCCTGTGCAGATTCCTAGGGCACTTCCCTGCTTAGCTCCTTCCAAGGGCTCTGTCTTGCAAAGCACTGCTGCCTCAGCCTTCCTGAACTCCAGTCTCTGGCTCCTAGGTCCTTTAAGATTTCTGTACTGTCCTTGCCCCTCTCCCTCCAAACACCTCCCACCCCCTCCCTTGCAGGGAGGAGGACACTGGCAGGATTTATCTCATTTGTTTCCTTTTTTGCAGGAATCATAGTTCTCCACTGATTGTCCCATTGTCTGAAAGCATTTGTTTCATATATTTTGTCCAGGTTTTCTAGTTTATAGCTGGAGGGCTAATTCCATACCAGTTATTCATTCCTGGCTGGCAGCAGGAGTCACCCGTCATTTTTAGTGGGTGGACTCTAAAGGTCTTCAGCCTGCTCAGTCTGATTTGTAGTCTATTTTTGGGTATTTGGCTTTGGTATGTAGCTCTGGATAAAAGTCCTAATAAAATCTTAAATCATAAGAGGAGAGGGCTGGAACATAAACCTCCTGTAGAATTGTATCTGTTTAGTTTTAGGATTTGCTTCTGAGTGTTTTCACTACAAAGTTCCTTTTTTTAAAAAATATATATATTTTGGTACAAAATACAACATGCTCTATGTAATTTAGGAAGAATTGTAAGCATTGCTTTTTGAAAGGTTCATGCTCTAAAGTGGGAGTCAGCCAAGTTTTTCTGTAAGGGATTAGATAGCAAGTATTTTCAGCTTTGTGGGTCATGTGGTCTCTATTGAAGCTCTTACAATTATTTTGAAAATAGTTTTGACTCTATGGACCTCATAAAAGGTTCTCAGATACCACAGCCCGAGAACCAAATGAATGGGACTGCACTGAGCAGGCCAGAGATGGCACGAGAAATTTCCTACAGAGAGAATGCCATGATGCCCCCCACTGGAGTAATTCAGCAAGAGCTTATTGAAAGAGCAGGTTTAATGTGATACCAGACTGATGTGTTGTCCAAGGACCCAGAGAGGAGAAAAACTCCTGATAGTTCAGGACATTTTGTTACCTGAGAATTGAATTTCTCCGTTGCTAGTGGGAATGGGGCTCTTGGGACACCGCTGGCATGAGCATTTCTGGAGGCCTCCTCCACCAGAGGATGGCATGTGATAAAAGGTTTTATTTTTGTGGAGAAACACTTCTCAGGCTCCAAAGTCCCATCTCCCCTAATCCAGTCCGGAAAGAGGTGCAGCTGGAGCTTTATCAAAGTTTAAAGCAAAGTCAGTGTCCAGAGCTTCCCTTCCGTGGTGAAGCTGAGTCCCATGTAGCATCAGGCTAGATTCATTATACTTTGTGGTTCCCACATGGTCATGAGCCACATGAGTGAGTGCAGAGTGTGGGAGCCCCACAGACCAGAAGTCAGGCACGAGCAGCAAGAAAGCAAGAGAGAACTCCCTTTGCTCTGGAGTTTAAATATTAAATCTTCCCGCATTTGCAGTGGCCACACCTATTCTGGCCCCTGACTTGCTTCCCAGGTGTGACTTCACCTTCCCACATCACCCAGACTTGACTGGGCATGAGATGAAAAGGATTTGAGTTGTGTGCTTTGTATCTTGTGCCCACACTGTCAGGGAGGCATGTGAAATGCCTGGTTTTCATCCCAGCTCTTCCCTTATGGGTTTTTTTACCTTGGCCAAATTCTATTACCTTTGTTTGCTTTTATTTCTCATTTTAAAAGGCAATACTATGGGGATGAAATGAGATAATACAAATTATGTAGAGCAGCCCTGGATGGTTTAGTGATCAAGAAATGTTAGCTCTAATTATTTTAGTCATGCTTGCATCTGAGTTGACTACAGTGAATGGATTGGGAGAAATTGAAGTGCAGAAGAACAGGAGGGGAAGTTCATGAACTATTCTCAGAGCAGTTCCCTTTTCCTCTTAACCTTATAAGGTGAGGCATACTTTGTGTTGACCTTTTGGATTGTCCAACTTCTTTTTTTTTTTTTTTTTTTTAAGAAGGATTGAGCTTTGTTAAAATAGACGGTAATGATCACTTAGGTATCATTATCTCACTCTGCACTGCAGTTCTCTTGTTACTGTATTATTAAGTCACTGGTGAAGGGGATTTTTGCCACCAAGAACTTGAGGAGTGTGGATGTGTTCTGTGTTTCCTGTTGGTTGCATATTCCTACATCAGGTGATTGTCCGTACCCATTTTTCTAGCTTATTTGAAATGATCACTTTTGACTCCATAGTTTTATTTAGGCCAGCCGTAACCAACAGTTCGGACCTCACGTACCACCAGTGGTCCTTGGACACCAGTTGGCAACCACTGGTCTAGGCAATTGGACTCTTACTGCCACCATGTCTATTAGTCTTTCTCTGAAATTGTTGATTTTTCTACAAGTAGCTTTATTTGACCTAATTGGAAAATGAAATTTGTTACATTAGGAGATATTTTCAGATAACTGGAGCTCGTTTTTCAGAGTTTTAAATTTATTGTGTTACTTTTCTGCTTTCTTTTTTTTTTTTTAAGTTTAATAGTACATTTATTAAAGCTGAGGACAGCGGAACAAGAAAGGGCCTAGGATAGCAGAAGCAACAGGAGAGAACCTAGACGTGGTTGCTATCAGCTCACTGGAAAGTGAGAGAAAAAGGGGCCTTGGAGACGGGTTCAAGGGGTTAGCTGCTGCCCATTGGTCCTCCTGGTTGCAAGTCTTGTGGGGTCCTTAGAATTTAGGAGATGAAGGCTGTGGGGGGAGGATAGTGGGGAGAGAAAGGCGCCCTTTTCTGCTTTCTTAAGCAGAATGTACTGACCTAATTTACCGGAATTGTTGTTATTCACATTATCCTTAAGCAATTGAATTTCTGTAAACTGTTTGAGTTTAGTTATGTAAATTTGAGAAATGGCCCTTCCCTGAAATGTTAATGTCCCTCAGGGTTGTGTCCTTTCTCTTTGTACCTCTCTGCCAGGGCCTGTCCATAGACTTCAGAAGTTTGCTTAATGCTCTTCTAGGGAAGATGGTATATGCTTGAGGATTGAAAGTGTGTGTTTTTTTTTTATCCTCACCCAAGGATACTTTTCCATTGATTTTGTGAGAGAGTGGAAGAGAGAGGGAAAGACAAAGAAACACATTGATAGGTTGTCTCTTGCACACACCCTGGCCAGGGCCTGGGCCAGGGAGGAGTCTGCAACCGAGGTGTGTGTCCATGACTAGAATTGAATCAGGGACCTTTTGGTCTGCAGGCTGACACTCTGTCCACTGAGCCAAACCAGCTAGGTCGAGGATTGAAAGTTTTTATCAGATTCTTGCTAAATATTTGTGAGGAACATTTGGAAGAAGAGGATACATTTTAAATTGCTCAAGGGTCCAGTACATAAGAAACCTGTTGGAGACTTCTTGATTTTTCTCTATATTGCTTTTCTTCTATGGCTTTGTGGAGCCACAGGGCAGAAAGACTTCAGTAATTATGGTCAGCAGATAATTGTGTGTTTGTGGAACCATGCCAGGGTATGGTGAGGATGATGATTATAAAGGTGAAGGTAACGTAGCTTAATGTTACACATTTCCAGTGTGTGTAGGCACTGTGCTTTCTTACATGTGATAGCTCATTTGGTCCTAACAGTAATCCTGTTGTTATTCCCACTGCATACACGAGTAAGAGCCATGGTGAAATTGAGTACTTTCCTAGGATCACAGAGTTAGAAAGCGTAAGAGGTGAAATTTGAACATAAATGTTCTCACTCCATAGTTTCTGCCCTTCGATTTTACACTTGATCGAAAATTTGTTGTTTGCCTAATGGCATTTGCAGCAATCAGATACTATTGAAATAATTTTTAGCTCAGAAAATTTTGGTTTTTTGTTGTAGGTAACATTTTGTGATTTTTTTTCCTGTTCTCTCCTTTCTTTTTCCCTTTTCTCCCCTCCCTCTTTCCTTTTTCTCTTCTTTTCTTCCCTTAATACCCAAATGAGGTGACATGATTTTTTCTGAAACGGCCTACAGCTTTTGTCTTTTCTGCTAGTGAAGTTCTCAGCAACTTCCCTTGGACATTCTCTCCCTCTGAAGCCAGAGGTGCCCTCTCTTGGTTTCAGCCTTTTCTGTTTTTTTTTTTTTTTAATATTTTTTTAAATTGATTTTTAGAGAGAGGGAAAGGGGAAGAGGATCATTGGTCTGAGAAAGAAACATCGATCAGCTGCCTCCTGCCCCCTCTCCCCCTGTCCCACTCCCTCTTCTTACTGGGGACCCCAGGCATATGCTCTTTAGTTTGGGTGCACAGAAAGATGCTCAGCCAACTGAGCCACTCCCACCAGGGCAGCCTCTTCTGTTTTCAAAGACAAAGTTGAATCTGCTCATGGAGAGAGGAAGTTGGGACCTTTAGGAGCCATTATACTCTCCCTACTCTTTTTCTGGGTCTTATTTCTGAACTCATAATGGCAGGAAGAAAATAATGGCTATCAGATTTTCTCTTTCATTCTACTAGTTGCAGTTCTAATGGATAGAAATGATATAGTAAATTGATTGAATGATAGTTCTTTCATGTCCAGAATTTATATTTTGACTAAAACTCATGACTTTTATTTATTTTCTCTCTTTTTAAAATCTGTTGACAGATTTATATATGTCCCCCTTTCCCTCACCATTGACCCCTTCTAGCCTGTCCCTACCCCTCGCCCCAGGTCTTTACCACCCTATTGCTTGTGTCCATGGATTATATGCATACAAGTTCTTTGGTTGCTCTCTCCCACCCACTCACCCCCCTTCCCGCTGATACTCTATATCTGATTCCTTTGCACACATCTTTGTCTCCACTCAGGCGAGAAACAATTTTCACTTTGTGATGCTTAGTTACTTCAGAGTTAATGATGAATGAAAAACAGCCATTAAGTTAAAAATTGCATGGCCCTGGACATTTGTGAACTTCATGAAAAATTGAACTTTCAAATTTGCAAATGTTAAGTATCTAGTCCAGTGAATAGTTCTGATTCTGGGTGATTTAGGGATAGTATTCTAGTTTTATTCCTGCTATGAGGCATTCTAAAAATTGAATGAATATAGACAAAAATAAAATTATGATTATCCATATCATCCTATTACCCATCACCTTATTTTATGAAAAAGGAGTAATCATTTTACTTAAACCTTTTATGTTAAAATTGTTTGACATTGCTTAATGATTTGACAGACCAGCATATTACCAGCCTGAAGGCTTATTTTCATAGGAAGATCCATATTCTATGTTATCATTATGTTGCAATATATTTCTCCATCTAGATTGTTGTTTATTGTAGCCAGGGTTTTAGTTAAGGCGGAAGGTTTCTCTTTTGGCTTTGCTCCTGTTTTTTACTCTGTAATTATGTTCTTGACCAGCAGCAGTGATAAAAAGTAGGTGATTTAGTAGTGGTGGTGACCACAGTGACAGTAAAAATAACCATAACCATAAGGAGTCAAAGTTTGTGTTTTTTGTGTGGCTTTTAAAACTGGAGCCAATCATCAAAGCAAAATATTAAATAACTTAAGGCCATTGAAAATATATACATAATTATGGGATCTGTAGTGCTAAAGATATAAAGGCATTGCCTACACAATACACAAAATCTAGCTTTCTAGGAAAACTCAGTTATTTTGCTGATGTCACTCTGTTTCCCAGGTATAAGAAAAAACACTATTTCTTGTCTACTGTTTATACTTCTGACACTTCTCCTAAGACTTAAATAGGAAAGAAACAATTATACAAGGCTTCATTAGACCTGCTTTTTTTCTTGATTATTTCACATGTAATTGCACAGAGCAGATGTATACAGTGGACTCTTTAATGGTGTCTATTAGCACTAGGGTAGATGACTCTCAATATAAAAAATCACCAATATTCTACTTCCTTGTCTTTTCATGTGATTTCAGGTGAGTTCCCCTCCTTCTTAAGATTCAGTAACGTGCCATTCCTGGTACAGTTTGACCTTTATATTGCTTCTTGGGACTTTTCGTATTTAGATCATATTTTGTTTTGTTAATGGGTGTGGTGTCCCTTTTGAACTTGTAACCTGACAATCAGTGGGTCCATGCTGCCTGTCACTACTTGAGCCGTTTAAGCAGAGACAGGATTGAATCATATCTGAGCATTGATTCCAATACTGCCAGCAGTATGGGAGAGCAGCAGGTCATCCACACAAATCTGCTCTGCAGTCCACCATAAGCCAGCTGCTTTTATAGGGTAGGACAAGGATTACATGGGGAAGTAGGAAGCTGGAGTGGGATTCCATTGTTTGGGCAACAAAGGTTGTTAATTTTTCCATGATAATAGACAGTTCAGAGGTTCATTCCCAGGTCCCAGGTTGACTGACTCTAGGTCCTGGGGGCGTACAACTCCCAGCCGGGTCAGAATGTTCTTTCTCTAACCAACACAAGGTAATCATGGTTAACAGAGCATGATTAATATTTCACATAACCATAGCCTGTCCCCAATATTCCATTTTGCGCCTAACAAACTGGGTTTGCTCAGAGAACTCATCTGATATTTTAGAGGCTGGGACTCATTTGATGCTTTTAAGTGGTTTTAAGACTGTTCTTTAAGTACAGGTATTTGGACCCAAAAAATAGGGGGGAAAGTTACTTTCCAAAAGTTAGAAACAGTACTTTTGTTAGTTTATGAACCTGATTTTGTTTAAGACTTTTCACTAAATCTTTATATAAGGACTGATAAATACAATGGTTCTCAAACTTGAAAGTGCATTTGAATCACTTAGAGAACTTGTTAAAACACAGACCACTGGGCCTGACCACTAGAATTTCAGGTGTGGGATGACCTCAAGAATTTCATGTCTAAGAAGTTCCAAGGTGATACTGGTGCTGCTGCTGGTCCAGGGACTACTACCCTTTGAGAACCTTGGTCTAATTATTCATTTTCCTTTTGACAGGACACAGATGCCACTAGGTGGCACTAGAACACCTCAGTTATGAGGTGTCGATCAGCCTTATTGACCAGTTTGTTGATTGCAGGGCTTAGGATTGTGTCAAAGGTACAATCACTAATCTGTTGGAATTTAGTAACTTGGAACCTGAATTATCCCATAATAAAAAAAAAAAAAGGCAAAAATGTGTTAACCACATCAGACCAGAGAAACTGTAGGATTAAGGAGTATACCTCTCATTTCTGCTGCTTTATTTTCAGTTATCCAGGTTACTACTCAGTTGCATTTACCAGAGATAGATAAAGGCCTTGCCAAAAAATGGAAATATACATCTTATATTTATTATTCTGCTAGAGGCCTGATGCACAAAATTCGTGCAAGAGTCGGCCTTCCTTCCCCCAGCTGCCAGCACCAACTTCCCTCTGGCACCCGGGACCCAGGCTTCCCTCATAGCCCGATAGCCCCGGCTTTGTCCGGAAGGTCATTCAGTCTCATTAGCGTATTACCCTTTTATTATTATAGAAGTCAGTGGATCCTGATTTTGTTTTTTTATTACATTTCAGAACCACTTTAAAATGATTTACACCTGCTGGTCACACAAATAACATGTCATTGTGTCTTTATATCAATGGGCCAGTTGTGCCTGGGACAGTGTGAGTTGAATTTCCTGTCCTGTTGGCTTTCTTGGTCAGAAAGTTGAATGGTTTTCTTTTTTAAGAGCTCTAGAGAGGAAAGTTTGGGCTACTATTCACCTCACCTCATGTTTCCGTGCAATCTCCTCCCAATAAATTTCCAACTATTCTGACACCCCCAGTTTGTCTTTCTTCCACTGGCTGTCCCAACCTGAAAGTTGGTGTGATTTCTCCACATGATGGAATGTGTTCAGATAATTCCTTGCTCTGCTTTCCTGTTAGCTAAGCTCTCCCATTCCCACTGGGATGTCACATTTTAAAATAGTAACTGAGTCACATTTTAGGTTTTAAAATAGGAGATGGATAGTATCTGAATACCTCCTGGGTTTTTCTAGATTCTTGAGAATAATCTTTGCTTTAATTCTCCTTCTTTATCTTTGGAGCAGAGGCATGGGTTAGGTTTCAGTGACCTAATAGAACATGAGAATGACTACTACCAAAAAACTGAATTGGAGACACTCAGGCAGATTTTAAAATTAGACCAGCATGTTATTATATACTAGAGGCTCAGTGCATGAAATTCGTGTGTAGGTTAGAGTCCCTAGCAGCTGCTGGCTGCCGACCAGGGCCTTCCTTTGCTAGCTGCTGGCTGGGGCCTTCCTTTATTCCACACCACCCCCAGGTGGTCAACTCACATCATAGCGAGTAATCAAACTCCCAGTCCGTCAAACTCCTGAGGGGACACTTTGTGTATTAGGTTTATATATATATAGATGTTTGGTCATTGAAAGAATTAAGACTCAGCTAATGCTAGGCTAAGGTGTAAACTCATGGCAGATATAGAGTAGACTTAAGGATCATCTTTGAAACATCAGATTCTTTTTTAAAAGACACAACATTTTGTCTTTTGGTAAGAGAAAGGAGCTTTTATTAGGTTGGTGATCAACATTTAAAACCAATGTGATTTTTCAAAAAAAAAAACTAGAGGCCTGGTGCACAAGTAATATCTCTAAGCCTGGCCGGCAATCAGGGCTGATCTGCGGGTGACTGGCAGGACAATTGGGGTCCCCCATTGGCACCCACCTTGGCTGGCCGGAACCTGTGGGCTGGGGGCAGCTCCTGCATTAAGTGCCTGCCCCCTGGTGGTCAGTGCGCATCATAGTGACTGGTCATTCAACCATTCAGTCGATTTGCATATTAGGCTTTTATTATAAGGATTATTTTATTATCCAGACATATTTCTCCTTCTTCTGTACTTGGAACTATAATTATATAGTTCTATATAAGTGTGAATTGTTATTTATATATAGCAACACTGCCCAATAATAACATGGTCTGAGCCAGTTGTGTGCTAGTACTTTAAAATTTTCCATTATGTTCCTTATAAATGGTGAGAAGAAAGAGGCTAAAAAGTGTTTTTCAACATGTAATCAATATAAAAATATTCAATGAGCTGTTTTTATTTAAAAAAAAAAACAACTTACATCCGAGACTGGTTTGGCTCAGTGGATAGAGCGTCGGATTGTGGACTGAAAGGTCCCAGGTTCGATTCCGGTTGGGGGCATGTGCCTTGCTTGCGGGCACATCTCCACTGTGGGGCGTGCAGGAGGCGGCTGATCAATGTCTCTCATCGATATTTCTGACTTTCTATCTCCCTTCCTCTCTGTAAAAAATCAATAAAATATATATAAAAAATAAAAATAAAAAAAACTTACAGTGCATCTCAGTCTGTATGGTCACATTTCATGTGGTAAACAAGTGTAGAGGATATTTCTCTTTTTGGTGACTGGCAGAGGAAGGCAAGAAATTATAAGGGTACTTAAGTCAGTTTTGCAGCTTTTTAGCAGTTTTGGTAAATATTCAAGTCAAACCAGTTGGTAAAACTAGATAATACTATCCATTGATTTGTTGTTGGCTGTATTGTTGCACTTGTCACTCCTCTGCCACTGGTGTGCTTGCTCTTTTTAAGTTTTTCCCAAAGTTTTTTTTAGCACTTTAAAATGACTTACTTTGGAGATTTTGTGAATATTTGCTTGTGTTTGAAATGTCATATGCTATTTGAATCCATACCTCAAAACTTCCTATTTTGTAGCTGATGTGGTAAATTAGTTTCTTATGCTATTGGGCAAGGCAGAGATGTTCAGTCTCTTTAGCAGCCAGATATACTCTAGTTCAGTGGTCGGCAAACCAAGAGCCGCATGCGGTCTTTGACCCTTTGAGTGTGGCTCTTCCACAAAATACCACGGCCTGGGTGAGTCTATTTTGAAGAAGTGGCGTTAGAAGTTTAAGTTTAGAAAATTTGGATCTCAAAAGAAATTTCAGTCTTTGTACTGTTGATATTTGGCTCTGTTGACTAATGAGTTTGCCGACCACTGCTCTAGTTGCAGTAAACAATTAGGCCTGTGAGCAATTGACCTTGGAAATGTTCTAATTTGTTTGTCCCTTGGTGCTGCTTAAGGCACTGGCTTTCTCTGTGGGTGGGAGTTATGAACCCAGTTTGGAGAAGCTTTAGAGGCACTTGAGGCAAGTTCCAAACAGATGTGCTTCTTGCTTCATCTTTGCATGTGACCAAGTTGCAAGAGGCATGTTCCTCACATGCATTTCTTTGAATGCCTTGTGGAATCAGACACTTCCCGCCTAAAGTTCATTTACCTTCAGGTCTACCCTGCCCCTTCTTTCCAGCACTGTCTGCCATAATGATGGCTGATTAAAAGTGATTTCATCACTATTTCATCATATTTCTTAAATTCACTGAAAGAGGACATAGAAGGCACCTTTTATGGTTTTGTCTTTGTTACTACTGTTGTAGTATCAGATATGGAAGCTAGCTGAATAAGTGACGAGAAGGAAATGTTAACTGGAAAAGTTATACACAGTGAGAAGCTATAGGCAATACTCAGTAGACAGAGGAGAGAGAATATGTGTAAAATGTAGTTACACTCTCTAAACTGGTGGTGGCAGCAGTGATGGGTTTTGCTCCCACACAAAGATTTAGGCTTCCTTTTCTTTGGGGCAGTGCTTGGGCAATGTAATTTTCTCCCTTTACTGTTGTACAATACTGGTTCAAAACATTTACTTGAGTTTGGTTGGCTTTCACTATTCTTAGATGATTTCTGATATTTTGTTGATAAATTACTAATATTTCTTGTCCCATGGGCTCATAAAGCTAAAAAATAATTTAGTTAGCAGGTAAGACAAATATAAGGAAAGCTACATAGTAGTAAATGGTGTGTTTCAAACGAGGAGATGATGGGTCTGTCTGTCCCACTCACGACTTTTTCATTATGACCTAACAGCCTGAATTTCTATGCAGTTGGCACACATCTTCTGTAGATGACACTTACTAGGCAACCTACCAGTGACAAACGTACAGTGCTTTTTATGTATTTACCTGCCTCATGGGTACTCATTCATTTAATCCTGCAACAATGCTGTAAGGTTAGGTAGGTAACATAATTAATTGCTGTTTTACATATGAGCACACTGAGCCTTTCTCAGTCCTTTTCCTTATGTGTGACTTTTCCCTTCTTGTTTGCACTGAGCTCTGAGATCAGTCCTCTTACCCACCCTGTGCCTGTGCTCATTGGAAGGACAGCTCTTTTGCTGAGCTCTGCCATCGTTGTACCTGCCATGCAATAATGCTCGTTATTGACTTATAAGGCTCCCTTGCTGGGCTTAAAACAAAAGGCTTTGACTAGGAAGAACTGTTATTAAAAATCTTGATTACCATGAATTGTTTCTGCTGTACAGTTCATCCTTGCTTGATCATGCCTTTGGCCATGACCAAAACATCTGGCATTTACTCTCTGAAAAATGGAAGCTATTAATTTCTATACCCATTTTAAACTGTTGAGCCTGGTTTACAAGAATGTTCATGATGTCACTGGCTATACCCCTCCTTCCGCTCTGTGTGCTCCAGCTAGAGAAACTGGGTTGAGTTCCACCATGTGTTGTCAAGCCTCCTTGCCTTTGCTCACATGATTTCCTTTCCCTACAATGCTCTCTCCCTGCTGACTGCTTGAAGGGCACTTACTCATCTTTCCAGGCGAAGCATAAGTATTATGTTTTTTACAAACATTCTTCTCCTAACCAGACCCAATGGCTCTCTTTGGTTCCTCTGTGTTGGTTGTGCATTCTTTTATCAAAACAGTACAACACTTCTTTACATTTAATTGTTTTGTAAGTTCACATTCCCACCATGAGATTTAGTTTGAAAAGGCTAGTAAATAGCCTGTTTCCCAACCAAGTCCTGTCTCTGTTGCAACTGCCCAACTCTGCCATAAATAATATATGAAGGAATGGATCTGATTTGACCAGTAATGGGCTGCACCTTACTGACTCCTGGTCTAGGTAAAAGCCTTTCTGTCATTGTCTCTGTCCATATGTATAAGGCTAATAAGGATGGGTTCAGGTTTATAAAATCAATTTATATATTAATACCTGGAAAGAATTATAGAGAAAATAACAGAAATGTTCTTATAAATAACCTTTTTTTTTCTGGCCATTTCAATTAATTATTGGTAGAAAATAATCTTTAATTTCACATAAAAGAGTATAATGTAAGCTTTGGCAGCCTTTATCTCATGGGTTCGAAATAACTCATACTTGGAAGTTCTAGAGTCAGTCCTATACATGGTGAAGTTCATGTGATTTCCTCTTTTCTTAAGCCCTTTACATTTTCTGGAGTTAGTTCCACAAATAATATTCTAGATACAAGACCCTTATCAAGTGTATGATTTGCGAGTACTTTTTCCTGTTCTGTGCATTGCCTTTTTACTTTCTTGATAGTGTTCTTTGAAACATAGAAGTTTTAAATTTTGATGAAGTTCAGTGATCTATTTTTCTCTTGTTGATTGTGCTTTGGGTATTATACCTAAGAATCCATCACCAAATCAAAGGTTATGAAAAGTTAATCCTATTTTTTCTACGAGTTTTATATTTATAGCTATTACATTTAGGTCCATTTTGAGGTAATTTTTGTATATTTTTAAATTTAAGGTCAAATTTCATTCCTTTGCATTCACGTTGTCCCAGTTCTGTTCTTTCCCCAATGAGTGAGTGGTCTTGGTACCATGTAGAAAGTAGGTTGACCACACAAGTTTATTTTTGGATTCTCAATTCTGTTCCATTACTGAAGTTTTGTATGCCTGTCTTTGTGCCTGTACCATGCTGTCTTGTTGCTGTTGCTTTGTAGCAAATTTTGAAATTAGGAAGCATAGTCCTCCAATTTTGTTCATCTTTTTAAAGATTGTTTTGATTGAGGTCTCTTGTAATTCTATATGAATTTTAGGATCAGCTGTCCATTTCTACTAAGAACCTAACTGGGATTCTGATGGGATTTTATGAATTTGTAGATTAATTTGGGGAGAATTACCATCTGAACAATATTAAGTGTTCCATTTCCATGTATTTTTACATATTTACATTTTTCATGTTATTTTTACATTTTTTAGATACTTTAAAATTTCTTTCAATAACATTTTCAAAGTATTAGTTTTACACTTTTTTTGTTAATTTATTCCAAAACATTTTACTCTCTTGATATTAATATAAATGGAATTGTTAATTTCATTTCAGATTATTCATTACAAATAGAATTGACTTTTATATGTTAATCTTATAGCCTGCAACTTTATTGAGATTTTTTTATTAGTTTTGTGTGTGTGTGTGTGTGTGTGTGTATATATATACACACACACACACACACACACATACACATATACATGTATATATAAATATGATATATATGTGTATATATACTGGATTCCTTAGGATCAGAGCATGCCATCTACAAATAGAGATACTTTTATTTGTACTCGCAAATCATACACTTGATAAGGGTCTTGTATCTGGTTGCTTTTTATTTATTTTTCTTGCTTAATTGCCCTGACTACAAACTAGAGTACAATGTAGAATAGAAGTGGTGAGAACTGACACTCTTAACTTGTTCCTGATCTCAGGGCAAAAGCATCTAGTCTTTCCTCATTAAGTCCTGTATAAAGTTAGCTACAGGATTCCCTCCGGTTGTGTCCTTCCCAGCACCCTCTATTGAGAAAGTTGAACATGCCGCTGTAAAAGGAGATGCTGAAAGCAATTCCATTCATTACCCAAGAGTGTATATTAGAAGATAAATTTGAGCTGATGGCAACAAATTGGATAAGTGGAAAAGCACACAAATAAGCAAGTTGAATAAAGTCTTAAAGGTGTGTGATAGAAACCTATGTTCATAGGCAATCCTAGCTAAGGGCCTATAGGAGAAATTCCATACAGAAGATGAAGAAAAGAAGGGTAGGTGTTTTCTGGGAGAGTTTCCTTCTGAGAAAAGCAAAGGTGAGAAGAGGTGTGAAGTCCTTGGTGTCAGGTTCTGTGAAGTGTACGTTTGTATTTACCCTACTTGGTAGTTATCACGTTAGCCACCAGTTTCATGGATGCTGGCAGAAGACAGGAGACTCTGGATGAGAGACAGAGGCCTTTATTTCTTGTTGCACATCAAACAGTATATCATGTGCCCATGGGTTTGCCTTGCTGCCCTAAGTCCTTATGGGATTGATAGGGAAGGGTGCAGAGTGATTCTGCAATGGATTTGTGTCATAGCTCTGGGATCCAGATTTTTACAGTGGGCAGTAAACAAACCTGCCTGGCTTTGTCCTGGAGGAAGACATTATCTTACTATGCTGCCCTCTGCTTTTGGGGGAAACACTGTCTCAGGCTTCCAAAGCTCTGTTCATTGTACAGACATCTTTGAAGAGAGAGTTTGCAACAAAAGTGCCCTTCATGCCTCTGCTTGCAAACTGTGCCGAGATGTGTGAGACCTATTAAGAATTGTTTCCCAACACCTGGCAGATTCAGGGACCCACAAGCCGTACAGATTGAAGATTAACTTCAGTTTGGGCCTGAGATTTTTGCCACCGCATGTTACAGCTTCAGCACTTACACCAGGAAGATGTAAGACATCTCTTCATTTAGGAAGGACATGGTTGCTGCTGGGTTCCTTTCTTTTTTCCCTTTTTGCAAAATAAGCCAGTACAATACTTGGTTGGCTGAACAGAATAACTTAGGACTTGAAAAATTCTGGAATCAAGTAACCTGGGTTCAGACTCAGTTCTGCCAATTGTGACTTTAAATAAGTTTGACTTTATCATCTGTAAAATAGGGATAGTATTGTAAACTAGCAACTAATACCTAATGACTACTTAACTATGTGTCCACAAATACTTCCCTTATTCCCACTTTATTTAGGGTTAATATGAGAATTAAATAATGTGTGTAAAATGTTCCCCACTGTGCTTGGCACATAGCACTAACATGATTTCATTTTTGTTAATAATTATTTAGGCCCTTTGCAGGTGAGAGAAAGGGATCCTTTGACATTCTTGGCTCAAAATGAGTATTACACAGAATTAATATTGTAACAGTTTAATATTATACAGGTAGCCATGAGGTAACATGCAAATTCTGCCACTTACTACCTGTGTGTGACTTTGAACCAATTACCTTCACTTCTTTGCATATGGACAGTATCTCTTTTTCATGGTTGTTCCTAGTTTGAAGCAATTTTTATGCTTTGTTATGCAGGATTTACTTCTCATTGGCTGGTCAAACCAGAAACACTTCTTTGGTTATTAGAATCAGTGGGAAAATAACTTAAAGTATATACCTTTCTATTGAGATGGAGAATGGCACCAGGATGTGTGTTGAGGGCCAGGTGTGTTTGTGTGGGTGGAAGGAGTATGGGCATTATCTTCTTAATAGAAAAAAAAAAAAGAGACGTTTATAATAAGGTCTGAGAAGCAGGAATGTGTTCTAGTTTCAGAAAAATTAGTATAGGATTTAATTTCAAGCAAAAAGAATCAGAGCTCCTGGGGGACAGACTAAAATAGACATTTAAACCAGTTAACACAAAAAGATTATGTAATGTTTTACATAGAAGATGCAGCTTGTTAGTCTGTTCTCTTGTAATGGGACCTTCCAGTGTTCTTTGGTAGTTTTGGAGTTTGTTGAATTTGAGATTAATTTGGGGAGAATTACCATCTGAACAATATTAAGTGTTCCATTTCCATGTATCCGCCATATCTTTGTTCTATCAATGCTAAGTTTATGAATTCATTTGGACCTTGGCTGGAACTCAATAATAGTGAAATGGGTAGTGTTCTTATCGGCAACTTGTTTCTAATTTTATAATTTTCAAAGTGCACCTGCGTTTAGATACTTAATAATTGAGAAGCAAAATACAAATAGTGTTGCTCTAATGAACCCTGACATATACCAAATCCCTATAATAATACCCAGAAACTTTACTTAGACCCCGATGGATGTCAGATGACCATGCAAGGTCTAAGGTATTTTGGATGCTCAACTGTGAGGTGGCTTTTTTCCTTTCCTCTTTTATTTTTTAATTGACTGATTGTATGTTCCAGGAATTTATTTTTCGTTGTTGTTGTTGTTGTTGTTGTTGTTAATACTCACCTGAGGCTCTTTTTCCATTGACTTTCAGAGAAAGAGTGGGGGGAGGGAGAGAGAGAACATCAATGTGAGAGAGACACATTGATTGGTTGCCTCCGGCATGCTCCCTGATCAGGGGCAGGGATCAAGCCTGCTACTGATGTACCTGCCCTTAACTGGAATTGAACCCAGGACCCTTCAGTCTGTGGGCCAGTGCTCTATCCTCTGAGCCAAACCGGCTAGGGCTGTTTTTCATTCTTGTATTTAAAAAATGTTTGCATCTTCACCCTAGTGTATTGCTTCTCATTCTTATCACTCTTGACCATAATCTCCAATGGAGGGAAGGGGGCAGGGGGTGGGGGTTGGGGAGAGACTCTCAAAAGATAAGCAGAATCTTTTACATAATCTGCCCTCACATATTAATATAGTGACAGCCAGGGCAGGGTAGACTGCCATGTGACCAGGGATTTTAATGTCCTTTGTTCTTTCTTTATTAGTTTTGGTTGCCCATGGGAATAGATTTCTCTAAAGGGGAAGGTATATTTGCCAAAATATTATATTATTTGTTAGACTTTAACAGGTGACTGATTTAGCTTCCCGTTTTCATTATGAACACATTTTAAATATAGATCTGGAAAGGAAGTGAGGTTTAAAAACATAATAAATGTTTGTAGGTCCTCATACATTTATTAGAGGCACTATTTATCAGGTGCCGTAGTGACTGCTCTCCAGTGCAGGACCCCAGCAAGTCCTCCCTTCACTGTGCTTACATTCTGTTCCTTGCATCACAGATGGAACTTACTGGGTAGTCACCCCAGCTTAGCAGTAGTAGCAATTGGTGAAATTGGTACCAGGAGTGGGGTTTGAACCCACATTGACATAGGTTCATATTTTTGTTAAATAAATGACCTTAAGCCTTAATGTTTTAAAACTACAAACTTTTTTTATCCTAATGTCTCATGATTTTAGTGCATTATCTGACCTAGGCTGGGAGGTTCTTTTACTCCATCCACGTGATGTCAATGGAGATGGCAAACATCTGGGGGCTCAACTTGGTGGGAACTTGCAGGATGGCCCCATCACATAGCTGGCAGTGGGTGCTGCCTGTTGGCTGGAATCAGCTGGAATTATTGACCAAAGCCTTAGCATTCCCCTTCCTATGGCCACTCCGTGTGGTTTGGGTTTCTCCAGCACAGCAGCCATTCCAAGAGGAAGGAAGCAGGAGCGACCAGACCTGTTAGGACCTGGACTCAGAAGTTACAGAATATAGTTTTCATGGTGTCCAGTTATTCAAAGCAGACACAAGGCCAGCCTTAGTCCATGGGTAAAGGACATAAATTCTGCTTCTCAGTGAGAGGGTAACATTCATGTAAGGACCAAGAGAATTGATGTTTGAAAACCACTTACTGACTGTGCTAGATTTTGGAACTCAGAGCAGTGACTAAAATAAGCATGGCCATTGTTGAGTGCTGGCAGAGGCTGGAGAGAGGGGGAAAGGGCCCGAATAGGGGTGTCAGGCTCTTGTAAGTCAAAAGAAAGAGTTTGGACTTTAGCTTTAGGGCTGTGAGAAGCTATAAAAAGTTTTTAAAAGAGGAATAATACGATTTGTATTTTTCATTAGTTCTCTGGCTATAATGTGGGAAATGGTTTTGCAGGAATGAGCCTGGAGGTAGGCCAACCAGTTGGGAGGCTGTTGCAGTAGTCCCCAAGTATTAGATAATAGTGACTTGCACTCAAGGTGGTATGAGGTTGGTGAGAAATAGACAGATTCTTAAGAGAAAAGGAGAAATAATTGATAAAACTTGATGATTTATTAATATGGAAATTAGGGAAAAAGCAGCTGTCAACGGTAATTAACTCAAATTTCTACCATCCATGTTAGGTCCCATTTTCTAATATGGTGTATCACTGTGCTGTTGCCACAGTAATTACCAGAGAGCTTAAGGTTAGAAATCTGAAATAGGTCGCACTGGGATAAAATCAAGGAATCAATATGGCTGTGTTTCTTTCTGGAGACTCTAGTTCGGAATCCCTTTCTTGCCTTTTTCCAAGCTAGCAATGGCTGGTCAAGTCTTTATTATTCTGCATCACTCTAACATTGGCCTCCTGCTTTTCTTTCACTAATATGGACCTTTGTGATTATAATATTAGCTGCACCCAGAAATCCAAGATCATTCACCTCCCCATCTCAACCTTATTTACACCTTAATTTCCTCCTTTCATGTAATGTAATGTACTCACAGGTTCTGGGGATTAGGACATGGACATCTTGGGAGAGGGGAGCATTATTTTGCCTACCACAGATGGGCACCTGTGGCCTGGGGTAAGTTTTTTTGGGGTTGGCGTGAATTCAGTTTTATTCATGTTTTCAAATGATATGACTAGTATGCAGTTGGTCTTTGAGCTCAGGATGAAGGTATAGATTCAGAAATAGCCAGTGGGTTAGCATCCTGAGAGGTTGGGTAAAATTGCATAAAGAAGCGATTGAGAAGGACCTACATACATTTATTATATTTTTAAACCTCACTTCCTTTCCAGGAGGAAATGTAGAATTTGGTTTCAAGGAGGTTAGTAATCACCTTTGTAGATTTTCGTAACTTTGACAGAAAGGATCCTTAAACTTCTTTTTAAACCTGTTTTTGTTACAGATAAGAAACAAGCCCAGAGAGATGAAATGACTTGTCTAAGAGTCTACAACTAGCTAATAGATGTGCTTCTTAATCCCCACTTCAGTTTATTGGCCAACCGAGCCTGTTTAATATTTTCATTTTGAAGATGGTATCGAGGAAAGATTTTGGCTATGTGTGTGTGCGTGCGGGTGTTTTATTGGCTTTATGAACTCTGAGAGAGAAAGTTGCTGGGATGATGTTGTCTAGTGCCTTAGTTATATGCAAGTCAAGTTCTTTATACCAAATAAGAGTTAAGATTTTTTTTTTAATTGTGTAGCTTTTTCTAAGTACAGTATCACTTACTTTTTCAGTCTTTCACTTCATTTTGTGTGTATGCTCTCTCTTTTCTTTTGGTAAAATAAACATTTTATTTTGGAATAATTTTAGATGGATAGAAAAGTTGCAGATAGTTCCCATATACCCAGCCCCCGTTAGTCAAAACTAGAAAATAATATTGATCCATTACTGTTGACTGAACTAAATAGTGAACTCCAGACTTTTTGGATTTCACTAGTGTGCATTTTTAAGACATTGTCCAGGATCCAGTTTTTATTTTTTAAATTAAAATCAAATTTATAACTTACAGTTTTAAGGAATCCTGGTTAAATATTCTGTAGAATGTTTCTCAATTTGGGTTTGCCATGGTTAGACGGGGGTTATGTTATTTTTGAAAGAGGATTATAGAGGTCAAGTGCCCTTCTCATCACCATCCTGGTGAGTACATGACATCAGCATGACTTACAGAGGATGTTGACCTTGACCACCTGGCCTCAGCTGTGTTTGTTCGGTTTCTTTACTAAAAAGGTGCTTTTCTTTTTCCCCTCTACATCCTGTGTTCTGAAAGCAAGTGACTAACTCCATCCACACGTAGGGGGAAGAATTAAACTCCATCTTTTGGAGGGACATGTATCTACACATTGTTTGGAATCTTCTGTAAAGAATTGCACTTTCTCTGCCCCAGCCCCAGAATTAGCTGTTTTCCTAAGGAGCTTTTCTTGTTCCTTTTGTTGGAAAAAATGGGGTTTAGAAACTCAGATCTGAGTTCTGGGTGTGCTTGTTGCTACCAGGATCTCACTGCTTCTAGTCCTTTTGGCAGACAGGAAGCCTCTATAGTGTACTAACGTGTACATACCTACCTGTCATTATTTTTGTATCTGTCCTTTTATATCTGTAGTAAGATAAATGTGTGTATACTGATGCCATTATCTCTAACCTAGTGCTACCACATGGTCAACTCTCATCTTACCTAGTTTGTAATTTCTCCAACACTGAGAAACCAGGCCCCCACTGTCCATCGTCCATTTATTTATTTGTGTGACCTCAGTAGACATGTAAAGCAGTCTCAGAATAATTAACTCACTAGAGGCTCGGTGCATGAAATTCATGCACTTGGGGGAGGGGGTCCCTCAGCCCAGCCTGTGCCCTCTTGCAGTCCAGGAACCCTCAGGGAGTGTCTGACTGACAGCTTAGGCCCACTCCCCAGGGCCTAAGCCATTAGTCAGACACTGTTAGTGCTGCTGCAGAGGTGGGAGAGGCTCCTGCCTCTGCCACTGTGCTCGCCAGTGGTGAGCCTGGCTCAGGGCTTCTGACTGAGCAGCACTCCCCCTCTGGGAGCACACTGACCACCAGTGGGCAGCTCCTGTGTTGAGTGTCTGCCCCCTAGTGATCAGTGCATGTCATAGTGAGCAGTTGAAGGTCTTAGCATATCATTAGCATATTATGCTTTGATTGGTTAAACAGACAACTGGACACTTAGCGTATTAGGCTTTTATTATATAGGATTCCTCCCTGACAAATAGCACCATCAACTAGCATATAGTGTTTATATATACCATGCTTTTTGTCTTTAGTCCTACAGTTTTGAGTCAAAACACAGCTTTCAAGGTTACTTAGGTCAGTTCCTTTTTCCCTTCACTCTCCTCAATGAGGTTATTTCAAACATTTGTAATATATTTAAAGTTCTTGGTCATAGTCTACATTCTGCCCCTGAGTTTCCTGATCCCTGATCATTACTTTGTTGTTGTTCTTGTTGCTTGTATATATTAAAAGTTTTGTGAATTAAATTTATGTGGGTTTTGATATACTGCTATCTCTTTTTGAAAATTTGTACTACGCTGAAGACATACTGGGCTGTT
The DNA here is from genome assembly GCA_011751065.1 of Lasiurus cinereus. Lineage (NCBI taxonomy): Eukaryota > Metazoa > Chordata > Mammalia > Chiroptera > Vespertilionidae > Lasiurus > Lasiurus cinereus. The sequence continues at coordinate 19,431,170 of JAAGEH010000040.1, forward strand.
TGCTGGCAGCAGAATCGGAAGTGTTATTCTGAAACTAGTACTGTGAATGAGGCCATGGTCAGGTATATAGGTCAACGGTCAGGGTTAATAAACCTTCTGGTGTGCAGAGGTCAGGAATACCAGGAACTTTCAGTAGCCACAGGTTTGGAGGTGTTGGGGTTTAGAGGATTGGGCAGATCTCAAATATAGGTAAAGAATTGAGCTATAGCCTCACATCAGGACATAGATACTGGAACTTAAAGTGATGACATATGGAACTACATGAAAGGACCAGATTAGGTGTACATGGTACACAGCCAACAGAACAATGCTATGGTAGCTGCAGTGAATGCTGAAATGGAACAGAGGCATAAGTATTTAAAGGGCAGGTTCTATCTCTTTAAAACCTTACAGAAATGTTTCTCAGACCGCAACCTTCAGCAGCCTGCCTTAGAAACCTTAAAAAATTGCAGAGTTGTAGTTTCTGGAAGCTGAGCCCAGGAATCTGCATTTGAAACTAACATTCCAAATAATTCTGATGCATTCTGAAGGTGGAGAAGCCGTGCCCCTAGGGTGAAGGTGAGGTGCCTTGCACAAAGCAGGTATACTTAACTCTGTGTGTTTACTAATTTGAATTGCAGATCAGTTCTGAAAACTTCTGCTGGGAGAGCTGACTTTAGAAGTAATATTAGTAAAAAAAAAAAAAAAAATCTGATGCTTATTGAAAGTTTAAAGAGTTTAAATAACTTGCCCGAGAGATCACAAAAAATTCTTAAGTGGTAGATCCAGAACTCAAACCCAGGTAGTTCCCTCCAGAGTCCACATTGTTTATGATGCTGTGAAAGCTTTCGGGGTTTGTACCATGCACCCCCATAGTTTCAGAGCTAAATTCAACAGTTCAAGAAAGAGGAAAGAGACTGTTAAAAATCACACTGTCATTTTGGTGCTTCAGTTACTAAGAGTTCACGTGTGTTTATAGTTGGTAGTATTCAGATTTCTAGGAAGCAGTGTTAGTGATGTTCTTGAACCTTAAGAAGAAGCACATGTCTTAAAACAATTTTAAAATCGATAAAAATAGACACTATACAAGAAAATAATTTGGCAGCATCATATCAATGTAAAAGTACAATACCATAGAGTATGACAGTACCATCACAGATTTATAGACTCTTAGACCTGAAATGGACTTCACAGGTCACCTACCTCAACTCCCTCTTACAAGTGAGGGAAGTGATCCCCAGAAAGATTAAGTTACTAACTCAGGGTCTCTGAACAAATATCTGACAGGCCCAGATGTCCTGATTCAGTACAATATCATTTCCACTTTCATTCTGCTTCTATCTTAAGTAGCTTTATGAAACAATTAAAAATTTATAACTAGAGTTATTTTTAAAATCCATTCCATTTAGATGAGCCTAATTAAAAGTTGCACAGATGTCCTCTGTAGAATGAAAGTTTGTAGCTGAAATTAGAAGCAAACCTAGTAAACTTGGAAGGAATGTTGGGTGCAGTTGCAAAAATAAATGTGAGTAAATGGCTTAGGATATTGAAGTAGAAAATTTGTTTTCAAACAGAGGCTTTTGTAGAGTGCATTTTTTATGGGATCTTACGTTCAGTGTTGGTTTTATAACTTAATAAAAGGCCTAAAATAATTCAGTAAGTATAGAAATAGGGAGATAGCTGATTGAGTTTGAGATTTATTGAAAATGTGGATTTGAAGTAATAGTTCCTTTTTGTTTTCAAATTCTGTGAATTCATTAAAACAACTCAGAGAAAAGGCAATTTGTGCCTTTAACTTTAAAGCATACATTAGAACAGTGGATCTCAACTTTTACCAGGCTTCAGAATTACTCCAAAGGACTTGTTCAAATGCATATGGTCCCCACCCTAGAGTTTCAGAATCAGGGTCTGTGTAAGGGAGGGCCTAAGACTTTGGGTTTCTAACAATTTTCAAGGGATGCCAATACTGGTGGTCTGATGACAACACTTTGAGGACTGCTGAATTTGAGAAAACAAATTATAATAAAAAGCAATCAATACACTCATGAGGTCATTATAGACAAAAATGCTGCTTTCTTTGATATGTTACATGAAAACTTTGTTAACTCAAGTTACCATACTTTACTAGTAAAACCGTAATTATAACACAGAGATATGGTATTTGAAGTCCCTTTTGAATAATTATGATAAGATTAAATTATATTAACTGGTTAGATTATACAGTAAAGTTACTTTTTTGGCAATATTATAGTTTTCTGAAAATTAGGAACCTACTTGTGGAATACTTTAAGGCAATTCTCTAGTCACTCCACATCCTCGTCAACACTTGATATGGGCAGTCTTCTTAATTTTAGCCACTCTAATAAATATGCAGTGGTATCGTATAGTTAAACATTTCATCTTCTAATGACCAATAATCTTGAATACCTTTTCATGTGGTTATTTGGCACTCACCAATTTGGTGAAGTGTCTATCCAAATCTTGCTCTCCTTTGTTATTGGGCTATTTTTTAAAAAAACTTTTATTGAATTTTGAGAGTACTTTATATAGTCTGACTACAGTTCTTTATTGGATATATGGTTTGTGAATATTTTCACCCAATCTGTACTCTTAACAGATTGTTTTGAAGAGGCAGAAGTTTTTAATTTTGATGATATCTAGTTTATCAATTTGTTCTGTTATGGTTGTCCTTTTGGTGTTATATCTAAAAAAAGTATTTGCTTAACCTAAGTTCCTTACAGTTTTCTCTAGAAGCTTAATAGCTTTAGGTTTAGCTCATTAGCTGTATGACTTGGTTCAAAGAAGTTTACCTCTCTGAGTCCATTTTTTTTTTCTTTCATCCAATGGGGATAAAGATAGTGTCCTTTTCACAGAGTTGTTGTAAGGATTGAATGAAATGATGCATGTAAATTGCTTAGCATAATGTCTGGCTCACATAGTAAGTACTCAATAAATGTTAGCTATTGTTTAACTAATTGAAAGAAAACCAAGAGAGGCAAGGTTGTCAAACTTAATGGATCACAGGACATAGGGTAAACTAGCTGGTATTTGGATAACATGTTGATATTCAGAAAGACCTTCACCTCCTGAATGAAAAGAATGCCAGATTTCAGAAATCTCTCAGTCTTATATTTTGAATTTTAGATGGGAAGAATCAGTGGTACTAGTGTAGAAAAGGAGAGGTCTGCTTAATAGCCATTTCTGTTGAATTTTTTAATCGACAAGGTTAACCCATGATTTCAGTGGTATAAATGTTATAATAGTGTTATCATGGTCTTCATTGGTCAACCCCCTGGCAGTAATTCTTGTTTTTTATTCTGTAGTCCACCTTCAAGGCAAGTCAGCCAATGAACTTGCAGGGTAGGAAATATTTAATAGCCATCTTCAGGTCTTTGAAGGACTGTGATCTGGAAGAGTTGGCTCTGTGTGGACCAGCAGGTGGCTCTTCTTTAGCTCTGAAGTTGAGGATTAAGGTTCAAGTCCTACTTCTGATAGTGAGGCATGACTTCATTGGAATCATTTAATCTCCCTGAGCTTCAGTTTTTTCAGCTGTATAAAACAGAGAGTAAAATCACTGTATATGCAAGTTATGAGGTGTAAACAAGTTAATGTGTGTGAAAGAGCCATTCAACTTTATTGTTGTCATTGCCTGGAGTTGTTCTAGGAAGGTGCTAGCTCAGCTCTCTCTTTGGAAGGAATCTAATCATGAGGTGTTCAGCAGTGGAACAAGCTTCCCCATCACACCAAGTCACACAAAGGCAGATAGTCATACTTTTTAGAAATTTTGCATGGAGTAGAAATTTGTAAAACTCTGAGAGAAGGTACAGTGTTTGCCTTGTTACTGCTTTCTTTAGGTCTCCAAGCACACTGGGCTATGCTTGGGGAATTATTTGTTAAGTAAGTGACTGGAAGACCTTCCCTTTAGCCTTCATTATTTGTTTAGCAGCACAGCTTTCTTGTTGTTAATATGTTCACATTGTGTCCCCAGATGTATTTATTTGCCTTTTATGTTTTACTAGAGGCCTAGTGCACAAAATTCCCATGTCCCTCAGCCTGGGCTTCACCTTCTCATCGGTCTGGGAGCCATCAGTCAGACATCCTTAGTGCTGCTGCAGAGGCAGAAGAGGCTCCCACCACTGCTCTCACTCTAGCCAGCCATGATCCCGGCTTCTGGCTGAGCGGCGCTCGCCCTGTGGGAGCACATTGACCACCAGGGGACAGCTCTTCCATTGAGCATCTGCCCCCGGTGGTCAGTGCGTGTCATAGCAACTGGTCATTCTGCTGTTCAGTCTATTTGTATATTAGCCTTTTATTATGTAGGATTTTAGAACTAGAGACCTGATGCACAAAATTCGTACAAGAGTAGGCCTCCTTTCCCCCTGGCTACCGCCACCAACTTTCCTCTGGCACCTGGGACCTGGGCTTCCCTCCAACTACTGGCAGGCACCTGGGACATGGGCTTCCCTCGCATAGTCGACTTTGTCCAGAAGGTTGTCCGGAAGGACATTTGGTCTAATCAATATAGTATACTTTTTTTATTATAGGTGAACATTTTGACACCAAACTTCCTATTCAAGTATATTTACTGAAGATTCGGGCACATGATTTTCAACTTGAGGCATTCCAAGAATAGTTGGGTCATTTTATATTCCTTATTTCTGCTACTTCTATAGGTATTTTCATTTCTGTAGTCCTTTTACAAGAAGATGCCTTTTACATGGACTATTTCTATGAGATTACATTCCCAGGATCCTCTTAGCAATGCTCGCCTGTAAGGAAGGAATTTTGGGATTGGAGACCCACGTTTGGATTTTTCAGCCATATGCTCAACCAGTTCCTTAGCTGTATGCTTTATTGATTTTAAAAAGTAGGTGAGATGACTCTACGATTCAATATTAGCTTAAGTGGAAAAGAAGAGTTGTATTGGGAATATTGCCAAGCACATGTGGTTAAACAGCAGAAGAGAGACTCTATTTATCCTGTCTTCTGAATTTAAAAAATCATGTTGGGTGCTTTACTTATGTTTTCATAGGGTTAAGCCTCACTTTTTTTTATTTTGCTGCCACAAATTCATGTTGGCATTTTGGTCATGAACCAGAAATCAAAGCCAGGTTCCATTTTTTAAGCCTCCTCCTGAGCCTTCAAGCGTTATACTGTAGGTAGAACTTGGGCAAAGCCAAGTCCTAGAAATGATGTTGGCTGGGAAATGCTCTTGTGAATTTTGCTTGTTACCTTGAGTTCACTATTTCTTTATAGTGAGTAGCAAGAAGTAGACAAGAATGATATAGAAAAAGAATTTCAGTCAAATAAAAGACAGACTTCACAGTAGAGTCAGGGACTTTATAATAGGTAACCAAAGACATCTGTGGATATGTTTTGAAATTATAGTGCCCATAACTAAGGGTTCATAGTGCTTTTGATACCTGGCAGAGATTAAATTGTATCCAGAGATTGACTTCTATGATTTTATGACTTCAACTCTTCCTAGAATTTACTTCTAGCAACACTTTGAGTTATAACTTAACCATGATAGTTTCGAGAATATTAACTATGCTCTCAAAGGAAATATCTGTCTGTATGATGAAAGGTAGTCTCCATTACTCTGAGAACTGTTTAAGTCAGTGAGTCAGACTTTCTTTTTCACTTTCTCTTGTTCTCTCTTAAAATAAGTTAATGTTTAGGAGAATTCCTTTAGCTAGAGAAGCAGTTACTCATTACTCCATGACTTTTGCATTAAGTGTATTTTAGTTTTTCTGAGTAGCAGTTCAGATATTATAGCATGTGCCTTCCATGCTAAGTCACACATGAGGTCATTCCAAACTCCACTGTTTATTAATGTGAGACCTGGGGCACATGATTTAGTCTCTTTGAGCACCAGTTTTCTTATCTCGAAGTTATGTCTCATGATAACTAAGTCACATTGTTGTAACAAAGGCTGGGATGAGTAGTGTGTTCAAAAGTGCCTGGCACGTAGTCAGTGCTCAGTGAAGATTTAATCTTTGTCTTTCTCCTCACTTCATGCCCAGTGTTTCTCTTTGAGCACTTAAACTCTAAGTCACCCTCTGTGGAGAGGTGTGAGGGCATTTCTTTAGCCTCTACCCCAGTCTGGTGAACATCTGGTACACATTTACTCATCCTCCAAGACACGATGCAGATTTATCCTCCTGCTAAATCTTTCCTGTCGTCTTGTGGGCAGTGTTAGCCATTCCTTCCGCTTCAAAACATTTTTATCCTCTGCCTGACACGTATTAAGTGCTCAATAAAGATTTACTAGGTACATGAGTTTCTGGGCATCAGAAACAGTGTGTGTGTGTGTGTGTGTGTGTGTGTGTGTGTGTGTATGCCCGCGCACGCGCGCACGCACGCGCCCGTGTCCGAGCGCGCCTTTACAAAGCTTCTCATAGAGCATCACAGTCTTTTGAGTTCAGCTCAGTGCTTTGGACTCAAGTTAGTAAAAATAACTGAAAGTTAAGGAGGTGATATCCACTTGAAACTTTTTGGTTCTAAGAGCAACAATGCTTTTAGCAAATGTTAGTGCATTTGCAAAGTACTTATCCATTCTGGAATAATTTTAATGACAGATAATGTTTTGTTAGTGCTGATTGTGGGCCAGGCTCTATGCTGACCATTTTACCTACATTTTATCATTTAGTCATATCAGTTTTGTGAGTTAGATACTGTTATTTTACCCATTATGTAGGAGAGGAAACTGAGATTCTGGTGAAGTGACTTGCTTTAGCAGAGCTAACAATATAGCCTAAATTTGCAAGTAATCTGACTCAAGAGCTGGCATTTTGAGTTACTGTGTTATACAACTTTCCTCTCTGTACTATAAGCAGATTGTATAGTTGGGTAAAAATTATTAGAAAGGTCAATATTTCTTGAAGACTTTTCCCATATTCACTTTATAAAAGGATCACTTGCTTATTAGTTTGTGCCATATACTGTTCTACTCTCCACTATTATTTCTGGTGGGAAGCAGTTATAAAATGTGGATTTGGTTTTAATTTTACCACACTAATATCTGTGTGGAGGAATAATTATGACCAAAGTACAGTGTAGTGAGAAGTAACCAAGTTTTTATTAAATATTGCTCAAGCAGTGAGTAAGTCATTAAACTCAACGCCTGATGACTGTACACCGATTGCTTAATACTAGGCTGCCAGGAAAACACACACAGCTACTCTTGGAGGAAGGTGTTTGGAGATTCATGCTGCTAGAGAGAGTTGGGGCTCCCTTTTCAGAGGAAGAGTTTACTGCAGAGGGAGGGAATGGTGGTATGATTTATGCTGCCGTTTATTTCAAAGAAAAGAAATATCTTACAGAATATAGAAGAATCAATTTTTAATTTGAAGATATAAAGAAATATTTATTCTGTGTTTCATAAAATCTCCCTTCTATATACATGTCCCATCTGCTCTAGGAAATTTATAGCACAGTGAGGTGATTTGCTACCTCCTTGTCTTTCTTACTCCTTCCCAGAATAATATGCACTTTACAACATTGAGTATTTATCAGGTCCTCCTGAATGTGTAATTCATGCTGAATTGGAGTCAGCAACCCCATGAGAACCCTAAGTGGCTACTTTGTGTTCATCTGGTATTTCACTAATAAAATGCGCCGAGTTGAATTTAAGCAACTATATATAATTGGCATAGTTCCTATTCAGATATGCTTATAAATGACTCTGTAGAATAAAAAACAACAACACAAAACACTTGATTCTGCAATTTTTATTTGTTTGGGACAAAATTGCAGGAAACATATTCGCCATGGGCAAAACTGTGCAGTTGAATCTGGGACAAAAAGTTTGAAAAGATACATAGGTGAAATTTGTCTTCAGGGTGTGCCTCTCTAACACACACACACACACACACACACGCGCACACACACACGTTCCAGCTGTAAGGTAAAGAAATTTTATGGTTTTGTGAAGAATGAAGCATTTGGTTCTATTCTGGATGAGAGGGAGCCTGTTTGGCTCTGGAATCTATTTCAGATGTGCTTTCCCAACCTCGTGGCTGGGCCTTGGGGTTTGTTTCTCTGTAGTGTATGCTTTGGACTGCAGCTGTAGGATAGGTATGGCTAAGAGGAACCTTATTTGCAATAGTTGATCATTAAACTACAGCTCTGAGCTGTATCACATACCTTCTGTTCTTGCTGAGCTGGTCACCGGTCTAGAACTCAAGCTTGATTGTTCTGGTGAACATGCCCACCTGAACTTGGGGAAGCCAAGGTGATGAATGTTCTGCTCACCCATTTTTAACCTGTGACCTAGAGAAGGCCATTAGATTGATCAAATAAGATGTGAATAGATCCAGCAGTCTTGGAGCTCATCCTGGATCAACTCACGCGTCCATCCTCTGCTACGTAAGAATTCATGTGCTATGCCTTACTACCTACATCTTCTAGCCGAGGGCCTGGAATTTGTCTCACCTGAGTCTACATCTGTAAAAATAACTAGTTTGTCTCCTCCCTTCCCTTGCTTTCACAGACTAATCTCTTCCCCCTCATTTTACCTCAGTCATTCATATCCAAGACAACTAGCATTGGTTGTTACCATTTTGATTTCACACTTGTTCCTGCCTCAGCCATCATTTTACTCTCACAGGGTTCTCATGAATTTTGTTTTCAGTTGAATTTGATTGCAACACTAAATCACCCATTTCTGCTTAATGTCTCCTGATCATGTAATTTGAATGCCTAATCAACACTTCAAAAAGAGTTAGTAATAGTTATAATATTGCTGTTAGTGCATTTTGACATTGAGTAACAGATGACGTGTCTAATGAATAGCGTGGCTGTTCAGATTGCATAATTATAGGTTTGTTTGACTTTAGGAAAATTATGTGCAGGCCAACTTCATCCATTCAGATACTTTTTATATTACATAAATGTCAGAGTACTTCGGTCTAAAAAGAAGCCTTCCTTTAGTGATTATCCTTATTTCCCTAGGGTTTGCCACTGAACAGGAAAAAAAGAAAAGAAACAAACCATCTTTTAAGAGTGGGTTTAATGCGGTAGCCCTTCCTGGTCTAAATAACACTTTTAAAGTTCTTCAGGTACTTTTAGCAGTTCAAAGTGTTTGGGGTGCTACTGACCAGGATCACTGGGTACAACCACACAGATCTGTGGGAGGCAGCCCTGGTATTAGTATTAACAGAAATAGTTACAAGCTTATAATGTAAATTAAGGTTTATCTGTGCCCTCTGGATGTGATTTATTGGGGCAGGGGCAGGTGGATATATTTCAACTAGTTATCGTACTAACTTCTTAATAGTGCCTTAATTAGTGTACAGGATGTTACCGGATGTGTTAACGCAGGTCTCACAGTCACAAGCCTTGCCCATGTATTTAGTGGCTTGTAAATGCATGTTCAAGTATATCACTTAGGTTCAGATGGTTAGCACAAGCAAGGATTGACTGGACTAAATGCAAACTCATAGACTGGCACATTCAAGAACTAGGAAAATCCCTAGCTCTCCAGACCCTGCTCGCCTGATGATGGCAGACGAGTAGAAATGGTTTTGACATTGAACTCCCGTCAGTGTTTCCAGCATTCTCCCCACCCTCTTGAACATTTCCCTCCTGCTGCTCCTCATTTGCTGCCCAGTAATCAGTCCATGGCTGCCACCTCCGTGTCTGTTGCTGCCATGCTCTTGGCCTAGTATTGAATTTGGCTTCCCAGCAGCTAGAGGTGGCTTAGTTATTCTCCTAGCATTCAACGGGTGACTTGTTTGCTTGTATAGCACCTCTAGTTAGCCTTGCTAATGTGGAAGGTCACTGTCTTGATGAGTGTTAAAACTTAGTACAGTTGAATATACAGTATATGCACCCCTGTGATCATTGCAGCATTATTGACAATAACCAAGATTTGGAGGCAGCCCAAGTGCCCATCAGTAGATGAGTGGATAAAAAAGCTATGTATATTTATACAATGAAATACTACTCGGCCATAAAGTAAAGAAGGAAGTCTTACCTTTTGCAATAGCATGGATGGACCTGGAGAATATGATGCTAAGTGTAATAAGCCAGTCAGAGAAAGACAAATACCATATGATTTCACTTACATGTAAAATCTATTGAACAAAATAAACTAACAAGCAAAATATTAACAGACTCATGTATACAGAAAATAGAATGACAGCTGTCAGAGAGGATGAGGCTTGCAGGGCTGTGTGAAAAAGGTGAAGGGAGTAACTAAAAAACAACAACTCATAGACACAGACAATATATGGTGATTACCAGAAGGCAAGAGGAAGGGGGTGAGGGAAAAGAGGGTAAAGGGGATAAATGACTTGGGGTGGTGAACACAAAATACAATATACAGATGATGCATTATAGAATTATACACATGAAATCTATATAATTTTATTAACCAATGTCACGCAAATAAATTCAATTACAAAAATAAACAGTACAGTTGACTCGACCAATCAGGATGTTAGGGTTATTGACCTCCACACAGTTTAATATCCATGTATTACTGGCCTTAGTTGGTTTTACTCAGTGGATAGAGCATTAGCCTGAAGACCAAGGGGTCCCGGGTTCGATTCTGGTCAAGGCACATACCTTGGTTGCAGGCTCCTTGCCCCGCTTGGGCCCTGATCAAAGATGGTGCAGAAGCAACTAATCAATGTGTTTCTCTCACATTGATGTTTCTCTCTGTCTTTCCCTTTATCTTCCACTCTCCCTAAAAGTCAATGGGAAAAAAAACACACCCAATGTATTATTTTTGACTCCTCAAAATTTAATTATATTAGCCTACCATCGATCAGAAGCCTTACTAATAACATAAACAGTCAATTAACACATATTTCATATGTTATATGTATTACACACTGTAAAATAATAAAGTAGACTAGAGAAAATGCCGCTGAGAAAACCTTAAGGAAGAGAAAATACATTTGCAGTAATCATTTAAAAAATCTGCGTGCAAGTGGGCATGTGCATTTCAAACCCATGTAGTTCAAAGGTCAACTGTAATCTTCTAAAAAGGTGAAACTTGCCGAGACCGGTTTGGCTCAGTGGATAGAGCGTCGGCTTGCGGACTGAAAGGTCCCAGGTTCGATTCCGGTCGGGGGCTTGTGGGCACATCTCCACTGTGGGGCGTGCAGGAGGCGGCTGACCGATGTCTTTCTCTCATCGATGTTTCTGACTTTCTATCTCTCTCCCTTCCTCTCTGTAAAAAATCAATAAAATATATTTAAAAAAAATAAAAATAAAAAATAAAAAGGTGAAACTATTATTTTATCAGTTTCCTCTCCTTAAGGAATTTGGAAAAGCTTTTCCAGGACCAGGTCTAATAACATTTGAATGGCAATACCTAGTGTCCTACTTGGAAGAGATCACCAAGAAGCTAAAATGAAGCTCAAGGCCCTGACTTTCCCTGAGGATTTGTGTGGTAGATATTCTTGGAGGAATTAGGTGCCTGTCTTTGTGTTTAAGCACCGTTAGTGTTGGTGGCAGGTGTACAAACTGCAGAAGAGAAGCCCGAGTTGGAGATGGCCACTGCCTGGGGCAAGTCACTTCACTGTCTCAGTGTTTTAGTTTCTCATATATAAAGTGGAGATAAAACTCTGTGTCTCTTCATGTTACTGTGAAGCTTAAGTTAAATATGGTGTGCTCATAAGTCTTGGCACATAATAAAGTGTTTACTAATTGTTAGCTACAGCTACTGTTATTATATACTTTTTTCATCATTGTCATTACTTTCCATGCTTTTATCATCTGCACCAATTTTCTCTAATGCCAGGCTTGCAGAATGTGGTACAGGACTTTTCTCTCTGGAACTGTTGGTCTGTAAATTTTAACATCATTTGTGTGGTTCTCTTCCTTCCTGCACTCTTCCCCCCGCCCCCTTTATTGATGCCAGCCTCTTTCTTATAGAAAAATCACAATGAAAATATAATAGACAAATATATCTATGTCATTTTAATTCTTTATATTTTAATTCAATTGAATATTTGAGGCAGGGCAATTTATAGTAGGCAAAGGTTTAATTTCCAAATTTATGAAATTAAATGGCCATATAACAGTATGAAAGAAAGGGGTGCTATAATTCTTCGTTGGAGCCCCAAAACACTAAGACATCATTCTTGCCCATAAGTGGAATATAATCTGTTTGGAGAAATGTGATGAATGCCTATAAAAAGAGAAGATTACTTATGGTTATAAGTGCCACAACATCAAGTAGAGTTGTGGTAAATTAAGCGTTATCCTTCTAGGCTGACATAGTTTAAAAAGCAAGTAAGGCTTGTGCTCAATCCTTGAAGGATGTGCAGTGTAGAATTTGGTTGGTGTGGATTTTTAGGAAAGGCTTTCCTTGTAAATTGTTAGGGAGGGTTTTGTTTTTGTTTTGGTGTCAGGCGTGGGATAAGTGGGAGTTTTATATACTGTACTGTAGAATAAATGAGCAGGAACCTCTGGCTGGTCAGTCCCTTCACACTTCCCTACTTCCAACCACTTTTTTAGTCAACAGCCAATTCCCTTTTTATTTGTTCATCCCTTTTTTCCCTTCTGAATTCTTTAATTCTTTGGGATTTATTTGGCTTGTTGGTTTTTTTAATGCAACAATAATGCTCTTCTTTTTCTGCAGTTCTTTAGTAGAAAAAGACACAGATTCTCTGTATTCCCTAGCCTAGTGTTTCTGAAACATGAACCCAAATAACATTTTAAAAAAGATGTTATAGCCTAGTCATTGTGGCTAAGTGGTTGGGCATTGACCTATGAACCAAGAGATCATAGTTCGATTCCCAGGCAGGGCACATGGCCTGGGTTGCAGGCTTGATCTTCAGTGTGGGGCGTATGGGAGGCAGCCGATCAGTGATTCTCATCATTGATGTTTCTCTCTCTCTCTCTCTCTCTCTCTCTCTCTCTCTCTCTCTCTCTCTCTCTCTCCTCTCCCCCCCTTCCTTCCTTCCCTACATCAGTCCCTCCCTCCCTTCCTCTGAGAAATCAATAAAAATATATATTAAGAAAAGGAGATTATGATTGCAATAATAAGAGAAATAAGGATTAACAGAATAATTAAAAGAATCACAAAAATAATTTTAAATATTTAAATAGTAGAGGTAGATTTGCAACTTGATATGGACATTCTCATGGCTTGTCTCCCAGATACCATTATGGAATCTCTGCAAGTTCTTGTCTTCAGTCTCTGGTCTCTGCCATAGACCAAGACACTGGGTTTAGCCTGAAGTTATCTGACTGGCATCACTTCCAGGTGTGGTGTGGTTCTCAGTTATTTATAGGACTCGTTTCCTGACCTCTTCTGGTGTTTTCCTTTTGTTGCCTCAGGCTGCACCATTCATCTGGTAGGTTCTTCAGCTTGTCCCAACATTCTTGGGCCCTGGAGCTTTAGCTGAGGCTGCCTGTAGCCCCAGTTGGCCTCCCTTAGGTTAGGCTTCATGCTATGAAAGACCCAGCCATTGCTTGCTTTCTCCTTTACAGGGAGGGTCTCCTTGGCCTTGTATTTGAAAATGCTATCCGATTCAACTATAATAAGAACCATCATCCTGTTTATTTTAATTTGCAAAACGTTTCATAGCATTTTCATGTTAAAGGCTCATTACTAAGTGCTTTCAAAAGGTTGTCAACATTTTATCAAAGTCTAGGTAATACAAATCAAGAAATATTCTCCCAGAAGCAGGTTAGCTCTGGATATATTTTATGGGATGTGTTTATAATGAACTATTGTAAAATAAAGACTACTGGTATAGACTAGGAAAATCATTCTTAAAAGCCAAATGTAAGTGGATTTTATTATTTTCTGACTTTGGGACGATATGTCATATTGTTCTTCAGCATAGACAAGAAATACCAACATTTGAATGAAAGACTGAGTGACTGCATTTCCAAATGTTTTATCCTGTGTTCTTTTTCTTTTCCTTTGTGTTTAGAGCTTAAGAAAACTGTTTTAAAACACTTTTCCAATCTGCTGGTCACTGTTTAGTCTCATGTTCCTTGAGAATATTTTAAACATTTAGACATAGTTACTTCATATTCTGACTGATAGATAATCCCAACATCTGAAACATTTGTGGATCTGTTTCTGCTGATTCTTACTCTTGGGGGTTTGTTTTCTTGTGTGTTTTGGGGTAAGGTTTTCTCCTCTCCCTGTAATCTGTTCATTATCCTTAATGATCATTTATTGGGATTATTTGAGGCCCAGGATGAGTGACTTCTCTAGAGGGGAGTATGTGTGGGTGCCCTCACTCTGGGACTACCCCAAGATCAGAAGTTTTTAGGTTCCTAGGACCACTCAGGTGAGGGGACCCAGGCTGCAAGTATAGAAGGGCTGGTTGTGGCCACAGTGTTTCAGAGCAGGTGGTTTTCTCTCCCTCTTCCCTCTGTTCTGCTCAGTGGACAGGAGGGATTGCTTGCGGCTCTTCTTTATTCTGAGGAAGGGAACCCAGCTGACTACATGACTTTGTTTGGTGCTCCACTTTTTTTTTCATTTCCCCCCAGATTTTGTCCTGATTATTTTTTACTAACTAGTGGCTGTTTTGTTTTTAAGAAGATTTCTTTTTTCCAATTGTTTTAGTTGTCTTCAAAAGGAGGATTGGCCTGCATAACCCAAGCTACTGTTATTAGATGTGGACATCTTCCTTATTTGGTCTTTAACAATCCTGTGAAGTCAATGTGTAGGGATATGACTGGGGTGCTTTAGGGGATAAGGGAGTTGAGGCTGGGAAAAGTGTAAAGATCGGTTTAAGATCATACAGGTAAGTGGCAGAGCCTGGAACTCCTGAGTCTGAGTCCACCTTTCTACCTTTGAGCCTTTTTCAACTGGCTATGTTCTTAGAACTTTGAAAGAAGCACCAATTGGTTGAGGGAGTTTTAAAAAACATGTAATACCTTCACAAAATCATTTAGAGCAATAATTGATATATGATACATTGGTGTAACTTCACTCAGATATGGCATTTTAAATAGAAAATAATAATTGCATTTTCTTTCTTTCAGCTGAAGTGAGTAGTGAATACAGTATGGATAAGGCAATGGTTGAATTTGCTATGATGGATCGGGAACTAAATCATTATGTAAAAGCTGTTCAGTCGACGATAAATCATGTGAGTTTATATCATTCACCTCATTATATTTGGTTACAACTCCGACTTAGAAATAAAAACACAGAATTAGAATTCTTCTCTAACCTTTAATATTTCCATATTAGTTTTTTCTGTAGTAGCCATTAATTTCTTCCTGTAGCAGCCATTCATGTCTTCTTAATCATGAAGTTCATAGAGTAGGAATCTTAAATATTTTCCCAGTTAGGCCACCCACATTTAATTAGAACATTACATCTTTTTTATATTTTCCTGCGTCTTTTGGTGTCATACTTTTTAGTCTAAGAATCCTTAGACCTAAAAATTCCCTAAAACTTGTTTTTATTGTTCTATTTGCTTAAGCATACAATTTAAACCCGGTTTAGTTACTCATTCTCCAGCTTTAACTAATATGCAGCTATTGCAAAATTCATAGAATCAGATAAAATGGAAGAGTTTCAGAACAGGTTTAAAAATAAAGAAGCTTGGCATTTTGGTTTTTCCAGAAGCCAAACTTATCTTTGTTGACTCCAGCTGTCACAGGAACAACAGATAGGCAGTTAAGGTGGGAACATAGCAACCTCCTTTTCAGCAGTACTGGGTTGAGTAAGAAGTGAGCAATCCGATTGCAATAATGTTTCTGAGAAGTCTTTTGTCTTCTGAGCAGTGGAAACTCCCCTTTGAACTTATTTCATATACCTCTGTAATAGGATGTCTTGTACTTCTGGTTTCTTTATTTGCCTTTTCTAACATATCTATGGGAAAATTCCAAAAATCAAGTATTTTACAAGATTGGCTACTAGTCAGGGGAAGATAACATATTAAATATGGCTTAATACCTAAACCAAGCTTAAATGAGCATTATATAGTTATATGAAGTTATTAAAAATTAAAAAAAATAATTTTCTGGTTTAAATTTTTCCCCCTTTCTGGTTGTTAGTATTTGACTAGTATTTATTAAGTGTATTATTTATGATTAAAGTGAGAGTATCTGCTTATATCTAGGTAATAAACTCCTTCACCTTATAAAATTCTGATGTCTTTAAGCATGGTGACTGTTAGTCCTGGTATTGGGACTATTTCTTGCATAAAAAAATACGAAAATGACCTCCTGTTGGGGCATTTGAAACTGGGGAGGTGAAGCACTTAGACCAGAGGTTTTTGATTCTAGCCCACCCCTAGAACCAGCCCATCTCTACTCGAAAGAGACTCTGATTTCATTGGTTTGGAGAAGGATTAGGGGACAGTATTTGTAAAAGCTCATTTTAATATATGCCTCCAGGGTTGAAAACCACCAACCTCAAAGAACAAGGCTGACTTTCTAGAATAAAGTGTGTTTTCTACCAGAGAACAGAGTTAGACATATTGTATAAGTCAATCCTGCTTTGACCCTTATGTTCTGTGGAAGTTATTTGATATACTTTTCTGTCTTTCACTTGGAAGTTGTGCAAATGTAACAGCACAGTGTACACAGAGATAAAAAAAAAAAAAAGCCACACACAAAAAAACAGA
Organism: Lasiurus cinereus; assembly: GCA_011751065.1. Taxonomy (NCBI): domain Eukaryota; kingdom Metazoa; phylum Chordata; class Mammalia; order Chiroptera; family Vespertilionidae; genus Lasiurus; species Lasiurus cinereus. The sequence goes on from JAAGEH010000040.1 coordinate 19,447,711, forward strand.
GTTGGGAAGTTAAATAATTTAACATGGATATTTTTATTCCTATTGAACTCAAGGGTTCACAGATACTTAAGATATTTTTACATAAAGAATTGAAGTCCCCCCCTTCTCAGAAAACTGAGCCACTCATAAGAAACAAAAGCTGAAGACAAAGAAGCCCTCACCCTCACTTTGCCTTCATTCATTCAGTAGTTAACAGAATTTTTTCATCCCATTGCACCCACCCTATTTAACAGAAAAGATTATGCTTTGGGTTTCATCCCTCTTTTTGGTGCTAACCTCAGAATATGGAGCAACTGGATTTAGTGATTCTTATGCTATTAGGAAGGTCCCTGGTCTTTCGTAAGAAGAGGAAACAAAGTTTTGTTATTTTCTGAGGCAAAGTTGTGCTCTCTATGTAAGCTTGACACAAGACCAAGAATAGTAGACCATAATTTTAGAAGGTTTCTTGACCTAAAACCATTTGGGGACATGACTTGTATTTTGAGGGAAATGTTTTACCCCTCTCAATATACTATGTTTTTTATATAATTGAAGTTATGGACATTGCTATCTTGTTGCTTGTTTTGGTGAGGGATAAAAAGTGAACACTAACTTGGGAGGGACCAGAATGGTATAGCTCTTTAGAAATAGCAATGATCTCAGGATCAGAAACCCTTCCAACAACCTTAATTAGTTCTTCCATTTTCTAAGTTATGATCCTGGGTCAACAAAGGAAACCTTTTAGGACTTCATGTTCTTCATCTGTAAAGTCCTTGGCTTGCCTATTTCACAAGATTATTATGTGAGTCAGATTAGAGTACTGTGTGTGTATCAAACCCTTTGACATTCATAAAATTGGATGAAGATATGTTACTGCTGCAAACCCAGATTTCCAAATGTATTACTTAGATAGATGGAAAAAAATCTTCCTTAAAAATAAGTTCTTTGCTCACTTCATTTCAAGGCTTTGAAATAAAACTTACATTGACTTTGACTTGCCCTAGTCTAGAATTCAGTAATCATAGGATTAGATATAAGCTAGTTAAGTTACAGTATGAGGTGTTCATAATCCCTAAAGCAGAAACTGTTTTAAGTCAGATTACTCAGGAAGGATACAGATAATAGGAACCTGTATGAGTCCCTGCTTAATTTCTGTTCTGTGCAGACTTTGAAGAGCTGCAGTACTCCCATTACTATATCATTTGCCCAGATTCTAATCTATCCTATGGTCTTTCTATGTATGAATGTTCATATAGTCATGGTACATTAAAAAAAAATGTAACCATCAAAGAGCTTTAGAGCTCATTATTTAAATAAATGTCTCTCTCCCACTCTCACCTTCACAGAATTCTGAAGGCTGTCTACCTCTGAGGAGGTTTTAGAAGTTTACTTTGGAACCTTAGAGGTGTAGTCAGTTGACCCACAATCTCTGGGAACCCCCTTTCAATAGAAGCTCTCAGATTGCCTCTCTTTGTCCTTTGAGAAAATAGAGCTGCTATATATTCTCCAATGCCTGAAGATTTTATTTGGAGTTAGTATTCATTTCAGTGCTCTGAAAACAAAATAAGTAAATAAATAAAAATAGGACTTTGCAGAGGGAGTATTATGCAGTGAGCACTAAAGAAAGTCCCAATAGTCTGTGTCATTTCTAAAAGCAGAATAAATGGATTACATACCTATCACAATTCTTTAAAGCGTCGCACTTCGAACCACAGAGTACTGTATGACTTCTTTGGCCACGTTCCGTCATGAGACCACCAGATGATGGAAGAGTTTTGAAAGCTGTAAAATGGCTCACAGATAAACCGAGGTGCAATTACTGCCTTTATCACTGTTACTGCTGGGGAAAAGCTTTTCTCAGCTTCATGTTGAGAACAGTGACATGCTGAACACCAGACTTGATGACCTGATGTTCCTTTACTTCATTTCTAAGCTTTTATTATCTGGGTATGTGGAATGGGCACCATTGGTTGGCATTTTGTTCTCAAACATTCACTGAATAAATATTTACTTAACATCTCTGTGTGCCAGGTCATTCTAGATCTAAGACATAGGAGGTCACTCAGCAAAACCCACACAACCTTCATGATGTCAGAAATCTAGATAGGGAAACAAACGTTTAACACAGAACAGTACAGACATTATTAATGACTGTTGTAGCGTGTGCTACAAAGGGAAAACATGGCGTTCAAGGAAAATTAATAACTCAGGAGGACCCAGCCAGAGTGGTTCAGTTGGTTGAGTGTTGTCCTGTGCACCGAGAGGTTGCTGGTTTGATTCCTGGTCAGGGTACATACCTTGATCTCAGTTTCCATCCCTGATTGGGGCACATATGGGAGGCAACTGATCCATAGTCTTCTCTCCCTCTCTCTCACTCTTAAAAATTGAAGGGAGGGCAGGAGGGAGGGAGGGAATAAAAACATATCCTCAGGTGAGGATTAAAAGAAGATAGGATGGGTGCCATGAAGCTAAATGATGAATGTCCTAACAGGTTCAGATTAGTTTCATGTATCATTAGTAGTCAGTGTTAAAGTACACATCCTCTTTGCTTTCTCATGAGTGGTCTAGTTCTAGAATTTAGCAAAGTAACTAAAGCTTGCGATTCACATTATACTTTGGCATTTATTTTTTTAGCATGATACTTAATTGTGTAATGTTACTTTATCAAACTTTAAATCTTCAGAGCATTTTTATTTTCTTCACTTTCCTACTCTTTGGTGCTACGTGTATCTTATATATTATGTAAAATTTGACAACATTAAAATTGGGTTATTGTGGCACTTTTTTTTTAAGTTAGTGTTTTATAACAATTCTCACCAAAAGCCTGAGGAGGGAGAGTATTTCTCTTCTTAACTTAATAGGAACAATTAAGGACTAAATTGATCTACTTGTGTTGTTTCTTACAAATCTGTTCATGGATGTGCCCCATGTGCTATGGTTTTTACTTGATAAGCCAATTTGAACATTTAATCTGGTTGAGAGTTAGAAAATATACCTCACATAAGCTGTTGAAACCAGCACAATCTTGGATATAATAAAAGAATGAGGAGGGTCAAAGATATAGCTTATCTCAGCCTTATGCAACTCATTTAGAATGTTTTTGACATGCCACTTTCCTGTGGCTCCTCACCCTTCTACCCTTCATCAATGGGTAAGCTTCACCTTTTTTAAATATTACTTTAAAGTTACCTTATCATTCACTACTTGAACATCAACTCTTACGGAATATCTTATGAGTTGGAAGTTACCATTTTAGTTAAACCAGATTTGGGAAGTATTTTTTCATTTAGAAAGCTAATAATTTATAGTATCTGAATAATGTTCCAGGCCAGATGGTGTAGTTTGCTGGATAGGATTGTCTACTGACTAAATATAGGGTGCACCCACATTGTGGATCATTGACAAAGGAGAATGAGAGGAAGGGGGTTATAAAATTTGGGGACAGGAGATTCCTGAGCCTCAGAGAAATTACTGTTGTTAGCAGAATAGCAAGAAGATGAGAGATGACATTGGAATTAGTGAAAAAAAAACCTATTGGAGCAAGATTGGAAGCTCCTGGAGAATATACCCTCTTCTCCACTCCCTGTCACACGCAGTTGACACTGCACAATGGTATTATTTCATAACATCTTTCCTGTCAAAAATTTCCAAGTGATTTATATCTGAACCTTTTCATCTATAGCAGTGGTTCTCAACCTTCCTAATGCCGCGACCCTTTAAGACAGCTCCTCATGTGGTGGTGACCCCCAACCATAAAATGTTTTCCGTTGCTACTTCATAACTGTAATTTTGCTACTGTTATGAACTGTAATGTAAATATCTGATATGCAGGATGTATTTCATTGTTACAAATTGAACATAATTAAAGTATAGTGATTAATCACAAAAAACAATATGTAATTATATATTGTGAAATATTTATTTCTAATTACAAGTAAATGAAATTTTGTCTTGAATCGTGGTGTAGCATGGGTAACAGTCTTCATATGACAACAGTAAACTACATTGCTACATTTTGCTACACCGAGGAGCGGTCTGTTGGTTCCTAAGACCATGGGAAATAGGTGTTTTCCAATAATCTTAGGCGACCCCTGTGGAAGGGTCGTTGGACCCCCCAAAGGGGTCGCGACCCACAGGTTGAGAACCGCTGATCTATAGGAATATTGCCCACAAGTGGGAATTAACCAGGAAAGAAAAAGGTGACTTTAGGTATTCACTCTTCAACCACTTGGCCCCAGGATGTGTCTGCTTTGGTGATTACTGGAAATTAACTTCATGCCAGTGCTTTAGAACTCCTTCTGTAACTACTTCCAAATTAAGGTTGTGTTTGGTAGCATTTTGTCTAATATGCAGAGAGAGTTAGGTTATAGTATGTCACTAATTGAGTTGCCTCTATAGGAAAGAATCCAAATAGACATCTCTTAGGTCACCAAGCAATGTAGCTGCTAATAGCAAACGTTCTGGTCTGTGCTATATTGAGGTTAATGTTCATGGGTTGTTTATAGAAATCCATCTTCGTGTTTTGTAGGTATTAAGTGTTGGATTATTTAGAGTTATAAAACCTTTGCACTCTGCTGGGCCTTAATATGCCTCTAGTGCAGCATTTTCAAAACTTGGCTCCATAATACTAATTAATTAGGCTGTGAATAAGTATGTGAGGAAAAAAGGATTTTGTGATCAAATAAGTTTGGGGAATGCTTGATTAAAGAATCTCCTTAAAGACTCTGAAGCCTTCCACATGGGTTTATACCTTGGATTCTCCAAAGGAAGGAAAGAAGGCGCTTCAGTAATCTTCTGATCTTGTTCAACTGGAAAACCACTCTCTTTGAGGAAGGACTAATACTCTATAGAACCCACTTTAGGGCTTGTCCTATCTGACAGGAGGCTAGGGGATAGGCCCAGCAGGTTGGGTGGCGTTTTCGTGGCATGAGGGAAGTGGGGAGTGTATCAAGCACCCTATCTGAAACGTCCTCAGATGCGTTTCCATAGAAGCTCTGGAGAGATCCAAGCCTCTGAACCATGCAGTCATACCCAGCCGGTTGAGTGTCGACCCATGAACTAGGAGGTCATGGTTCAATTTCGGGGCAGGGCACATGCCCAGGTTTTGGGGCTTGATTCTCAGTGTGGGGCATGCAGGAGGCAGCCAATCAATGATTCTCTCTCATCATTGATGTTTCTATTTCTCCCTTCCTCTCTGAAATCAAGAAAGGTATATTTTAAAACAAACACCACCACCCCCCCAAAAAAAAAATAAATAAAAATAAAAACAAAACAAGAAAACCCAAAACATGCAATCGTCATTTGCCTATCAGAGTCTCTGAAGCAAACAGGACCCGTGTGTGGAATGCTCATACATGAGAGCAGAGAGGAAGGGACAGTTTTGAGGGAAGTTAGAGAGACAGGCTTACCAGAAAAGGCAGAGGGCGACACAGAACAGTGTGGGTAGGAAAAGTTTACAGACCACTCCAAGTATGCACTGGGGTGCCAGTGTTAGTTACTAAGCACCTTGGCCTCTGTGGCACCAGGCAATCTGACAGCCAATTACCCAGATTATTTAGGTGATGTTGGTGTTCTTTAATACAGCAAACTCCTGCTTTTTTCTGACATTGAGGATAGTCCAGGTATAGCATTGAACCGTTTTTGGGGGGCAGTTACTTTAGTCTCCTTGCTTATCACACTTTTCACCATAATTGAGATTTAGGTTTTCCCCCATCCTCTAGCAATAGAAGGGAGGTGAGGAAATAGATTCCTAGGTGTACCAGTTAATAATGGCGGATTTTGTAATCAAAGAAAACATGATATTTTCAAGAGAAACATCAAAAGTGCTTTATTCAAAGTAATGTCCATTGCTAGCTATACATTTTCCCCATCTTTCAGATAATTTGTGGATACTGTCCCAAAAGAACTTTTCTTGTTTTGAGGCAAACCATTAAGAGATCTAATTTTTCACTTTTTTGTACATTTTGAAGTGCTGCTCAGAAAGTACATGTGCCATCGATTGGAACAAGTCTTAATCTAAAGGAGCAAAGTCTGGTGAATACGGCGAGTGGGTTAATACTTCCCAGGCAACATCTTTTAACATATCTTTAACTGGTTTTGAAGTGTGTGATGGCGCATTGTCATGAAGCAAAATTACTTTGCAGTGTCTTCTGGCACATTCTGGTCATTTCATGATCAAAGCATGGTTCAAATTGATTATTTGTTGTTGGTAGTGATCAGTATTAACAGTTTTACCTGGTTTTAAAAGCTCATAATACACCACACCAAATGCAGGGCATTGTCTTCTTTCGGAAGCATTTTGGCCTTGCAGTCGATGTTGATGATTGAACTGGATCAACCCATGATTTTGTGCATTTGGGATTCTCAAAATAAATCCACTTTTCATTGCTAGCCACAATTTGATGCAAAAAAAGACTTTCTTTCATGCTATTGAAACAACATTTTAATGATGGCTTTTCGGTTTTCCATTTGTCTTTCCTTCAGTTGATGTGGCACCTATTTCCCTTCCTTTAAAATCTTTCCCATTGCTTGTAAATGATCGGAAGTAGTTTGCTAAACAATGTTTAATCTTTCTGCAAGTTGTTTATGAGTTTTACATGCATCTTCATCCAGTAATGCTTGTAATTGTTGGTCTTCAAACTTTTTCGGTTGACCTGGATGTTCTTTGTCTTTGACATAGAAAATCATCACTTTTAACACGTTTAAACCAGCATTCACAAGAATCTTCAGATGGAGCATGTTCACCATAAGCTTCCCGAAGTATTCAGCAGCATTTTTCTTCAAAATAAAGTAATTAATTATAACTTCCTGCAAATGCTCTTTTTTTAGCATGAAATTCAAATTTTAAAGCTTAAAAATATCTATGATGTTAACAACTTCAAATTTGACATATGAAGTTTTGAAGCTTGTTGTCAATACAACAAAATAGCATACATATCAAATCATATATATCAACATAAGTATAACTTCATCTATTGAAAAAAATCAACATTATTAACTGATACACCTAGTACATGGGGAAAGGGATCAATAAATGTTAAGATTAACTGTAAAATGGATGCATTTTCAAAGTGTGGAGATGAAGGCATTGCTGGTTTATTAATCTCATAATTAATTGTTCAGTTAGTGCCAATAGTATGCTTAGTTTAATGAAGATACAAAGCCTCTTGGCATGTGTACACAAAATAGCCACAAAATAATATTAACAGAGAAATAGATTGACAGAGAGAGTGAAAGGTACTGAAGAAATTCAGAATAAGGAAAAGGAGAGTTTGTTTAAATTCTGCCTTTTCTACACAGTAACTCTGAGCCTCAGTTTCTTCTTAAAGGGGGGATCATAGTAAAAATCATAGTGTTCTGATAACAGTAAAAAGTGATAGCATGAAAGCCCCTAAGTTATGTCATACTGATTTGTAAAGTTGCCAAATAATTTTGTAAAGGAGAAGTCATTTCCTGTGATCAAATTGAAATAGTTTCTGAAAGGGAATTTTTGAATTAAAATTGGGAGTAGAGTAGGCTTCAGGAAATAATTGGGAAAGGCCAGAGACTGTTCGTTGAAGGAAGGGCCTCTTTCCTTAGAAGGAGTGTTTGTAATGGGGGTAAGGGGTGTTGGTGGGAACTTTGTACTAACTTATGGGCAAAATCTGGGACCAGGCCAGTGCAGAGGCCACTAAGCAGCATGGGATTTGGTTGACTGGATCGGTTAAGTCTACTTAAGTCTGTAGCATTGGGAAAGAGATTATGCCTTTAACATAGGCTAGTTAAAGGTGATAAGGGGGCGGGGGGTGTCATACTAGAGAAAATAATCAAGACAACTAAATAAAAACTTTGGTAATTCAGAAATAACTTTTGATGCTTTCTTAGCTATAGTAAACAAAAATTACTTAAAAGATGTGAGCAGAGCCAAGACTGGTTTGGCTTGGTGGATAGAGCGTCAGCCTGCGGACTTGAGGGGTCCCGGGTTCGATCCGGTCAAGGGCATGTATCTTGTTTGGGGGGCACATCCCCAGTGAGAGGCATGCAGGAGGCGGCTGATCAATGTCTCTCTCTCTCTCTCTCTCTCTCTCTCTCATCGATGTTTCTAGCTCTATCTCTCTCCCTTCCTCTCTGTAAAATATATATATATATATATTATATTATATATATTATATATATTATATATATATAATATATATATATATTTTAAAAAGAGATGTGAGCCGAATAGTTCAGTATATAGCATAATTAGACACTCAGGTGCCCAGATAGAAATATTTTTTGAGACATGTACATCTTTAAGTAATTTTTGTTTACATTCTTAGCAGCAATATTGGGAGAGAAAAATGTGCTGAATAGATTCCTCTGATGTATCATATGCGAGTTGTCAGCTGTATTTTAAATGTGTAGTCTCTGCCTATTGCTGACAAGTGACAGAATGAGGGGAGACTATCAGTAGGCATTATTTTTCAGTGTGAGTACAGTTGTGCTGACAGCACAAGCTCTTTCATTCAGAAATGGAGCTGGGCCCAGAGAGCTGCCATTGGGAGCATGGAGCCATTTCTTCTCCTCTGCTTCTCTCAAAGCATCGAGCTTCTGGGAATAGTGCCACTTCATCTTTCCTTGTTCTGTGTCTCGGCCAACCTGATATTCTAACCACTGGAGTTTTTAAAATTTCATTTCCCAACGCTACCCCCAAGGAAAATATGTGTCACATACCAGCATTCTTTAAAATAGTGAAAATCCCTATGTCCATTTTTTATGGGCTGGAGTAATACAATCTGCTACTGGGAACAGATTTTAATTTAATTGTGTCTTCTATCCTTTATTTCATCTTCAACTAATCATTTTATTATCCCCCCAATAGTGATATTTCAAAAGACCAAATCAGTGTTACTTAAAAATGGAAACAATAACCAGAAATAGTTTAAGATGATTACATCACCTGATTGATTTCCAGACATCCTGACTCGCTTGACTTTTACCTTCCCAAGGTCTCACATACTTCATCGTCTGCCTTCCAGTTGCCTCAGCTACTTGTGGTCCCTGGAATGTCACTGGTACCAAAAAAGCCCTCTCTACCCATTAGAGATCTCTGTCATTATGAGGTTTATTTCTGCCCCCAGCATGGAACAGAAGCCAAAAATGCCACATGAAATACTAAATAGGAACTCTAAATGGACTAAATCCTGGGTGTGCTCAGAGTATTCCTCTTGTTAAAATCAGACATTAAATTTGATGCATAAGGTTACTCCGTGTCTTTAAAAGTCTCACTCATTACAAACATTATGTGCTTAATGTTTTTAGAAGGAATTCTTAAAACATGACTTAAAGCACCTATAAATAATATAGATGCAATTAGAATATGTCCTACCACCTTCTCTATAACAGTAACAGAATTGGTGCTATAGATTATGGAATTAAAGTGCTTTGCTTTTGTAACATAGAATGTGTATGATCCCATTACAGTGGTAAGTTGCTGTCAACGTTCAATTTAATTACTGAGTTTTCTTCTACACCTGCCTACTGAATGGCTGTGTGACCTGAAGCAATTTTGCAAAATGAACTTAGTTATATCTGCCCCTATCTCTCTCGGAGTGATTTTTTTATTTAAAAAATGAGATAACATGTGAAAGCACTCGAGAGGTAAAAGTGCAATATAAAGGCAAGGTCTGGGTGTTCTGTCCTGTTAACTTTTAACTTTTCCTTACCACAAAAAAAACAACAACACTTGGGTACCATCTAAACTCAGAAAAAAATGATAGTAGATGACCTGTGGCTTGTTTCCTCACGTTTATTCTCCCATCCCACAGCTTAAACTAGCAGGAAAAATGTCTACATTTTACATTCATTTTTTTGTCTTTAATTTAGTCATCTTTTGGGTAAATGTTTATTTCTGTCTTCCCCTGTAACGGTTCAACAAGTGACTAAATTTAGATTGGGCTTGTTTCGTCCCTGAGTCACTTTATTATGAAATACTTAAAAGTTGAACATCTATATATATTACAATGAGGAAATAATTTAAAACAATTTCTACTTTCTGAGCTGAAGGTTTTAGTGACTAACTCATCAGGTGACAATGAAGAAAGAAATTAATGAAAATTCACAAAGCCAGACAAAATTAGTTTAAAAATCATTTTAAATCACCAATCTTTGATTGATAAGTGTTGGGCTGGGAAAGAAAGATCTGGCTTCTGATCCTTGTCCTGCCAGGCTTTGACCTTGACAAGTCACTTAACTTTTGTACTTCAGCTTCCTCATTTCTGACATGAGTAATAATAGTATTTGTTCTACATACTTCACTGGGCAATATAGATAAGAATGAGATTATAAATAGGAATGTCCCCCCACACTCCCCCCCCCAAAAAAAGGTGAAAGATGGATCTATAATTACTATATCCTGAGAGTCCTCAGCTGACATCACTTATCTGAAAGGCCATAGGACCAAAGAGGGAAAGTGACTTCCAGAATCTGCTGGAGGGAGTCTCTGAGCTCCTGGACCTGGAAAAACAAAGATAGGCTCCCAGCGTTTGGATTTCTGAATGGAGTTCTGGAATACAGACTCCCATAGAAATAACGCTCAGTGGCTAGGTTTTCAGGCTAAATTAAAAATAAATTTTAAAAATTATTTAATTATAAGTAGTTCATTGTGATCCAATTTCTATAAAACTAGGACAAAGCCCATGTGTAGTATAGGTACCAGTTTGGTGTTTCGAATGTTCTAGTGCACTTAGCCCCAAACTGGGAAATAGTGAATTCATGTCTACTGGCTGTCCCCATGATCTGATATTTGTCTGGCGTCACTGATTGTGTGTTAAGCCAGACTTGGAAATGTAGGCAGTTTCTACTCCAGTCCTCTGGCCCTTTAAGTAAGAGTCTGGAACCAACTTCCTTTGTGCCAGGTAAGGGAGGGGGGAGCCGGCTTGGATCCCTGCCCTCTTTAAAGATCACAGTAACCTGGTTAGGTAAGTAGATTCCTGGACTCTGAGAGGGTTCAGGGACATGCTTAGTCTCAGGAGGCTTTTTGTCATATAACTTGAGGCTCTTTTCATGACACCTCTGTGCCTCAGGGTAGCCTTACTTAGTTGAATTTCTGTTGGGAGTAAGAATACTTTTATCTAGTTTCATTATAAAGTATGCTTTTGATATTCTACACAGCTTACTGTAATTTTTCCAAAGGTGAAGTTTTGGGACATGTAGCTTCCCCACACTGGTATGAAATATACTAGTAAGAAGGAGAGATTCTGTTAGTATTACAGAACTACTTGAGAAGGTGAATATTGTTAACTGGAACTATTATATTAGAAAGAGAGAAACATTAGAGGGCCAGTATCATTGACCCTTCGAGAACTTTCTGTTTGTGGTGTATTTTTAAAGTGGCAGTGGTGTGAATATGAAGGAGCTTTTTCCCCAGTTTTATTGCGACGCTTTGTGTTTACATTTGTTAAAATATTTAGCCTTTTCCATCATAATAGTAAGCCCAGCTAACTAACATGTCTCTGGGGCTTGCTCTGTGCCAGGTAGGATTCTCAGTTGAGGCACTTTTGTCTCCCTGTCAGGTTAGCCTGCAGATTTGTTCATGACCGGTTTTTCTGAAGCAGTGAAGGAGAAGTGTGTGCATGAAGAAGGGAGTAATAGGACAGTATGTGGCATTTTAGGGAGTGGGTAAAGAATGTTTACTGGAGTCGTAGACTACTGCAGTAGGAATCAGGAGACCAAGCCTAACTGTGTGATATTGGGCTAGTGACTCGTCTTCCTAAAATCTTCAGTTTTTGTGTCTGTAGAAAGACAATGATATATGCATGGGGCTGTGGCAAGGATAAATGAGATGATGTAGGCAAGTACTTCATGATCTCACAGGAAGTAAGGTTTCATATAATAGGCACTGAGAAATATGAATTACCTCTTTTGGTCTCCATGCACCAGGTAGTTTTGAAGTTAAATTGGAGAACAGAATGTGAAAGCTGGTTTATAAAAATTTTGAAGTATCATCCCAAGTTAAGATATTTTCTATTGCTGCCTTCTTTAGCACTTCCAAGTAAAAGTGTGGGGGAGTTAAGGGAAATGAGTTATGCTAGGAGGTCGGGAGTGTACAGGGTGGCCACCAAGTGTGGAAATGTCAAGGAATGCACAATAGCTGGCTTGGTGATATAATGTTACAGTGCCTTATGAAATGGTAATACCTGCGCTGCCAGACTCGGTGGCCACCTCGGGGCTCTCACCTATTCGGTGTTTGGTTCAAGGAAGTTATTTAATCTCTCTGGGCAACGAGAATCAAATTACATAAATTATTCTGAAAAGTGCTCTATAAACTATGAAGCACCTAACCAGTTTTTGTTTTTGCTTATTGTTTTAATTTTCTTATGGTACATTGGGATTTTGATCAGGTTAGCGGTGGATAGAATTCATTCTCAGTCAGGAACTCTTTCTAGAGGGAAGGGATTGGAAGATGAGAGTCCATTTGATAGCTTTAGTCGTGGGGAGTAATTTCAAATACAACATCAGAGAATTTGATAGGCAAGGGTAAATGGAGCAGGTAAAGGATAAGGAGCATTAATCAAGTGCAAGGGTGTTAGAAATTCCATCGTCTTTATTGTGTTGGGTGAGATGTGATTACTGAGGGAAAGACCGGGCCTTGCTTCTAGGATTGCCCTTGTTCTGTGGTGTAGATGGGTGGCATGGTATCAGCACAAGAGATTCGACTTATTATTTAGCCAAACCCTCAGGGCACCTGCAAGAGTTAGAAGTTAACTTTTAGATTTAGAGAAAAATGTAGTCACCCTAGAGTAGATATTTTGCTTCTATTTTTCCTATTAGTCATATGAAATCAGTTTTCTGTTTGGTTACAACAGAAATGGTGAATGTGTTCTTTTGGTTATAGGGTCCTCGGGTTCATGGAGGGTGTGACCGGAGGACCCAGGGCAGACAATGGAGCATGGGGGGAGCTCTCACAGCCTTATCCCAGCTGCTTGGTAGTGGTGGGGTGCCTCCCCGTAGCCTAGGAGCAGCAGTCTTAGCTTCCTGGACTAGAATGCTGGGAAAGGAGTAACTTCCATGAAATTAACACACACACACACACCCCAACCCACCTCTGCCCCGTCTTTTGCTTTTTTTAAGCTTGATCAGTGGTTCCCAACCTTTCCTTGGCCATGCCCCACCTACGCATCTCTAAAATCCTGAAGCCTCCCCGGTAACATAATTTCTTTCCTAGTCTCTTTTCTTTAGGTTCAGCTTTGCAATACTTTCCATGCACAGTCTGTATTATAATCCCTTCCCTACCTCTTTATTCTGTATTCAAAAAGTGAACTCCTATTCATGTGGAGAAAGCCTAAAAGGCCATTCACTTGGTCTAAACAAGCTTCCAAAGAACATGGCATCCACGAAAGAGAAAAATAAAAGAACAAAAGGATAGTTGAGGTACTGAGGAAGAAATCACTAAGAAATTGTTTAAAAAATAATATGAACTGGTATGAAAAAATAAAGTTTCAAAACATAGATAACTGATATGCATAAGTATCACAGTACATATTTATATACTGTACATAAGGCCCCTAGAACCATAAGAAATTCAAAAAATTCACTGGTAATAACTCATTCTTGAATTGCCCCCCTTAAAAATAAATTGCCCCTCTGTGGGGTGTGTGTCCCATGTTGGAGAGTACCAGGTGTGTATATCCACCTCTTCCACACACACTTAGACAAGGACAGAGGCAAGGACTACTTTCATTGTTCAGATCCTGAAGCAGGATGTCTCTTTACCTCCAGATAAACTTCAGTATCTCCAGCCACTGCTGAATTTTATGGAAAAGAGAAGTTTATCGGAAGGAGTGTAAGAAAGTTGAGATCCTCATAAGTGAAGACTTTTTTAGGAAACTTTACTTTGACGGGTGTAACACAATAAATAGGAAGGAAAGAGATTATAATATAGACTTTGTGCATTGGAAGTATTGCAAAGCTGATCCTAAAGAAAAGAGACTAGGAAGGAAATTATGTTAGGATGCGAATAGTTTCGGTTATATTGGTGGAATTCTTCTAAATCACATGTTTCTTACATTAACAAAGCAAGCATTGGAGACAGTTTTTCAGTTACACCTGACCCATGTCTTTGAAGAGGTGAGAGCAAGAAAAGGTGAAACCTTATTCTTGATAGGAAAGTATATGCCACTTAGGAAACTCCTATGTGACTGTCATTTTGCCAGTGTCGAAACTAACCCGAGAGTCTATTTGGTTGTCCAAAGGTCTCCTTAATCAGGTAGTTAGAATCTTTCATTTGATAAACATTACTTAGCCTATCATTTCAAAAACTGTTGGAAGAACTTTTGAAATCACTGATTGATAGATTCATATCTATGGAACATTACTCATTTATCTGTGGACTGCCCGTTTTCTTTTTTTCAAAATAAACCTTTATTGTTCAGATTATTACAACTGTTCCTCTTTTTTCTCCCCATAGTCCCCCTTCACCCGGCTCCCACCCCACCCTCTGCCCTTACCTCCCCCGCATTGTCCTCATCCATAGGTGTATGATTTTTGTCCAGGCTCTCCCTGCACCCTCCTCACCCCTTTCCTCCTGAGAATTGTCAGTCCACTCCCTTTCTATGCCCCTGATTCTATTATATTCACCAATTTATTCTGTTCATCAGATTTTTTATTCTCTTAATTTTTAGATTCACTTGTTGGTAGATATGTATTTGTTGTTCATAATTTTTATCATTACCTTTTTCTTCTTCCTTTTGTTAAAGAGTACCTTTCAGCATTTCATATAATACTGGTTTGGTGTTAATGAACTCCTTTAGTTTTTTCTTATCTGTGAAGCTCTTTATCTGACCTTCAATTCTGAATGATAGCTTTGCTGGGTAGAGTAATCTTGGTTGTAGATTCTTGCTATTCATCACTTTGAATATTTCTTGCCACTTCTGTCTGGCCTGCATAGTTTCTGTTGAGAAATCAACTGACAATTAGATGGGAGCTCCCTTTTAGATAATTAACTATTTTTCTCTTGCTGCTTTTAATATTCTCTCTTTGTCTTTTGCTCTTGGCATTTTAATTATGATGTGTCTTGGTGTGGTCCTCTTTGGATTCCTTTTGTTTGGGGTTCTGTGCATTTCCCGAACTTGTTAAGTATATTTCTTTCACCAGGTGGGGGAAGTTTTCAGTCATTATTTCTACAAATAGGTTTTCAGTATCTTGTTTTCTCTCTTCTGGCACCACCACAATTCTGATGTTGGTACACTTGAAGTTGTCCCAGAGGCTCCTTACACTATCTTCACGTTTTTGGATTCATTTTTCTTCTTGCTTTTCCAGTTGAGTGTTTTCTGCTTCTTTGTATTTCAAATCTTTGACTTGATTTTTGCATTCCTCTAGTCTGCTCTTAGGTCTTTGTATTATATTTTTTTATTTCAGTCAGTGTATGTTTAATTTCTAGTTGGTCCTTTTTCATTTCCTCTTGGGTCTCGCTAAATTTATCCATCTTTTCTAGGAAATTCTTGAAAAACCTTATAATTATGATTTTGAACTCTATATCCAGTCGTTTGTTTTCCTCTATTTCTTTTGTCTGTGACCTGTTGGTTTGTGTTTGTGTCCACATTTTCGCTGCTTCCCTGAGTTGGTAGAGTAGCTTTGTGTGCTAGGTGTCGTATATGGCCCAGTAACTCTGCCTCACCAGTTACATGAGGTGGACACTCTTGGTCCACCCTTTGTGGACTTTGTTTACAGTCTTGTTGCAGTTAAGTCTTGATTGTTGTTGGTATCACTGGGGGGAATTGACCTCCAAGCCAGTTGAGGTCAAAGACCTAACAGCAGACTAGAGGAATGCAAAAATCAAGTCAAAGATTTGAAATACAAAGAAGCAGAAAACACTCAACTGGTTGTGAGGATCAGCTGTGTCAATGCTGGAAGAACTTCTGTATTGGACTCCACCTTAAGACTTGCAAAATTGCAAAAGCCTCTGTGCTAGGCTTGGATGGGGTGGATTCTCAGGGCTGAGCAGACAGCCTTGGCTTCCCATCAGCCCCTGGGTCTCAGTGTCCCTCAGTAATGGCTGCAGCCCCCTCTGTGCGCAGCCATATGCGCCTCCAGATCTGTGCCTTTCCAGCTCTCCTGAGTTTCCATGCGCTCTGGGGACCCGTATGAGTCTGGGTCTCCAGGGTTTCGCCCGAAATTGGAGTTCAGTGCAGTCTGACCTGGATTTCAGTGCAGTTGGGAGGTTCTGTCTTCCTTCCACTAGAGAAAGCCAGCCAGGCACTCTGCGCCGTCCTCTCCACATGCGCGTCTCTACACCTCAGCTTTTTGCAGCTCCTCTGAGTCTCTGTGAGCCCCTGTCTTTCCTTCTAGTTGTAGAATTTCCACTCAGCCAGCTTTCTTGTAGTTCTAGATGATGTCAGTTCTGTCTTTTAACTGTAGTTTTGAAATTGTTGTGCGAGGCAGCAGTTTAGGTGTTCACTTATGCCTCCATCTTGGTTTCTCCTCTGGACTGCCCTTCTTAAGAGTCTAGCATCTCTATCACAAACTTGTGAGGATTGTGGTAGATGTCTGGCCAAGCAGAGTGCTTGGTGTAAACATGGAAGTATGCTTAAAAGGCCCCTTTGACAGTGCTGGGGAGCTTGTGCATTATACACTGCATTTAGGAGGGAGGAGGGGATCACTGAGAGAGAGTTGGGAGAAAAGGCAAAAGATTCTAGTTCTTGCCTCCCAGTTACCCTTTTCAAGCTGTAGTTTCCCTTGCTGGTCCCATGTGGTTCATGTTGTCAACCCCTGTTCTCCTTGTTACCTGGACCTGCCTGTCTAGCATGCATAAGATATGTGGTAATAAAAATAAGAGCATTATTTCTGTGCCCTGTGGGTCTAACATGTGCTAGATACTTCATACGAATCACCAGGTAGCCTCATACAACCGGCTATAGGAGATAATTGAACGTTCTTGAGAGGAAGCTGAGGCTGCCTGCCTGCACCTAGAGAAAACCTGCACTCGTTCTCCTTTTCTACTTCACTGCTGTTAATTAACCCTTCTTTCTAAATTCCCTTGACTTCCATGACTACACACATCTATTTTTTCTCTTGCTTTCATTCTCCATAACCTCCTTGGTGGACCCCACTTCATCTTGCCATACATTAAATGTTGTTACACCTTCCTGTTCTTTGATTCTTTTCTCATATTGCACTCTCTTCCTGAGAGGTGACATCTTTGTTTACAATTTGACTTAATTTTTATGCAGCTGAGTCCCAAGCCTTACTTCCATTCCAGATCTCGAGTCTGTTTGACATCTCTACCTAACTCTGCTCTTTAAATTTAGAAGTCCCCAAGAAAAGTTTCTCCTCTGGTTTTCTTTTGGACTCCTATTACTTTGCAAGTGGCAATACTATCCACCCCGTTTCCCACATCAGAAACCTGGTTAGCATTCCTGCTCCTCCTAGCTCCTCACATCTCTCATTCCATCACCTGATTTTATTGCTTCCCAAATCAGTTCACCTCTTTCACCTCCATTTCACAATCTCAGGTCGCCTATGGCAAGTTTGCTGTGTGAAGTGTTCTTCTTTTCTGATATGTTTTCTCTCTAGTAGTAGTGCAAGAGGAATTTTAAATAGAAAATTTGATTATTTTCCCCTGCTTTTTCACAACTTTACCCTCTGGTAAGGAATCCCTGCTCTCAGGAATGAGTAGTTTCAAGCTTCCCCTGCTTTGCTCTGCAGTCTCATTTTACCACTCTTATGCTCATTCTTGGAATGTTCTCTTGCTTAGCACATTGGGAGTGCCCTTCTTTCACTTTCAAATAGCTAACTCTTTCTCACCCTTTGCAAACTTAGACTAGCTGCTTTTTAAAAAATATATATTTTTATTGATTTTTTTTTACAGAGAGGAAGGGAGAGGGACAGAGAGTTAGAAACATCGATGAGAGAGTAACATCGATCAGCTGCCTCATGTACAACCCCCATTGGGGATGTGCCTGCAACCAAGGTACATGCCCTTGACTGGAATCGAACCTGTGACCCTCCAGTCTGCAGGCCAGTGCTCCATTCACTGAGCTAAACCAGATAGGGCATACAAGCTGCTTTTTTAATAGCCCTCCTTGCCATCACCGAGTCTGTCTGCCAAGGGTATTACTCCTTGTTCTCTTTAATACCATGCATTTCATCATTTTTCATAGCATTTGTAGCTATGACCTTATTTTCTCTCAAAGTCTCAGATATACAACTGTCTTTATTTCCATTCATTTCATCTCCATAGACCTTTCACATTTAACCTGCCCAAACTCAAGTCTGGATTTCTTTTTTCTCCCAAACCAATCATTCCTCCAGACTTGCCCACCTCAGAGGATGGCAATGGTACTATTTCTTTAGTCAGGCCAAACTCAGTTGTCCTGAGTTCCTTGATCATTTCCCAGCTCTTATCCAGCCCATCAGTAGGCCCTATTGTTCCCTTTTTACAGTGTCACCTCACCTAGTTGGTGGGCTCAGTGGTTGAGCATTGACCCAAGAACCAAGAGGTCACCGGTTCAATTCCTGGTCAGGGCACCTGCCCAAGTTGTTGGCTTGGGTTGCAAACTCCATCCCCAGTGGGGGCCATGCAGGAGACAGCCAATCGATGAATTCCTCTCATCAGTCTTTCTATCTCTTTCTATTCCTCTCCCTCCTCTCTCTAAAAATCAATAAAAATATTAAAAAGAAAACAAAACAAAAATATGACCATCTCTGCTACTTTAATTCATACCATCGTCATCTTTTGCCTAGATGATTACAGTAGCCTATTACCTGGTTTCCTGCTTCTCACTGGTTTCTTGCTTTAGAAAATCAGATCGTCTTACTCCTTCTCATCTCTCCTAGAGTAGAGGCTAAAGGCTACACGTGGCCTCCCTGGTCTGCCCCACCCTCTCTCCATTTTTACTTCTGACCTCATCTCCTTTCACTCTCCTGCCCTTTCTCATTTTCTTCAAGTCTTTATTCAAATGACAACTGTTCATTGAAGCCTTGCCTGACCATCCATCATAAAAGAGCTCACCTATCCCCACCCTGTTTTATTGTTGTTCACAGCACTTACTACCATCCGACTAATTATATATTTTCTTATTCTTCCCAACTACAGTGTAAGCTCCATGAGGGCAGGGACTTGCTCTTTTTTTGTATTCTGTATTCCTGGCACCTAGAGCTTTGCATAGCGTCTAGTAGGCACTGAGGAAATACTTGTAACTTCTAAGTAGTTTAAAGACATGGACTTACTAGTTTAACAGACCTGCCAGTGCAAGTTCCAGCTCCAACACCAATGAAACTACTGATTACTTGCAGTTATGCCACTTCTGAGCCTCGATTTCTTAACCTGTAATATGGGGATGTGTTGGTTCTTACTTCCTAGGTTGGTTGTTTGGGGAAGATTACATTAAATAATCCATGTGAAGTACTTAGCTCAATAGCTTGCCCATAATACTAGTAAACTAAACTGTACATTGAGAGCAGCTCTTGCTATTGATACTGCTGCCAGTCCTTCCAGGACTCTATTTATTTGCTTATTACTTATCTATCTCCTTCACCGGATTTTAAAATTCTGCTGTATCTTAAACTTGCTATTATAATAATGATGATAATGTGATGGCCAGAGGTGAGAGATGTGGAAAGGTGGGTAAAGACTGTCAAAGGTACAAACTTCTAGGTATAAGATAAATAAATTATAAGGCTATGATGTAAGTAATGATAATGAAAACAATACTACTAATAATAGCAGCATTTATCATTTGAATGTTTACTGGGTACCAGGAAGTGTTTTGTGAGTCAGTACTTTCTCCTAGCACTTTCTACAGTAAAGGCAGTGTTCTTTGTCTGCACTGTAAAAAGGTAGCCACTGGGTGCAGGAGGCATCTGAGCTCTTGAAATGTAGCAGTGTGACTGAGGTATGAAATTATTTTTATTTCATTTTAACACATTGTGGGCAGATCATGAGCAGTCTCATGTTTTTATATTACACGGTGCTTTACATAAATGTTAAAAATTAAATACCCATTGCATTTTGAAGTCATTTATTACATGTTCTTACAAGCTAGTATCTTTTTAAAGTATGATACTTTGTAAAACGCTTTTTGTACTCATTCAATAGAAACTTACCTGGCCACTGAGTAAAGTTAGCAATAAAACTATTGGTGCACAATGTGTTAATTTAGATTTATATAACCACATGTGTCTAGTAGCTATTACATTTAGATTTCAAAGTTGTAAATTCTTCTAATGCCCTAATTTCTTTAATATTCATGACAACCCTATGATTTGGGCAGAGTTATAGATGAAGAGATCAAATTTCTGAGAGGCTAAGTAACTTGTCCAAGATTACACAAGCTAGTATGAGGTAGAATTGGGACTTAATGATTAAATCCCTTGGTAATCTGGTCTCAGGGGCTGAACTGGTACCTTCTATACTGCAGTCCCACAGACAGAGGACCAAGATGCCATGTCTATGTTCTTGCTGCAAGTTAGTCTGAGAAAATGAATTGCTGGTTCCTTTCCCAGTAAGAGATCACTCCTAAGATGGGAAATTCCCCAGACATTGGAAAGATGTTCCAAAGATTCTGGACCAATGAACAAGCTTGGCTGCTCCTCTGTCACATCCACTCTTCTTCAAGACTTAAATTTGCAAACAGTGATAACTACAAAATGCTTCCTGCTAACATTTCTGTCTCTCATAACAGTGAAAAACATGCTCTCTCTTTCCACAAAAGGAGAAAAGAAACATCTTATCAGTTACAGTTTCCAAGTCTTGAATATTGGGGCCATGCTTAAGACTTTTGTTATTGTTTCATAATGGCACTCTGTAACTAATGAGCCACCAACTCACTTTTTATAAAATAATAGAGGCCCAGTGCACAAATTGGGTGCTGGTTTAACAGGCTCAGTACCCAAGCTCATGCCCCCAGCCTGACAGCCATGTGTGGCACCCCGCAGCCATGCCTGGCACCCTGCCTTGGCCAAGCGCCAACCCCTCACCTGCTCTACCATTCCACCTGTGGGGTGATCAATTGGGGCAGGGCCCCCTGCCCAGCTCTCTCAGCACTTGGGAGCTGGTCAGCGGCCCTGCTCCCCCACCATCGCTGGTAGCCATCTGCAGGGCAATTGGCAAGATGATCAGGTCCCCGCTTGCATCTGCTTTAGCCTGGTGCTGCCCTTTCACCTGCTGCACCATCTTGCCACGGTCCCGTTCTTGTCAGGGTACATCGGGGCTGGCAGTGCCTCCACTGCCACCTGCTGCCACCACTTGTCACCAAAGCCCGCCATGTTCCATGTTGCCCCGTGGTGGTCAGCACATGTCATAGTGAGCAGTCAAACTCCTGGTCTAAGGACTACCCAAGGGGACAATTTGCATATTAGGCTTTTATTATATAGGATTAGAAGAAAGGGAAAGAGAGATATCAGTTAAAAACACAAAGACGTAAATGCCAAACCAAGGAAGAAATAAGAGTGGATACTTTAGTTTTAGCTTTTGCTGTTGGTCCTGAACTTTGTTGGTGTTTTAAACTCCATTTCTCTACTACCCATTTCATGTTCACTCTGCTCTCAGCCAACTCTGAGCTGATGGAGGTTTTTATCTGATTATAACACCTGGGCTTTCATTGCTGAGGTATCTATGTTCTTGATGTTCTGTCTGTGTAGAGTTGTTTCTGATTTCCATTATCTTTTACTAGTAGACATGGCAAAAACCTGGAGGATTCCTGGTTCCAAACACACACCTCCCTTTTCTCACTCTGTAGGAGTAATGCTGTTAAATGAAGATTCATTGTCCCAACCAGTTCTGTAACCTCACTTTTTTGTCTGTCTGTTGAGTGTCATGAAGAGCTCAGAATCGCTAGATTGCAGTTTAAGCTTTCAACTCAGTGGTGGCATTGTTAAGTCCTTTAGTGAAATCATTTTTTTCTTGGGTACTGAGACTGTTAAACCAGCAGAACTAGAGTTACAGTCATGGGAAAAAATGCAAGTTTGTTTAGGGTGATGAGGGGGGAGGAGCTATGTAACTAATTCTACCTTTGTCCCCTGGCTCCTAGGCCATGTGTTCTGGCTATGGGAGAAACAATGCCATGAATTATTCACATGTTACAAGCATACTGTGGGCCATCATTCTAACCTCAAAGGGTGGTGTTGCCCAGGTAGGTGACTTAGCCTTCTGCCAGATCCTGTTTCTGGATAATGGGGTACTTGGTAAGACCAGTAAATCTCAACCCATTGCTATACTTGCTTCACTGCAAAATCTTCAGTGAGATTCTGTGATGGTAAGTAAGCATTTAGTAATTCTGTGGAAGACAGAGGCATTGTGGACAGGAAGGGCAATTTCAAATTCAGAATAAGTGTCTTTTTTTCTAAGAACTAGCACATTGATAGGGGCAGAAATAGAGTATTGGGGACCAACTAAAATTGTAAGAAATACTAGTAATGCTTTGTTAACCATGATGGTTTTTTTTCTGATTAAAGAAAGCACATTCTAACCCGGCTAGGAGTTGTACGTGGGACCTGGGAGCTCACCTGGAAAGGTTAACAATCTTGTTGCAGAAACCAGAGCAGCCAGCCTTTTGTATGTCACCAGCCCTTTGAAGACCTGACTCTTTGCATACCTGCAGGCCTTTGAAAATCTCCAGCCTGCATTTTCTGTGAACTGTCCATTTGGCATACCCTTTTGCCTATTTCCCATGTAATTTTTGTTCTTCTACTCAATATAAGCACTTATGATGGGGGAACAGAGCAAATTTTTGTGGATGGCCTGCCACTCTCTTAAACTGCCCGCAGTATTGGAATAAACGCCCATATTCAACCCTGTCTCTGCCTAATTGGCTTGAATAGTGACAGGCAGCCCAGATCCTTTGATTGTCCAGTTACAAAATGACCACTGAAGTTTGAGAATATATGCCTGAAATCAAGTATGCTTTCATAAAATTAAGATGGAGTATAAAAGTTGTGGAAGCACAGGCAAATCAAAACGATGTTGAAAGGGAGTTTGAATGACTTGAAACCATCTGTCACTGACTCAGTATGACCTTGGGCAAGACGCTTAACTGCTGTGAGCTGCCCATTCCTCACATCTGTAAAATTGGGATAATGGTTCTTGTGTATGTCAGGCTTTGAATCTCTCAGATGAAAGGTGCCATGCAAGTGCACAGTAGTTGCTAATAACAATAGTAGTCAGCCTCGTCCCACCCTCCTTGCAGCATGGCCTGTGTTTAAATCGTGCAGCGCTTTGGTTGCCTATGAAAAATGTCCTCACTGTTTACGTTGTGACATGCTCGCCTAGCATCTGATAAGTTTCCTTTCCAGCACTCACCACAGTTGGTGGTAGCATATTTGTTTGACTATTTGAATAATATTTGTTTCCTCCACTGAATCCCAACCCCTATGAGAGCAACAGGGGCCAGGTTAGTCTGTTTGCATTGCATCTCCAATGCCTTCCACAGTGCCTGCGTGGGGTAGGCATTTGGTAAATATTTATTGAATGAATGAATAAATAAATAATGCACATGTCTTTAAATTCTGCCAAAACAGAACAAAATCAGCAGTTTGTCACCACCACCCCTTTCCTGGCCCCCAGTATGGGAATCTTAATGCTGCATTCAGTGTAAATAGGTGATTTCTGTGGCTCCTATTTGCCCTAATCTTATAGTGGGGATGTGCCGTGAGAAATTTATTAGAGTGATTTTCAACAGCATGAATGTTTAGTAACAGATGCACATTGATGGCAGGTTGCCTCACTCAATTGCCATCTGTTAGACAACGGCCCATTCCACAGGATTGGTCCATTAGGACTAGACCAGTAGCATTCTGGCACTGTTTAAGTTTTTCATTTTCAACATTTTGCTGAAAAGCTTGAAGGAGGAAAGATGTTTCCATGCGTGGTGCCACTACTCATTAATGGTGTGTTACAGCACCTTGGCAAACTGTGAAGTCCACGGGATGTGTAGTAATGGTCAACAAGGAAGTATTCTCTCTTAAGTGTTTTGTCAGAAGTCAAACTAAATAATGGCACGGGGAAACTCACTGAACTGTAAAGAATTGGATCCAAAGAGTTCAGTGCTGGTTGTGCAATGGGCAACAAAAACTGGCACAAGATGAAGGGTATAATTTATGTTGGTTATCATTAGTGTGTTTGATTTTTTTTTTTAAACAGGGCAAAGATAGTATAGTAAACTCTGTAGAAAATGTGATGTGTCTTCCTATGTACATGCAATTAGGTTCTAGCCATGGAAAGCATCATGATTCTTAGCCTGAACATGCCTTTCAATAAAAATGTTACCAAGCCTTTTTGCTGTACAAAGGTGGAAACGATGTTGGCCTATATAAATTTACCCTGTGCATGATCAGTTGGGTTGGTGGTGTGTCAGAAGCCTGGGCCGGCTTCCATAAATGTCTCAATGCTTAGCATATGCCTGGTACCCAACTGGGACTCAGTAAATATTTGTTGAATAGATGTTCTAGGACCAGTTAGGCCATTTCTTCTGTATACCCATCATGAAAGCTGGCCCATAGCCTTAGATCAAGCTAACTCTGACTCAGGACTTGGAATACTTAGTGTACTGAGCAGAACACAAAGCAACTTGCTTATCACTCTTATGTACCCATAATAAACTTCTAAAGGCTGTGTGATTTCTAAAATATAAATTAATAGATATATGTTATTTTGGGAGCCTGACATCTAACAGTGATTCTGTTGGAGAGAGTAAATTCATCTGAGTCTCGGTTCAATTACAAGAATGACCAATTTTGTGCTAGATTCTCACACAATTCAAAAATGTGTGAATGACTCAGGCCATTAATATCTTTAGCTTCTGTGATCTTCCCTCCCAGTGAGATGGTGGTTATAAGTCAATAATGATAATTGGAGGAGACCTTGACTTTGCCCCATGGCAATAAAATAGCACACTTTGAGTCATTGCATATATATACAGTCTTAATTAAAAGAAATAAAGTATATCTTAAATAATAAAAGCCTAATATGCAAATCGGCCGAACCGTGGAACAACCATTGGAACAACTGGTCACTATGATGTGCACTGACCACCAGAGGGCAGATGCTTAACGCATGAGCTGCCCCCAGCCTGCAGGCCCTAGGCCAGCAAAGATGAGTGCCAACGGGGTCCCCCACAAGAGCCCCACTGGTCACCCCACAGAGGGAGGCAACCGGAGGCTGGGGGAGGGAGGGCGGATCCCGCTGGTGAGTGGGCTGTGGTGGCAGGAGGTAGGGCCGGCAAGCAGGCGGCACTAGGCCAGCCAAGGCGGGGGCCAGTAGGGGCCTTTGATCGCACTGCCGGTCATCCTACAGGCCACCCCTGATCACCGGCCAGGCCTAGAGGCCCAACCCATGCATGAATTTTGGGCCTCTACTTATCATATAAATATTTAAAAATTTAGGTTAAAGCATGTTGAAAATAATACGTAGTTTCACCTATGGGTAAGGACGCCTTTTATTCTACCATTATCTTTTTTCCCCTAAAAACAACCAGGCTGAGTTCTTTTTTTTTTTTTAATTTTTATTAATTTTTTTATACATATCTCCCCATTGCCCCCCCTCCCTCCCAGGCGTACCCCGACCCCCCAGTGTCTGTGATCATTGGTTATGTTTATAAGCATGCATACAAGTCCTTTGATTGATCACTTCTTTACCTCACCTAACTTTAATCTTTCTGCTATAATTTCACAGTCTGTTTGATGCTTTATGATTTTTGTCCTCCTGAGAATTATCAGTCTACTCCCTTTCTGTGCTCCTGATTCTATTATATTCACCAGTTTATTCTGTTGATCAGATTTTTAATTCACTTAATTTTTAGATTCACTTGTTGACAGATGTGTATTTGTTGTTCATCATTTTTTTTTCTTTTACCTTTTTCTTCTTCCTCTTCTAAAAGGGTACCTTTCAGCATTTCATATAATACTGGTTTGGAGTTGATGAACTCCTTTAGCTTTTTCTTCTCTGTGAAGGTCTTTATCTGCCCTTCAATTCTGAATGATAGCTTTGCTGGATAGATTATTCTTGGTTGTAGGTTCTTGTTGTTCATCACGTTGAATATTTCTTGCCACTCCCATCTGGCCTGCATCGTTTCTGTTGAGAAATCAGCTGACAGTCGTATGGGTGCTCCCTTGTAGGTAATAAACTGTTTTTCTCTTGCTGCTTTTAATATTCTCTCTTTCTCTTTTGCTCTTGGCATTTTAATTATGATGTGTCTTGGTGTAGTCCTCTTTGGGTTCCTTTTCTTTGGGGTTCTGTGTGCTTCCTCGACTTGTAAGTCTATTTCTTTTACCAGATGTGGGAAGTTTTCAGTCATTATTTCTTTAAACAGGTTTTCAGTATCTTGCTCTCTCTCTTCTTCTGGCACCCCCACAATTCTGATGTTGGTACGCTTGAAGCTGTCCCAGAGGCTCCTTACATTATCTTCACATTTTTGGATTCTTTTCTCTTCTTGCTTTTCCAGTTGAATGTTTTCTGCTTCTTTATATTTCAAATTTTTGACTTGATCCTTGCCTTTCTCTAGTCTGCTGTTAGTACTCTGCATAATAGTTTTCATTTCAGTCAGTGTCTTTATCATCTTCTCTTGGGTCTCACTAAATTTATCCATCTTTTCTAGCATATTCTTGCAAAACCTTATAAGCGTGGTTTTGAACTCTATATCCAGTCGTTTTTTTCCCTCCATTTCTTTTGCTTGTAATCCCTTCCCTTGTCTCGGCATTTTCACTGTGCCGGGAAACTTCTGTGCTGGATTCAGCCGCAGAAGCCTCTGCTGAGCTTGGGAGGGGTGGAGTCTCAGGGCTTAAGGGACCGCCTTGCCTTCCAGTCGGCCCCGCCCTCCACGGCCCCTGAGTCTCACGTGACTGGGTAATGGCTGGAGCGGTCCTTGTGCGCTCGCGCACCCGCAGCGCCTCTGACCGCTGCCTTTCCGGCTCCCCTGCGAACCAGGACCACACGAGTCTAGGTCCCCAGGGTTTCGCCCAAAACAGGGGCCCAGTGGACTCAGAAGTGGCGCAGTTGGGAGGGTCTGTCTCCCGCCCACTCGAGAAAGCCAGCGGCACAATCAGCAATCCGTCCTCCGCGTGGTGCCCTGCGCCCCACCAGGCCTCCGATCCTTTGCAACTCCCCTAAATTTCCGTGCACCTCTCCCTTTTCACAGTCCAAACTCCCCCGTATGGGTTTCGGCTGGATCTGGGGTTTATTGTCGTAAGATAAGGGGTTCAATGCCGTTGGGAGTCTCCGTTTCCCTCCCGCCAGAGAAAGCCAGCCAGGTACTCCGGCACCCGCTCTCTCAGCGCGCGTCTCCGTACCTCGGCTTTTTGCAGCTCCTCTGGGTTTCTGTGAGCCCCTCTCTTTCCCTCTAGTTGTAGAACTTCCACTCAGCCAGCTTTCGTGTGGTTCTGGATGATGTCCGTTCTGTCTTTTAGTTGTAGTTTTGAAATTGTTGTGCAAGGCAGCAGTATAGGTGTTTACCTATGCCGCCATCTTGGATTCTCCAGGCTGAGTTCTTGACAGTCGCTCATTGATATTGCAGTCACAGGAGCATTGGATTCCATTTAAATGTGCATTTACAAGTGATTTTGAGCTGAAACTGAGCAGTTGAAGAATTCATGGAACTTTTGGGATTCTGTGTGTGTTTTCCAGTCACTGATCCATCTTTTCGAAACAATTCATTAAACAAAGACCTGGATATTTCAGAGTCAGCACCTTGTGCAGACCTCTGCTCTTGCTAAAGTCCCCAGTGACCCAGTCACTGAGGCCAATGGACATTTTTAGTCCTTATTTAGCTTGACCTCCCTGCAGCATTTGACAGATCCTGATATTTTTCTTAGACTTTTGGACACTTTATTTTGATTGTCTTTTTCCCTCTTGTGCTTTTTCGTTTTAGACTCTTCTAGCTGCTTCATATGTGTGGCATTCTCTGGAGTTCTATTCTTGGTTCTTTTTTAGTTTCTGTGTATTTTGTCCCCCAGTGATCCCATCTATTTCCATGGTTTCCATTAAAACCCAAACTGATTCCCTCCACATGGATATTTCCATGTCAGCCTGCTGAGCTGCAAACCTGTACATCCAGCCCCTGGAGACATATAAAACGAGAACAACAACAATAGCAGCTACTCATTGCATATTCTCAGCAACAGTCAGCTCTGTGCCTTACTGCTTCATTCATCTCTTCCTCTCAGCCACACTAAGGTGAATACTGTTATTATTTTCTATTTACAAGTAAGGGAACTAAGGTTAGATGCATTTAGTAACTTTTCTAAGGTCATTCAGTGAGTAGCAGAGTCTTATTTTTAATCTTAAGTCTAGAGCCCAAGTTTTTGGTCATAAATACTTTGGAATAACATGTCAAAATGGGCTTCTTTACTTTCCTTCTCTCCCCTACACCCATCTTTTCTCATTATTCTCTGTCTTGCTTGAGAGGATCACATTTCAACCCTAAAGTAGAAAGAAGTCTGAGAATTGCAGTAGGTTCCTCCCTATCCCCAAATACTGTGAATCTCAAGAGTACTTTTATTTTTATGTCTAAAACCTGTTATTTGCATTAAAAGGAGGTTTCACATTCATGGCCTGTGGGTTGATGTATTGTTTGGACTATATATTGTTTTAAAAACAAGAAAATATCTCATAACAATCTAGATTTCTAACATTTCTTTAAAAACAGGGCTTGCTCTTTCATGAGGCAGCAGTCATCCAGAGCTGTGTGGCAGTCTCCTCTCACTGGGGCATGTGCCTGCTCCTCAACACACTCCTCACCACTTCCTGTTAACCTACACTTTTGGGGGTGGGTCTCAGATCCTTGATTGCCCAGCCCTGAAGACACTTAAGACACCAGGTAGAGACTATTGTGCTTCCCCAACAGATCACCTTCTTCCTTCTCTAGTTTTTGTCCTAGTATTTGAATGTTTTTCTCAACTGAAATCTGTTACCTGCTTTCTCTTAATATTTTGGACTTGTTTCCCCATTGGCTCCTTCCTCTCCATCCACAAACATGCTAAGGCTCTGTGCTAAAGCTGGAAGGAAAAGAGTTGAAATTTCTTAACATTTCTGTATGCCAAAGTTAAACACAAGCATGGTTTAATTGAGCCTTCGCAGCATTGAAGTGGGTATCTCTGGTGCTTAATTAAGAAAGGAGAGAAATCCAAGGCCTAGAAGAACTGTCCTAAGATTCATGCATAGGGTGGACTGAGACATAACTGATCCTGAGATCCATGTTCTTTCTTCTCCATCATGTCAACTTCACTTCAAGCTACTGTCACCCTCTATGCAAATGAATCAATGATCTACTTCCTGCACTCTCTCCTTCCTTTGTCACCGAACTGTATTCATTTGTTCACACAGAACTCCGGAATCTCTTTTTGTCATCTCAGGGCAGCATAATTTGGCCTCCCCGTAATTCACTTGTTCATCAGCATCATTTGAGTACCTACTGTGGACTGGACACCAGTGGAATAAGCCTTGCCTGAGAGCAGCTTCATAGGCTGTGAGGTTGAGGCAGATCAATAGTTCAGTGCATTGTACTGAGTGCCTAGTATGTAAATCCTGTGGTCTCCTTTAGATCTTAGTTTACTTGAGCTCTCTTGTAATATTTTTCCCAAAGAACAAGCGTCACTATTATATGAAAGTTTTCTTTTTTCTTTCTCTATGATATTCTTCACTCTTGGCTTTCTTTTTTGCTTGTTTTAGAGATCTTTTCACATCTCTTTTTTTTCTTCCCATGTTCTCATTTTAAATGTCTTTCCGACTGCCTACTAATCTCTCCACTTAGATGTTAAACAGACATTCAGTATTGCCCCTTTCGTTCCCAAGAAAATGTTATGTAGCTAGTTGATTATATTAAATATTGACTGTCTTAGAATCATCATTAGTCCCAGTCTTCCTCACGAAAAGACTCAGCCACTCTGCTTCACAAATAGCATTTAAAATTGGACCAGGCCACCAACCCTTCTGCCATTAGTTAACATACAGCATTAACTCCATTCTCCCTCTCTGTCTGGCATCTTATAATACTTTAACCATGTAATACTTTTGAAAAAGTTCTTATAGTATTATTGCTTTACGCTTTAAAATATTTTAGTGTCTTTTCTGCTGCTTATTAGGTCAGGATTCACTTGCATAGCCTGAATCCCAGAGTTGTTTACCATCTGCTCCCAATCAACTTTTCTGCTCTCCTCTCCTGCTTAACTACACTGTTTAGCACGTAGAGGGCATTCACTGAATACTGGATAGGTAAGTGGGTAGTGCATTAAAACTCGACTTTTTCTCCCGAGGGCAGTATGAAATTCTCCTTCTGTCTATATAATACCTGCTAAGTTTACTTCTCAGTAGTTCTATCATTTTAAAATTATAGTGGTATAAAGATTAATCATTTGTAAGCTACTCGAAGAATTCTGTTTTAAAAATTAATTAATCCAGTGTATGTGCTGAATTGTGTTCCCTGAAAATTCTTATTTTGAAGCCCTAATCCCTAATACCTCAGATAGGGTTTTAAATTGTGATTAAGTTTAAATAAAGTCATTGGAATGAGCACTAAACCAGTATGACTGGCGACCTTATAAGAAGAGAGAATTTAAACAGTCACACACAGAAGGAAGACCATGTGATGACACAGAAGACAGCTGTCTTCAAGCCAAAGGGAGAGGACTCAGAAGACAGCAGTTCCACTGTCACCTTAGTCTCAGACATTTAGCTTCCAGATCTGTGAGAAAATCATTTATCCTGTTAAAGTCACCTAGTCTGTGGCTCACTAATGGCCTTCGCAAACTAATGCATCCAGTGCTTTAATTCACTGGGGTGTCAGGTCCTGTACCTAGGGCTTTGTCCTTAGGGAGGGATGGCATGGATCTAATAGGTCCTCTCTTCCCCTCCCAGAGTTCTTGGAGGTATTTTAAATTTCTTCCAGAAGAACCAATTTAAAGGCTTTGGGCACTTATAGGGGAAAGTTTATTCTGAAGGAGATAAAATGGAATTCAGAATGAATTTGAGAACAAGGTTGAGGATAGATAGAGGGACACACATGAATAGATGTGTGATAAAGCACTTAGAGCAAAACATTAATTGTGGCATCCAGGAAGTAGATGAATGGTAAAATACAACTCTTTCAAGTTTTCACATGTTTGAAATTTTTATAATAAAATATTGGGAGGAAAACCAAGAACATAGCTTGAAAATTTAGCTTTGAACAGAATAGGAGGCATTTATTTCTTGTTGTGGCAGCAGATGGTGACGTTCAAAGTTAAAGTCTCAACTTCTTTTGTGAGGTTGGAACCATTCTCACCTGCTGATGCAGAGGGCCAGAGAGAAGGAGTGATGAGAATGGAGGGTGGATTAGCTGCAGGTGAAGTAGGGGAGGGCACTGAGCAGACCTGGGTTAAAGGAAGAAGTGGTGTTCAGGTTCTGGGGCTGTGGAGTTCACAGCATTTGGACTGTGTGCCATTTTTCTTCAGTAGTTGTTGGGAGACAGCAAGTTAGGGCACAATGGAATACTACTCAGCCATAATAAAAGGTGAAATACTGCCATTTGGGACAACCTGGATGGATCTTGAGGGTACTATGCTAAACAAAATAAGTCAGAAAAGGACAAGAACCACATGACTTCACTTATGTGAGATATAAAACAAAGCAACAGCCCTAGATGGTGCGGCTCAGTGGATAGAGTGTTGTCCTGCAACCTGAAGGCTACCAGTTTCAATTGTGGTTAAGGGCACATACCTCGGGTGCAGGCTTGATTCCCAGTCCTAGTTTGAGCTGCTGTGGGAGGCAACCAATCAGTGTGTCTCTCACATCAATGTTTCTCTCTTCCCCCCTTCCTTTCACTCTCTCTCAAAGCCATTGTCCTCATCCATAGGTATATGATTTTTGTCTGTCTCTCCCTGCACCCCCCTCACCCCTGTATTCCTGAGGATTGTCAATCCACTCGCTTTCTATGCCCCTGATTCTATTATATTCACCAGTTTATTCTGTTCAACAGTTTTTTTATTCTCTTGATTTTTAGATTCTCGTTGATAGATGGGTATTTTTTGTTCATAATTTTTATCTTTACCTTTTTCTTCTTCTTCCTCTTCATGAAGAGTACCTTTCCGCATTTCATATAATACTGGTTTGGTGTTGATGAACTCCTTTAGCTTTTTCTTATCTGTGAACTCTTTATCGGCCCTTCAATTCTGAATGATAGCTTTGCTGGGTAGAGTAATCTTGGTTGTAGGTTATTGCTATTCATCACTTTGAATATTTCTTGCCACTTCCATCTGGCCTGCATAGTTTCTGTCGAGAAATCAGCTGACAATCGTATGGGTGCTCCCTTGTAGGTAATGAACTGTTTTTCTCTTGCTGCTTTTAATATTCTCTCTTTGTCTTTTGCTCTTGGCATTTTAATTATGAGTGTCTTGGTGTGGTCCTCTTTGGATTCCTTTTGTTTGGGGTTCTGTGCGCTTCCTAGAGTTGTAAGTGTATTTCTTTCACCAGGTGGAAGAAGTTTTCAGTCATTATTTTTACCAATAGGTTTTCAGTATCTTGCTCTCTCTCTTCTTCTGGCACCCCATAATTCTGATGTTGGTACACTTGAAGTTGTCCCAGAGGCTCCTTACACTATCTTCACATTTTTGGATTCTTTTTTCTTTATGCTTTTCCAGTTGAATGTTTTCTGCTTCTTTGTATTTCAAATCTTTGACTTGATTTTTGCATTCCTCTAGTCTGCTGTTATGTCTCTGTATAATATTTTTTATTTCAGTCAATGTATGTTTAATTTCTGGTTGGTCCTTTTTCATCTCTAGCTGCTCTTTTTTCATCTCCTCTTGGGTCTCGCTAAATTTATTCATCTTTTCTAGGAAATTCTTGAAAAACCTTATAACTGTTGTTTTGAACTCTCTATCAAGTCATTTGTTTTCCTCCATTTCTTTTGTTTGTGATCTGTTCCTTTGTCTCCACATTTTTGCTGCTTCCCTGAGTTGATAGAGTAGCTTTGTGTGGTAGATGTCCTATATGGCCCACTAGCTCCGCCTTCCCAGTTACCTAAGGTGGACTCTCTTGGTGTACCCCTTTGTGGACTGTGTGTACAACCTTGTAGTTAAGTCTTTTTTACCTTTAATTTTAATAAATCTTTATTGTTCAGATTATTACAATTGTTCCTCTTTTTCTCCACATATCTCCCCTCCACCTGGTTCCCACCCCACCCTCTGCCCTTACCTCTCCCCCATTGTCCTCATCCATAGGTGTACGATTTTTGTCCAGTCTCTCCCTGCACCCCCTCTCACCTCTTTCTTCTGAGAATTATCAGTCCACTCCCTTTCTATGCCCCTAATTCTATTATATTCACCAGCTTATTCTCTTCATCAGATTTTCAATTCACTTGATTTTCAGATTCACTTGTTGATAGATATGTATTTGTTGTTCATAATTTTTACTTTTACCGTTTTCTTTTTCCTCTTCTTAAATAATACCTTTCAGCATTTCATATAATACTTGTTTGGTGTTGATGAACTCCTTTAGCTTTTTCTTATCTGTGAAGCTCTTTATCTGCCCTTCAATTCTGAATGATAGCTTTGCTGGGTAGAGTAATCTTGGTTGTAGGTTATTGCTATTCATCACTTTGAATATTTCTTGCCACTTCCATCTGGCCTGCATAGTTTCTGTCGAGAAATCAGCTGACAATCGTATGGCTTCTCCCTTATATATAATTGTTTTTTTCTGGCTGTTTTTAATATTCTCTCTTTGTCTTTTGCTCTTGGCGTTTTAATTATGATGTGTCTTGATGTGGTCCTCTTTGGATTCCTATGTTTGGGGTTCTGTGCACTTCCTGGACTTGTAAGTGTATTTCTTTCAGGTGGGGGAAGTTTTCGTTCATTATTTCTACAAATAGGTTTTCAGTATCTTGCTCTCTCTCTTCTTCTTGCACCCCCATAATTCTGATGTTGGTATGCTTCAAGTTGTCCCAGAGGTTCCTTACAGTATCTTCACTTTTTTTTTTTAATTCTTTTTTTTTTTTTTTTTTTT
>JAAGEH010000040.1:19481711-19595471 GCA_011751065.1 Lasiurus cinereus
TTTTTTTTTTTTTTTTTTTTTTTGCTTTACCAGTTGAGTGTTTTCTGCTTCGTTGTATTTCAAATCTTTGACTTGATTCTTGTGATCCTCTGGTCTGCTGTTAGGTTTCTGTATAATATATTTTATGTCAGTCAGTGTATGTTTAATTTCTAGTTGGTTCTTTTTCATCTTCTCTTGGGTCTCGCTAAATTTATCCATTTTTTTTTTCTAGGAAATTCTTAAAAAAAAAAACTTTATTTTTGAACTCTATTTCCAGTTGTTTGTTTTCCTCCATTTCCTTAGTTTTTGATCTGTTATTTAGTCTCCGCATATTTTGCTGCTTCCCTGAGTCGGTAGAGTAGCTTTTTGTGCTAGCTGTCCTATGTGGCCCAGTAGCTCTGCCTCCACAGTTACCTGAGGTGGACAGTCTTGGTGCACCCATTTGTGAACTGTGTGTATAGTCCTGTTGTAGTTAAGTCTTTATTGTTAGTATCACTGGGGCAAATTGACCTCCAAGCCAGTTGATTGTGAGGATCAACTGTGTCTACGCCAGGAGAATTTCTGTGCTCGAGTCAGCCTTATGATACAAGACTTGCAAAATTGCAAGTCTTTCTGTTCAGCTTGGGTGGGGCAGAGTCTCAGGGCTGAGCAGACACAGCCTTGGTTTTCTGTCAGCCTGGCCCTATACGGGCCCCTGGGTCTCAGTATCTCTCAGTAATCGTTGCAGCCCTCTCTGTGCGCATGCGTGCCTCCAGACCTCTGCCTTTTCAGCTCCCCTGAGTTTCCGTGTGCTCTAGGGACCCCTATGAGTCTGGGTCCCCAGGGTCTCGCCCGAAACTGGGGTTCAGTGTAGTCGGAAGAGGATTTCAGCGCAGTTGTGAGGTTCTCTTTCCCTCCCTCTAGAGAAAGCCAGTGGCACAATCAGCAGTCAGCCCTCTGTACACGCCTCCAGTCCTCTGCCTTTCACGTACACCTCTAGACTTCTGCCTTTCTGGCTCCCCTGAGTTTCTGTATGCTCTGGGGACCCCTATGAGTCTGGGTCCCCAGGGTCTCACCCAAAACTGGGGTTCAGTGCAGTCAGAAGTGGATTTCAGCACAGTTGGGTGGTTCTGTCTCCCTCCCGCTAGAGAAAGCCTGCGGTATAATCAACAGTCAGCCCTCTGTGTGCGCCCTCGCATGCCTCTAGACCTCTGCTTTTTGCTGCTCCCCTAAGTTTCCATACACTCCCCCTTTTCACAACAGTGCAACCCCCCTCCCCATATGAGTCTTGCCCAGAACTGGGATTCAGTACAGTTGGATTTGAGGTTCAGTGCAGTCAGGAGTTTCAGCCTCCCTCCCGCTAGAGCAGTGGTTCTCAACCTTTCTAATGCCGCGACCCTTTAAGACAGCTCCTCATGTGGTGGTGACCCCTCCCATAAAATTATTTTCATTGCTACTTCATCACTGTAATTTTGCTATTGTTATGAACTGTAATGTAAATATCTGATATGCAGGATGTATTTTCATTGTTACAAATTGAACATAATTAAAGCATGGTGATTAATCACAAAAACAATACATAATTATATATTGTGAAATATTTATTTATAATTACAAATAAATGAAATTTTGTCTTGAATTGTGGTGTAGCATGGGCAACAGTCTTCATATAACAACAGTAAACTACATTGCTACATTTTGCTACACTGAGGAGCAGTCTGTTGGTTCCTAAGACCATGGGAAATACAGTGGTACCTCGAGATACGAGTTTAATTCGTTCCGTAACCTTGAGGCATGGGAAACGATGAGACGCTCGAGTCGCGGTAAAGTGGTGGGTCGTGTGCAGCCAGCCGATCCACATGATTACTCCTATCTCAAATGTTGCTCGTATTTCAAAGCAAAAATCGCTCGTTTGATGGCTCATATCTCAAAAATCTCGTATGTTAGGGCACTCGTATCTCGAGGTACCACTGTATGTGTTTTCTGATGGTCTTAGGCGACCCCTGTGAAAGGGTCGTTGGACCCCCAAAGGGGTCGCGACCCACAGGTTGAGAAGCACTGTGCTAGTGGAAACCAGGCAGGCACTTCACCACCCATCCTCTCCATGCACGTGTCTCCATACCTCAGCTTTTTGCAGCTTTTCTGCGTCTCCGTGAGCCTCTGTTTTTCCTTCTAGTTGTAGAATTTCCACTCAGCCAGCTTTCCTGTGGTTCTGGATGATGTTCGTTCTATCTTTTAGTTGTAGTTTTGAAATTGTTGTGCGAGGCAGCAGTTTAGGTATTCACCTATGGCGCCATCTTGGTTTCTCCTAATCTTTTTAACTAATTGACATTAACTAATGTCACCCCAATAAATTTAGCAAAAAGAAGATGAAAACAATGAGTAGGTGGGATGAATGATTCCCTTCATTTTCCCCAGCAATCTGTCCTGGAACAGATTGGTTCTCTAGTGAGCGGATTCTGTTTTCTACCTCATTATATTTTCATTTGAATGAGATGGAGTAAAAATAATGTTACAATACTGTGTTACTGATAACATTTAACTAAGATAATTTTATTTTTTTTGTCAGGTAAAAGAAGAACGTCCAGAAAATATACCAGATCTAAAGTTATTAGTGGAGAAGAAATTTTTGGCTTTACAGAATAAGAATTCTGATGCAGACTTTCAAAACAATGAAAAATATGTGCAGTTTAAGCAACAGCTGAGAGAACTAAAGAAGCAATGTAAGTCAGCATGCTTTGCTTTGCTTTGGCTTTTTGAAATTAGGGAACTGACTTGATGGACAGTACCAGAAAGCTGATTTAATGAAGTTTGCTTATCTGCTTGGCTTGATCCTCTTCTAAATAGCTTTTTATTTGTTGTTGCAATTCTATGTTTTGTCTAACTTTTGTTTCAAATCAGCTTGTTTGTTTCTGAAAGCCAACAGTTTCCACAAAGTGCTAATAAAATTCCCCACCAGCTACAGAAATTTACACTGTGATGTCCCCCTGCTGGGGAGGGGAATAGGGGAGAAAAATAAAACTGAATATTATTTTATTAAAATAACAAGGGTGTTGTTCAGAGTTTAAACTGCTGTGCCAAGCTTTAAAATAAGTATACTTGATTCAAGTTTTGTTGCTTTGGAATTGTAGAAACAATATTCAGACTATTTTTTTTCATCTCATTATATGGACCAAAATTCTCTTGATCCCTTCTGTCTTTGTGGTAGTATAAATTCCATATGATTTTTAAATTTATTGCCTTCCTAATCAACTTTATTATACTCAGGTTTTTTAATTAACATAATCTTGATTTTAAAATAAGAATGGGGAAAATGATTTATCACATAAGAAAAGTTTTGTAGAAGTATTTGCCGGAAGCAATATCTTTTTACTCAGTGAAGTACACATATCCTTGTTTTCTTTTTTCCTCATGAAATTCACATACTGTCTTTATGTAATTTGATTGTTTTTACCTTAAGTATCAGTTGTCTTTTTATTTTTGGCTTGAGACACTTTTATTGCTTAAAGAATTGAAGAGAGGAGCACATCACTTTTTAAAAAACTTTAAGTTTCACATTGCCTTCATTTGCATACACTTGAAACAAGAGGAATGTTGTGTGATATGACATACCAGTTTATGACTTTATTTGTACTAAGTATAGGGATTTGTATTTTGAAATAGGCTTTCTTTTAAATAAAAGCATTTTCTTTAAGTTGATGCTGAGATCTCAAAAACTGAGGAAGCTGGTTTACTTTTGTCTATTTTACAGATTAAGTTTCACAATTTGGAATGTTTTGCAATCATGGTGAGACTTGCTTTTACTGTAGATTTAAACAGTAAGCATTTCCCCACATTTTAAGGCTATTTTCTGTTCTTCATTGAGCATCACAGCTACCAAAATCTTTATAATATAATTTGCACTGTTGCCTATATGAGTAGTAATCCCCTAAACAGGTAATAATTTGCTAGTGGCTTTCTGATCTTAAAGATGCTAGTGAATTTCAATTTTGGTGTTGTTCAAAATAGCCAAACATCTTTTATTTTACTAGTTGGAGCCAAAATCACAAATTATGATAGATTTAGTATCTGATTATAATTCCTTTTTTTTTGGTATTTTATAATGCAGGTTGAAGATAAATATCCTAAAGCATAAATTTCTTTTTCAATATTTACAGGGTTATTATTCCATAAGAGATTTTTGGAGTCATATACTTGTGGGGAAACACTTTCTAACTAATGTATAATTCAACAAAATGATTAATGTTGGAAATCATAGTTATTGTTTAAATCTCTCTAAAATTAGGATTGGGGGTTGGGGGATGGACAGGATTCCCCAGGCCAGCAGTACACATCATTTGGATAGACAGCTCAACCTTATGACAAGGTTAATTTATATAGAAAGAGATGCTTCCTTATATAAGGTTTCCTTATATGGTAACACTGGAAATAAGATCACTTTCCCTCTTATTTCTCCTAAAATATTCTTTAAAAAGTTTAAGTCTCAAATAACAGAACAAACCAAATGTTAATCCTCTCTTAAAGATTTTGCAAATATAATCGACAGTGCATTACCATTGGCACTGCCATAAATTGGCCTTGGGTCTGATGAATTTTCTTTCTTTAGATTTCAGGGAACCCTGAGGGCTCCCACAGTTTTTGCCTGGGCCAAATCCAAAGGTCTCTGACTTATAAAGGAGCCAGTGAAATCTGTATGTTTTGAGCTATATTCTCCTGGAGGCAAAGAATCAAATATTCTTTTTTTTTTTTAAGATTTGAAAATACAAGCCCAGGAGGAATCGTTGCATCATGTTGCCTGCTTTGGCCAAGTAAAGGCTGAAGTGTGTTTGTGAAGGATCTTTTCATGAAAATAGCCACCTTGTCTTCACTGACTTTATTATTCAAGAACATAAAATGCATGGTATTAAATTTTACCAAATCAAAATCTAATCAAAGAAATGCCAGGAAGCCCTTATGTGGGGAGAAGTCAGGATGGAGACTGAAATCAGGTGGTCTGTCTGGTGGGTGGAATTCACCCACCTCGGGAATGAGTCAACCAGCTTGTAGTTAGCAGTTAGTTCTCAAACTGTCTGCTCTCAAGATCCCTTTACATTCTTAAAATTACTGAGGACCCCAGAGAGCTTTGGTTCACATGGGTTATAGCTACTGATATTCATCATGTTAGAAATCAAAACTGAGGAATTTAAAATATAATAATTCATTTAAAAATCAATAATAAATCTATTACATGTTAACATAACAGCATTATGAATATCTGAAATATAATAATGCATATAATAATATCATAAAGAATTAGTGAGAAGAGTGACACGTTGTTTTGCATTTTGGCAAATCTTTTCAATTTCTGGATTAATAGAAGGCAGCTGGACCCTGGTACTTGCTTCTGTGTTCACTCTCTTGTCATTGATAACATGAAGAAAATCCGGCCTCACAGTCAGACACGGGGAGTCGGACTTGTTGGTTAGATCTTAATTGACCACCAGAAATTCTCACTTTGGAAATCTCAGAGCCAGGCCAAAAGGTCTGCCTCCTGCTTTTCTGTGGCCTGCAAGCTGAGAATGGCTTTTTAATTTTTAATTGGGGGTGGGAGGTGGGGAGCAAGAGAAGAATCTTTTTTTTGTGATATGTGAAAATGGTATGGACATTCAGACTTTAGTGTCCAGAAGTGAAGTTTTGTTGGAATATAGCTACATTTATTTACAGATCGTCTGTGGGTGCCTTACACTGCAATGCAGAGATGCGTGGTGTGTCAGAGACCATCTGACCCACAAAGCTCATATTTATTACATGGCCCCTTTCAGAAAAGTTTACTAACCCCTGGTCTAAACCATAATCAGAAACAATGGCAACTTTTTGTTTCAGGTGTGTTTTTTTTTAACCTTGAGTTTTTTCCATAAATACCATACATTTGTCTCAGTCACTCAGAACTCAGAACACTGAGTGACTAAAAAAAAGGCAGAGTCCTGGTACTGGGAGAAGACAATATATATACATGTGAAATAATGTGAGAACCATTAATGGCAATTATCAAATTAGCAAAGAAAGTATGTCAAAAACAAATGTAATGCAATGTGGGACCTAAATGAAGAGAGTCAGGGTAGGAATGCAGGTTTTATCTGGGTGGCTTATCTTGCCAGTCAGTTGATAGGGACTGCCTGAAACTGTATTTTCAAGAAGATTCTGAGGCTGGGTTCAGACCCAGCAGGAAAGAGTGTGTGTAGGATTATGGTGGGAAGGAGGCAATGCAGATACCTACTACTTACCATCCCTAGAATGCAAATGTAACAGATACACTGTTCTCCTTTGAAGATGTGATTACTTTAAAGGTAACATCCTTTGGTAGCACACAGTATTTTTTAAGTAATTACTTATGTCTTATGAGTATTACCAGGCATTAGATCCAACCTCTTTGGACAAATCATTTTATCCCTGGGTACCAAGTGTCTTGAATATTAGAGGAGAGATTATGTCTGCCCTATTTACTTTTCAGGATTATTACTGAGATCTAATGAGATAGTGGATCTTGACAACTTCTAAAGGCTTACTTTAGATTTAAGTTATTGAGAAAGAGTTACAACAGCGTACTGTGAAGAATGTGAGCTTAGCAACTGGAAGACCTTGGTTTGAGTCACTTAATATGTAGTCTGGTCTTCCTACTGATGTCACCCATTTTTTCTGAGTTCTAATTCTTTGAGTCATA
Source organism: Lasiurus cinereus (assembly GCA_011751065.1). Taxonomy (NCBI): domain Eukaryota; kingdom Metazoa; phylum Chordata; class Mammalia; order Chiroptera; family Vespertilionidae; genus Lasiurus; species Lasiurus cinereus. The sequence continues at coordinate 19,488,370 of JAAGEH010000040.1, forward strand.
TAGAGCAAGATTGGCTGAAGATAATTTGTATACTTCTAGACAAGATGACTATGAAGGTGGTGGTGATGATAACTGAGTTAGAGAACAATTTCGCAGAAAAGAATTTCATTTTCCTAAATGATAATCATGTTCTTACTAACCCAAGTTGTGAAATAAACAGTATGATTTGATTTAAGGTTTTAAGATGCAGCCAGACTTTTTTGGATGAAATTAATTTATCTAAAATATGTTCAGGTAATGTTCTCTCATCCTTGCCTTTTTCACTTACACTATCTCCACTATTGCAACCTGCAATTTTAACATCAGGAGAACTTAATTAGAATGTGCCTACACCTCTGTATAGATTTCTCAAGTCATTAAGCAATCTTTCTGGCATCCTTTATTCATTTCCCTGTTATATTATTAGCAGGTATAATAAGTTTTAGTACAGGTCAGCAAGGCAGAAGTTATGGGCATCAGACAAAAATTGGTACTTAGAAATCTTCAAATTATAAGGGCTTCACTTTGTGGTCAAAATAGAATTGACTGTGAATCTGAGATCTTTAGTATTAAAATAACCTATACAAAATGTCATGTTGTTGCTACTTTTAAAGGTTGAGTAAAGAAAAATGTCTTTTTTTAAAAATATTTTTTTATTGATATTTTACAGAGAGGAAGGGAGAGAGATAGTTAGAAACATCGATCAGCTGCCTCCTGCACACCCCCTACTGGGGATGTGCCAGCAACCAAAATACATGCCCTTCCTTAACCCTTCAGTCCGAAGGCCGACCCTCTAGCCACTGAACCAAACCGGTTAGGGCAACATGTATTTTTTTAATGCAAATTTGCTAATCTGAATTTAACCATATACATGTTTAGGTCATATGTGAGAAATGCAGAAAATAAGATATGGAGATATTTGATTCCATGAGTAAATCTTAGAATCTTAGAAATCAATTTCAGTGACAATAACATTTGTGGTATAGATATACTAATGTGTGTATGTGTATAAATTTACTCTAATCTTTTAATTAGGTGGACTCACAAATAAACTGTGTACCTTCCCCTTTAAGCATGCTCAATCTAGATCTCAAAACTGATAATATAGGGTGTGGCCATTCACTTCCTTCAAGGATCCCATTAATAGGAAGTTCCTTGGGAACATGAAATGCCTTCACTTTGCTGTTCCTAATGGGGTGCTTTCCCTTTCCTTCAGCATCTATTCAAAACCACAGGTAGTTCCTCGAGGGCCGGGGCTTTTGTGTTTTGCTTACTGCTGTGTTCCTTGAACTTCAGCATGACATGTAGACATTAAACAATTATTAGCATCTATAGCCCAGATCTTTGATGGTCACAAGAATTTCCAGAAGACCAGAGACTTGAGATCTCATGCTCTGCCTAAAGGAGACATTGCCACTGCGCCAGTCTGTTGTTGCTGTGAGTGAGCGTGGACCTGGCATGGCCAGATCTTCAGGTTCTTTTGGAAAACCCAGAAATCTAACTGATTGGTTAGCAGATTCTCAAAATACTGTACAAACAAAACAATCAGTTTGTGACCTTTGATTTAACCATCTAATAATTTTGTGTACTTAACGAGGGACATTAGCATTAATTGGCCAATTAACAGTAGATTATAATTTCTTCAGAGAAAGGGATGGTTTTGCTTTCAAGATACTTCAAAGTAAGGCCATAATGTGCATTCTATGTCATTGGGAATGTAGAGTGGGAGCCTCATGGGTTCTGTGGAAAAATAGATTGAGGTTTTGTGGTGAGGAGCCATGTGTGAGAGCCCCTAACCCAGATGCTGATGGACACTGGGGAATATTATAGAGAAGATTCGCACCTTTGAAGATTGAGGTGTGTGTGTTTTGAGATCTGGAAGAAAAGAGATGAATACTCAAAGGTAGTGCCAAAAGAGAAAATGTTTGGCTGTGCCTAGAAATACGTTGAGTGTATTTAAACTGGGCAAAGTGTTGACCAACCTGACTTAATCCTGTTATATATCCTCCCATTCTACACATCTCTTTGTCCTAAGGCAGTGGTTCGCAAACTCATTAGTCAGCAGAGCCAAATATCAACAGTACAACGATTGAAATTTCTTTTGAGAGCCAAAAACCGACTTTTGCACATGGGCCACGAAATTTCAATCGCACTGTATGTGTGCTCCCACACGTGGTATTTTGTGGAAGAGCCACACTAAAGGGGCCAAAGAGCCACATGTGGCTCTCAAGCCACAGTTTGCCGACCACTGTCCTAAGGTGTTGCTGTCTATCCAAACACTGTATTGCTGTTTGGCAATTAACAAAAACCCAAGATCCTTTAAGGCAGGAATATAGTTCTTACTCATCTCTATACGTATTCCTTTTGTTCCTCACATAACCAGAGTTCAGATAGTATTTACAGAACAGAATTATTAACTAGAATAAGAGGGTCAGAATCTAGTTAAGGCAATCTGGTGCTAAAACTCCTTTTCCCTTCAGTAATTTATCATCAGTGAAGAAGAGAATAAGAAGAGGAAGAAAATTAGCATTTATAGGATTGGGATCTGAAGACAATCCTTTAAATTGCTCAGAAAAATCAACATAATGATATTGTGTACACACTCCTTTATAGTGATGTGTTGGTGCAAATGTATGGTGCATATAGCAATAGTTTCTTAATAACAGTAGCATTATGCTCAGGAATTGAGGATGGCTCACTTTAAATATGACTGCTTTGAAGAGTATTTAATAAAATTTATGAAAAAAATAAGTTTTCTGACTCTTCTATAGACAGCTTTATCATCTCTGTGGCCCTCAGTTGGTCTTCATTTTATTCCTTGATATTGATGATATCAGCATTTACTTGCTCAATGACCATAATTATTGGGAAATGCTAAAAACCATGCATTTCACAACAGAAATTGACCTTTCAGGTTGGATTGCATCCCTGGCCTGAGGATTTATGCTCGTTAAGTGAAATTCTGTCCTTTGCAAATTTTTTATTCCTTGTATATTTGCTTCAATCCCTCTTCCTCTTCTCTGAGTCAACCTCTTACTGATGCTTTTCTGTGTCTCTTTTCTCCTTTCTGCTTTCTTGGTATTTCTTACCCAGTTTCTTACAGTTTCTCTTTTCCAAATGTCTTTATTTACATCAGTGAAGCTAAATGGTACCCTTCCCACCTTAATGATGAAGCTGCTTCAGAGAAGTACAGTGATATTTCCAAGGTTATGAAGCTAGTTAATCATGGAACTAGCAGACAGGAAGTACCAGAGATAGAGGCGGGCATCAGGGAGGAGTGTGACTATCCTCCTCCTGTTTTATTTTATTTAATTTTCAGAAATGTTTATATTTTAAAGCAGATTGAGGTCCCAAATAAATAATTGAATAAGTGAAGAAAAATAGATTAAATGCGAAATAGATTAACTCATATTGGAATTTTAGTCAAGGACTTAAACTATCAGGGCACTCCTTCATGGTGATAAATTAGCTTTTCTATATGCCCTTTATATTGAGCAATAAAGATGTCAATCTACTCAGCCTTCACCTTAGATTTGCCGTAGTCCTTTTGGAAATTAGTAATAATAAAAGTAATAGCCAAGCTTCGTATGGTACTTAATGAGTGCTTGTTGAATTGATGCGTAACTATAGGCAGCATTGATTTGAGTGCCTACCTGTGCACAGCATTTGGAGCTTAGATTCTTTATATGTGTTATTGTTGATTTCTCATAATCCTACAAGGTAATTATGCCCATTTTAAAGATTAGAAAATATGTAAAGAGAAGTAATATAACTTCCTTGAGATCATAAATGTTAAAACTCAAAGCTTATGTTGTTTCCCCTATATATTATACCAGCTCTTGAAAACACTCCCATGTGATCCTCCTTTCTCTCAATTTGGGTGTTTCTTTCATCTCTTGAAAAATTGATTTGTCATAGGGCTCTTGAGTAGAGAACAGTTTGTTTGGGCCTCCATGGATCTGCACTGATGTATTTCAAAGACAATGAGAGACTTTCTTGCTGGGTCACTTCCATTCAGAGGTCAGGGGTAGGAATCATATCAGGCATTGTGTAGTAGTTTATTACTGTGTGCCCCATCTAGCCTTCGAAGTGAGGTGAGGATGTATGATAATCAGCTGGAGGACTTGTTAAATGTAATTGTTTTATAGGTAAAGACATGAGACTCATAAAAGGTAAGTGGTTTGCTCAAAGTCACAGAGGAAGTTGAGAGAGACCTAAAACTGGGCCCTCCTTTTCCAGATCCCAGAGTTTTGTCATTTCCAAAAAAAATCAATAAGTGGTACCTAAGAATGCTACTTCCAGTGTGAATAGTTGCTATGTTATTTGAGAGAGGAGTGGGATATTTATTGCATTACAAGCTTAGAACAAATTCCATGAAATTTATTTCAAATGTAACAACAATAACCCCATACACTTACACCATCTCTCTTAATCTTCGTGACATCATTGTGCAGGAGAGGAATGCATGAAAAATGCAGGTTCTGTTTTTAGCAGACTGGGTCCTGGAGGTGACATATTTGCCCTGTGTCTCTTAGTCAGGAGATCACAAGGATAGCAAATGCGTTCCCAAGGAAAGGGAAGCTTTAGAATGAGAGATGGCTATAATTAAAGTTATTAGGAAAGAAAGGTTCAGTTATCAAGGGAGAAATGAGTCAGCAGCAAGTTTAAACACAAACTGTGAGCTGTGGATGTCTTGTGGTGGCTTATTTTAAGAGAGTGTGATGCCATCGGTCCTCAGAAAGCAACCTGAACTTGGAGTAGGGAGGTTGAATCATAAGTGTCCTGGGATGATATACATCATACTTCAAAAAATAAATATCTTGTCAAGTTACTCATTTCTGATCTTGGAAGGAAGTTTCATAATTGTTAGATGTATATAATGAGTGTCCCTTTGTAGTTGACACCTCCCCACATTCCAGCCTCTGGCAGCCAGTATTTTGTTTTTGTCTCTATCATTGTAACTTTTCTAAAATGTGACATACATGGAATCATACAGTAGACAGACTTTGAAGTGGCTTCTTTCATTGAGCAGAATGCATTTGAGATTCATCCATAATGTTGCTACTATCATCGGCTTGTTGCATTGTGTTGCTGAGTAGTATCTTATCCTGTGGATGTACCATAGCCGATTTATCTAGTCATTTCAGTTGTTTCCAACTTGGGTGCATGATAAATAGAGTTATTATAAAACAATCATGGTTTTTACGTGAATATGAGAGGCCCAGTGCATGAAAACTCATGCACTGGAATGGGGGGGGGCCCTCAGCCTGGCCTGCCCCCTCTCACAGTCCCGGAGCCCTCAGGGGCGGGAAGGCGACTCGGCAATCGGGAAGGTGACGCCCCATCACATCTCTACTGCTGCCACTGCCCGCAGCACAAGCCTCGGGCGGCCCTGGTTACCTGAGCCTCGGGTGGCACTGGGAGCCTGGGCAGCAGCCATCTGAGGCTTGCCTGCTCCTTGGGCCAGCCCTGTACGACTGGGGTCTAAGGGAGCTGGGGGACTCCTGAGGTAGGTGGTGAAGTGGCCACGTGCCTTCTGCCCCAGCGGGGTTGAGGGAACTGGGCATCACCATCTTGTGGCTGTGGGCGCTGCCATCTTTGAGGGCGTGGCAGTCAATTAGCATATTCCCTCTTTATTAGATAGGATAGCTTTTAATTTCTCTTGGATAAATATCTAGGCATGGATGGGATTGCTGGCTCGCATGGTGAGTATATTTTTTACTGTAGGCACTGACAGCTGTTTTCCATTGTGGTGTACCATTCTGCATTTCCTCACCAGCATTTGGGTATTTTGGGTTCATTTTTTCATTTTAGCCTTTCTAATAAGTATGCAGTGGTGTCTCATTGTGATTTCATTTACATTTTCCTGATGACCTGTGAAGCATGAAGTTCCTATTTTATATTTAAAATTTTCATGTTCTCCTATTTGTGCATCTAATTTAATTTAATTTAATTCATTCAAGAAATGCGTTAGAGTATCTGCAACAGCAGTTCTCAAAATGTGGTTCCCACCAGCAGCAGGAGTATCACCTGGAAACTGAAAATGCAAGTTTTCTGGGGCCACACCAGACCTTCTGAGTCTGAAACCATGGAGGCTGGGCTGAATTTTAACAAGTCCTCCAGCTGATTATCAAACATCAGAGTTTGAGAGCCATTGGTTTACAGTTATGGCGCTCACCCATCACTTGATACCTAGTGAACTGACTATCACTTGATATCACTGTGAATCTTAAAAATGAGAGTTACATCTTCACCTCCAGAGATTCCGATTTTGTTGATATCTAGTGGGGCTCTAAGCAATTTTTAAGTTCCTCAGGTCATATGTTTATACAGTCAGGGTTGAAAATAACTAATCTATTAAGGGTTATTTAGCTAGGTATTCTAGAGGCTACAAGTCTGACTTCTCATTCCAGGTCTCATGTGGTTTATTCTCTAACTAGAGATTGGTTGCACAAAGATTTGTGCAATAGGCCTTCCTTCACCTGGCTGCCAGCAGTGGTTTTCCTCTGGCACCCAGGACCCAGGCCTTCGCTCCAGCCAGAGCCTTTAGTCTTCGCTCCAGCTGGAGTAATGCTCCTTCCCCTCATAGCAGGTGTCCCGCCCAGCTGCTCCATGCCTGCATGCATGCTGCCCAGAGGCCCAAAGCAGCTAGGGGCGGGGCTGCCACCATCTTGATAGGATTAATTTGCATACTCACTCCTGATTGGCTGGTGGGTGTCAAAGTGACAGTCAATTTGCATATATCTCTTTTATTAGTGTAGATAAGGAACATTCATTCATACATAGCATGGAGAGGCACTCATAAGTCACTTGGCAATTACCTAAGAATTAAGTTGTACTAAGTGTCCTGGGTTTCAGTACAGGGTGGAGCAAAAGTAGGTTTATAGTTGTGAGGACACAGAACTCAAAGTTTATTCTTATATTATTACTTATTAATTAATGTATTATTTTCCATGTGAACAACTATATATCTATTTTTGTCCCACCCTGTATAAATTAACTCTAACCTCTTTATTATACTTCACATTGTACTTAGCATTCATTTATTCATTCATTCATTCAACAAGTGTTTATTGAATATTCTGGGAATACCGGTGTGAACAGAAGGACAAGTGCCTATTCATATGCATAAATGGTAGCCTTAATAATGATCATAAATAGTTGTGTGTTTCTTATACTCAAGTACTGTCCTTCAGAGTTTTTCACCTTGTATTTGTTAAAATTTATATTAGTCATGAAATTCTATTTTGTAAACTCATTTATTTAATCATCTTAGCTTTGTTGGTAACAGTGTTAAAGATGAAGACTATCCAGGCCTGGAAAGATCCTAGAATTTGAAATCAGAAAATAGAAATTCAGATTCTGGCTCAACCATGGAATAGTTTGTGTATTTGTTTTTTGTGTTTTTTTTTTTTTAAATCAGTGGAATTTTACTTTTCTGTAAAGTATGTGTAAAATTAGTAATTAATAATACCTAATCCACAGAATTGTATAAGGATTAAATCAGATATTTAAAAATGAAAAGTGCAAGTATGTTAAACTTAGTATATTCCTCAAATATTAGTTACTTACTCTCTTTTTGCTTGCTTAAAGGCATTTCCTTTCATCGTTTTTACTTCAAGGAATATACATGCTATGAGTTATTAATAGTTGGCATTATTTCTTAAAGGAAAGCAGCTCAGAGTGTTTTGCTATTTTGTTTTAAAGCATTAAGACATTTTAGTGAAGGGTAAAATATTGCTAGACTTCCAGTTGGGTAAGAAATGTTCTGTAGTGGACAAGGGTGTGAACAAATGTTGATAAGGTAACAAATCAGTTCTTAATACAGTATTGGTTTTGGCAACCTTTTCCTGATAGGGAAATAGAAAGAACCGTACTATTCACATCATGATATGGCCTGTGTCTGATGAAATGTATTTCTTATGAGCAAATATAATAGCCGATGTCATGGGGCTGCAGCTATCACTGAGTGCTCTGTGGGTCTCTGATAATCCTTATACAATTCCTGCCTCCAGGATATCCATGGTTTTCTAATGGATATGCTCTGGATTTAATTAGAGAGCATCTGCTATGCTGTTTGAGCCCAGTTATTTAAGTTAGCTTTTTTTCTAATCAGCTGATGACATATTTAAAAGATATTTTGTAGTAAAAAATATATATATTTTTTTAGTGAACAGGCACCTCCTATATGCAGAACACTGTGCTAAGCACAAGGAACATAGGCAATTAGTTAATGTCTTGAGTATGAGAGAAAGAGGACACTGGTCACTTGAGATTGTAAGCTCTTAGAACTTGATGTGCAAAATTTGGGGAAGAAATGAGAGTAGAGGATGGTGGTGAAAGGTGTAGCATTTTCTAAAATAAATGGTCAGCTTATTAAAAATAATAAAATAATGCAGTTTTCGGAGTTGGATAAATTAATCCATTATCTTTATTATTGGGATTTTTTTCATCTGCATTATGTATTTGCATCTGGTTAGAATGTCAGTTCAGTGAAAGCAGGTACTTGTCTGCCTTGATTGCTACCTTCTGCGATACCTAGAATAGCACCTACCATGGATGAAGGGCTTCCTATATATTTGGGGAATGAATGGAAGACTATCAAAGGGGTTAAAGCCTAGTTCAAGGAACTTTGTCCCCCATGGGACAAATATTCCATGGCAAGTGCTTGGACACACACAACTCCTGGAATGAGAGGATGGGGTGAGGCATTGTGTCCCTTTCTCCAAGGTCGCCTGGGCAGACTTGGACGTCAGTTGTGCTCTGAATACAAGTGCGGTTGCCAGTTGGTTGGAGGTGTTCCCAGACCTTGCCCAGTTTGACAATTGGGTGCTTACTGGTAGAAAGTACTTCCTTTCTGTTTCCCTAGGGGGACACTATTTTTTTTTTAACTTTATTTCAGTTAGATAAAGCAAGAAGTTTACAAGTCAGACTCCAGAATTTTTAATTCCTGCCTCCAGTCATCAGCCTTAACAGCCTTCATCTCTTCTGTTATGTGGTAGCTTTGGTCTCCGCCCAAAGTATTAGGTTGTCAGTGCTTCTTACACTTGATAGGGTTAGAGTCAAGATAAGATAGTTATAGCTTATATAGGTATATTTTCCTTCTCCAGCAGGGCTTTATTTTTACATTTATCAAAGCAAAAAAAAAGTATTCCTCCAAAGAGACACGTAAGAATTTTCAGTCAGTTAACAACATGTGCTGTGTAGTCCCATTCCCGAAAACCTCTACCAGTCCCTCCCCCATTTCCTTCTGCTGCTGCTGCTCTATTTGTGATTTTACCCTCAGCCTCCCACCAGTTTCTACCAGAGTGATTGATCATCCCAAAGTGTAGGTCTGGTCATGGTTATCCCTCATATGGCCCTTCCAAGACCCTTCCAGCCCTCCTGGCATAGAGGCCATCTGGCACTGGCTTCTTTTTTTCCTTCTCTCCCCTTTTCTCTCCAGCCTTTGATCCAGACACTTGCAGTTCCCTGGAAGTATTGTGTTCTCTTTCACTTCCAGGCCATCATACTTGCTGACCTACCTCTTCATGGAATATTCTGCTTATCTCTCTACCTCTCTTCACTTAGCTAGGCAAGTTCATCCTTCTGCATTAACACCGATATTCCTGGCTTCCTCGAGTCTTTCCTAAGGTAGAGCAAGTGCACATCCATAGTGTGGAACTTTTCAAAAGTCTGAATTTAGAGAGGCATATCTCATAGCGTGTGAGATGGTTTGGCTGCAAAAGAGGAATTTGAGGCCACATTTGATGTAGCTTTGAAATATGATAGTTATTTTGTTTAAATAATATGCAAAATGGAAACCAGTAATACTGACATATCCAGTTTATAACCTGACATTTGAACATGTATTAATCAATAAAATATTCTGTGTCCACTGCTTTTGGTAACAGTACAACATAGACATCCTCATCGAAACATTAACTTTCTCATCTGACTCATTGGACTTGAATACAGGTTTCCCTATGGACCCCACCTCTAAACATAGAAAGTATATTATTATGTTTTCAAAATTCCAAGCTCTGAGAAGCAGTGAACTATTCTTTGTGTTTGCTATAATGGCCATTGGCCTGCAGCTGCATTCTGGTAATTGCATGGGCTGGAGACTGGAGGTCATCATTCGGGGAGGAGATGAAGAGGCCCTGAAGGAGGAGAGGGTTGGAAGAAGCATGTTACAATTATAGGTTATAAATACCAGCCTTGTAGTTAGTAAATACGCTAGCTCTATCTGAAAATCAAGCTTAAGCTTTGTTAATGCAATGATAATTTAAGATATCTGTAATCAATAAAATGTGTTTCGTGACTCAAATTTGTGAAAATTGTTTACCAAAAAAATGTTTAGGAATTTCTTTATCACATAACATTAAATTTTAAAGCAGTGCAAATTTTACATATGTTTTCTGATCCCCATTATTGAGCAAGGAAATACTGTAAGCCAGAAACAGAAGTAGAAAAAAACATAGGACGTGAAAGACCAGCAAGTAATCCAATTAGATCATAAGTACATGGCAGGAAAGAGTACAAGGGTAAATTGGGAGTGATTTGTGGAGTTATTTGTTGCCCTGAATAGGACAGTTTAGTAAGTCATGGGACATTAAGTTTTTCATTAGATGAGCCATTTGATTAGATTTGAACTTGAAAAAGATAAATTCATTTGTGGTTTATATGATAAATTGGGATGGAAACAAGTCTTGGTAAAGTGGTTCAATCAGGTACTGATGATACATAATGAATTACGATGGTTGAATTGGAAAACAGGAAAAGCATTCAAGAGATGTGGTGGAGGTTAAATCTGTAGGACTTGTCAATTCATTTAAAACAATAGGAGAGCCCAGCTGGCATGGCTCCCTGGTTGAGCATTTACCTATGAACCAGGAGGTCAGAGTTCGATTCTAGATCAAGGCACAAATAGAGGTTGTAAGCTTGATCCTCCATGTGGGCTTGCAGGAGGCAGCCGGTCATTGATTAACTCTCATCATTGATGTTTCTCTCTTTCTCTGTCTTCCTTCCTCTCTGAAATCAATAAAAACATATTAAAAATAAACAACAATATGAGAATAAGGAGTTGAAGATGGTGCTGGGTTTCTAGTTTGAATAAATGGAGAAAAGGTGATACCCCTGAAAGTACTAAGATATCTCATGGAAGAGCTGATCTTTAGGTGGGGAGGATGACTTTAATGTCAAGTATATTGAATTTAAGGGGCTGTGTTTTGGCATAGGTCTTCAATAAATGGTTGGAGATGAAGAAAGCTTTGGTGCTAGCCATAGCTAAGGAGAGGGAGAGAGGCTCTTCACATGCTCCCAGGCAATGGTCCAAGCTATGGTTGGAGATGGCTGTGCAAGGGGAAGAGTCCAAGAGACTCTGAAGGAGAGGAAGAAAAGGAGGGGGCAGAAAGGAAGGCTCAGAAGATTAAAAGGAGGACAAGGGCCTTGGGGCTAACAACATTCAAGGGAGAGTTTGTTTTAATATCCTTTTCTTCTTATAGTAAAATAAAGATAGTGTTTCACTGTTTAAATGGCATTTATAATACATTATGAATCCCATGACCTAGTTTATCTCATTGTCTTTCCTATGAATACAGTGATGCTTGGCTTATATTGTCTAATTTGAATGTTAGCATGTGGCGAATTTTTGTAGAATTCTTTGAAAGAAATTTTTCTACTACAGTTATTTTCAGTGACAGAAATTTTGAGAATTTATCATCACTTTATTATTTCATTTATTTTAGTAGCTGGAAGGTGTGCTTGTTGCAAAGAGAATGGATCACAAGGCTGTTGTAAATTGAAAATTATATAACACATGAAAATGTTTTGCAGTCTTAGTCAGATAAATGTAAGTCTAAGTCAGATAAATATTATTATTCTGAGATTGGCATATCTTATAGGGTCACTAGTAAGTCATAGATTATTTCCAGAGCCACCCGTCTTAAACTGAAAATCATTCTTATTTTTCATATTTCAAAATTCATAAACTAAATTTCATAATCTAATAAGATTTATAGGAGATAGAATGAGCCATTATTTTATTTGGCGTGGAATGGGGAGGTTCCCTACTCTTTGTTAGTAGTATTGATTTAAGAGTTTGCTTCACTGCTTATTTTGACTCTCCAAGAGTGGCTGTTTAAAGCAATGAAGAATAGAAGTCATGCCCTACTTCAAGCAACAAGCACATTGAATAGTTAAATAAAATAATTCTTATGAGCATAAAGAGATAGATAATATGTTTTTTAAAAATCAGTCAAAAAGCTAGCAGTGACTTTTTATTTAGAAGTTATGCTTTAATTATAATTAAAATTTTAATATTCAAAAGAAAGATTAAACATTTAGCAGTGATTTTCATTAGCTGTAAAGTTCAAAACTGCTATGGAATAGAAATTAGTATCGTGACACCTTGTAAGTGTTCTGTTTTAAATTTAAGTGGTGATGAGTTTCTAGCTCTCTCAGTTAGCTTTGTGGTAGAACAAACCACCCCAAAGCTTTAATGAGTTAAAACAACAACCGTTTATTTGGCTCGTGCTTTCATGGATTGGCCATTTGAACTGGGTTTAGCTGGGTGATTCTTCTGCTGGTTCAGCTAAGTTCACTCACACATTTGTGGTCAGCACCCCGATTGATGTGGGGCTTCTTATTCTAGGACATCCTCAGTTGGGACAGCTTTTTCCCAATCCATGTCGTTCAGGTTTGTTCACATAATGGCAGAAAGGAGATAAGAGCCCCAAGAGCAGGAGAAGAAGATGTCTTGAGGTCCCAGCTTGGAAATCACACAGTGTAACTTTTGCCAGACTATTGGTCAAAGCCATGACCAGGCAGCTTAGATTCAAGGGTGGGAGATTAGACTCTGCTTCTTGATGGGAGGAGTAGACAGTATTGTGGGCAGGTTTTCAGTCTACAACATGATCAATTTTTAATTACTGAGACAGCACTAGCTGTGTGTGTGTGTGTGTGTGTGTGTGTGTGTGTGTGTGTGTGTGTGTTAACTCTCATTATGCAACTCTCAGAAGCAATAAGTATTTGAAGTATTCTTTCACTTTTTTTGAGTCATTCATTCATTCAATTAGAGACATGTTTATTCAGATACCAAAGCAACTGAAGAGATAATTTAACTTAAGTAAAACTAAACTACAACTGGTTTACCTATTCAGTATTTGTTGAACCTTTCAGTGGCTGTTTTGTGCATGGCATTGGGCTAGGTTTTCAGAAATAGAGAAAAAGAGAAGTGTGGCATAGTCTCTTCTCTCAAGAAGTTTATGTTTTTATAGGATGGGAAAAATTTGTCTATTCAAGCAAACAAGGACAGGGCTTTAATCAAAGGTAGAATACAGATACACATGGTTTAAACCTTTGAGTGGAATAGAGAAATGGATACTTAAAATTACTGTAATTCAAAGCAGAATAGTAAGTGCCACGAGAGAATATACACTGTGTGCTATTGAGTGAGAAAAAGAATAGAAGGAAACAGATGATCAGCTGCCAGGAGGTATGATTTGTGTAATTAACATCCAACAAGGGAGGGGTCTTTGAAACAGAGGGCGATGGCTTCACAGAGATGAGGTTTTGTTGTTGTTGTTGTTGTTTTTTAATATATCTTATTGATTTTTTACAGAGAGGAAGGGAGAGGGATAGAGGGATAGAAACATAGATGAGAAAGAAACATCAATCAGCTGTCTCCTGCACACCCCCGACTGAGGATGTGCCTGCAACCAAGGTACATGCCCCTGACCGGAATCGAACCTGGAACCCTTCAGTCTGCAGGCCGACATTCTATCCACTGAGCCAAACCAGTTTTGGCATAGATGAGTTTTGAACAAGACTTTGAAGAAGTGGTAGAATTTGAGTAAGTGGAGAGGTGAGAATCCTACTGAATTTAGGAGTGAGTTGTGTTTTCCTAAGAAGGTAATTATTTAATTAAAGAGAGAGTTCTTTAAAGTGGCAGGTCTTAAAGAGCATGAGATAATATACTGTAGGAAGACTATAGAAAAAATGATGCTTGGAGGGTGTCTGGCACATTTTTTGCCATCCAGTGGTGTCGGAGCTTATTTTTTTTCAAATATTTGTGTGCTTCAGTTGGAAAATGGAAGTTGAGAATGTTTATTTTACTTTTATAAGGGAAATACACATTTCACTTTCACTGAGTAGTGCTTTTTTTAGTGATGTATTGATATTTCTAAATAAAACAGAAACAAATATTGTATTCCTGCTGGCGAGGAAATCCAAAATTAACAAAAGTAAGGAAACCCCCATTGACTAATGTCAACTGGTACTTTCTACACGTATATCTGGATCTATTTAAGAGCTGAGCTAATAGAAAGAAATGGGGAATTTCCTTTCCCAAATTTGCTTTTCAAACTTTCTGTTCTAGTTTGTCCTATTTTAATGATTTTAAGCTATTTTGAGAAAGGACAAGGATTGATTAAAATGAATTTTATTTAGTGGAAATTGAATACACAATATTTTAACATATATTAAACTGCCAAAGTGTTCAACATGACTGCATAATTAAAAATAGAATATAAGAATCATGGTTTTTATTTTAGTAAATCCAAGACCCTGTTTAAATGGCTTTTACAGTATTTTGTGAATCTCATATTGTAATTTATCTCATTGCCTTTCCTATGAAAGCAGTAGATGCTTGACTCATATTGTCTAATTTGAATGTTATGTGGTGAATTTTTTTTAATCCTCACCTGTGGGCATTGTTCTTTATTGATTGGAAGGGAGAGGGAGAAGAGGAGGAGGAGGGGAGGGAGGGAAAGAGAGAGAGACAGAGAATGAGAGAGAGAGAGAGAGAGAGAGAAACATCGATGTAAGAGAGAAATATCTATTAGTTACCTCCCTACATGCCCCAACTGGGTATCAAACCCACAATCTTCGGTGCACAGGATGACACTCCAACAGACAGAGCCACCCAGTCAGAGCCATTATTTGATTATTGTATGTGCCCTGAGCAGGGTTTGAACCACAACCTTGACATATCACAATGACACTCTAATCAAATGAGCTACCCGACTAGAGCTATTTTATTATTTTATTTATTTTAGCAGCAGTAATGTGTGTTTGTTTCAAAGAGAATGGATCACAAGGCTATTGTAAGTTGAAATGGAATGTATGAAAGTATTTTACAAAGTCTAATGCAAATAAATGTAGGTGTATTATTATTCTGAGATGGGCACTTCATTGATGGCCAGTAGTAGGTCGTAGATTAGTTCTAGCCACCCTTTTTGGGTTCAAGTCTCAGTCCAGCCCCTTACTAGCTGTGTAGCTATGGATTTTAAATTTATAATAAAATAAAATAAAAACTTTGTCTCAGTTTCTCCACCTATTAAAATAGTATCATAGTAATATACCTTCTTTATAGAGTTGTGAAGATTAAAGGAATTAATATATGAAAGTACAAAAGACTATGTGGTAAAAAGTAAGGTCTTTGCCTCTCTGGAAGTAGTTACTACTGCCAGTTTCTTATGTATGTCTGTAGAAATATCTCTCTGTGTGTATATGTGTATGTGTTGATGACAGCATATTAGATACACTGTTCTACTTTGCTTTTTCATTTAATATATTTTGGATATTCTTTTATATCCATACATATAGGGCTTCCTCTTTCTTTTTAATGCTACATAGTAGCTCATAATTTTTAACCAGTCCCCTGATGATGGGATAATTGTTCTTTGACTGTTATCGATATTGCTGCAATAAATATACTTACACATGGAAAATTCCACACAAGTAGGTCTATATCTGTAAGATAAGTGATGGTAAAATTGCTGAGTCAGAGCATATGGGAATTTTGAAATTATACCATGGACGACAAATTGCCCTCCATAAAGATTATATTCTTTTAAATTCCCATCAAGAAGGTATAGGAGAGCCCAGTTCCTACATACTGGCCAACTCAGGTGGTACTTAACCTTTGGCCTTTGCCACTTGCACGTCCCAGACAAGCTGCTCTTACTCTGTTTTACGTCGTTTGTTATACTTTAGAGCATTTTCGTCTGTCTCCCTTATGTTGTCAGCTCTTTGTAATTTTGGATGTGATATTTTCATTGACTTTGTATTTCTTAACTTTAAAGAAGAGTTCTGGTTTCTGATATTCTAGCCCATTGACCTGAGCTTGTCAGACCATGTATTCCAAGTTTTGATGTGAAACATAGAGTCGCTCTTTGATGTGGTTTTGTGTTTCCCCCTTGGTGACTTACGTGTCCTAGTGCTCTGTGAATGTTTATGGATTGATTGTCCTAAGTGGGCAATATCTATCTGTAATTTTGAAGAAGGGAGGATTGTCACTTTCTAAATATTTTATACTAGTTCCTGCCTTTGTGTTAAATATTTTTATTAACATTATCGGTATCTCTTACTATATATATGAATCATTCTCACAACTCAGATTCAGCCTGTTTGCTACAGACTTTTACCTTGTTAGAGATGTTAACACAAATTCACTTGGAGATATCAGTAAGATTCTATGACTTATTTCCTGGTGGTCCTGGATAGAGCCTTTTGGGGTCTACTCTGCAGAGCTGGCTCAGTCAGGTGGGAAGAATCTCATAAAAGATGTCATTCTGGGGTAATGAGGAAGCTCAAGGACTCGGTTGAGCTGTCAGGGAGGCCTAGCTCACAATCAGGTGATTCTGTGCACCTCTCTGGGCAGCAAGGTGGGGAGAGTAGAGTGGGCAGGAAGTGGGTAGCCACACTGAAGATGGAGGGGGTAGGATTCAGGTAGTAGTTTGATATAAAACCATTGAAAGGCATTGCCAAGATAGGAATTATTTTGACATCTTAGGTAGCTTGTAAGACACTGTGCCTGCCAGAACCTAAATAATTCCTTTTTTAAAGTAATTTATTTCCAGACAGCTGTACAGTTTATTGTACATTACACAAAGTGCCTGGCTGAGGGGGCAAGGGGTGACTGTGTCCCAGTCACCAAGGCCATAGCTTATTTCACCTGCTAACTCAGGTGCACAGGCCGGGCCAGCAGGTTTTGTTGCCTTTATTCTGTCATAAGCTTAATGAGAATAACATTTGCTAATCTACTTAAAAAGTCTTGAAAACAACGTGCAATAATATTTTCTGATCTAAAAAATGCATTTAGCCTTAACCGGTTTGGCTCAGTGGATAGAGCGTTGGCCTGCGGACTAAAGAGTCTCAGGAACCATTCTGCTCAAGGGCATGTAAGTTGGTTGTGGGCACATCCCTAATAGGGGGCGTGCAGGAGGCAGCTGATGGATGTTTCTCTCTCATCGATGTTTCTAACTTTCTATCCCTCTCCCTTCCTCTCTGTAAAAAATCAATAAAATATATTTAAATAAAAATTGCATTTAGCGGTAAATAGTTAACAACAGATCATAGTTCAGTTCCCTTTTCTAAAATGAGAATAGGAAAGAAAAAAACTTTTTTTGTTATTGAAAAAATAGGTCCCACCCCCCTTTATAAAAAAGAGATCTCTAACATTTGTGTTTTTCTTTTTAGGCTTTTATTCTCTGTCGTGCGATTTTCTCTTGGAGGACACTGAGAGCAAAATGAATCAGGCAGGCCATAGAAAAATGTATTTTTAGCCTTCACAGGGTTATCTACATCTTGACAGAGCACATGAAACTAGTCATGTTATTGATTGCATTCTCACAATAGCCAGAGGGCTAGCCATTGAAATGTGTCTTGATTGCCATATCATTCTTAGGCCTAAGCTTTTCTCTGGTGTTTTAATAAATAAGCATGTTTATTAGGCAGTGACTTAACTCAAATTCAGTGTCATAAATAGTAGAGTCTATACTAGGTACTAATGCTCCCCCACACCCCTCCCATTCCATATCAGTTCTGGCATTTTTTTTATATATATTTTATTGATTTTTTACAGAGAGGAAGGGAGAGAGATAGAAAGTCAGAAACATCCATGAGAGAGAGACATCGATCAGCCGCCTCCTGCACGCCCCACAGTGGAGATGTGCCTGCAAGCAAGGTACATGCCCCCAACCGGAATTGAACCTGGGGCCTTTCAGTCCGCAAGCTGACGCTCCATCCACTGAGCCAAACCAGTCTCGGTGGTTCTGGCATTTTACACTTAGGACATCCTGTGAACATTGAATTAAGGTAGGAAGTTAAAAGATAGAATAAAATTCTGCTCCTAAGAGCCTTATAAGGAATCATTATACATTTAATAATGAACTTCTTTATTTCTAGTTTTAAGAAATCTTTTTTTATATTAGAATTTTGTGCCAATATCATTCCCTCGGGCTTTCTTCATATATAATTACATTAGGCTGGGCTGGAGCTTATAGCAAGATGAATACAAGGTTGGTAGACAGAATTAGGGAACTATATCAAGGTTTAGAGTACCAAGATTCAGTAGTAGGCCAGGCCCTTCCAACCTGAGTATACACAAACAGTGAGGTCAAAACAGGTCATAGGTCAGAGTGAGGTAATCAGACTGGGGAATAGAAATAGCATCCCATGCCATGGGAACAAGGGAATCCAGATTCCAGGTTTCTAGGATTAGGACATACGTGAACAAGAGGTGAGGTCAGAATCGGCAGGAAAGGAAGCTGAGTAGTGGGGGCTTACAGACCAGACATAATGTCATGTATCTACTATGATAATATAGAGAATAGCTTCACTACCCAAAAAAAAAAAAAAAAAAAAAACACCTCATGCTTTAACAATTCATCTTCCCCATCTTTGCCTCTGCTTACATTGTAATATTTCTTCTGTGAACATTGTTTATTCTCCTCTAACCTGAAACTTTTTCTTGTTGTTAGTAGTTAGTGAAATTAGTAATCAAGGGAGTCAGAAAGCAAGAAATTATGATAAATTATTTATAGTCCCTTAGGCTTTCAAACTCTGAAAATTACCTGTATAATAAACATATAGATAACAATTGCAGAGCTTTAGAATGCATGGCTTTTCAATAGGATGTTTGGTGGGCGTACAGTTATGTATTCTACAAAGATTTATTGAGCACTTATTTATTGTGCTAGATTCTTTCCATGGAATTAGAGATTCCATTCAAGCAAGTTAGAGTCTATTTTAGGAATTCTCACCTTTTGCACCCCCACGGTACTCCTTTCACAGTTGTTCCTCAGGAGCCACGTTTTGAGAAAGAAAGCCTATTCCAGAATTACACTTGTGGTGGGCTTTCCCGGTTCACTGAAAGTAGCTTTTGGCCTCCATTATAATTTTCAGGGAGTCCTGCCGGTCTAGGGATCTTAATAAGAGATCATTTTTTATTCAGAGCAAGTATCATTCAATTGGGCTGGTTGGTCTGGGTGAGTGTTGGTGTGCCCAGCCCTATCCTTAGGTACTTTGTGTGGCTGTTGCCCAGTGTTGCCTTGCTCACATTACCATTTCTCGATCTTCTCCAGTTGCTTGCTGACCTAGTCTTTTGCACTCTACATCCTTTGTCCCAGGGACCATTTGAATGTAAAAAACACATTGTACTTGGGTCAAACATGAAGAGAAGGCTCCGTTCCTTTGGGAAGCTGTGCTCCTTAAAGCACCTTTGATTATTCTTCCCCTTAGTGGAACATCTGCCTCTCGGTATTTCATGTGTTCATATTTATACATGTTCACTGTAATGGCAATGTACATGATTGGAACAACCTAATTTTTCTGATAAAAGTTAATTGTCAATAGAAGTTTTAAGATTTTGCACCTCCTCTGAGGTGCATGCATCCTACTTGGAAACCCTGCACTGGGATATTTAGCTTTAGTATTTTTTACTGAGCAAAATACCAAACCACTGTATGTAACTATAGCGTAGATTCCATAGATAATGCTAAGGATTTTTAGCAGCCATAAACAGACAGGCGAATTTTAATTAGGGAAAAGTTCTAGCATCTATTTCGAATTCACTGTACTACTCAAGTATGCATCTGCAGTAGGAATAGCACATTCTGAAAATTTTAGATTACTTTTTCTAGATCAGTCTTGTTCTATCCATTTATCTCCCATAACCAATATTTTTTTAATACCTCCTTCACATTACCAGCTGCCGTTCACTGCCCATGATGTTGCAGAAAGACTCCATTTGGTGTAGATAGTCCATATTTGCCAGCTAATTTTTACGCATTTTAGTTCCCTATGGTTGCACTGTCAGAGAAATCTAAGTGGTTGTGACTCTTAATACAGAACCACATAAAATCCATGAGCAACAATCTACTAGAGCCTCTGTAAGTGGTACAGGTTTTTTAATGAATCATTAGTAATACACACCCTACATATTTGCTATTTGGGTCTGGAAAGGCAGCTACACAGAAGGAGATGGAAAAATGGCCAAAATTGCATTCAGTATTCCGTGTTCCAAAGCCTGGACAGCAATGAAAGATGAGCATTTCTACTTCATTTATCTGGCTGGCTTCCTGTGCCTAATGGCTACATATATACCATAAACACCAGGAAGAAGCAACCATGGAAACACTTGTTTTCTTGTTAGGCTAAATTTACTCTGGGTTGAATATTAACACAGTGCCTGGCAGTACTTTAAAAGCAAAAATAGCTTAAGCGTGACTCACTCTGAGTCATTTACTGCTAGTGTTGCTATCCTGCCTAGAGCTTGACATTGAACAAGTTGGCAGCCTGTATTGCTACATTTTTTCTAGGAACTCTGAACACATTTCATTCTTGTGAATTCGCTTGTGCAATGATATTAAATAGAGTAATATGTTTATTTTGTTTCAAAGTCAAATGAATTTGAGAATGGTGAAACAAGTATTTTTCTTGGGCTTTCTGGAAAGGCCAGATTCTCAGAATTCTCCTGTGATTCAAAGACTTACTTTATTTTATAAAGAATTAATAAAATGTCACAGAGATTTTATTTTAGAGGCTTGGGCTTTTCTGATTGAAAACATCATAAAATCATTGTCAAAATGAGCTTAGTAATATTACCAAGTAGATTTATTAATTTTCTGACATAACTTGGATCATGCCATTCAGAAAGCTTTTTCTTCTTTTTTAATTTAACATGCAACATAGCTTGTCTTATAGTTAAGTTGGCTGTATGACCTACAAACTTCTCTCTTGTTAGTAAAGATTATATAATGAGAAGTTCAAACCCACCTATAGGAGTTCTTATTGGCTCTTTAACTGCACTGCAAGGCTTTCCCTGAGTAACCCATGTGGCTGCAGCTGCGTCTGTGGAGGGAGTGAGGCGCTCGCTGGCTGACTGGAGGGAAAACCTTGGAAGGAACTGGGCTGGGGTCAGAATGGCTGAGAGTCTAAAACTGTATATATGAAGATGGTTTTCCCTTGATGTTGCAATCTTTATTTTAACATGTTTTTGTGTTTAGTTTTTGGAGTTGCCTAACAAATATAATTTCAATTGAGGCTTAGTTTCAGCTCTTTTATTATAAACTGTTGGGAACACAATTCAAAAAAATTTATTTAAAGGCACTATCATTTTGCCTTAAGATTTCAATGATTTGTATTCAAGGAGTTTTCCTTTGACAGCTTAAATGAGCCTAATCCAGTGCTTGATATTATTTTGAAATTGTTTTACCATAAAATTCTTACATTAGAAGATGTAACTCTGGTGGAGAATTTCAACACAGTTGCATAAATTGTGTTTCATGTTACAACTTATTCTCTACTTGACTTCACTGAAATGAATAAAAGGACTCTTTTAGAAGGATCTGGTGAGTTAGCATCATTATTTTATTAAAAAAAGAAAAAGAAAAAGTGAAGAACTTACTCATAATGTGTCCTGTGTTGCTAAGTTTTCAGAGTTAGCTATCTCAGCCACACCCAAAGCCCTTTCAGAAGACTGAAATCCACTTACTCATTACTCTGGCTCAGAATTTTCTTCCCAATAAAGTAAAAACTAAAAGAGCTGAGATCGATATGAATTTTCCCTGAGGTATATGATGACTTCATGAAGAATTAACATTTGGAAATGGACTTGCAGCCAAGTCTTGAATTAATACATGGTTCCTTATTCTGTGGTTAAAGAGATCCTTTAAACTTGAGCTTTCTCACTGGGCCCTGTGGGTGCTAAAAACACCCCAAGATGCTTTTTATATCCCCAAAGCTACCATCACTCTGCCCTGGATCAAGAGGAGAGAATGCCAGTCCTACCACACCATTGTGAAAAAGTCGTACAGACCGGACCCTTCCTGCTGCATGTTGGAAGCATGTGAATGAATTATTTGTAACGGCCTAAAAATGAACTAAACACGATTTAGCTAATAACCTTTTTCAGGTTGTGGACTGAGAGGCTAGTCTAAATGAATCTCAGCATAGCCCAGCACACTGTATTGTTATTGCAGTTATGGAGCTGTGTCTTTTCCATGGCAGTGTATTAAGATATAGAGTCTGCACGCAGGGCCTGGCATAAAACAGTCACTCAATAAAAGCTCATGAAATCTGAATTTATTTATAGGACAAATATTACAATCGCTCACCTTATTTGGTTTGCAAAGCTTTGTTCTTTTTCATTTTTCCGTTCAAACATTTATTGAGCTCTTATATGCTTGAAACTGAGGTATTTGAGACAAAAGATTAATAAGGCTTCAAGAAGTACATTCTTAGCTTAGAGAGGCAGATATGCTTATTATTAAATACATTAATCAGATGATTTTTTAAAATATATTTTTATTGATTTTTCACAGAGAGGAAGGGAAAGGGATAGAAAGTCAGAAACATCGATGAGAGAGAGAAATCGATCAGCCGCTTCCTGCACGCCCCCTACTGGAGATGTGCCTGCAACCAATGTACATGCCCTTGACGGAAATCGAACCTGGGACCTTTCAGTCCCCAGGCCAACGCTGTATCCACTGAGTCAAACCGGTTTTGGCAATCATATGATTGTTATTGTTAATAGTTTGTTGTTAATCTTCACCTGAGGATATTTTTTCCATTGATTTTTAGAGAAAGTGGAAAAGGGAAGGAGAGAGGGACTGAGAGAAAAAGGTAAACATTAATGTGAGATAGACACATCTATTGGTTGCCTCCTTTACGCACCTTGGCCAGGGGCAGGCATCGAATCTGCAGCCCAGGTACATGCCCTTAGCTGGGAATCAAACCTGAGATCCTTTAGTGCTGAAGGGGGAAGAGAGGGGAAGGGAGCACGCTCTAATCACTGAGCCCCACTGAGACACTTCCTATTTATTTCTTGATATGCTTTTTTAAAAGAAGTCTAGGTACAAGGATGTCATAATCTTGCAGTAGTGACTTTATTTTTAACAAGTAACAGCTGTTGACCTTCTCTGAGCACTCACTGACTGTGTACCAGTTCTGCTCAAGGTACTGTGAGGTAGGTAGTAAATCGTCCCCGCTTCATAAAGGAGGATATTGAGGCTCACCGAGGTTGAGCAATTCACCTAACTTCATATTCATGATTCAAACCCAGGAAATCTGGCTGCAGAATCCATGCCCTTAACCATTACATAAACTGCCTCCCATTGGGTGGCTTGGTCAAAGAACAAGAAAGAACTCTTAGAAGTCGGAGAAAATGAGAAGTCAATTAATCGGTCACACTGTGATCTCTTTTGTGAGACATTCAATTATCTTCAAAATGAGTGATTATTTTGGAGTACCTCTGCTAAAAAATCTGTGTTGCTAAATCAGAGAGTCTTCCTCAGTGGGCTAATTCTGAGGGTTATTTGCCACATCTCCAGCACATCTTTCTCAGGCGATCTGTGCTAATCCCTAAAAGGAGCTGAGGCTGAGAACTTAGTGTTCTCACACATGACCTCAGAGACTAAAATTGGCTCCTAGACCAGTGTGGGCTCTGCCACCCAGAGAGGCCCAGTGAGCGGGGCAGCTGGACACCACTTAGCTCACAGTAGAGCTTGCCTCCCATCGAAGACAGTCACTTTCTTTCATCCTGGGGCTTCTTTAAGCTCTGACAACTTCTTTCTGTCCCTTCCGTTCACCTCAAACCCAACAATTCTTTTTTTATAGTCAGCACTACTGCACAGTCATTCAGAGCCCTGCAGCTCTTGTTTCTTTCTTGGCTTTGTCCAAGGGGAAGAAGTGCAAATTATCAGCTCATCCTGTCCCTATATCCTGAAGTTTGCCAGCAAACCCTCCCACCATCACCCCCAAAAAGCAGGGGCTAAAGGTACAGGGAGCAAATAATCTTTCCGGGAGGTCCCCACTAGTTCATTTAGTTCATATTATAGGGATACATTTATTTAGCAAGACACTTCCTATTTATTTCTTCGTATATTTTACAAGACAGTGTTTTCTCTTGGAGCAAATTATGTTTGTTTGCTGAGCAAAATTGTCTGCAAAGACATTTTAGTTTTCACTTTAGGCTACACAGCTTTTGACAGATTCTCATCCTGTTTGGTGACGTAGAAAATAACACACTTAAAAGGGAATGAGTGCATTTCCTGGAAACTATTAATGTTTTCTTATTTTTCAAGTAATGATGTTCAAAAGATGAATTAATGGACTGGTGACAGTGGAATCGAAGTGTATCATTGAGTTTCTGAAGTTGCCCCTCCTTGGTACCCACAGATAGAACACTGAACAACTATTTACACTTTCAGTTCAATATAGCCATTGTATTTATTTGTAAAAAAAAGAATGCATAGAATGTTCTCCAAGGAAACCAGAAGCAAGCAGTTTAGTCTAGAGCTTTTTTGGCACATGAAACTGACATATTGGGGTGCTCTGTGGAAATAAATCCATTCCCACCCTGAGGATATTATGACTTTTGACTGTATTCTAATGGTTCAGTCCTTGTGTGGATTTTCTTTTAAACATGTTCAGTCCATTTTATAAATTTGCCAGAGAGGGAAGGAGGCCATCAGATGGTAAGTCCTAATCATGGGACATTTGCCTGGGTCATTTGTAATTGAAGACAGTGCATCCTTTGTAATTGAAGATAGTGCAAATGAGGACATGGGGTAGCCAGGAGCAGAAAGCAGAGAGGTGAACAGCTGCTCCCTCTGCTCCGTGCCCCTCGTTTCTAGATCTCATATCTGAGGCCCAGGGGTGGCAAGCCAGTTTGAGCCTTGCAGGCCACTGTAGATGAGTTCTTTCCTAGGATTATATCTCCTAACTCCCCAGGAAGGAATGCCACTTGTCAGCAAATGGGAAGGACTCTTCAGAATAGAAATGTAGTTTTGGAAATGGAGGAGCTGAGAGGGGTAGGAAAGAGGAGAATCAGGAAAATGAGCACGAATGGGGGAGAAAATTTGGGGAGGAAGAGACGACTTTGCCTGTCCCTTTTACTCCTCCCTGTTTGGCAAGCTGGTCATTTCTGCTTCCTCCTGAGGCTTTCTCTTTTCTCTGTCCCTTCCATGGCACTGCCCTTCAGGGTTGGTTCTCTTCTCCCTCTCTCTCATCTTTTTGTGTTGTCCCAAACTCTCTACTCTCATTTTCCTTCAGTGGCCTCATCCCACTTTGCAGAGGGGTCACCAGTGAGAGCCATATTCATGTCGTGGCTGGCACAGTCCCAAGTACCTGCGGTCACTCAGCGTCTGTTTTAGAATCAGCCTTGACTACCCCCACAAGCTTCAGCAGACCTTCCGGGTTCCCTTCAGGTCAGAATGGCCCCTGCACACATCTTTGTCCATCTTCCAATCTGTGGACAATCTCCAGATCTGGGAGATAGAAGACAGAAGACCTGCTTTCGTGTCCCAGACCCGGCGATAGCCATTTCATAAATGGTAGCTACATCAGTTCTGCAGTTTCCCAGTGAGAAAGAGGAGGGTTCTTCCTGACTTGCAGATAAGAGTGGCTATGGCTCAGTGACAACGAGGCCGACAGCTGACAAGGGGTCTAGCTAGAATGACAGCCGAGTTCTCGAACCTCCAGAGCTGGTGCTGGCTGCCTACCCAAGTACGAGTCAGATGTTTACTGACTGCTCTCTCTTTATAATTAAGGAAAACATTTCTCGATATTAAACTATAGCATTAACTCTTCGTTTTTAATGATATCTACATGAATATATTGTGATTAATATTAAAAACCAGGAAGTCTCTTACTGGGCTAATAAAACTTTTCTAGTATTTTTGAATATGATTAAACTTTAATTAGCATTTCTTTATTACAAAGACTAAATAATGATCTATTTTTCAGGTAGAATTGTTTTTCTAAAAATTACTTTAAAAGTTGAAACAAGTGGTCGGTGTTTTGTTCTGGGAAAAGTGTACTCCCTCTGAAAACGTTTTTATGCACCTGTCTATTCATTCAGCAGACATTCACTAAATCCCATCCAGTGTTAATTAATTGCTGAGAAAATACAGAGGACACCTTTCTGCCTTTGAGAAGCTTATAATTCATGCAGGTAACATACATGTACCCCTAACCTTACATTCAGTATATAGATAGTAATATTCCAACACAGAAAAATAAAGCAATGCTACGTGAAGCTGCAAGCAGAGGGCAGGAAGCTCATGAAGGCAGCAGTTAAAGCTGATGAGGGGAGAAAGAGACAAGTTCCTGGAAGAGTTGACACTTGAGCTGGGCCTTGAGGCTTGGGTAGAATTTCACTTGGAAAAGGCAGTAAAGGGCATGTGAGGCTGAGCATATAGTATAATCAGAACTACAGGGGCTTAAGAGTGCTGGTCACATTTGAGGAAAGAAGATGTTCCAGAGGGTTGGTAGGTAATGTGCCAGGATCATCAGTGTAAGGGCAGCAAGGCAGAGGGCATTGTTGGAGAGCAGGAAGGAGGCCGAAATGGACAATCAATTCATTTGTGCCTGGCTCTGCGCTAATTTCCTTCTCTTATATAATCTCATTGGATTTACATAACAGTTTCGTGAGCTATTACTGTCACCACTCAAAGGTGGAAATAAAAGCCCAGAAAGCCTAAGGAATTTTCCCTAAAGTCATTAAGCTTGTAAAATCTAAGCCTAGACCTGAAGTCCATGCCTTCCCCCACCGCATCCCCTGCCCCACTACTTTCCTAGATTTTTAGCTAAGAGTATATAGAAAGTGCTGAAAACTAAGGTGTTTGGATAATTTTGTGGGTAGTGCTTCTTTTTGGTAAGTGATATCTGACTAGTGAAGATATTTCTAGTAGCAGTGAAGGATGAGTTGTAAGAAGATATTGCAAGAAGGGAAACACGCTAGAAGACTGCCGCCGAATTCCAAGCAGGACAGGGAGAATCGGAGCTGCTGCACTGGTGGTGGATATGCAGAGGAAAAGTGGAAGAGACTGAGAGAATTTAAGCACTTAATAGACTGATGGTCTGAAGACAGTTGAGGAAGCCTAGGTTAGGTTAGTAGTCTTAACTTCTTAAGTAATCACTCACCCTTAATACTTTTGCCCAGCCAGTGTGCTTAGTGGTTGAGCATCGACCTATGAACCAGGTCATGGTTCACTTCCCAGTCAGGACACATGCCAGGGTTGGGGGCTCAATCTCCAGTAGGGGGCGTGTAGGAGGCAGCTGATTGATGATTCTGTCTTATCATTGATATTTCTATGTCTCTCCTTTTCACTTCCTCTCTGAAATAAATTAAAATATATATTTTTTAAAAATAGTTAAATGCTTTTGAGCATGTGTCTACTATAAAGGTTTTAATATTGTAACCCCCTTTCCAGTGCATTTCTTGTGCATACCCATTTTAAAGATCACTAGAATTATGAAGAATAGCTGTCCCAGGAAGTTGGCAGGAGGAAAGGGTAGAAGTGAACTAGTTTGGCTTTGGACATGACTGATTTTGAGATGTTTAAAGGAGTGCAGTCATTTGAAGATGCTTCATACAAATTTGCAAGTGAGTATTCAGGATCATAGAAGGAAAAGGATACCAAGCTCATGTTCTACTGGAATTCAGCTTTAGAGTCCAGTGGTTTTCTCCCCAGTTCTACTTTCTGTATAATTATAGATTAAAAAGGAGTCTATTTTATATTATTTTTAGCTACATATCTTTAGTTGATTGTTTCACTGTTTTATCATTTGCTTCTCAACTAAATATTTGCAGATTTTTGGAAATGTTATCCTTGGTCTAAATTAAAGAGTGAGTATTCTTACAATAGGCCCTTTGTGTATTCCAAAACATGAAGATCTTCTTGAAGACCTTGTGTATTATAGTTCATTGACTTGTATAGAATATTAAAAAATATCAAGCCTAAACGCACGTCCTCCAAACAAAGAGATTCATCTAAAGAGCAGACAATCTTTATAAGTGGCTTGTGCTTTTTAGTAACTTTCTCAAAAGTGTAATTCTCATTTGTTCTGGCCAATCCTTCGTTACTGAATTAATAATACCTAGCAAGCCTCGCCCAGAAAACTTTCCATTTACTGAAATCCTACAATTATATGATTAAAGCCACAAATACTAGTTGGTGTTTGGCGGTTGTTTTAGTTTGGTTTGATTTTAATTAAGATTACTATTTTTTTTTAGCCTTCAACCACAAAATCTTTTATCATTGATATTCAGAGCATGTTTCCCTTTGGGAAAGTAGGGATGAGAAACAGCTTGTTAGTTCCTCCAAATCTTATGAAGTCCAATGAACTTCCTTCCCTTTGTCTATTTTCTATTCTCTGTCAATATCAGTATCCTTGATGAATATTTATTCAATTCCCAGTGCATTGTTTTTCTATTGTGAGCTGATCACATGCTGATTTGGGAAAGCTGGTGTGTGTGTGTGTGTATTGCTTAATGGATAAGAGACAGAACTTAGCAAACTAGGTAAAGTTCACAAAATGAGTCTTTGGGGCAATTGGGCAAAAATGGATTCTCAAAGCAAGTACCTGAAAATGGAAACCTTCCTATTAGAGGAAATGGCAAAGCAAAATCAAGTCCACCAGTCCCCTAATCCAGTGGTCGGCAAACTCTTTAGTCGACAGCCAAATATCAACAGTACAACCATTGAAATTTCTTTTGAGAGCCAAAAACCGACTTCTGCGCATGGACCACGAAGTTTCAATCGCACTCTACATGTGTGTCCGCACATGGTATTTTGTGGAAGAGCCACACTCAAGGGGCCAAAGAGCAGCATGTGGCTTGCAAGCCGCAGTTTGCAGACCACTGCCCTAATCTTTCCATCTTCCTCAGACAGCAGGGGGCAGCAGCATGAGATATTAGTACGCATGGAATCATAGGCTTTTTAATTTTTTTTATTCTTTATTGATTAAAGTATTACTTATGTCTCCTTTTCCCCCCATTGCCCTCTCCCCCAGCACATGCCCTCACCCTCTAATGTCTGTGTCCATTGGTTATGCTTATATGCATGCATACAAGTCATTTGGTTGATCTCTACACCCCTACCTCCCCTCCCCCCCCCACCACCAGCTCTTCCCTTCATTGATTCTGTACATAGCAGGTACAATGGATGGACAGCAAATGATATAAAGGATTAAGGCATTGAACAAAATCCCAGTGTGGATTGGTAGTTGATAAAAACTATAATATCTAAGTTTATCTCTAACGCATTATCCTGTTCTCTTGCTTTTTAAGTCTTTGCTCTAGAGGACAAATATTTAGGGCTATGAGTCATAGAATAAACCTTATAGTCTCAGGATGTTTACAACTGTTTTACAGGTAGTAGCAGGATGATCCAATAGACAGGAAGTACAGATTTAGTGCATGCGAATGAATGATCGCTGACATCCCTTCAAGAAAACAACTTGTTTTCTTAGCTTATCAGTGAGTTAACAATCTATTGCTGCTTTGTGTTTGGCCAGCGTGCAACAACAGCACAGCTATTGCAAGAGCAAAGTGATTAGAGCTTCGTAAGTGCTTGGAGTCTAATCTCTTTGACACCTTTCTCATTCCCCGGTTCAGTTTTTGCTTTCTTCTATGAACTCTGTGTGATCAGAATTCAGGCCATACTCATCATAGCACAGTGAGTAATGAAATCATTGTAACAGGTTGTGATTGGCATTTTCTTAAAAATGGAATTTTAATGCATTGGAAGAGGATTATTTCATAACACTTGTTTCATTTAAACACATTTTTGTATATATTGGGTGGGAATGTATTTCTTACTGCAGGTCTAACTTTTTTGAAAAATACTTCATTGTAGCATGAATCACAACATCATGTAATTATCAGTTTATAAATCTGTTCATATATATATATAAACACACACACACATATTCACTGAGTGGCCAGATTATTATGATCTCTGAATTCATAATAATCTGGCCACTCAGTGTACTTCTTTTGAGTACCTCATTTATTTGATATCAAAGATACTATAAATCGTGCACCTGATCAGTTTTTCCCTTTGCACTAGCTAATAGAAAGCTCAGGGCAAATAGGTGGTTGATCTCCAGCAAAAGTCTAGAATACTTTTGGTACCCATTTGAGATACAAATACCCTAAGTGGCCAGATTATTATGATCTCAGTGTGTGTGTGTGTGTGTGTGTGTGTGTGTGTGTGTGTGTGTATTTGATTTCAGTGAGGTAGGGAAAGGGAGAGAGAGATAGAAACATTAATAATGAGAGAGAATCATTAATCAGCTGCCTCCTGCATGCCCCACACTGAGGATCAAGCCCACAACCTGGGCATGTGCCCTGAACATGAATTGAACTGTGATGATATCCTGGCTTATAGATTGTTGCTCAACCACTTAGCCACATTGGCTGGGCTAGGCAACACACCTCTTGAAAGAAGGAATTACATTTT
The DNA here is from genome assembly GCA_011751065.1 of Lasiurus cinereus. Classification (NCBI taxonomy): domain Eukaryota; kingdom Metazoa; phylum Chordata; class Mammalia; order Chiroptera; family Vespertilionidae; genus Lasiurus; species Lasiurus cinereus. Next base: position 19,518,864 of record JAAGEH010000040.1, read on the forward strand.
GTCTTTTAATTCCTATACCTCAGTCAGAACTGACACCTACTAGATATTCAGTAAATGTTTGTGGAATGAATGAATAAAATAAAAGTCACTTAATCTGGGCTTCATATTTCTTTTTCATAAGTTACCCACGGTATCTCACAGTGTTATTGTAAATATCAGTTGAGATAATGGATGTGAAAATACTTTATGTAAGCGCTATGTGCTTAACAAGGGTTATTGTCTGGTATGATTATTGTTAGTGTTGTTGGACACATACACCTCAAGAACTCTTGAAATTGTAACACAGTGTTCTAAAGATGATATATTTATTGCAGTACTATTTATAGTACTAAGAGGTCCCTCTTTAGGTGTTGAGTTAGGAGACAATCCTGAACTATTCGCTATGTGCCTTTTTTTAACTTCTTATTATGGAACATTTCAACATACAAAGTAGGCACAGTAGAAGGTGAACTTCTGTGTACTTTATCCCCACCTTCAACAAACAGCAAGTCACAGCCAATTTTGTTTAATCTGTGTCTTCTACCTCCCCTTCCCATATTTCTGTGAAGGTTTATTTCCTTTCTGCTCTTCTTCCTTCTCCTCCTTTTCATCCTCTTTCCCTCCCTTTGTTTTTACTTTGATAAGTATGTATAAATATTCTTGACATTCTTTTAAAATATAATCATAAGTACAAAGAAATATCAGTTGGTAGTTTAGACTAAAGTACCATTGTAGTGTTGTGTGAATGAGTTATGAGTTATTCTCTCACAGGAACTAGCAGGTAACTAAGATGTTGTATTTCCCAAGATTTTCATATGATGGTGACCAAGTGCATTGCAAAATAGTGGTCTTGTGGGTTAGGAGTAACAGAGATTTTTATTATGATGTGTCTTGGTGTGGTCCTCCTTGGATTTCTTTTGTTTGGGGTTCTGTGCACTTCCTGGACTTCTAAGTCTATTTCTTTCACCAGGTGGGGGAAGTTTTCAGTCATTATTTCTTCAAATAGGTTTTTAGTATCTTGCTCTCTCTTCTTCTGGCACCCCTATATATCTGATGTTGGTACGCTTGAAGTTGTCCCAGAGGCACCTTACACTATCTTCATATTTTTGGATTCTTTTTGCTTTTTGCTTTTGAGTGGAATGTTTTTTGCTTCTTTGTATTTCAAATCTTTGACTTGATTCTTGCATTCCTCTACTCTGCTGTTATGTCTCTGTATAATATTTTTTATTTCAGTCAGTGTATGCTTAATTTCTAGTTGGTCCTTTTTCATATCCTCGAGGGTTGGCTAAATTTATTGGCTTTTTCTAGAAAATTATTTTTTCTCCATTTTTTAAAATTAATGCATTACATGTGTTCATATCTTCCGATTGCCTCCCCCACTCCACTCTCATACATGCCCTTCACCCCCAGTGTCTTGCATCATTGTTTATGTTTATATGCATGCATACAAGTCCTTCGGTTGATCTCTTATTTACCCCACCTCCCCCTAACCTTCCTGCTGCAATTTGACAGTTTGTTTGATGCTTTACTGCCTCTGTATCTATCTTTTTGTTCATCAGTTTATAATGTTCGTTATTATCCATAAATGAGTGAGATCATAGGCATTTTTTTTCATTGACTGGCTTATTTCACTTAGCATAATTATGCTCTCCAGTTCCATCCAGGTTGCTGCAAATGGTAAGAATCCCTTCTTTATTGTGGCAGCATAGTATTCCACTGTGTAGATGTGCCATAGTTTTCTGATCCAGTCATCTACTGACAGGCACCTAGGATGTTTCCAAATCTTAGCTCTTGTAAATTGTGCTGCTATGAGCATAGGGGAGCATATATCCTTTCTGATTGGTGTTTCTAGTTTCTTAAGATATATTCCTAGGAGTGGGATTACTGGGTTGAATGAGAGTTCCATTTTTAGTTTTTTGAGGAAACTCCATACTGTTCTCCACAGTGGTTGCACCAGTCTGCATTCCCACCAGCAATGCACGAGGGTTTCTTTTTCTCTGCATCCTCGCCAACACTTGTCTTTTGTTGATTTATTGATGATAACCATTCTGACAGGTGTGAGATGGTACACATTGTCATTTTGATTTGCATCTCTCAGATAATTAGTGACTTTGAGCGTGTTTTCATATGTCTCTTCGCCTTCCTTCTGTCTTCTTTTGAAAAGATTCTATTTAGGTCCATTGCCCATTTTTTTTATTGGATCATTTATCTTCCTTTTATTAAGTTGTATAAGTTCCCTGTAGATGTTGGAGATTAGACCTTTATCAGTGATAACATGGGCAAATATGTTTTTCCATAGAGTGGGCATTCTTGTTGTTTTGTTCATGGTTTCTTTTGCTGTGAAAAAGCTTTTTATTTTGATGTAGTTCCATTTGTTTATTCTCTCTTTAGCTTCCATTGTCCTGGGAGCAGTATCAGTGAAGAAGTTCTTTCAGCATATGTCTGAGATTTTGCTGCCTGTGGGTTCCTCTAGTATTTTTATGGTTTTCCATCTTACGTTTAAGTCCTGTATCCATTTTGAGTTTATTTTTGGGTATGATATAAGTTGGTGGTCTAGTTTCATTTTTTCGCATGTCCAATTTTCTCAACACTGTTTGAAGAGACTCTCTTGACTCCATTTTATGTTCATGCCTCCTTTGTCAAATATTAATTGGGCATAGTGGTTTAGGTCAATATCTAGATTCTCTATTCTATTCCATTGGTCTATATGTCTGTTCTTGTGTCAGTAGTAGGCTGTTTTGAGAACAGTGGCTTTGTAATACAGCTTGAAATTTGGTATTGCTATCCTACCCACTTTATTCTTCTTTCTCAGGATTGCTGTGGCTATTTGGGGTCTTTTTCTGTTCCAGATGAATCTTTGGAGAGTTCTTTCTGGTCTGTTAAATATGCTGTTGGTATTTTAATGGGGAGTGCATTGAAATCTATAGATTGCTTTGGGTAGTATGGACATTTTAATGATGTTGGTTCTCCCAATCCATCTGTTTATGTCTTCCTTTATCTCTTTTTTTCAGTGTCCTGTAGTTTTTCGCATATAGAAAATGCTTGAAAAACCTTATAACCGTGGTTTTGAACTCTATATCCAGTCATTTGCTTTCCTCCATTTCTTTCATTTGTGACCTATTTCTTTGTCTCCGCATTTTGGTTGCTTCCCTGAGTTGATAAAGTGGCTTTGTGTGCTAGGTGTCCTATAGGGCCCAGTGGCTCAACCTCCCCAGTTACCTTAAGTGGACACTCTTGTTGCACCCCTTTATGGGCTGTGTGCACAGTCTTGTTGTAGTTCAGCCTTGATTGTTGTTGGTATCACTGGGAGGAATTGACCTCCAGGCCAATTGGCTGTGAGGATCAGCTGTGTCTATGCTGGGAAAACTCCTGTGCTGGAGACACCCTTATGAGACAGAACTCACAAAAGCCTCTGCTCAGCTTGGATGAGGCAGAGTCTCAGGGTGGAGCAGACATCATTGGTTTCCTGTCAGTCCTGCTCTAATAGGCCCTTGTATCTCAGTGTCCCATGGTAATTGCTGCAAGAATCTCTGAGAGAAAGCTGCCCTTGAGTTCTGCCCACTCCCAGAAAGTCCAGTTTCTTCCCAAATGAGTCTGGGTCCCCAGAGTCTCACCCAGAACTGTGGGGAGCTTTTTGTCTCCATCCCACTTGAGAAAGCCAGCTGCATACTCAGTTGCCCACCCTCTCTGCACATGCATCTCAGTATCTCTGCCTTCCACAGTTCCTCTGAGTTTCAGTATGCTTTTTTCTTTCCTGACAGTCCAGTTTCACCCCATATCAGTCTGGATCCCCAGAGTCTTGCCCGGAACTGGAATTCAGCATAGTCAGGAGCTTTTGTCTCCCTCCCACTTGAGAAAGCCAATTGTGTACTCAGTTGCCAGTCTTCTCCGTGCGTGCGCCTTGGTACCTCTGCCTCCTGTCAAAAAAAGCAGTCTCAGTGTGCTTTTCTCTTTCCTTCTAGTTGTAGAATTTCCAGTCAGCCAGCCTTCCTGTGGATCTGGATGATGTCCGTTTTGTCTTTTAGTTGTAGTTTTGAAATTGTTGTGCAAGACAGCAGTTTAGGTGTTTATTTATGCCACCATCTTGGTTTCTGTTTCTTTCACAGGGCCCAGGCTGGTGTGGCAGTCTCTATACCACTTTCTCTCTGAAGTGGGCTCTGAATTAGGTTATTTGTTTTTTGTTTTAAAATACACTTTTATTGATTTTAGAGAGGAAGGCAAAAGGAAAGAGAGATAGAAACATCAATAGTGAAAGAGAATCATTGACCAGCTGCCTCCTGCACACCCCATACTGGGAATCGAGCCTGCAACCCTAGCATGTGCCCTTGATTGGAATTGAACTTGGGACCCTTCAGTCCATAGGCTGACACTCTATCCACTGAGCCAAACCAGCCAGGGATAGGTAGGTTATTTGAACAGTCCTCTTGCTAAAAATAATTGGAACTGTTGAATATGTATAAGAAGATATCCTCAGAGCAACAAAGGGCTAAAAAGAGAAGAAATTAAAGGCCAAACTTGAGGAAAAGTGAGAGTTCAGAGAGGCTTAGAGAGTAGAAGCTGCCTTTGCCTTGAGGGCATTTGCTGATGTAGGCAAATTTGAATATAAGTAGTAAAACTACAGAAAACTAGGAAATGGTTACTATAAATTTCAGAATAATGTGTTTTTTTTTTAGAGAGGATGGGTTTCTGTTTTGGGAGTACTCAGAACTTTCTACTTACTGACCTAGTGGTAGTAGCTATCCTGGGTCATATGTTATCTAAACTGAGCATCTTTATTTTATGAACTCTTCTATACACATGTTATAATTTACAACTAAAATGACAAGTTATAGGACAATATACTAGTATATAGTATCATTCCACATCTGCATGCATGTGTATGTGTGTATTATATAAATGTGATGTGTAACATATATTTTACATGTTGATATAATAAATATATAAATTTATGTATAAATGTGTGTGTGTTTCATACAGAGAAAAAGTCAGAAGAGTATTCACAAACTACTGAGGGCAACCCTGAGAGGCAGAAAAGGGTTGGGGAGTAGCAAGGAAGGAACTTATATTTTGTGCTTCAAAAGTAACTTGTTAATTTTTTTAAAATAATCATTTTTATTTGTTATATTTTTAAAAATCTGATTTTAAAAAGATGTGGCTTCTATCTTGGCCCCTAGCATACTCCATGCCACTTGGATCAGTACCCTTAAAAAAAACCTGTCGTTTCTTTGCTGGATTATAAGCTCTTAAAGGGAGCAGGATTGTGTTATGTGTATGTTTACATGTCTTGTACTTAGTAAATCATGGTACAAAATAGAGGGTGTGTAAGTACTAGAGGAAAATGAATGAATAAATGTACCTTAAGAAGAACCTAGGGCTGTAGGCATCCAATAGATACAACCTTTCCTTAGAGGTTCTTGTTATATATTTTGAGAATTATTTTGTGCCTGGCACAGCAGTGGGCATAAAATTGGCACAGTGAATACAGGTTGATTGAATTTGACTGACACTTTGTGGAACCTGTAGGCAAATGTGGAGTCTGCCTTGCAGTTCCCCCTCTGAATCCCAGAAAACAGGAAAGCAAAAATACTCTCTAAAAATTAAACTGGGACATGAACACCTACCTAACAAATTCAATCCAAGAGAGGCAATGTGATCTTAAGAGACATGAAGACTCCTTGGCAGTAAGACTTGACTGTAACTAATTGAGGATATTGACATCTTACATAGACACACACACACACACCAAATCTCCATCAGAAGAGCACTTCCTCTGTCTCCAAAGCAGATATAGAAGCAAAATCTGTTAATATAATTGTCACAATACCTTGCAAAGCACTCTCTGACCAATAGCCCCTGCCAGTTGAGGCCTGCACCGCACTGCCTGGCAGGCAGGTTGCCCTGTGTAGAACTGCAGAGCCTTATGCCATTTGCACTGGAATCTGGCAATTGGCCTTCCCACGACGATAATTCACTCAGGCCAATACTGACATCAGTGTACCTGATTCCTCTATTAGTCACTGTTAATAATAAAGTCGCTTCCTTTCTTTTGTTTTTATTTTATACATCAGTGTCTTGTGAGTTTTGTTAGCATGAGTCTGCATTCCTGGGTGCAGTCAGTGAGGTCGGGTATCAGTCTGCAAGGCTCATCAAGGTAGATGCTACCTTGTGGGCATCTGTTGGAGTGGCCTGCTGGATTTTCCAGGTGATGCCTAGGTGTCCTCTTGCTCCACATCTCCTGTCCATTCCACATTTCACGAGAAGTCTTCTCAGAAGCAGTGTGTTGAGAACATCTTAATAATGTGCACATTTCAGTTAGAGAACACCATATATTAACTCAGTGCAATAGATCCTTTTCCTCTGGTGAGTATTATTTGTTTGGCTTTGCAAATTTCACACCTGTATAAATGAATGAAAAAATATACTATAAATGCCCTCCAAAAACTCATTTCCCCTTCTGCTTCTCAGCCTCTTGTGGCTTCGCTTCTGCTTCTGATTTCATTGTCAGCCTTGGTCCTGGCACCATACTCGGTCACTTCCTAACCTCGTCTCTCTTGCAGCAGGGAAACCTAAAGAAGATGGAGGACACAGTGAGGTCGACAAGATTAAGGATAAGGATGCAAGTAGAGCAGGCAATGAACGAGGTTATAGAATTTTTTCTTCCATTTTCATCGTCCTCTCTTTCCTCAAACACTGGCATTTGAAAGGGTTTCAGACCCCACACACTGCTGCAGAAACAATAAAGCACACATTCTCAATGACATGTTCAACTGGTCTGTGAACACAACGTGCTTTGCACCAGATTTCAAGAAATCATGAACATGTCTCCTTACCAAAAAGGACATCAGAGTAGATAATGGCAAAACCTCAGTGAATCCTGGAATTTTTAAAAAATTAATTGTTGCATCAAATAAGTTGACTATGCAGTGAGATTTTTAATCAGCAGTTTTTCCCCTTTCTCTTCTGTTCTTCCTCTTTCACTCCCACCTACAGCCAGAATAACTGACTATTAAATTTCACCATTAATTTACCAGGAATTTATATAGGGTAATCCTCAGTTTTCACTCTGATTTGAAATAATCTCTCTTTTATTCATAGATTAGGACCTCACCAAAATTTCAGATAGGATAGGTCAGTGGTCGGCAAACTCATTAGTCAACAGAGCCAAATATCAACAGAACAACGATTGAAATTTCTTTTGAGAGCTGAAAACCTACTTCTGCGCATGGGCCATGAAGTTTCAATCACACTGTACATGCAAGCCTGCACATGGTATTTTGTGGAAGAACCACACTCAAGGGGCCAAAGAGCCACATGTGGCTCACAAGCTGCAGTTTGCCGACTACTGGGATAGGTAAATATAAAATCTTGGAAATACTTTTTTTTTTTACAGACTTGTTTCCTAAAAACGATTGTTTAAACAGTCGCAGGTTCATTTATACAGTTGGAATTCTGCAGCAAAATAAGACACAGTTGGATTATTAGTATGTTTAATAAATTGGTGAGGCCTCTATCCCTGTGTCACTGCAGGCTCCCTGAGTTGTAACATGGGACTGAATTGCTAGACAGGTGGTTATGGACCATTCTTGATTATTTAGGTGCTGGTTAACCAATCATTGAGTTCTTTATGCCTTTTGACCAAATTCACCATTGTTTGGCTTTCATTTTCTTGGGGTGAAGGATGATGCTAAAGAGGACAGGGTCCCCAGTTTAATCCCTGTGCGAGCAAGGCTTGTTTCATACCAGAGACTCTTGGACATAAGATCACTAGCTACACTGAGGCCTTGGCAGTGGTGGAAGTTAGGCTAGGTAGCATCAAAACACTCCCAACCAAGATTTGTACCACCGCTGAAGTACTCACCCCCGCTTAGTGAACTAGTAACAGCTGTCTATGGTATAGAAGTTAGCATTTCCTAAAGCCAACTAGGTATAGTATGTTTATGCTGACATAAGGAATTACCAAAAAGGAAAAAATCCTACTCGTTTCCTTCATTAAATGTTTAATTAAGGGTGAGAGGATTAACAGTCATCAACATTTATTAAAAATATCCACAACTCTAAAGCTGCCTAGAATTTTCAGAACTTTCATGCCTCTTCTCATTTTACCAAAGTACATGATACATTGTCAAGATTCCTGCACCTGGGGAAGTTCATGGACTGCTCTAAATAAAGACAGAGGAGTAGAAGGAGCCAGAGAAAGATGGTACCCTGAGAAGCAATGCGTGTTTGCCCCTCTCCCTGCCCATCCTTTTCCATCAGCCAAGCCATGGCCTTCCTTTTTCTTTTTCTCCCGTTGAAGGTCAGAGTCTAGGCCGGTACTCACTGGACAGAGCTATAAAGACAGCCAGCTCAGTAGCACAGAACTATTCTGCACTTGGGCAGCGTTATGATAAGCTGAGGTTCGCAGTTTTCAAAATTATACAGAGATCTTCAGACACAAGTCCTTTATGTTGAGCTACCCTTTTACCTACTGGCTGCCCAAGGGCTCAGTCGGTATACAATGGCAGAGTAGACCCAGCTCCTTTTCGCTCTCTGTTCTGCCTTTCTAAATCCTTTTTCTGGCATCATCTGTTTTTCTTTAGTCTTTCTGGAGCCCCCTAACTCCTCTGATTCTTGTCCCTTTTCAATAAAAGGTTTACCATACGTGTTGTTATCATTACGTCAATCCCTGTGTGCGTGTCTCTGTATTATGTGTGACTGCCTTTTGTTTTTGTTAGTTTGTAATACACTTAAGAATATTCCTTCTTAACCAAATAAATCCCAACAGTAACTTTTCAGATTATGGACTCTTCAGGCAGTCTGAAAACTACCCTCAAAAAATATATAAACATACAATGTTGGATACAATTTCATGGTGTTCCTGCACTCCAGTGCCTATTTATGGATCCCAACTGGGTTCGGAATTCCTGCCCCAGGATGGAATTCCAAAGTTACCTCCTTTCATGGTCACTGGAGATATTTGAAACATTCATTCACCAGGTACTCATTGAATGTCTACCATGTGCCAGAAACTACAGGGCACTGGGATATAGGGAAGAGGACAATGTCATTGAGGAGACAGACAAGTATACAGTTACAATACAGAATAGACGCAGTGGAAGGAGAAGTACAGGAAACCTGGAGAGCACAGAAGATGACTGTTTAATTCCACCTTGGGGGGGCATCAAGAGAGTTCTAGATTTGTGTGTTATGTGACGAAATTTGGATTTGATTTTAAAGGGCCTTAAGTTGAGGAATGATAAGAACTGATCTATGACTCCTTGTTAAAGAATCACTAAAACATTAGGCAGTGGTTCCAGGAGTAAAAAAGCAAAACAAAATAACTTGAAGGGGTAAAACTTCTGAAAAAGTTAGCTCTGACTGTAGCATGGAGAATGGGTTGGAGGAAGCAGTACTGGAGGCTAGGAGACTTTAGTAGTAAGCCTGGTGACAATAGTAAGATTTTAACCAAGGTACTGACCGTGAGGGTGAAAAGAAGAGGGCGGGTTGGAAGGATATGTACTGGATTGACTGAATTCATTTCTTCAACAAGTATTTGTTGTGCTGCCAAATGTCAGACACTTGGTGGATATGGTGGTAAACTAGGAAGACACAGTCTTTGTCCTCAAGTTTGGTGAGGAGGACCTGCAGGCTTCTGGAATGGATAGCTCAGTGGACAATGGTGCCGGCCACCAGAGGTGACATCGATGTGTCACAGACCAGAGGTCCCAGGCACAGAAGTGTTTCTTCTAGGAGTGTTTCTTCAATCTACCCCTCCTGAGATTTCAAGATATCCTTGTAGTTGTGAACTGCTGTGTCTAATAAGAGATGTTACTGCTGGGAGAATGTGCCTACGTAAACAGTATTCGCGAATGTAGGTGACAGTTGAAGCTAGGAAGTGGATGCATGGCTCAGGGAGTGTAGGTGGATGAGAGGAGAGGAGGGCTGAGCCCTGGACAAGCCAAAACCGTGGAGACAGAAGAGGAACTTACCAGATAGCCAGGAGTGTGTGAAGAATGTAAATCAGGTTCCACAGCGGAGTGGAGCAGACAGGCGGGTTACAGTGGCAGCAGCAGGTGGCCTCAAGTGTATTGGAGGCGCCTCTAGTTCGAGACAATGACCTGTGCTTACATATTAAACTTCACATATTCACCACCATATCAGCTAGAGGGCTCAGGGTGGTCAGCAGAAACTACTGAAGAGAATTTGTGCCATGTGAATTACATCTCAAGAAAGCTATTGTTAAATAAAGAAAATAATGATGAAAATCCATTCTTAAATACATTGTAGCAAATTGTCATTCCAAAAAATGAATGAATTATAAGCATCAGATGTGGGGATGGGGTGGGGTGCAGTGAGGGTAATGTTATGCACCAGAGGAGAAGGGTAAATTTAAATTTAGTCACTTAATAGCATTCTGTTGAAAACAGTGGCTCATTGCCTTAGCCCTTAGAGAGGAAAGGATTGTTACTCCGATTTTACAGCCAGATGAGGCATCTTTTCTTGAAAGGGCAACAAAAACATTCTCTTTGACATTGAATGACTATCACAATATCCCACTCTTGTGTTCACCCTAAGAAAAAATATATACATGCAAAGACATCCTAACAAGTAGTAAGAATAAAGGACCCAGTAAGGGAAGGAAATTGTAAATAGAATATTTTTAAGTGATATGGAATTAATGTGAATAACAGTTGTTAATATAGTAGTATGCCAGACACTAATGACTCCTCAAAAAAGAATAATGTAACAGACTAACAATAATAGGAATCTGTGATCAATAAATATTTCAACAGTTTGGCAGAAGGACTGTGGAAGAGCGCGAGGAAACTCCAAAATGCTGGTGTATTATTATTGGTGCCAGTAAGAAAGGCAGGGTAAAGAAAGTGTAAAGTTAAGCAATACTAGTGTAGAAATAGGATGAATAACTCTCCAAGCAATAGACAAAAATAGAATTAAAAGAAAGATTTTTCCCTCCCCAAAGTAAAAGTTCTAGTCATAGTTAAGCACACTTTCACTTAAAACTATATATGTGAAATTTTAAGTCAAATACTAACAATGAAATCTGGTAGCATATTGAAAGAATCGTATATCTGATTTGCTTTAGTAATGTAGTATTTGCTTATCATTAGAAAACCAGTACTATGGTAATCACATTGAGAGATCAAAGGAAGAAAGCTTTTTCAGTCATTTATTACTATGGGCCAAGTATCACTCTGGTGGTCCAGCAGTGAAAAAGAGCAACCAATTCCTTTCTTTGTGCTATTTAAGGGAGAGCATTAAGAAATAGACAGCTAGCATAATAATCACATATACAATTTTGTTATATGATAGATTTTCAAATCAGTGGGGAAAAGTTGGTTTATTCAAGAAATTATTTTGGAGCCATTGGCTAATGTTTTAATGACTCTTAACCCAAAATTTATACATTAAAATACATACCAGATGAATTAAAGATTTTCTTTTTAAAAGTTGAAACTGAATATGAGGAGCTATAATCAGGGAATACTTGCATTATCTCATGTTCTGTTAGATGTTTTCAATCATGGCAGAAGGGGAAGTTCTTGGAAAGATTTGAGCTAAATGTTAATGTTGCTTGGTTTCTGGGATAATAAGGACAAAAGCAAGGGCTTCAAACTTACAGACAGTCCACAAAGCAGTAACATGTTTAGAAGATGTATTAGAAGGTTACAAAGAACTGCAACTTCAAGAGGTAAAACCCAACATCATTACTTGACACATCAGAGTTTGCAGCCAAAGTCCAGCTATGCTATTAAGACTCATGGACATTTTCCCAGTGGTTCCTGCAGCCTAGATATTCTGATGCTTATCTGCCTCATGTAATACTTAAAACACGTCTTAAGTGGGTGCAGATAGTATTTTATGTATTTTACAGAGAGCAGAACGGTCTCAGTACTTGCCTGAAGGCACCCAGCTAATAATTGGCAGAGCCAAGGTCAAACCCAGTCTAGTGCCCACGTCGGCTCTCCTGGCCATTGTGCTGTACTGAACATGGCTTCTAACTTTCTGACTAGTACTAGAGTCCTCAAGAAACAGGTTCCTGAAGGTGAATTCAGGGAGGGGAAATTTTAAATTAATTTGTCTGAATAATACATTTGGATGATAGCTTATCAACTCACAGCTGGAAGGTCCACTTGGAGTTGTGAGGAATCCTCTTCTCATCTCCATCACTTTTTTGCCAGATCTTCATGGAGAGTGTCTGGAACTCAAGTTTCATTCAGTTACCAGGATTATTTCCAGAAAATCACTTTGAAGTATTTTTGAGCTAAATATTTCTCTGTTTACTCCAAAACAAATGAGTGGGCTTGGAATGCCACATGTCACCTGTCTGTATTTACAAGGCTGGTTTTTCTCCACTTATGATGGGGCAGGCAAAGCAGTTTGATCAGCACCGCCCCACCAATACCTCTTCCCCATCACGTAAGTTAGAAGGCAGAGACCATCGAGCAAGAATGCTCAGTGTTGATGGTTGTCAGAGTTTTTAAGTAAAAACAAAAATTCTCAAATCTACCATTTTCAAATTTTAAGTTTGTAATATTTATCTCTTATTTTAAAGATTAAAGGGCAGGCTTGAGATTTTTTTAAGTTTATTTCAAAGTGACATGAACTTTTAAAAACATTGAGAGACATTATTCTGGGTGTTTGCTTATTGGTATGGAGAGGTAAAGATGCACATTGGTATGGAGAGGTAAAGAATATGCACTCAAAAAAGCATATCCTTCTCCACCCTCTTGGATTTTCTAGCCCTCTATTTAAAAAAAAAATCAATCTGAAAAGGATTGAAATACTAATACTATTGAATTTCTATTTATCCCTCTGTTTTAAAAAATGAGTTTGGTGTATCTCTGGCAACATAGCTATGGAAATAATTGTAGCCTAGCCTGGCTGGTGTAGCCCAGCTGTTGAGCATCGACCCAGGAACTAAGAAGTCACCAGTTCAGTTACAGGTCAGGGCACCTGCCAGTGTTGCGGGCTCAATCCCTGATGGGGGGCCTACAGGAGGCAGCCGATCGATGGTATTTCTCTCTGATATTTCTATATCTCTTACCCCTCTTTCCCTTCCTCTCTCTCTAAAAAAAAATGAATAAAATATTTTTAAAAAGAAATATTTGTAGCCTAAAAACCTATTATTTTTTATTGTAAGTGAACAATTAACTAAAGTAATCTACTTTTACTTGTTTCACTTTTATTCTCATGAATTCAAGTTTGTCAGAAGTTATTGTAGCTATAATTTCTTCTGATTCTCATTTATTTTGTCATCTTTTCCAACTATTTCTTAGTTTTTTTATTTTAAGACAGTCTGAATCCTGATCTTTAAATACTGATGTTTATGTTGACAGTTGATAACAATGTTAATTATAATATTAATATTAATCTACATGTTGTAAATGTTTATGTATATATACAATAAAACAGCATGCATAATGTGATCTATTTTTATAAAATAGATTTAAATCTATGATATGCCATATGGGAAATTATCTAAAAGAATATATACACAGCTATTGATAATGGTTGGTTATCTTTGATGGTGGGACTATAAGTGGTTTAAATGTTTATATGTATACTCAGAGTTTTTATATTAAAAATGTATTATTTCCATAATAAAAATGTTTAAATAATTACAAAGGGAGTAAGGCAGTCTGCGGTAGGACAAAGTAGACAAATGTCAGTAGCTATCTTATTTAAATACCAGCCATGCCCATTAGGAAGTATAGCAGGGGTGGGGAACGAAATAAGCAAACAATTCCATTCTAAATAATAACATGACACAAAATGCCCAGAAAGGAACTTTAAAAATGTGTAGATCTTTTCCAAAAGCAAACATTTGTCTGAATTACTTGAAACAATAGAATGTTAGGTCACTGATTCAATAATAAGACAGTGATTTTTTACGTGGGAAAGACTTGAATATGTTTAAATACTAATACAAAGAGAGAAAAGTTCACATTTTTGCACAGTATAAGGGATGATATTTCTTCAAGTAGAATCAGTGGCACTTGGTGCTTGAGTAGATACAGAGCTTGAGTAAGAGCCAGAAGATACTACTATTTCCAACTTACATTCCTGGGAAGAAGAGGATTTTTTTTACTAATAATAGCAATGTCAGCAGCCATTTATCGAGGGCCTATTTTGAATTACACAATGTGATAATTATTTTCAGGTGCATTGATTTGACCAATCGCTTGTAGCCGAAAATAAGAAGAGTGTCTTATATTAATTTTTGCTCCCAAAGATGCACTAGGTCTTATTTTCAGGGACTGTCTTCTTTTTCCATGAAGAAGAATATGGTACACATTTATTGTTGAACAAAAAAAAAGGAAATTTATTACCTGTATATGGTATGGTAGTAGTTGTCATCACAAACCAGCTCACTGATTGGCCGCAGCGCGGATCTGTTTAGGCAGTGTGAGATCTCTTTAAATCAGGAGTCAGATGCCTTACGGTAGCTTCAGAGGCCTTATATTCCGGGAAGGCCTTATGTTTGGGGGAGGTCTTATTTTCGGGGGGATGCCTTAAATTATAGCGAGAGGCAAAACTGGAAGTAGGTCTTATTTTCAGGGGATGTCTTACTTTCGGGGAAACGGTACCACCATCTGAAAGTTACCAATATTAATCCCACTTTTTAGATAAAGAAATTTAGGATTCTTCTTCTTCTTCTTCTTCTTCTTCTTCTTCTTCTTCTTCTTCTTCTTCTTCTTCTTCTTCTTTTAAGAGAGAGAGAGGAATGGAGAGAGAGAAAAACAGTTGTTTCACTTATTTATGCATTCATTGGTTGATTCATATGTATATATTTCAGAGAGAAGGGGAGAGGCAGAGAGAGAGAGATAGAAACATCAATGATGAGAGAGAATCATTGATTGGCTGTGTCCTGCACACCCACTATTTGGAATAGAGGCCGAAACCCAGGCATGTGCCCTTGATTAGAACTGAACCCGGGACCCTACAGTCTGCAGGCCGACATTCTATCCACTGAGCCAAACCAGCTAGGGCACATAGGTTGATTCCTTAATGTGCCCTGACCTGGAATCAAACTCAAAACCTTTATGTCTTGAGGTAAGGCTCTAACCAATTGAGCTACCCAGCCAGGTAAGAAACAGGCTTTTATAAGCAATGTTAAATGAGTTCCCAAGTTCTGACAGGGGCTAGATGTCAGCTGTGGTTTGAACTTACCAGCAGACCTGTAGTCTAAAGACATTTCCCCCTTCGGTATACGTACTACACTAGACTGCCACCACAAGGCACAATCCTGGAATGGGAAGCAGTGAGTCTGGCTTCTTTAACATAGGGACTAACTTTAAGAGATTGATATAACATCAGTTTGGAGGTAAATCATTTGAAATATGGTCTGGAGTCTGGGGAAAGAGCTCAAGACATTCTTAGAGTGCCATCAGGAATTGCTTGTAGCCTTGGAAATAGATGAGATTGTTTGTGAGGGGTGGGGGTAAGTGATCAGCAAAAAGAGGAGGAATTATAGAGAGTACTCAACATTGTGCCTGGAAAATGGTAAGCTCTGAGCTCTCACTATTGTTTCCTGGATTGCCTTCTCAGATTAGAATTAAACAACTGTCCTCCAGGGGGTCATCATGTCTAAATAAGGCTCGGTGACATCGGGGAATATGTAGCTAGTTTATTTACACCATATGAGCTCCATGTTCCCTTGTCCTGAAGAATGTTAACGTGTTATCTGATAGAAAATCTGAATTAGTAGGTGTACACAGATGGTGAAATTTTTTGTGCCCATCCCACAGCCTTGCTTATAGTAGATACATAGTGAAGTACTGATTGATGACAACTAACCCCAAAGGGCAGGCTTCTTTTTGGCTCTACACAAAAAAAGATGAAGACTTTGTGGATGGGTGTTTGGGGAATTCCTGCAGTATGTCTCAGATGGATCTCATTAGTGTGTGTGTGTGTGTGTGTGTGTGTGTGTGTGTGTGTGTGTTACTTTCTACTTTATCTCTGATATCAGGGGATTTTGTGGTTTCTCAGACGTTGTGCTGGGTAAGAAGTAGTAACTGCATAAATATGGGGTTGGGAGTGCAGATAGTGTCATAAATATACCTCTTAGTTTTTCTTAAAAAACCATCATCTGTTATAGAGTTGCCAAATTAGTATTGAGCCTTCCCTCAGAAGGCTTACGAGGAAGTCATATAGGTTGTCTGGTTTACAAGGTAATTACATTTAGAAAATTATATTTTCTAAACGTTACACCACAAAAAGAATTCTAAGGAAAAAATCCATTTCTTTGGGGAAAACTGATTTTATTTTTTGTGTAATCATAGTCATAATTTCTCCTTTACGATTATTTAGTTTTGGGAGCTCCTTAGCAAACCTAGAAGAGATTAAATATTTTCAGATCTAAAGTATATGTTTTTAAAGCTGTAATTAGGTATTTCTGCAAATTAGCAAACCAATCTATTCTTTTATTTAGTCACACTTCACCTTTTAGAGTAGGCTTTTATTTGATCTTAATTGTCAAATTATTTCATTTTCTTTGACTTTAATAATTACCTTTAATAACTCAAACTCAAGTACCTTTGTTGTTCACATTTGTGTCTCAGTCATGTTTACAGATGTCTGATAACTAGGACCTACGCAGTCTTTCATATTCTGTTGAATGGCTAGATGTACCCTGCTGCGTAGTACTTGAGCCACCCATGTGCCATGAATCTTCTCCCAAGACATGTAATGCACCCTCAGATTGTCTAGCTACAATGGGACTCAATTTGCAAAAGTAAATAGTGTCCCTTTTTTTAAAGAAAGAAAATTAGCAATACTCATCATTCAAACTCTGAGGTTTAAAAGGCACTGAACAAGTAAATAGTATAAACTGCCCATGTGTAGCAAATTCTGAATCATTGTAATTTTTGTATAACTGACCCACATAGATTCTTTGCTGTATTTTTTTACTTGTATGCTGCAGGGTTTGTCCCTCCCATTTCTAAAATTCTTTAAGACATTAGGTCTGATCTTCTTTGAGCCTTAAATTTCTTGCTGGTCGATGAACCTAAGTTGTCTGGAACTTTTAGTGTGAATGGCTGGCACACTGTGAAGGTTGTGAGGGCAGTTTGGTGCAGGAATGGATCCGTTTATTTAGCAGACACATGCCTTGTTCGTGACTCCAAAAAAACTCAGCGTTCAGTAGAGAAGTGTGGTGGTTTCACAGCACGGCCCCTCAGATTCTTTGACCATCCTCCCAAGGTGGGGCTCTGCCTTCTCCCCTTGATTCTGGGTTCTGTGTCTGCTTGACCATAAATTATGGCAGAACTTTATTCAGTTTCTGGACCCAGAGCTTAAGAAACAAGTAGTTTCCACTCCTGTCTCTTGGGGACACTCACTTTTAGAGCCATACTGTAAGAAACCTAAACTGCTGGTGTGTAGGGGCTGGAGGTCGGGGAGCCAGGTTGAGAGGAACTGTCAGCCACATCCACTGCCAGCTCTGGAAAGCTGCCCCTGCCACACTGCCATGTGTGGAGCAAGACAAGCCCCTCTCACCGAGCCCTGCCCAAATTGCAGATTCATGAGCAAATAAATGACTGTTGTGCTAAGCCACCAAGTTCTGTTGCCAAAACAAGAAGGTAGACACATAATGAGCAATTTCAAAGCATGTAGATGTAAGATGACAGTTAGGGTAGTGAGTATCACAAACACTGAGCAGACACCTAATCCTTCAGTGCCAAGGAAGACTTCCTCAATGACATGACAAGTGCACTGAGTGTTGACTGAGTGAGGGCTAGGCAAGGGGTGGGAGGGCCCACAGTATGGTCAAAAGCAGGGTAGAGAGTGTTATTCCATTTACAGACTAGGAAGTGTGAATCCCTGGTGTTGTCATGGTGACTGTTGGTAAGTGGCCGAGATAAAAAATGAGATCAGATCTTCTAACGCCTAAGTTTTGTCAGTTGTACCACCCTACAGTTTTGGAGCTGAAACTTCATTGGGTCCTATAACCCAACCTCTCCTTTTAGAGATGAAGCAATTGAAGCAACTGAGTGGTCTGGGAACCAAATCTGAGGTGGAGATTCGGGTGCAGAAGTTTGTGGGGTGTGCTTGGAATCAACAGCTGTGGGAGAGATAAGGAGGGGAGGGGAAGGGGCGGGCCAGGACTGGGCAGAGGGACAAGACAAGTGGGGAAGATACAGTCTCAGCAGAAGCTTCAGCCAGGCCTTTATGTTATCGACCAGCCATGGAGTGCTGCTTACCCCAGGAAGGCCGTGATCTGAGACACTCTAACTAAAGCATTGCCTAGAGAGGGCTGAGAGCAGACAACTTTCTGCCATCAGCACTCCCAGCCATTTTATTCCTGAGTACCGTCTGGAAGGCACCTCAGTGTCCACCATGGACTTTGGAGTTATTCAGACATGGGTTTAATCCTATCTCTGCCATTTTCTAGCTGCTCAGTAAGCTAGTTATGTTAGAGTCTGGATGACTTCTTTTATCCTCAGGATCCTTTTCTATAGCGTAGGAAAAGTAATGTGAGCACTAAGCATTGGTTTCCTTATTTGTAAAATGGGAAGAATAATTTTACCATCCTTTTGGGAAGGATCCAGTGAGATCATAAAGTTTCCAAAGTATCCAGTTTTAGAAAATTAGTTGTTATTGAACTATATGTAAAGTTCCTCGTTCAGTGCCAGTTACATAATATTTGCTACGAAAGTTGCTCAATAAATATTTCATTAAAAAAATGTTCAGCCCTAGCTGGTTTGGCTCAGTGGATGGAGTGTCAGCCTGCAGACTAAAGGGTCCCAGATTCGATTTCGGCCAAGGGCACATACCTGGGTTGCAGGCTCGATCCCCAGTGGGGTGTGTACAGGAGGCAGCCAATCTATGATTCTCTGTCATCAATGATGTTTCTATCTCTCTATCCTCCCTTCCTCTCTAAAATCAATAAAAATATATTAAAAATAAATAAATAAAATATATTTAAAAAATGTTCAGTGACTTTTTAGAGGCCAAGGTCAGTGTCAAAGCAAGAGCTAGAATGCATCCAACTCACACTACTCTTGGGTTTCAAATTAAGGAATATGGGAGGAGATGTCTTATGGCGAGTCAGAGTGTGTTGGAAGGGAGTGGGTCCCTGAAAGCGATGTTACCTGGGACAGCCTGATTCCTTAGGCTACATCTCTGGTCAGTCCAGTGTGAGCACATGTTTTATAGAAGAGAACCACGAAGATAAAATTAAAGATGAAATCATCTGAGTAGTGCTGCACCAAAAACAGCACTGTTGCAAAAGGATGATTATAGGTTGGAACAGGTTTCTTTGATTCATCGGGAAAATATACATATCCCCAATGATGTGAGCATGCAAAATAAGTAAATTTATTAATTATTGTATTATTTTCCATACAAGCAACTGTAATCCTATTTTTGCCCACCCACATATACACATATACACAACTGTAGTTTTGTGCATCTTCACAGATCTGATTGTTTCCCCAACAGATTTAGATTCTAGTCCTGCTGGTTCCCTCACTCAGTGTATGTTGACCCAAGGACAATTCACACACTTCTCTCTCTCTGGGCTGGAGTATCTTCTCAAAAGTGAGGATTTGGATCTTAGTGAGTGCCTTCATGTTCTATCCCAGTGGTCGGCAAACTCATTAGTCAACAGAGCCAAATATCAACAGTACAACAATTGAAATTTCTTTTGAGAGCCAAATTTTTTTAAACTACTTCTAATACCACTTCTTCAAAATAGACTCGCCCAGGCTGTGGTATTTTGTGGAAGAGACACACTCAAGGGGCCAAAGAGCCGTATGTGGCTCTCGAGCCACAATTTGCTGACCACTGTTCTATCCTGGCATGATTCTTTCATCCCTAGTGTACCCTACAGCATAGATTTAAGCCAAAACCGGCCTATATTATTCTATAGATAAATGCTTATTTCACTTGGACCAAGGATCATGATGTGTTGAGCGAAGCCTTCAGAGAACAGTGTTCAATGGCTCTTGCTCAAAAGCCCTGACACTTACCTTTCAGTGCAAGAGAGAAAAATCACTGTTTTGTGAGTCAACCAGAGTACGCCATAGTCACCACAGAATCATGTCCTTACCTGCTTTTTTGTGTGTGGAATCATCATTTGTTGTTTAACATTTATTGACAGTCACTATTGTTTTGGATACTGTGTTGGGCGAGCTTATGCAAGCTGCACCCTAGTTGCATCAACCAAGGGAAAGAATGAAAAGGTGATGGAGTTCACAAGGTTGGAAATGTGAGATTTCTTGTTTTCTATTAGAAAAGTTGTTAGTCTCAATCCAGTATCATCAAGCCTTTGTGATTTATAGAGACATCTTGTTGTTTTTTCAACTTGGCTCCTTTGCTGTTCTCATGGAATTGGGTTTATCACTTCAGTAGCTTTTAAAATTTCGGCAACTAAACTCTCATTGGAGATTCATCTCACTTAAGGCATTTTAATATAACTCCTTTATTAATATCTTGAATTCTGAGAATTGAATCTGTATACTTATGCTTTTAAATTTATCTTGCCTGAACCATTATACATTTTCAAAGAACAAATATTTAATCCTTATGATTTTGTAACCAAGGCATTTATATAAAGATTAACTCTGAAAATGGGTCAGGGAAAAACATCTACTCTGGTTTGCAGCTAATCAGGCAAGGAAGTATAAAAAGCAATGTGGAAGCTTTTGCAAAGAGTTTGTGAAATTAGTTTTATGTAATTTTCTGAAAGCTGCTATCTGTAAAGCTGAAGTATGAGTCAAAGCTTCTTTTAGTTCTAACACTCCTTCATCCATCTATTCATTATTATTCACCCATTCATTGTTCATCCATCCATTCACCAAATATTGCTCCAGACACGGGTAACAGAGATGAATAAGATGGCAGGAGCTTCCTGTGTGCCGGTTCTGTGCCAGGAGCTTTGAGACCTGGGAACCCGATGCCCACAGCTCCACAGTCTGGTGTCACAGGCTGAGTGTTGCGGGGGTGCAGTTGTTTTCCTACCCTCTGGAGTAAGCTGTGTGACTTTAGGTGAGACCCATTCTGTGTCCATTTCCTCCTCTCTGAAGTGGTATTGCTCACCCGATTTACTAAGAAAGTTGATGAAAGAATCAGATGAAATCATGATTTTGAAAGAGCTTTGAAAAGGAGCTAGCATTACACAAAGACAAGTAGTGATCTTGTGACTGATAAGTGATTTTGACCATTTCATTGCCTCTGTGAAAAGGGTTGAGGATGAGAACATTTCTGTTGTTTTCTGGAACTGGATCTGTATGTTTACGATGGTTCTTCCACATGTGCAACTGCCCTACTTCCTGCCCACGGGACAGAGACTTCATAATGAGGCAGTTGGGGGAATAATAGCTGTAGCTGGCAAATACTTCATCTGCTGCATTAAATCAACAATTATTAAGTGCCCAGACCAAGTGGGGAGAGGGATAAGGGCTGAGATGACTAGACTTCAAGAAGCCTAGACTTCTCCTTGGTCAGTGTGGCTCAGTTGGTTGAGCATCATCCCATGTACTGAAAGGTTCCCAATCAGGGTACATACCCAGGTTGCATTTCTGGATGGATCTTATCTCAAGAGCACACCACAAAATTATTGCCTTGCTTCAAACTAAATTCTATAATTCAAATTAAGACAAATGAATACAACTAACTCTGCATGAGCTGAGGCAGAGGAGGTCTATTTTTTAAGCATCATCAAATTGTAGAAGAACATAATGATTAGAGTAGCGACTAGGGATTCAGCAGCAGACCTTTTTATTTTTTAATCTAACAGTAAGTAGCTTTAAAAAAAATCAGCAGCATGTCTTATAAAGATTCCTACAGATTTTTCTCATGAGTGAAGTTTCTCAAGTATTAAAAATAGTCTGTGGAAGCCAGGACAAATACCACCATCCATGCTCGCCTCCTATGGGAAGAGGGTGTGGTGCGTAGGACTATGTAGAGAGGTGTGAATGGTTCTTTGCTATAAAAATTTTGTTTTTCTAAAGTGTGTATCACTTGGTCCTGCTATGTAGTTGGGAAGAACAGAAAACTGTTCCACTGATCACTTTCCTTACATTACTCTTGCTTCTGAAAATTTTACATCCTTAAGAATTTCAGAATGAATAGCAACAACAAAAAGCACTGGGAGCTTGAGATTAGAAACAGGAGGTAAAATAAAAGAAAGCAGTGGTAGGCTTCTGTTTTGTTTTTGTTTTTTTGCAAGTCAGTCGTAGGTAAAGGGAGTGGAGGACAGGAAGACAGACCTTGAAAACACTCCAGTGTATCTTAAGGACAAGGAGAAACGTTAGGAGTCACTGTGTCCCTAGATGCATCACAGGGTAGAAACAATGGTTCATAATAAAGGCATTGAACATTTGGTTCAAGGGCAGACAGAGTGTAAAGGATCCTTTCCTAAGCATGTTCTTTTATGGCTTTACTTTAGTAAATGTAATTATGTATAGGGGCTTTCATTCATATGATATTTTTATGGGAGTTTAGGAAAAGTGAGACTGGAAAGTCAGGACTAAACTGCTGAGAGAGTTGAATGCAGGTTAAGAAATTAATAATTGCCGAGACCGGTTTGGCTCAGTGGATAGAGCGTTGGCCTGTGGACTGAAAGGTCCCGGGTTCGATTCCGGTCGGGGCATGTACCTTGCTTGCGGGCACATCTCCAGTATGGGACGTGCAGGAGGTGGCTGATTGATGTCTCTCTCTCATCGATATTTCTGACTTTCTATCCCTCTCCCTTCTTCTCTGTAAAAGATCAATAAAATATATATTTAAAAAAAAAAGAAAGAAATGAATAATTTATCTCATAGGTCAGCAGTTGCCAACCTTTCAGACCTCACAGACCACCAATAGTCCATAGACCACCAGTTGGCGACTGACTGCTATTATAGGTGACATTGAACTAGAGAAGACTTTAGTGGGGGAGGGCCTAATCAAACTAATATTTTTTTAAATTTTATTAATACAAAAATCCTAAAGTTTATATGAAAAGGAAGTTTATATTCAAATAAGTTTACATATTCAAAAAATTTAATCTGGTGACATTATGAAGGAATGAAGAAATTAGATTCAGGAGAGGACTAGTTTGCATGTTAAACAATAAGCATTTTGAGCAGTGTTTTGATTGGTAAAGTTAGGAATGCAGGGAGAGGGTGGCTGTGATTTATGGGAGAGGAAATGGGCATTCATCCGTGGGACTTACATTGCTGGTCACAAGGAAAGGACCCCAGGTTTTTATCACGAGTACCCTAGAAAATAATCACTGCTTTACAAAAATAATTTTTAAAAGCAAAAGGAACTGTTTGGGGAGACGGGGCGGGCGGGGGAGGGGGGGGCGAAGGAAAAGATGGCCTATTCAAGTTCACAGGTTTTCTTGGTAGCCATAGTGTAATGATGAGCAATTAAAATGTACCCTGGGTTCCAGAAGGAGAGGAAACTGAGCAAGGAATAGAAAACCTGTTTGAAGAAATAATGGCAGAAAACTTCCCTGATATAGGGAAGAAAAAAACCTATAAAAATCCAAGAACCTCACAGAGTCCCAAGCAAAATGAACCCTAAAACACCGACGCCAAGAAATTATAATTAAATTGGCAAACACCAACAACAAAGTAAGAATCTTAAAAGCAGCAAGAGAGAGACAGAAAGTTACCTACAAAGGAACCCCCATCAAACTAGCGACTGATTTCTCAACAGAAACTCATCATGCCAGAAGGGAATGGAATGAAATATACAAAGTTATGCAAAAGCAGGGTCTGAATCCAAGAATACTGTACACAACAAGGCTATCAATCAGAATTGAAGATGAAATCAGGAACTTCACAGACAAAAAAGGACTAAGAGAATTTATTACCACCAAACCAGCAATTCAAGAAATACTAAAGGGTCTGATGTAAAAAAAAAAAAAAGAAATAGGAATCAAAGAAGGAACACAGGAGTAAAGAATAAAAATGGTGACAAATAATTACCTTTCAATAATAACTTTAAATATAAATGGATTAAATGCTCTAATCAAAAGACATAGGGTAACAGTTTGAGTAAGAAAACATGACCAATATATCTGCTGTCTAAAAGAAACCCACCTCAGAGAAAAAGATGCACACAGACTGAAAGTGAAGGGATGGAAAACGGTTTTTCAGACAAATGGAAATGAAAAAAAAAAAAAAGCTTATAGCAATACTTATATCTGACAGATTAGATTTTAAAGTGAAGGACATAACAAGATAAGGAAGGCCACTTCATAATACTAAAGGGAGTAATCTAACAAAAAGAAATAACTGGTAAACATATACGCACCCTATACAGGAGCACCCAAGTATATAAAAACACTGGAGGATACAAGGGAGAGATTGACAGTAATACAATCATAGTAGGAGACTTTAATACCCCACTATCACCATTGGACAAATCCTCTAAGCAAAAAATCAGTAATGAAACATCAATCCTAAATGATTCACTAGACCAGATGGAATTAATTGACATCTTCAGAACATTTCACCCCAAAGCCACAGAATATACATTCTTCTCAAGTGCACATGGGTCATTTTCAAAGAGAATCATATGCTGGGTCATAGGCAAAGACTCTTCAAATTCAAGAAGATAGAAATATCAAGCATCTTCTCAGATCACAATGGCATATAACTGGAAATCAACTGCAGTAAAAACAACCCAAAGAAATCAAACACATGGAGACTAAATAGCATGCTATTAAACAATGACTGGGTAACCAGAGAGATCAGGGAGGAAATAAAAAAACATCATGGCAACAAATGACAATGAAAATACAACAATCCAAAATCTATGGGCCACAGTAAAAGCAGTCTGGAGAGGGAAGTTCATAGCCCTACAAGTCTACTGCAAAAAACAAGAAACAATGGTAATAAATTACCTAACCCTACAACTCAAAGAGCTAGGAAGAGAAAGAACAACATGAAAACCCCAGTGTAAGCAGAAGGAAGGAAATAGTAAAGATCTGAGTGGAGATAAACAACATAGAGACCAAAGAAGCAATACAAAAGATCAATAAGATTTTGTATCCGTTCTTTGAAAAGATAAACAAGATTGGAGAATCTCTTGCCAGGCTCACCAAGAAGCAGAGAGAAGATCCAAATAAAATCAGAAATGAAAAATATGAAATAACAACAGACCCCACAGGAATACAAAGCATTGTAAAAAAAAAAAATACTATAAACAACTCTATTCCAACAAACTGGACAACCTGGAGGAAATGGACATATTCCTAGAAAAATAAAACCTTCCAAAACTCAATCAGGAAGAATCTAAACATCTCAATAGGCCTAATAACTATGGAAGAAATTGAAGCAGTCATCAAAAAACTTCCAGCAAACAAAAGCCCGGGGTCAGACGGCTACCCTGGGGAGTTTTACCAAACATTCAAGGAAGAATTAAAACCTATCCTCCTCAAACTATTCCAAAAAATTCAAGAAGAAGGAACACTTCCAAGTTCCTTCTATGAAGCCAGCATCACCCTAATACCAAAACCAGATAGAGACAACACAATGAAAGAGAATTATAGGCCAATATCCCTCATGAACATAGATGCCAAAATCCTCAACAAAATTCTAGCAAATTGGATCCAGTAGTACATTAGAAAGATCATACACCATGACCAAGTAGGATTTATCCCAGGAATGCAAGGATGGTACAATATCTGCAAATCAATAAATGTGATATATCACATAAACAGATTGAGAGATAAAAATCACATAGTCATATCAATTGATGCAGAAAAAGCATTTGACAAAATCCAACACCCTTTCTTGATAAAAATTCTCAACAAGGATCATACCTCAACATAATAAAAGCCATATATAATAAACCCACAGCTAACATCACACTCAGTGGGCAAAAACTAAAACCATTTCCCCTAAGAACAGAAACAAGACAGGGATGCCCACTCTCACCACTCCTGTTCAACATAGTGCCGGAAGTATTAGCCATTGCAATTAGACAAGAAGAAGAAATAAAAGGCATCCAAATTGGAAAAGAAGAAGTAAAACTGTCCTTATTTGCAGATGACATGATATTGTACATAAAAAAACTGAAAGACTCCATCAAAAAACTAACAGACTTAATAAATGAATTGGGCAATGGAGCAGAATACAAAATTAATGCCAAGAAATCTATGGCATTCCTATACACTAATAGTGAACTTACAGAAAGAGAGACTAAAAAAGCAATCCCATTTACCATCGCATCAAAAAAATTAAGATACCTAGGAATAAACTTAACTAAGGAGGTAAAAGACCTTTATGCGGAAAACTACAGGACACTGAAAGAAGAGGTAGAGGAAGATGTAAACAGATAGAAGAGTATTTCATGCTCATGGATTGGGAGAATCAACATCATTAAAATGCCCATACTACCCAAAGCAGTCTATAAATTTCAATGCACTCCCCATTAAAATACCAACGGCATATTTAACAGACTAGAAAGAACTCTCCAAAGATTCATCTGAAACAGAAAAAGACCCCAAATAGCCACAGCAATCCTGAGAAAGAAGAATAAAGTAGGTGGGATCTCAATACCAGATTTCAAGCTATATTACAAAGCCATTGTTCTCAAAACAACCTGGTACTGGCACAAGAACAGACATATAGACCAATGGAATAGAATAGAGAACCCAGATATTGATCCAAACCACTATGCTCAATTAATATTTGACAGAGGGGGCATGAACATACAATGGAGGCAAGACAGTCTCTTCAATAAATGGTGTTGGGAAAATTGGTCAGATACATGCAAAAAAATGAAACTAAACCACCAATTTATACCATACACAAAAATAAACTCAAAATGGATACAGGACTTAAACATAAGATGGGAAGCCATAAAAATACTAGAGGAATCCACAGGCAGCAAAATCTCAGACATATGCCGAAGAAATTTCTTCACTGATACTGCTCCCAGGGCCATGGAAGCTAAAGAGAGAATAAACAAATAGAACTACATCAAAATAAAAAGCTTTTTCACAGCAAAAGAAACCATGAACAAAACAACAAGAATGCCCACTCTATGGGAAAACATATTTGCCCATGTTATCACTGATAATGGTTTAATCTCCAACATCTACAGGGAACTTATACAACTTAATAAAAGAAAGATAAATGATGCAATAAAAAAATGGGCAACGGACCTAAATAGAATCTTTTCAAAAGACAGAAGAAGGCCAAGAGACACATGAAAACTTGCTCAAAGTCACTAATTATCCGACAGATGCAAATCAAAATGACAATGGGGTACTATCTCATACCTGTCAGAATGGCTATCATCAACAAATGACAAGTGTTGGCGAGGATGCAGAGAAAAAAGGAACCCTCGTGCTCTGCTGGTGGGAATGCAGACTGGTGCAACCACTGTGGAGAACAGTATGGAGTTTTTTCAAAAACTAAAAATGGAACTCTCATTCAACCCAGTAATCCCACTCCTAGGAATATATCCTAAGAAACTAGAAACACCAATCAGAAAGGATATATGCACCCCTATGTTCATAGCAGCACAATTTACAAGAGCTAAGATTTGGAAACATCTTAGGTGCCTGTCAGCAGATGACTGGATCAGAAAAGTATGGTACATCTACACAATGGAATACTATGCTGCCATAATAAAGAAGGAATTCTTACCATTTGCAGCAACCTGGATGAAACTGGAGAACATAATTATGCTAAGTGAAATAAGCCAGTCAATGAAAGAAAAATTACTATATGATCTCACTCATTTATGGATAATAAAGAACATTATAAACTGATGAACAAAAAGAGAGATACAGAGGCAGTAGAGCGTCAGACCGACTGTCAAATTATAGTGGGAAGTTTAGGGAGAGATGAAGTAGATAAGAGATGAGCCGAGGGACTTGTACGCATGCATATAAGCATAACCAATGGACGCAAGACAGTATGGGGTTAGGGCATGCATGGGAGTGGAGTGGTGAGAGGGCAATGGGAAAATATGTTCACATGTAATACATTAATTAAAAATAAATAAATAAAATGTACCCTGGGCTATTGAGGTTGCAGACTGCAATTGGGAGAAAGATCATGGCTAAAAACAAATTATTTGGACATTTCATACACAGATAGAATATTGAGGTTTTAGCAGAAGCAACACAAAAGGCTGAGATGGACATATGTGCATTGCCTCGAAGAAGGAAAAAAGGTCTTAGGAGGAATGGTCTGAGATGGAAGAGGTGCTGATCCCTTAGAAGTGTACAGGCCAGGGGAGGAAGTTATTTCAGAATGGTGTGGCCAGCGGCATAGAGCCTGCAGATTAGAACTCAGGGGTAATTCCAGGAGTTGTTATGAGCTTAGAAAATGAAAATTGAGATGCAGGAGAAGGAAGAATGTCAAAAAGTAGGAAGCTGAAATAGGTGGCTCTATTGGATGACCATTGTGTGAATTTTAAATGAAATTAACTTGATAAATGATTTTTTTTTCCTGGATGACTAGTAGACATTTAAAACTCTTGTGCTTTATCAATTTCAAAGACTTTTTAAATTGGCAGGTATTGGGGGAGAGATTATGTCTTAATTTGAATGTATTTTTAAGTTCCATAATTCTCTTTTATTTCCACAAAATATTAGCTTCTTGTACATGCCTGCCTTTGCTTATTCTTCAAGATAGATTAATATGGATTTGGTTCTTTTACTTTGAGTAAGATAAGTTGGCTTGTATATGGCTGATTAGATTTTATGTGTCCAGTGGCATTCAGAGCAATGAAGTAAAGCGCTGGTTGTCTTGCACCTGTTCTCTTACACTTATGGAGCAAATAAAACTATATACCACTTTACAGTGACCTGCCTCTATATTCCACTTGCTGTGTGGTTACTTTATTTTCTGTCTTATCATAACTTTAAAGAAAGAAGTTTTTTATAGCAGAGGTTGGGATAGATATGTGCGTTCCATGATCACAGCATTCTGCAAAAATTAAGACTCTTGTTTTATGCTTCGAGTGTTTGCTTCTTGGAACCTGACTAAATCTAAAAGGGTAAAAGGCAAACTCAAATCGTTGAGGTCTGTATTGCAAAGAATAACTTGGTTCCCTTGAGTCTAAATAACAAGACACCTGCATCGGTCATCATCTCTATAGTTAAAAATGCCTATCCAGTTTGTTTCCTGAGAGCTTTACCAAGCTGAGACTGGAGCAAAATAATTTAACATAAGTGGTTAACATGTCCTCCGGAAGCCTCTGTCTGTTCTTTCATTCATCCATTCAACACTTATTGAATACATTCATACTTTCTGCCAGGCTGGAGTAAAAATTGGCCACTGCCTCTAGGGTTCTTCAAGACTAGTGTCTTTACAAGTGATGGGAATTTGAGCACAGTCTAGTAGATGTTGTAGAAGAATTAAGCTGAGGAAGATATAAGAAGAGAGTGACTAGAATATGATGAGAGGAGGGAAACATGAAATTGTAGACAGTATACAGGAGATAGTTTCTTCAGATCCTTACGCCACTTGCTAAAGAACCTGAATTTTATCCTGAGAGCATTGGCGTGCATTGAATTGTTTCAAACAGAACCAAGTCATGATCAGCATTATGTTCCATTCTGGGTAAGTTGACAAACAGATTTGAGGGGGAGTGAAAGCTAAAGGCAGGAAGACTGTTATAAGATGACTAGAGGCCTGGTGAATGAAATTTGTGCACTATGGGAGGTGTCCCTCAGCCTGGCCTGTACCCTCTTGCAATCTGTGAGTCCTTGGGAGATGTCTGACTAATGTTTTAGGCCCATGGAGAGCAGGCCTAAGCCAGCAGTTGGACAACCTTAGCGCTGCCCCAGAGGTGGGAAAGGCTCCCACCACCGCCGCTGTGCTCACCAGCCATGCGCCCGGCTTCTGGCTGAGTGGTGCTCTCCCTGTGGAAGTGCACTGACCACCAGGAGGCAGCTCCTGCATTGAGCATCTGTCCCCTGATGGTCAGTGCACATCATAGCGACTGGTCGTTCCACTGTTCGGTCAATTTGCATATTAGCTTTCTATTACATAGGATTGTAGTAATTGTGGTGAGGAAAGTCTTATTTAAGGTCCTATCAAGATGGGTTCAGAGAGGAGGAATTGAATTTGAGAGATGTAGCAATATGGGTCGAGTAGAAAAGATGGGAGGGAGTAAGAGACAGAGTCAAGGACAAGATTGTGGCTCAAATGCCCAGGCCATGGGGGACAAAAACAAGAGGTGTAAGCTTTTGGCTATCTCAAACAAGAGAGAGATTACAGTGGCTGAGTCATTCAAGGCTGATTCAGTCCCTGACAGGAATCCTACCTGTTCATCTTTGAAACCAAAGATGAAATGGCTTTTGGCCTCTGGAACTGTGCTGAATAGGTATGAATCAGATTTCATAGGTAGGAGCCCTTGGGTTTCTACAGCAGACCTGGAGAGTGCATGCTTGCTTTTATTGCGGTAGAGTACCCTTTTGGTAGTGGCATCTCGTGTGGCATAATGCTATACCCAGCAGCAAGGGAACAATTACAAAAATGGTCTTTTTTGCAGTTTTTAGAAGACTATGTGTAAGGCAAGAAAACCACTTAGGAGCTAGACAGACCTGAATTGAAATCTCTCCCAGGAGGGAGCTGAATGACACTGGCAGGGTCCTTATCCACCGAAGGAACAGATGATGGTGTATGTCAAGTGCCCAGCATGGAACTGACAATTACTGTTTTATATATGGTTGCTGTTCTTGTCGTTCTCATTCAGAGACAGGATGTCATGCTGAAAGGGCCCTTTGCAGGGGTTTGCTGTTGTTTTCAGTTGAATAACAGGACCAGGTAAATTCAACTTGTGAGCAATTACGGCCTCTTAAAGAAACCAGTGAAACATTTTGATATTGAGTCAACTAGGTATAGTATCACTTCCTTATTCACTGACAAATATAGGGAGGTAATTTCAGTAGGCAGTCTTCAGTGTGGGCCTTCCAAAACATTATAGTCATGTTACAGTAAACTTTTTATATTTGTTGCGTCACAAAGATTTATTGAAGTGATAAAAGTTATTATGGAAAACAGTGTGTGGTAACTATGGTAACAGTTATTTGATCTCACAGTAATTAGCTAAGCATTTAGTTGCACAATACTTTCACAATGCCTTCCTGGTTAGTTCATTAAACAAAATTAGCTTTTGTTTGAACTGCCTTCCTACAGTGTCCTGAATTTGATTTTAGTTCAAAAGAATTGGAAAATGTATTTTAAAACTACCTTTCCAACGGACAGTTTATGGACATATTTGAGGTTGCGACTGGTTTTTATTTAATTCTTCTTTTATACCACAGTATGATTGTGATTCATCAGCTTATCCTCTGAATTGTGTCTTTCAGTTTAGTGAGTGGGTTAAGACATGAAGGGCAAGTTCGAAGATCGGTTTCTTAAATCTGCCTCATTCTTGGCTCAGAATGCAGACTGTGGCCAGGTGGTACCGTCCCCATGACTTAGGTTCTATACCTGTGAAATTGGGTTGCTGTATTATGTGTTAGAATCCTGTAATCTCATGAATGCGGCCATTTCTTGATAGTCCTCATGTCTCGTGGTGGAACCCGGAGCTAGTTAGGTCCCAGGTTTTCTACAGCACCCCTAACCAGGTGCCTCTCCTTCCCTGTTCAGTATAACTCATGCTGTGTCCAGGTACCTGTCCTTTTGCAAGGCGGAATGTATTGCTAATGATTCACCTCAGTAATGTCATTCTCAGAGGACTTGCAGAACAATTGAGACAAGGGCCTCTCACACGGTGTTTAAGAAAGGAATATGTGCTCTGGCCCCACTCCCTGCTCAGCCCACACTGTTGGGCAGATTGGAGGTCCTAAGTGCAGAGGACAGCTTCGTGCGTTCAAGATTTCAAAACAGAGAAATAATGAAAAAAGAAACAAAAACTATTTTTACTTATTGGACTTCTTTGTAGGATGAATATATATTTAGCTTCACTGACAAGGGTTAGAATTCTAATGATAAGAATTGATTTGTTCTTGATTGGTCTTGAAACTTTTCTTTCACTCCATCTGGAAAACATTGGATGTCCTGTGATGAAATTCTGATCGAAGCTTTTGTGAAATTTTCCCTAGTTTCTTGTCTACCCTATCCCCTGTCCCCTAACTCTCCCATGTCATTTGTACCTAGTTTGGGGACACACTTTTCATCATGCATTATAACTTGGAGTTGAAAATTACTACTTCCATGAGCTATGAACTCCACCAGCAGAGTACTCCTCATGTCTTCCCTTGATATACAGTATGTACTAGTATGACCATGTCTTTGGACCCATCCTCATCTCATTCCTGACTTCCTAAACTCTCATCATTTATATTTTCTCTTTTGCTGCCAGGCTTAGTTATACTGGCTGTTTACCCTTGCACTCCTTTAATTTTTTACTCCTTTTCTCTAGACCTACAAAATTATCTACATGTGGATCTCTAGTTATTTCAGGAAAGCAGGAGGGCAAGTACTATTTACTGTGTTCTAGGAACTATACAGTGTTTTTAATCATTCCCACAACTCTGTGAAGTTAATATTAGCATCCATATTTTTTATTGAGAGAAACTAGATTCACAAAGATTAGGTGGCATAAGAAACTAATAAGTGAAAGAGGTGAAATTTGAACACAGGACTCTGCTTCCAAAATCCAGCCTCTTTCACTTTTTCCAATTCTTTGACTTTGTTTTGGGGACTCAGCCCAATATGGTGTCTGGGTTAAGCCACTTCATTAGAGCAGTCGCCACTATCCTATATGCCTTTGATCTCTGGCCTTCTGCTGTGCTTCCGCCAAGCCAGAGGTCTGTCTCCCCCGGCTCCTGATTCACTCCAATGCTCTAGGTCTCTGCTAAAGAAATGACACAGATTCTTCCAGACAAGCTTTTCACAGAGGCAGGCTGCTCAATTTCGTTTAGACAAAGAAGGCCGGGTCCATTACTCATGCCTCACCCCTAGCCCCTCCAATGCCCAAGGCTGACACTGACAAACAACCATGAGTTCATTCTCAATGCAGCCTTCCAGAAAGTCATTACCCAGTGATGAGAATGGAGATAGTAGACAAAATCTATTTGTCCCTCTGTTTTAGCCTCTAACTTGACTTCGCTGTGCATTTTTCCCCACTCTTCTCTCTGAGTATTACCACTGAGAGAGTTAGTATAAGTAACAACTTAAAACCCTTTTCCTGAAAAACTGGACGACTATTTTCTGGACACACATTTTCTTTACTTTTGCTCATGCTAATTCTTCTACTTGGCCCTCCTTCCTGTTATCACTGCCTGTTGAATAATTAGTAATAGAACCATCTCAGTTCATTGTAACTTTCCTGAAGGCAAATCTGTGTATATTGTTCCTTGTTGTATATGCAGTGCCCAGTAGAGTATCTGACACAAGGTGGAAGTTCATTGAACATTCCAATAAAGATGGAAGGAAGCCCTAGCCAGTTTGCCTCAGTGGATAGAGCTTCGGCCTGTGGACTGAAGGGTTCCAGGTTCCATTTTGGTCAAGGGCCATGTACCTTGGTTGTAAGCTTGATCCCCGGGCCCTGTCTGGGGCAGGTGCGGAAGGCAACCAATCCATGTGTTTCTCTCACATGGATGTTTCTCTCTCTCTGTCTCTCCCCCTCCCTTCCACTCTCTCTCCTAAAAAAAAAAAAAAAAAAAAAAAAACGATGGAAAGAAGGTAGACTTGGCATAGGTAGTGTACTGAACATGCATCATTTTGTCTCCTAGTAACCTAGTGAAGTCAGTCAGTGTTATTATTCTTATTGTAGATGAGCAAACAGGAGCTCAGAGAGGTTTCTCTGCTAATAAATGGCAGAACAGACCTCTTGCTCAAATGCCATCTCTTCTAGAAAGACTTGTATTATCTCTTCTATTATGATTGTGGCACTGCACAACATCGGCATCATTCAGATAGTTGATAGTGTGAGTGACCCCCACCCCATAGTTCATAATTTGTTGACTCTGGTGACATCTCTATGGTTTGATGGTACTCAAGATCTTTCTTACAACAGTTTTCACACTGTCTCACATCTATAGTCAGTCCTAGGTCTCCTACCAGGTTACGAGTTCCTTGAGGGGAAGGAAAGTGCTGCCTTCATCTGTGGTCCCGGTTTGACATACACAGAATGTTTGTCAGAGGGCCAGGTATCCTATCTGCTGTTCTACTGAGCCCAATCTCTGTGGCATGGTTTCTATCAGCCATCCTCTCCTTCCCCTGGTGTTCCTCCCTCTGTGCTCACCCGGATCTCTATTCCAGTTCCCCAGGAAGGAATCTCCTTAAGTTGCCTCTCCAGCTATTACAGCATGGTGTTCATCAGGCACTAGAGGCCCAATGACTAAATCATATTGTACTTTTTAAGAACCTCAAAAATGTTGATCTCAAAAGAAAAATAACTGGCTTTGAAACACAAAGAGGTACAGAATTAAAATTAAGTGTTAGGCAAACACGTCTAAAACCAACTACTTTGTCATCTCCCTTAAATGTTAAATTTAGCAGTGATTATTACACATCATAGCAAAGTATAAATTAAATGAGTAACTGGTAGCCAGGTAAGTTTAAAAACAAAAATACAAGAATTTTTTAAAAAATGTTGTGGCCATAAAATTATTTTTAACGTGGGTTGTGAATACAACTTTTAATATGCGTAATAGGATGTTGGGAAGGGGTTCTCCAAAAAAAGAAACATACTTGAGATCTTAAATTGCCTGGGTTCCCAAGGCAATGCACAAACCCAAGAAACATTTGCTGGGTTTTAATTGATTGAAATTAAATGATGGTGATCTTTATTGTTATAGAGGGAAGGGAACATGGGTTTGTAGATATCTAACTTTTTTAAAATTTCATTTATAAAAAGAAAGAAGAGTTAAGGGAATTCTCCTCACTTATGCAGAATGCCACATTCAACCTTTGGAGCCCTTCCGGGCCTCCACTCAGGTTTATCTGCCATCCTATCTGGTTTCTTCCTTCCGAGGGTAGGAAGTTGGGGATGATATGGAAGCCCGGAGGGCAGAGTGCTGGGGCAGACTAGCAGAGGGATGCCCTGGCTGGGACCTGGAAGGGCTCTCACTGTTGCATTGCCAGATTCAGGGAACTGACCTTCCCATTTGCCCTTCACCAGGGTGCTGAGCCATTGTTTTAGGTGCTGATTATGCAGTGGCCTTGTGGACAGTGTGAAGGATGTGTTTCCTCAGCATGAGTATTGAAGAATACAAGATAGATTTTTGGTATACTTTTGCTTCAGTCAGAAGGGTTCCCTTCTTTTGTTTTAGATGGTCTTGTTTTTTATTCTGGAATATAAATTAGCAGCCCCAGAAGCTGATAGTCGCTTTATTTTTAAAAAAAATACATTTTTATTGATTTCAGAGAAGGATAGAAACATCAATGATGAGAGGAAATCATTGATCAGCTGCCTCCTGCACGCCCCTTCTTGGGGATCAAGCTGCAACCTGGGTATGTTCCCTGATTGGGAATCAAACCTGTGACCTCCTGGTTCATAGATCTGCACTCAACCACTGAGCCATACCAGCTGGGCTGATAATTCGCTTTAACCTGTTCAAAAATTGCAATAGAGCGTCATAGCTTTCACTTGCTGTGTGTAATGTTGGTATGCCATCACTACTAAAGGTTCATACCTAATATTGTCTCCCTGCTAACAATCTAGCAAGTGCAACTAGAAATGAGAACCAGGATGGGATTGTAATTGAGGCACACTCAGTTGGAGGCCAGAATCATAGTCAGGTAGAAATGTAAAGCATATTAAATTTATTGTGTGCTCGTCGAGTGATTAGAATATATCAACTAGAACTACCACGAGAGGAATTTTGGGTTTTGTTTTTTGGTTTTTTTTTTCAATAAGTGGGTTCATGTGATCTATCTCCAAAAGTTTAGAATTGCCAGTTTAAATACATAGGTATTTTTCAAAAGAGATCATCAAAAAGGACATTCCACTCTTATTACAAAGCTATTTTCAGGGTAAATATTTTGATAGATGTGGTTCAGTGCACCTGGGAGCTGAGAGAGACATGGGAGCCTGAGGCAGTGAGCAGATGGAGCAGGAGATATGTCAGGGATGTTTTCTTCCCTTTGTATATTGCAGAAGGTGGATGGATCCAGCAGCAGGGGCAGTAACATTTTCTCTGCTACCATCGGAAGAGCAGCTTCCTTGGTGAGATGGGTCTTGTTATTTAAGGATGATAACGACCATGCTAAGATCTCTCTCACATATTTGTAATGCGGTGTGTATAATATAAGCATTGTGTTAAGAAAGATACTCATTAGAACCAAGTCAGTAGACGAGAGGAAGCCAAGTCTGCTTAAACTTTTTTACAGCATGTGTAGGATTAGGGTATTTGCTGATCATAAGGTGTTTTTTTGTTTGTTTGTTTGTTTTTTTGATGCATTAAGCTAAGACCACTGCTTTAATTTTTCTCTTTCTTTTTTGAAACTGAGTTGAAACACTAAGTAGACTTAAATTGTAACTTATAATTCACTAAAATAATCAAGTAGATCATCCAACTTCATTGTTAGGAAATAAAATGTTGGACTCTTCGCAGGCTTGCCTATCTTCTTGGTAATTAGGTTGCCGTAAGTGATATTTTAAAGTTTTAACACCCTTTTTCAGCCTTAAAACGTTTGTCCTTCTGAAGGTGGCATTGTGTATTAGCAGAAATAACTTAATAAATGCAGTACAGTCTTTTACACGATTCATAAATTAGCAAGAAGTGTGTTAAACTATATACCAATGAGCACGTATTTTTTCTGTTTATCTGCAGCAATGTAAGTTCCTTGAGGGCAGGAACTATCTGTACATCCTTATCTAGTGGTTATTGAAGGACTCTGCTAAGAAAGCAACAGTTTTCTTTAACACCCCAGAAGCTGTCAGCAAACAAATGGTAAAGATGGTTTTTTTAAGAACCCATCCAAGTGTTTTTATTAGCAACACAAGCAGGACCATGGGTAATGGGACCTAGTTAGGGAGTTACACGCCCTGTGGCCACGTTTGCTGGAAGTTGGTTCATAGTAAACTTAATCTTATGTTTCTACTAGAAAAATAGGTCCAAATGTCCCCTCAAAGAGAGACTGCAGAAATTCAGCAGTTGAATTTCCTTTTCTCCCATTATTTCTAAACTAATGAAATGAAATGTCCTTTTAAAACTATTTACCTAAAATGTTCTGTGATTGCAGCATCTGCTAAGCCTATTTTGTTTTCATTAAACTGTTTTATTGTTCTGTGTGCAAACTGTTTATTTGAAGCAGTAAATCTGAATTGTTAGCAGACTTTCTAACAAGCAGGAATTTAACAGTGAAAGAAGCTGCATATTCCCTATCATCAAACACAGAATTAAAACAAAATAAATCCTTCACAGAAATGATCCTATTAAGTCTAGCTGAAATAATATAAAATGATACCAAATGGGTAATTCTAGTAATGCATTTGGTCCCTTTTGTTTTTTAGTGTTTTTTGTCTGGGATCCAGTCAGAAGAAAGCACTTAAATGTGTATAGATCCTTTATTTAGGACGAGAGCATTCAATGGCAATTCACTGACTAATTGAGGAAATATTTTTATTACATTATAAAATCCCAAATTTAGTAAAGGAAATCCCATTTTATACTGGTGTGGTTCATCTGGAACTATATTTAGATCGAATAAACCTATTTAATTGAGTAATTTAAGACCTTCTCAAATGCATACTCGCCTCCCTGGCTGCTGCCCTGCAGACTTCCCGTCTGCTTGAACACAAGCACAGCTACAGACCACGGAGGTTTCAGGAGGAAAGCCCTGCCCATCTGTCCAGAAGGGGTTAGTGGATGCAAATGTCAACTTTTGCCTTCAACTCCTGGGACAATTATAAGCAGATAAAGATGGCTTTACCAAAGATTAAGAGTTTTTGCCAGTAGAAGCCTTTCTCCCTTAAAACACGCGGGTGAGATAGACTTAGCCATTTGCCCAAGGTGTGCAGGGGACACTGGGTCATTTGACCTGGAGCTAGAGAAAGGTCACTGCTCAGACAGGCCATGCTGATGGTGGTGCTTTAATGCTGGAGACATTGTCGTTTCAGAGACAGCCAAGCAAAGTTGAGAGGGAGTTGTTGGTTTATCTTGTCATCTGAGGTGAAAACGGAAGCGTAGTTACTGAATGACTAAAATGTCAGTGTGCTCTAGCGAGGCTGGCAGAGGACGCTGTTTGGTGTGTTGAAACTGACTCGAGAATCTTAGAAGGCTCTGAGGCACTTCCAGGTCTTCCTCCCCACTCTCCAACTCATGTTTCCTAAGCTCACTATCCAGCAGGGACCACGGAGGAATAAATGGGTAAAACTGGTTCTGTCCACATTGGTGAGCTAGAGAGCCTGTGCCCTGTCTGGTATCATACCACCTAGTTGTTTTTTGTTTTTGTTTTTAAGAAATTGGAAGTACGGATTTTGTAATGAAATGTCTTAATTTTCAAATATGGCTAATGATTGCTAATTAAAAGCAATATGGAACAGAGCACAAGCTGTCTGCAGGCACACATTTACTTCTCTCCACTAACTCCTTTGATTTAAAGGAAGAACTTACCCTTTGATTTCAGCCTTTTGTTTTCTAATCTTAAAGCACAGATATAACCCTGAGAAAGTCAGTACTTCAGCCTACGTCAATGAAGACTCAGTCATTTCCATTAAGTTTCGTTTAGCACATAATCGAAGTGTGTTGTCGGTATGTAATTCATCACACTTGGGCACGGCGCAAGGTGGGGTGTTGTATAGCCTGTGCCCTCCATGTTTACAGCGGCTGCACTGTGCTCCTGCAGCTGTGCTTGTGTTCAGATTTACAGAGCAGTGACTAGGAGCTCCCGTGTAGAGCTATGTTAGGCAACCCTGAACTCTTTTCTGTGAAGCTGTTGTCACCTAAACTGTGGGTGGAACTGCGATGAGGGCAGCTTGGCTTTTATAAGCATCCATCTAATTGTTGTCTAGCAAGTTTTAAGCAAACTGCTTGAATTAGAATCTTGATGGTGCTTCTTAATAGCTGTCTGACCTTGGGCATATTAGGTAACCTCTCTGGGCTCACTTTCCACATCTGTACATGGGAATAGTAATAATATCTACATCATTGAGTTATGATGATGATGATGATGATAAGATAAGCTCCAATGTCGAACTGTTGGCACACTGCCTGGCACATTAACACACGGTAATTATTAACCACCATTGCTTCTGTGGTATGTAAGAAAGTATGAACTTAGAATCGAGAGAACCATCCTGCCTCTCTTGCTAGTTGTGATCAACTGGAAATTGCCTCATTGATCTCTGTGCGTGTCCATAAGATGGTATAATATGAAAAGCACTGCTTGATGGTGGGGGAGAGCATGGTCCTCAAGACACACCACAATCAACATGGAGACACAATTTGGGTTTCTTCTATGACTTTATGATTAGGCCAACTTTGCCTGTCTCTCAATTTTGACTCAGGCACCTTGATCTACAACACAATATTGGAATATTATTGGCTTTACAGTAACTAAACAAAAATTCAGAGGGTAAAATGTTTACTTTTGGGTACTCCCATCTTGTTAAAAAATACCCCCTAAACTTGGGACATTTTTCTCGACTCTCACAGCTCCTTTAGTCGACTTGAGTTCAAAGAGTTCCACACTGGCCAAGATGTGGAGTGACAAGTAGATGCAGAGCAGAGTGGCCTGGGGTCTGGAGGCCAGCCAGTCCAGTGGTCCTTGCTCAGAACTAAGGACATAGGATTGCTGAACAGAGACCTGTGCACCACTCCAGGGCACCTAGATTCTGTTGTTCTTAGGGTTTTCACTGTCTCTCTGGCTTCTCACATTTTTGAAGGCCTACCATTCAGATTTGCTTTGGTTATCTTTAAGTCTCTTGGGAAAATGGCACAGTGGACATGGAAGGATTTACAGAGCTCCTGTGCTGTGTCGCTCAATGTTACTTGAATCTGAATCTAGAGAAAGGACTTTATAGCTTCACTTTATTCCGTGATAATATTAGAATAACAGCTACTATCTAGCTTGAAGAAGTCTTTGACAAAAAAGCAATATCTGTCCTTTGTAAATTTTCTTGTTTTAAAGAAAGCAATTATGTTCTACAGATATAAATTATGTAAATAAAAGTTATTTTATATTAAAAAAAACAGCCACAAAATTCACAAAAATTTATTTTGTGAAAAAAATAACTTGATACAATCAAATGAAAATAGATGGATCCACACAGTGAAAACGCTATTCCCATCTTGGAGCTGATTTTAGGGAGACAGGAAGGGACAGGAAGAGAAAGGTGGATGTGAGAGAAAAACAAACATTGATCAGCTGCCTCCAGTTCACAACCAACCACTGAGCCAAGAGGCCACATCCTTCTTACAGCTAATGTGCTAATGACTCAGACAACACCTGTGTAATTTATTTTAAAAACCTTACTAAAACCTTCCTCTCAGTAAGATTCTAGGAAAGAATAGCCACAGCTATCCCCACATCTGCTTGAGTGATGCAGTCTGAAAAGGATTCTAAATATAGCTGAATTTGAGTCAAATGCACTTCCATGCTGTGTCGATGGAATTGGATCTTAAAGGCGCTTATCATTAAAATAACCTAGAACAATGGCATGGTTTGCTCTCAAAAGCAACAGATAGGTACTTTAGGCAGTCTTTGTTAGCAAACTCGAAATATTCTAGTTCTAGCTGGTCCATTCCCATTTGCCAGATGGAGAGAAAGATTGTGTCATTGTAGAGGAGTAAAAATAAGTCACCTCAGCACAAGAAAGTGGCTTTTTGCAAGAAGTCCTCACCACAGTTAGTAGCCCAGGGGTGCCTTGTTTCCATCCTTCTGTCTTGAATTTCGTATCGTCTGAGTTGGCATCACTCAAAATCCATCCCTCTTTCGTTCTTCTCTTCCTTCAACAAATATTTTCTAAATACTCACTCTGTGCTGGGTACTTTATAGCCTGAGGATCCAGATAAAGATAGATAGACATAGTTTTTACTCTTGTAGAGTTTGAAAGTCTAAGTGACATAATAGAGCTTACACTTGAAGCATGTATGTTTAAATAACAATCCACCTACAGAGCTCTGAGTAAGTATCAATAAGTAATAGCTGCATGGAAAAACGATTTAAAGTGCTGTGATTCCTGCAGCAGAGGCCTTTAGTGAGCACGTACAGCATGCCAGGAATTGCACACACACATGGACTCACATAGACACGTATAGTGTTGTATTCAAATATGACAGCATTACAAAGGTGGTTGCTGTTATCCTAATTTACACATGAGGAAACTGAAACTCAGTGGCATTGGATTGTCCAAGAGGTGGTGGCTAATAAGTGTCTGAGTCAGGATTCAAACTCGGGTTTGTTTTAACTACCCTAACCATTAGGATGTACTCTGGAGTCTTGCTGGTACAGCCTTCATTGCCCTTTGCCATACTTGTTGCCCCATCCCCAGTGTCTGGGGTAACTAATTTGTACTCCTCTCAACACCCAATCTTCTGGCTCCTTTTCAACCTCACAAAATCACCAGAAAATCCAAAGGAATTAATTGCCAGTGAAAGCTGAATGTCTTTGCTTTACCACTTACTTTCCTTCCTATTGATATGACTTTACAGTGGTAGCCACAATAACAAAAACTAGTTAAGGACCAATCTCTCCCAGATTTGCCCAGTTTTCAGAGATTCCAAACAGCATCTTCAGATGTACATCATACAGCATATACTTGCACAGAGCGTTCTATTTTACAAAGCACTCGCATGTCTGGGAGCTTGCTTAAGCCTTGCTGTCTGTCTGGGCTGTAGTGACACTTCCCTCTGTTTTTTTGTTTTGTTTTTGTTTTTGGAGTTTTTATTAGGTGTCTTTTAAATATATTTTTTTCATCAATTTCAGAGAGGAAGGGAAAGGGAGAGAAGGAAACCTCAATGATGAGAGAATCATTGATTGGCTGCCATCACCTACGAAGTTCCGAACCTAGGCATGTGCCCCTGATTTGAATCAAACCCAGGACCCTTCACTCCGCAGGCCAACGCTCTATCCACAGAGCCAAACCAGCCAGGGCCCTTCCGTTTTGTAGAGGAAGAACCTAGGCCAAGAGCAAAGCAATTGTCCAACGCCAGCAGTCAATTTCAAGCAAAACTGAGACTCAACTCAGATCTGACTTCTTGCAGCCTAAGAAAGTCATGTTTGTGCCGTGGCTATAATCCCCTGCTTATCCCAGAACTGCAGGGGTTGCTGGTGAGGGGTGGGCTTTTCTCATCTCACTACCTATGTGCCTCCTCTTTGGGCTTATCGAACATGAAAGAAACCTTCAGATAATAAGATCCAGAATTTACCTCACGCTCTCTGGTGTTGCCCCAAGCTCCGTGTCACTGTTCCATGACTGCTACTCCTGCTTTGCACATATATTGCTTGACAATTAAAAACTAAAACGAATAAAATAAAGTGCATAGTTATGACCTTTTCTTTAGTTATGTCTTCACTATATCACTCATCTCCCTCTCTGTGGCTTTCTTCTTAGTCTGGAGACCCACTCATCTTTCTGTCTTTCCCTTTCAAATGATTGCTAGATGAGAGAGAGATTGAGATTGTCCTGCATCTAGCAGATGTCCTTTCTCTCGCTTCCCCTTCCCAAGGAGCCTTCTTAAAAGGGTGTTCTGATACCCAGGGACCACTTCCTACTTCCTCTCTTTGTTCTCTCCTTCCCAGGCAGCCTTACCTCTCTCAAACACTCCAAGGACACCTCTCCAGACAATGTCTCCCACAACCTGCAGATTGCAAAATTTTTCAGTCCTTATCTTACTAGTCTCTTTGCTTCACTTAAAACATTTGTCTACTTCATTCTTCTAGGAACTCATTGCTCTCTCCTTCATCTCTGTGAGCTTCTTCTTGATCGTCTGCCCACACCTAAAGTAGTATTTTTTTAGGATTTTGCTTGTGGCCACCTGCCCTCCTTTATACTGTGTCATTTTGATTGTTACCATGGCTTCCGCACCCATCCCCACTTTATGCTGCTGAGCGAGAGCCCTGGCCGTAGTCTTGTTCTTAATACTCCTCTTTCCACTTGGATGTGGTGGCATTGCAGCTTCAGGGTGACTTTTTTCTCCAGAATCAGCTGCTCCTCCTGTAGTCTCTACCACAATCAGTCGATCACCCACTCAAAACACAACCTAGCAGTCATAATAGGCCAACTTCCTCACTCTCTCCCAATGATCACATTGTGGTTATTTTGCCTCCTGGATATTTCTCAGGTTGTGTCTCTCTCTGTGCTCTGGTCCTTTCTCTTGGCAATGCCTTTTTTTAAAATTTGTTTTTATTTTTCAATGACAGTTGACATTCATTATTACACTAGAGGCCCAGTGCATGAAAATTCATGCACTGGAGTGGGGGGGGGGCTCAGTCTGGCTGCCCCCTCTCACAGTCAGGGAGCCCTCAGGGGCAGGAGGTGACCCGGCGATCAGGGGAAGGCAACACTCCCATCACACCTCTGTTGCTGCCACTAGCAGTGCAAGCCTCGGCCAGCAGCCTTGGTTACCTGAGCTATCTGAGGCTTGCCTGCACCTTGGGCAGGCGCGGGGCAGCTGGGGGGTTGAGGGGTCTGGGGGACTCTGGAGGTAGGCACGCAGAGTGGGCTCAGCCTTGTCACACACCTGCCACCCCGGTAGGGGTGAGGGGACTGGGCATCACCATCTTGTGGCTGTGGATGCTGCCATCTTTGAGGGTATGGCAGTCAATTAGCATATTCCCTCCTTATTGGCTGTGGGCACTGCCATTTTTGAGGGTAGGGCAACAATTAGCATATTCCCTCCTTATTGGCTATGGGCACTGCCATCTTTGAGGGTGGGACAGTCAATTAGTATATTCCCTCTATTGGCTGTGTGTGTTGCCATCTCTGTGATGGTGTGAGGGTCAATTAGCATATTCTCTCTTTATTAGATAGGATTAGTGTCCTGTATGCAGCACAGTGGTTAGACATTTGTGTAACTTATGAAGTTGATCCTCCCTCCCTGTCCCATGAATCTAGTACACCTGGCCCCAAGCCTAGTTATTACAATGTCATACCCGGTGGTTATGGTTGTTTATGTTCTTCCTGCATTTGAAATGCTTTTCTCACTTGTTCCTGTTGTTAAGCTAGCTGGTGTATTCTTACTCATTCTGAAGGACTCATTTCAGGCTCTTTTGCCTCTTCACCTTCATGCATGTAGTTTTCTTAACACTCTGGATACTGTGTGCCTGTCTTCCCTGTAAGGCTCAGCTGTTGGGGACAAGTGCTGTCCCCAGTCTTACTCATCTTTGTGCTCCCAGGACTACAACAGTACCTACAACTTACTAAATTTTCAATAAATAGTGGTTGAACTGAATCAAATTTGAGTAATCAGAACATATGAAAAGCACTGAAAACCATAGCTTTGGAGGAAAATACTGTCAGTTACCTGAAGCATCTTGTGTGCACAGCTGTTTCAGGATGGCTGGCAGCTGACACACAGGCCCTTTTCTCCCTCAACGTGTTCACCTTGTACTTGAGCATTGTGTGCTCCTGTCTCTGAGCAGTCCTGCCCCAGCCTCTGCTCTGAT
This sequence comes from Lasiurus cinereus, assembly GCA_011751065.1. Classification (NCBI taxonomy): domain Eukaryota; kingdom Metazoa; phylum Chordata; class Mammalia; order Chiroptera; family Vespertilionidae; genus Lasiurus; species Lasiurus cinereus. The sequence continues at coordinate 19,563,317 of JAAGEH010000040.1, forward strand.
CTGCCTAACTCCCCTTATTCTCTGGGACTCCATGCAAAGGCCTGGCTAGGGATACCTCTCATCCATGCTGGGATCTCCAGCACGTCTCCTCTCAGAGGGCATTATGGTCTCCTCTTTCCTTGTCTGTCTTTCCCAGTAAACTGTGAGCTCATTTAAGATAGAGCTTATTCCCCTCACGTTCACGGTACCTGAATAATGAAAAGAATCCACTTTAAAAGTAGCACATATTTGTGGGTGTGTTGATATTGAAATCTCTATTATTTCCCCTTCCCCGCCCTCCCCCCAATATAAAGCTTAAGTTTCTTTTTTTGATAGGGCCCTTAAGCCATGTGTTTTAGGTGTGTTCTAATTCTGGTGTCTCCAGTTAAAAGTTGTTAATCAGGCTAGTTGATCAACTGCTGAGCCGAAATCAAAGCATTCGTCATCAAAGCCTTTTTGTTTATGAGTACAAATACACCATTGATGTTTATAAGAAGAATTATTTTCTCCCCTGAATGTTAACTGGCCACAAAAGCTGGTGGACACATGTGATAGTGTTTTTCACAGGAGTTTAAAGAATGTTGGTCTTTGATGTTTTGCCCTTGAATGGAAATGGGCCTTCATTATAAAATCACCAGTGAGGAAAGTGGGAAACCTCTCCGAGAGCACCTGAGAAGTATTGTGAGAATTCCTACGTGTTAAAATCCAACTGTGGCATTACAGGGGTGGGGAATGTCCAGCTGTGGGCCATCTAAAGCCTGAGGAATTGTTTGGCCTGACCTTGCCACAGCAACTGCAGGCAGGACTGGAAATTCAATAAATATAGAAGCTTTTTTCATAGCAGCATAAATTTATGCTAAATGAATTATATTAATTGAATGATGTTATAAATCTCCAAATGGTCCTTGGCAGTAAAAAGGTTCCCCATCCCTGGTTTATAACATACAAAAGTGACATTCTTTGGGTAGTAACCCATCCTATATAATAAAAGCCTAATATGCAAATCGACTGAATAGCAGAACAGCCGGTGGAATGACCAGTCCCTATGATGCACACTGACCACCAGGGGACTAACGGTCAATACAGGAGCTTCCCCCAGCCCATAGGCCCCAGGCCAGCCAAGGCAGGTGCCAGCGGGGCTCCCCAATCTCCCTGTTGGTTTCACCACAGAGGTACGCAACCAGCAGGGGGTGGGGCTGGCCAGAGAGTGAGTAGTGCTAGGCCAGCCAAGGCCAGTGCCAGTGGAACACCCCACTTCCCCCATCACCTCACCAGTCACCCACAGATCAGCCATGATCACTGGCCAAGCCTAGGGACCCTACGAATCTCATGCACTGGGCCTCTAGTATGTCTTATATGAAAGTGAATGAGATTAAGTGGAAATCTTTCAGTTAAGATGTGGTTGAAAGCAGAATAAAGTAGCACAAGATAGGTTTAGTTACAACAACGAATAGCTATCAAAAAGCAGGGATGTCTCATGGGGAAGGGAACAAGAATCAGAATGAGAAGTGGGCTCTTGAGGTCTTCCTCATTCATACAGTCTCTCATCTCTCCTTTCCTCCTTGCTTCTTTCTCTTCTCTCTCCGCCAGCTTTCTCAGTATCCCTGGCCACCTGGTAGAAGATGGCTGCCACATAGCACTCTAGGGTACATATCCTCTTTCATCTCAAATACAGAGCTCAGACCAAATTAGAATCTCTCAGTTCCAATTCCAGCCTCTCAGAAGGGAGAAGTTGGTTGATACAGCATAGGTCAAAGTCTGCTGTAATCCAAGCAACTGTGGTCAAGGGGACAGAGCCACGTGATTCAAAAATAGGTACGCTGGCACCCATATGAATACAAAAGAGGCAGTCTCAGATTGGCTGGGCTATCATGAGATAGACAGACAACCCCTTCTACCATCAAACACCAAGGAAGCATGAAATGATAATACAACATAGTAGCACTCATCCCCACATATATTGTTTATAGGCTTTTTACCTGTCTCCACTAAACTGTATGAACCGTGAGGCCAGGTACTATATCCTAATGATGTAAATTCTCTTGTTCCTGGAGCAGGGCCTGACAATAGGCATTCAGGGAATATTTATTGGATGAACAAAACCAGATATGAACTCTGCCTTCATGGGAATTACAGTCTAGTAATGAAATCAGGCAATAAAATAGCAACTAAAAAGCTATAATTGTAGTGAGCACTAAGACCATTAAAGAAAGGGAAGAGAAAAAGGCAGTGTTACCAAGCAAGAATAGAAACTTTCAGAAAGTTGTTGATGGTGTTAAAGCCAAGGTAGTTGTACACACTTGGCTTATTCATCCCAAGAGGTTGATGACAGTAATTATAAAAGATGCCTTTTACATTTCACTGCATTTGTAATTTTAATACAAAAAAAAATTGTGGTTATATTAAATAAAAGGGCTACTTACTAAAAGATTGCTATAAAGAGCTATATGAAAATTATACATAAATGTAATCAGTGTTTGCTGATAGCTTTTAATTTTTGCCTGTGAGTTTTAAATTGGTCAACTCCTCAGAGCTTGATGTAATTGTAAAACAACTAGTGGCTCGGTGCCCAAAATTTGTGCACATTAAAAGGGGATTCATTAGAGGAAATAATATTGCTATTTGCCCTTTCTCTATAATAGAAGTGTCAGAGATGAAAGAAAATTAATAAAATGTATATGAAAACTTTCCTCCTATCAGAGCGCACTACAGGACCCAGACTCAAGTCCCCACCCACCCACATGCACCTCAAAATTGCATGAGACTCAGACCTGCCCACCATTTGGTTAGATCCAGACCTGGCCAGTCCCACCCTTGCCAAGCCCTGCCCGGGCAGGGGGCATAGCCTCAGGTCCCCTGGGGGTGTGGCTGATGTCCCCCAGCCCAGACTGGGGTGAAGGGCGTGCCTTGAGGTCCTCCATCAAGCCCTGCCAGGTGGGGGACATGGCCTGAGGTCTCCCTTCAAGCCCTGCCAGGTGGGGGTGAGCGCAGCCTGAGTTCCCTTGACCCAGCACTAGGAGTGCACCTTGAGGTCCCCTGTCAAGCCCCACTGGGTGGGGGGCACAGCCTGAGGTCCCCTGTCAAGCCCAGCCAGGCAGGGAGGTTAGCTTTAGGTCCCCCATCAAGCCCCACCAACAGTGGGAGCACAGCCTCAGGTCCCCCGTCAAGCCCTGCTGGGCGGGGGCACGGCCAGAGTTCTCCCGACCCAGCACTGGGGGTGCATCTTGAGGTCCCCTGTCAAGCCCCGCTGGGTGGGGGGCACAGCCTGAGGTCCCCTGTTAAGTCCCACCAGGTGGGGGGTATGGTCTGAGGTCCCTGAGCCTGGCACTGGAGCAGGGGAAGCAGCCTGAGGTCCCATAGCCCAGCACCAGGACAAGAAATGCACCTTAAGGTCCCCCATCAAGCCCTGCCAGGTGGGGGTGTGTGGCCTGAGGTCCCCTGTCAAGCCCCTTGGCTGCGGGGAAGGGCATAGCCTCAGATCCCTGCTGATTGTTTGTTAAGGCTCCTTATGGGAACTTGGCCTCAGCTGTGGGTGCAGCCATCTTTGTGATGGAATGATGGTCAATTAGCATAGAGTGGTACCTCAAGATACGAGTGCCCTAACATACGAGATTTTTGAGATATGAGCCATGGAGCGAGTGATTTTTGCTTTGAAATACAAGCAACATTTGAGATAGGAGTAATTGCACGGATTGGCCGGCTGCCCATAACCCACCAGTTTACCGCGACTCAAGCATCTCATAGTTTCCCACACTTCAAGGTTATGGAACGAATTAAACTCGTATCTCGAGGTACCACTGTATTTCCTTTTTATTAGATAGGATTTTCTGAGGTGGTGACTAATTAAGTGCACAGTAAGAGTTATCCCTTGGCCAGCTCTGCAAAGAGATCTGTATTAAGATTACAAATAATAAAATGCAGAAGACATCCTCTCAAGAGGAATCCAGCAGGATCAGGTAATACACCTGGATATGTTTTGTGGGTATGATTGAAAGATTATATCTAGTGATCACGGTGATGGTACAAGAGACTAAGCAGAAGGGATCTTTGAAATTGTTTTATTAGTATATGTGTTGCCAGTATCTAACAGAGAAAGAACTATTCTGGAAGCAAACCCGATCCGTTAAACAATAATTAACAAAGCTCTACCTGGTTGCATTAATTAGAGTAACTAACAGGTGCTTCTATATAAACAATTCCAAAACCCCTGTAGCTTATTACTCTGTCTTTTTTCCTTTGTAAATTATAGTGCAGTTTGGGGGCAGTCTACTCCCAGAAAGTTATTTAAGGGTCCAGGCTCCTTCCATCTTGTGGCTCCCTCCTCCTGAATCCCCTCCATTCAAATTGGTCCCATGGGGAAAGAGTGAGTTTGGGTCAGATCTAAACCAGGAAATACACATCACTTTCACTCACATTTTATTGGCCAGGACTGAGTCACATGTACCACACCTACCTACAGGGAAGGCTGAAAAATAGATAGTTAGGGATCCAGGAGGAAGAGGAGAATTTTGATACTGGTAAATATTCTCAGTGTCTACCATACTAGCAATAATGGAGAATCTATAGAAAGGAAAATAGTGTAAAAACTCCCTTTGTATCATCAAGAATTTTGTTGAGAAAATGTGAAATTGTTTCAATTTATCTTTTACAAACAAACAAAAACACTCCTAATCTAGAATAGTATTTCCCAACCAGGAACTTGGAGAAGAGTGTAATTCCATAGCTTTACTTTGATCTGTCTCAGTAGACCTGGTTTATATTCGGTACCGTATGTTCCTCTCTATGATAACAATAGCTATGCCTGAGTTCTGCTTCAGAGATTCTGCAAATTTGAATTCTACTATAGTAATCGCTTTCACTGTTGAGCAACTTGCTATATTTCAGGCACTCTTCTAGGTGCTCTATGTCTTTAAAGAAATCCCGTGGCATGTATTTCACAAATGGTGAAACTGAAGTATGGAGATGTCAGGTAACTTGTGCCAACCTAAAGAGCTAGTAATAAATGGCAAATTTAAAGCCGAGCTGGACTAGTTGCAAAGCTCATCCTCTTGAACATCAAGCTGTAATATAGGAAAAAGCAAAACAACAACCACAATAGACCACCTGGGGATTTCCTGACATTAAATATCAGAGAAGTGGAATGTTGCCCCACCCGCACTCTCAGAGCTATTGTATATAAATGACTTTGGAAGTGATTGCTGTCCAGGACGGTTCATATTTTATTAAAGTAAATACAGACCAGGCAGATGAATAACATGAATCTTATTGTTATAACCAGCACTGATTAATATTTTAGGGACTTAATTGCATTTCAGATGCCCCAGATTTAGTGTGGTAAAGAGCAGTAGCGGTGCCCTAGCCCGTTTGGCTCAATGGATAGAGAGTCAGCCTGCAGACTGAAGGGTCCCAGGTTTGATCCCAGTCAAGGACAGGTACCTTAGTTGCAGGCTCCTACCCAGCCTGGGCCCTGGTCAGGGTGCGTGCAGGGTGTGTTTCTCTCACATCAATATTCCTCTTTGTCTTTCCCTCTCTCTTCCACTCTCTCCAAATATCAATGGGAAATACCCTCAGGTGAGGATTAAAAAAAGAGAGCTGTAGTGGTGCTGATCATCTTCAAACAAGGCAAAATAGTCTTTGTTTGACTTTTATGTATGGTCCCCAATTGGTTATTTTTTAAATATATTTGAATTCAATTCAAGAAATAATAACTGAGCACCTACTGTGTGGAAAGTTCCATGCTGATTAATGTAGGACTACAAAAGGGGGAAAAAGTTTAATCCTCAAGGATACTGAGTAGCAGAAGTAACAGGATGACTGTAAGCATTAGTGAGGTTGCTAAAATTTTTGAAAGCCATTCTCTAGGTCCTGACCTCTTACCTGACAGGTGCGACTCCCTGAGTGTGGAGAGAGGATGCCATAGGAATCCTTAAAGAAGCAATTCCTGCTGTAGTTGGTCAATCATATTTCCTCCTTTCTGATGTGCTAATATGCCTTTTATAGCAGCTTTATTGAGATATAATTCAAAATTGACCCATTTAACCTGCACAATGCAATGATTTTTATTATATTCCCAGAGTAATTATCACCACAATAAGTTTTAGAACATTTTCAAAAAGAATCCCTGTATCCATTAGTATTCACTTTCTGTTTTCCTCCAAGCCCCCCAGCTCTAGGCAACTACTAATCTATATTCTGTCTCTGTAGATTTGCCTGTTCTGAACATTTCTTATAAATATGCATATGTGGCCTTTTGTGAGTGGCTTCTCTCACCTAGCATCATGCTCTCAAGGTTCATCCATGTGGTAGCATGTGAAAGAACTGCTTTCTTTTTAGTGCTACATAACATTCCACTGTGTGGCTATATCACGTTATTTATCCATTCATTAGTTGATGGCGTTTAAGTTTGTCTATTTTTGGCTGCTAAGAGTAATGCTGCTGTCAACATTCGTGTACAAGTGGACATATGTTTTTACTTTCATTTCTCGTGGTATATGTCTGGGAGTGCAATTGCTGGTCATATGGTAACTCTTATGTTTATCCTTTTTAGGAACTGCCAGGCTGTTTTCCAAAGCGACTGCGCCATTTTACATTCCCAGCAGCAGTGTGTGAGGGTTCCAATCTCTCCTCATCCTCGCCGACACTTGTTATCTGTCTCTGTGATTGTAGCATCCTAGTTGGTGTGAAGTGTTATCTCATTGTTTTGATATGCATTTCCCCTGATGGATTGATATTGTGATATTTATTTTCCCAACATACGTCAAAAGCTTCAATCTGATACTTTCTTATGTGTTTAATGGAAATTGTCTTGTATTACAGGATTATTTTCTAAAACAAAATCATAGTTCTGTTCAAGACAAATGTCATGTATGGGGTGAGAGGAATACCCGAAAGAACACAAGGGCAAAGGAGTTAATATTGTGCACTCATCTGGGAAATTTGTTTTGCAGTGTGAAATCATTGACAATGTTCTGAGGCCTTTATCTAAGGTACTCAAGTATGATTATGTGACATTTACCGGATAATCCGGACAGCACTTTGATTAAACCTGCAGTGTGATATCATCCAGTAAACACTTGAAAGTAGAGATGCATGTCTCTGCTGGTTTTATCAGTCAAGATTCGCAGTGGTTCACGGCACAGTGAACTTTTTCTCCTCTGCATCCATCAGGCTGTGTCTCATTGTGGGCCAATAATCTGTCACCTGAAACTATCTAAAATAGGTTGGACTTTCTTTAATGTCATGTGGCTGTGATGACATCAGGTTTGGCTGCAGACGGGAAAGCACCTTTTCCTTTTCATGCCTTTGGTTTGCCTCCGTATCCCTTTTTTACTGTAAAAGCACTGTGATTGTCAGCCCTGTGCTTATATCCCTAGACTTGAGTTCATACTCCCTGTGCTCCCATCTCTTCCCTCTGTGGGAGCTCCTAGTGTGGTTATCTTTGTGTGTCTACCAAAGAAAAAAAAGATGAGGCTCAGAGTTTCGCCATCTTAATTTCACCAGATAGCAGATACGTAAAAAGAGCCTCCACAAAAGCTATTTGGTGAGAAACTAAAACCAATTTAAAAGTTGGTCAGAATTCAGAGGATGCTTTCTTCAGAGAAGGTCTCAGTTTTCCTCAGAAAGTTTCCCCAAAAAAAGAGACTCTAAGGGAAAACTGATCATCCTCCTCGACAGAGAGAAGACCTCCCAGATCTAGATTGTCCTGCCTGCAGTTGGCTCAGCTCTGAGCAGGCTGGGAGGGACCGAGGAGGGAAAGAGAAGGCCTAAGAGTGGATAATTAATCCCTTCACAGTATATCACATATGTTCTGCCTTAGTTGCTCCTTGACTTTTAATATGCATTAATGTAGCTTAGTTTGGTGGAGGGTTCGGGGGTATCAGCTAGATTTATGGGCAGAGCTTGAATTTTGCCTCCCCAAGTAAAGGGAATCAATAATTATATATATTTAAGGATGTTTGTTTGGTTGGTTGGTTAGCTTTAGTAAATTCTAATTTGAGCTTTCTATTAACTAAAATATTATTTGGGCTAAAACTTAAGCATATTGTTGCCCAATGGTAATTGTTGCCTCTAATGAAGACTCTGAATTACTGTGTGACCCGGATCTATGTGCCTTTAGAACTATCTTAGAAGAACTACTAGTAAATGCTACTTTTTTTTTAATGTATCTTATTTTTTTACAGAGAGGAAGGGAGAGGGATAGAGAGCTAGAAACATCAATGAGAGAGAGACATCAATCAGCCGCCTCCTGCACGCTCCCTACTGGGGATGTGCCCGCAAACAAGATACTTGCCCTTGACCGGAATCAAACCTGGGACCTTTACCATCTGCAGGCCGACGCTCTATCCCCTTAGCTAAACCAGTTTGGGCTACTTATTAAAGTACTAAAGGCCCGGTGCACGAAATTCATGCACAGGAGGGTGTCCCTCAGCCCATCCTGCACCCTCTCCAATCTGGGATTCCTATAGGTATGTCCGACTGCCCATCAGGCCTAAACAGATAGACATCCTTCTCACAATCTAGGACTGCTGGCTCCCAACTGCTTGCCTGTCTGCCTTCCTGATTGCCCTTAACCGCTTCTGCTTGCCAGCCTGATCACCTCCTAACCTCTCCCCTACCAGCCTGATTGATGCCTAACTGCTCCCCTGCCAGCCTGGTCCCTCCCAACTGCCCTTCCTTGTTGGCCTGATCACCCACAACTGCCCTCCCTTGCAAGCCTGGTCCCTCTCAACTGCCCTCCCCTGCTGGCCATCTTGTGGCAGCTATCTTTTGTCCACATGGGGGCAGGATCTTTGACCACATGGGGGCAGCCATCTTGTGTGTTGGAGTGATGGTCAATTTGCATATTACTCTTACTAGATAGTATTAGTAGGAATTATAGTTTAGATTTTTATTTTTGCAAGTGATTAACCCTTGAGTAGTAATAAAAATAATAGTACTAACTAATGCTCATCAAGCATGGATGTGTGCTAAGCGTTGTAGTAATGCTATGCATTGGTGATCCTGTGTCCTTCTTTTCAGGACCCTCTGTAACGGGTACCATTAGGGATTATCCCCATTTTACAATGTGAGCTTTAATGACATTTCATGCTTGCCTTATTCGGAGCTTGTGCCCTTAGCATTTCAACAATCAACTTCCTCTGTGCATGTGGCGTATTTAATGAACACTGTAGCCCTCCCTTTCCAGTGCCACAGAAGGGGTGTGAGAGAGAAAATGAGTGACTGAATGAGAGATAGCATACCTTGAATACAGATATGTATTCAAGTGGTGAATTTTGCCTTAGTAGAGTCTGTTTGTTTATTTTGGGGAGGGGCGGGTCATAGTTGTTTCTTTGAAAGCTTTTAAAATTGCCTTCGCCTTCTTCATGTTGTCACACATAAGCATGTGGTGAACACTGCTAAAAAGGAGCCCACCAAGGCTGGTCATTCCTGTAAGGAAATGGCCAAGATATATCTTTCCTGCAATGAAAACGAATCAGCAATTTTACTTCTTTCCTCTTAAGAAATCTAAAGAACATTACTTCTACCAGTTTTCCCTATGAAAACCAAGGACCTCTGATTACTGTTTTGCATAGAAAACATAGTGTATATTTAGAAATTCAAGAAGTATTTGCACTCTCGCTATAAACCTAGTTATTCAGTCAATTAAATTACTATTAACTTTGATTAAATTACTATAATCACTTCACTGGGCCACTTACTGTTAAGAGATCCTAAAATCAAGGAATTAATTAACATCTCACATTCACTCACACACAGGCACACCCATTTTTAACAGCCTTTATTTCATACCGTTCATGCTTTTCAGTCAAGGTAAGTGAGTGTGATGTAACTAAAGTTACATCCCTATAAAGAGCCTGGCAGAAAGCAGCCCTTTATGCTAATATCTTCTTCAGTGTCAAGTGTGGAATTGCAGATAAACCCTGGAGCTTGTCTCACCCAGTGCTTCCCTGCCCCAAGGGTAGCAATTCTAACCCACTCTGCACAGTCTCACTCAGTAATCACCCTTGATTGAGGCACCTTTGGGGACAAGCAGCTCATTCCATTTTCAGGCAGTTCTCAAAGATGGCAATGATTTTCTGTGTCGAATCAAATTCTGTGTCCTTTGATGCCTGCTTCTCAACACTAGCACTTCTGTTCGGAATGCAACACCGTGAGAACTGGAGTGGACTATCTTCATTAACTTTCACTGGTTACAATGTGCAGAGCAGTTCTGAACTGTTTTGGAGGTTGATTCTATGCTTAATAACACTAACCCTTGCTGTGGAAGAAAATGCATGGGCTCTGAAGTCAGACAAGAGTGGAAAGAGTGCTGCCTGGGTGCAAGCACTTCATAAGAGTTTACTCATTCACCCTGACCACAGCTCTCTGAAGTGTGTGCTCCATTTTACAGATAAGAAGACTGAGATAGAATTAAGAAACTTGCTCAAAATCAGCTGGCCAGTAAGTGTCAGAGCCAGCATTTGGAATGGGCAGTATGGCCTCAGAGAGCCTCCTCTCAATCCCTCGGCAGTGCTGTCAGCCAGCTCTTCAAATCCCGTGGGGGCATTGTTAGGAGAGACGGGAGTTCCTCAAACTGCCTCCCTTTATCTTCCTCTTCTGTGGAAATGGACCAGGTTGTTTTAAGAACTAAATGGAATGTCATTGAACATGACCAGTGTGTCTTAATATCTATGGGTTTAGTTTTCGAGGTGCTGGGGGTTTCTGTCTTTTTTTGGTGTTTTTGTGGTGTGTGTGTGTGTGTGTGTGTTTTAATTTAGGCCCCACCTGTTCTGGAACTTCTGATTTATTTAAATACTTTGCGGTATGTGGTTTGTTGTCACCAGTTTGAGACTCATGTCTACATTGCTTCAGAATAAGCAGGATGTGTGTGTTTTTATTAATCTCGATAGCTTCAGCACAAAATTTAATCAGCATTGATAGGATTAAGTTTGGGTGATGTTAGATAGTCTCACTTCAAAATCTCATAGGGATTGTTCCTCAGATACTTAAAAGTGTGCTTCCCTGTCCCATTGGTTGCGGAAATATTCATCTGCATGCATACTCAAGGCCCCATCTGATGCTGGTAAAAAGAAATGCGTCTTTCTTTCCCCTGCTTCCATAGCTCCTTTGCAGTGACCCAGTAAATAGTCTGAAAGTAAGCCCTTGAAAATATTGTTAGCATCCCCTATAAACATTTTGTATTTTTAAATCTGTACACAATAGAACACAAGAGCTTATAAATATTCTTGTTGATACAGGCTTCTCATTAGCCAATGTGTTAGCTGAATTGAGAGGAAATGATGATTTATCATTGTGCTGTCTTTTGCAGAGGGCCATGACCCCTCAGAAAAATGAAAATGACTCCTTGAATACATTTGTGAAATGAGAGTTGATGGTAATAAATTCATCGAGACTAGGGAAGAACTTTTGAGCAGATGGCAAGAACATTGGGCTTGAAGACTATCTCACGTAATCGTGGCATTCTTGAACTAGAATTGGGTCCCGTCAAGGTCTGTGCCATTTAGATTTTAGTCTGAGCCAGGTCAAAGGTGACAAGGCAGATTCGGAGATCTCCAAGGTTGTGATATCAAAGGAGGGCGGTCCTAGTCCATTCCAAGGTCAATTTGGGAACTCCTCTGATCCTGAGGCATGGAGGTTACAAGCATGTGGCATGACCCCTATACCCCATGTAGGTCAAGTAGTTTCCCTGCAGTTCAGCAAGCGTAATGGTGGAGGACAGAGGCTTAGCAAAGAGGGGGAGGCAGGAGGCCAAGGACAGGGCTGATCTGAGTGGATTCAGCAGGGACAGGGTGTTGATGTGAGTCCTGAAGGATGGATGGGCACTAAAAAAAAAAAAAAAAAAAAGCAGGAAGTGAGATCTGAGTGATGGGAGGACATTCCAGCTGACCTCAGTTTCCTCAAACAGCTCGTTGGCATCCTGCCTAACCAGCAGCAGCGGCTTCAAACAGTGCCCTGTCCGGCCCACTGACTTCAAATCCTATCATTATTTGTTGGAGAAAAAAGTCATTTCTGTGTCTCAATGATCAGCCAGTTTTGTGAAAAACAAAGCAAAACATTTGTGCCTTTCTGTCCCTGAAGTGAACAATCTGCCTTACCACTTGGTCTGACCTGCTGCATCATAACCCGAGCAGGATAAGCTGAAGAATCTGCTAGAACCTCAGCAGCAGGGGCCGATGGAGGAGGCGCTGAGGAAAGTCACCTGCCTTTATTGCTGGCTTCAGAAAGGACTGTAAAATTAGGGAGAGTTGGACAGTAAATAGCATTCAAAACAGTCATCCGCCCAGGTAGTAGAGTCAATGGCACATGACATCAGCCTATATCACTCACTAGCTTTGTGACCTTCAGCAAATTACTTAACCTCTCAGAGTTCAGTTTTCCCTAAAGTAAGCACTGATAATAATACCTCACCACACGGGGTAAGGATTAAATGAACTAATTTATGGAAACACTTGGAATAGTTTCTGATTAAGGGGAGGAGCCAGAGTCCTGGTTCTCTCAGAAGCAGACCCAAACATATCAAGACCTCTGCAGTTAGGTATTTTGTCCAGAGTCCAATTTTCCAGAGGTATTACTAGTTAACCATAAAGCTAGTTCATTCATTCTTCATTCATTCAACACAGACTTGTTGGATGTCTCCTCTGAGCCAGGCACTGTCCCCAGCACATGACACATATGGGGCACCAGGTGTATGAGTAAGCCTGGCATGTGGCAGGAATGACAAAGAAGTCCACATGGAGTGGGTGAGGGGAAGAAAAGCAGGAAGTGAGATCTGAGAGGCAATGGGAGCAGATCTGGAAGGGCCTCAAAGCCATTGTAAAGACTTTGAGATTAATATGGGGTAAGAATTGAGAGAGGAATTCTAGCAAGTCCTGCTGATTATTGAGCTTATAGATGTAGCGGGCACTGTGCTAATCGCATTGCCCCTGTTGTTTGATTTGATCAGATAGAAAAAGCAGATTAGAACAATGATGCAAGGCAAATGACATTGTCCCCAGAGAGGAAACTGACACTAGAGGGTTAGAGAGCTGGCCTGGGGCAGTAGGTTGGTCCAGGTCTGTGGGACTTTCAGGGTGTTATACCAGAATGTAGTGAATGTAGGAATGTGCTTGCCACCAGATTGGTTGTAGCAAGACTTGGAGGAACTGGGCAGGAACTTGGTGCTTGTGCAGCCTAAGGATTCTGGACATGGCGACAGAGTGTCGGCTGCACAGTGCTCAGCACCCACAGGGCTTTCCCCGGGATACTGAGCAGGTGGACCCAGTGTCGAAGCTCCAGCCTCAGGTTTCCAGTGTCTTCTGTTCGCCCAACTGACACATGAGATGAGCTCACTCTTTCCACACGTAAAGACCCCACCGTCGCTGCGTGCTCTTTTAAGGGCAGGGTAGAATCAAAGCCCAAAATACCACAGGTTCAATTTCCTGTTCCTGACCACACTAGCCCATAAAATGAGGCAGCTTTCAGAGCAGCTGTCTCTACCCGTGAACCTGCACTTCAGCTTTGACTCAGAGGAGCCTGTGGGAACTGTCAGACTCTACTTTGCAGGATGTTGCTCTTAACTGGATGGCTACCTGCAAAGTCTGGTTGAATGTGCGTCACCCACTGTAGTGCAGGACATGGAGGCAGACAAGTCTTGTTGAGCATAGATCATTGGTTTTGAAGGACCAAATGAGCACCTACCCGACAGTCCTCTTAATCCACACTCAGCTAATTTGACATTTGTGTTGACTGTTGAAGGAGCTGAACTGAAAGATAAAAGAGGCTGTTAATTTTTCCCCACAAGTACATAAATTAGCTGCCCATTACATGCAAAGTACAATGCTAAGAAGGCAAAGGGTCTCTGCAACCTCTAGCTGCTTGGGAAGGACAAGTAATTTACATGGTGCATTCCAAGTGCTCTGTTACCCTATTCCAATTGATATACACAAATTCATCTCTACGTACTCAGGAAGGACAGAAAACTACAGTTAGACAATACAGGTGATGCGTGGCAGCTCCTTCATCTGGTGCCAGCCAAAGAAACAGCCTTCTTTCCAACACTAAAAGGGACATTGATTGTGTTACTCAAACTTTCTAAGAGATTATCAAGTTGGCTCGGATTAATATGAAATTTCCTTTTGTGCCTTGACTTTTAGAGTTTATTTCTGTAGATAAGAAGGGAATTCATTGCTCTGACAGATGTACAGGTTGGAGTCAAACCCGATTGTGAATGGACAGATTATTTGACTTCCATTAGTGGATAATGATTAGCCTTATTTTTTTTTCATTTGTAAGACAAGGATCGTTGTATTTATTTCATTGGAATGGGTGTGATGATTAAGTGAAAATTATCTAGAACGGTTCTGACAAGTTATGGACATCAGTGATAGTTCCCATTGCATTTCTTAAAAATGTGGATGGGGAGTTCACCTGTGGTAGCCCATGAACGTTTTCAGGCATCGAAGTGACATGATGGATGTAGGTGTTGACAGGAATGACTTTGGTGTCACTGTGAAGCCTCTAGCAAATGGTGACAGTCGTTTAGATGCAATGAGGGCCTGAATGAGAGCAGGAGCCATGGAGAAGGAGAGGACAAATGCAGGTTTCGGAGTCTGAGGAGCCGAATTGATAGACTTGGAGACTCTGATTTAAGAGGGAGCAGAGGGAACATCAGAAGTAAAACATAGCTTTGAGTTTTCCAGTGGAGAAGGCTGGATGCATGGAGACCGAATGGACTGATATGGAGAACAATAAAAGGTGCTGTTTGCTGCATACTGAAACTGTATACTGGCTTAGAGCTAAGGAATTTCCTAGATTAGGTGATTTCGTCTTTATGACAACTCTGTGGAGTAACATGTGCCTTCTCAGAGAAGTAGAAATCTAAGCTCAGAGAAGCCCAACCTTGTACAACTAGAGAATCTGAACATGGACTTGTCTGACACCAAAGTCTCCCATTAATTGCAGCAGTAAATGTACCCTCACTCAGGAGAAGGGAAATGGAATAAGGTTGGGAAGGTGAAGATAAAGCTTGGTTCTGGAAACATTCACTTGAGTAGCTCATGGAAGGCGGAGGAATCTTGAGGCCATTTGGAAAATCAGACCTGGAACTTGTAGGGAGGCTGGTGGAGATATAAAAACTTGGGCGTTGTTGGCATATGGTTGTTGTGGGGGAGTGAATGAGATCACCCAGCAAGGAACATAGAGTTAAAGAGAAACAGACTCCAAGTACAGAGAAGTTATAAGGGGGATGTTCGCCTCGTTTAGGAGTGTAGAAACACACACCTGTATACAATGTGCTTTTTCTGACCAAAGGATAGCATTGTGCTTTGGTATCTAAATTTGCATGGCATTGATTTTACATTGGCTAGGTATTGAGCATTCACTGTGTCAGTCATTGTTAGAGGTGGGTTACTGCCTCCTCTAGTGGAGAGCCATAAATAAAAAAGCAATTAAGCAGCAATAACAAGCCATCATCAATTACCTTACAGGCTTTGGTGTTATTATTGGATGCTCTTTTAGGGGCCCATATAAGATTGGTGCCAAAGCCAGACTCTGGAGTTAAGATCACAGGTCATAATAGAGAATAAGATCATATTTTAAAAAACAACAACAGCTGGGCCTAAAAATAACCATAGATTATATCGTAGAGAAATGCTTGAGAATGATCACAAGAAAAATTGAGATAATATGTGTGAAGTTAATTTGGTTATAGTTCATGCAGGAAGCTGGGTGTTTGAAGTGGCAGAAGTTGTACATAAGATCCCTTCTGCAAGCCTTTCAGGAGACCCAGGCGTGGCTCTCAGTCAACCCCACATGGTACCTTGTTTCTCAAGTGTTGTAACTTGTTTTCCATTGAGCAGCAGATGAAGTAGTTGTCTTGCCTGGAGGAGTCCTGTTAAATTTTAAAAAAAGAAATCCCACTTATCTTTAAATCACACACTTGCACTTCACACAACACCTATGTAGTAAGGGAGGCGTGCAGGGGGCTAGGGCCACGAGAAACTGCTGCTTCCACCACCCACACCATTCATTTTCTCCCTCTTTCTCTCTTTCTCTTTCTTTTTTTTCTCTCCCTCTCTTTCTCCCTCCCCTCCCCTCTCTCTCTCCACCACAGTGAGTATGCTTGACTTTATGTGTCTGTGCAACTCAACTATACAAATATTAGTCAAATGTGCAGATTGAAATTTCTTAGATTGTTTTCCTGTATGCATGATTGCTCTGAGACCTCCATAAAAAGTGAAAATAGCAAATTTCCATTGGAACAGAAAAATCCCCAAGCCTTCATATTATACAGTGAGTAGCCCAGTCTCTAATTGTGACTTTTACCTTATATCCATTTTGAGAGGTTATCTAGCTAAATGGTTAAGAGCTCAGCACTGGAGCCAGACTGTCTAAGTGTGAATTCCTGTTCTACCCTACCCATCACTGACTGTGACCTTAGGCAAAATACTTAGCCTCTGTGTTGAAGTTTCTACATCTGTAAAATGGGGATAATGATAGCACCTACATTCTTGGAGTTGTGTGAGGAATAAATAAGTTAATACATGTAAAGAAAGCACTTAGATCTGCACCTGGCAAGTATATGTAAGCAAACTGTGATGGTTGGGTCTTAGTGCCATTACTGTGCTATGCCAGTGAGTTAGACAGCATGTTCAGATGACAGCCAGGCCAGTGAGGACAGAGAACCCCCAACCCAGTGCTTGGCAAACGGCGGCTCGCGAGCCACCATGCCACTTGCGAACTGAGGTTTGCCCCCTCATGACTAATGAGTTTGCTGACCACTGGGATAGGGGCTTAATTACAAGGAACAACAATAGCCTGTAATTATTAGAATTGAGAGTCTAGGTCAGTGGTCGGCATTAATCAACAGAGTGGCAAAACACGGCTCGCGAGCCCCAGTTTGCCGACCACTGCCCCAACCAATTGTAACTCAGTCACACGTCAGCTCTCCTGTCACTCAGCATGGAGGGAAGAGTCCCAAACCTGCCCCCTCTTCCCCTCTTTTAACAGGAGATTCAGTGGTCC
Source organism: Lasiurus cinereus (assembly GCA_011751065.1). Classification (NCBI taxonomy): domain Eukaryota; kingdom Metazoa; phylum Chordata; class Mammalia; order Chiroptera; family Vespertilionidae; genus Lasiurus; species Lasiurus cinereus. Next base: position 19,580,297 of record JAAGEH010000040.1, read on the forward strand.
CTGGTAGAACAGTAGATTGTCACTTTCAAGCTGCATAGCCAGAGACAGGGAACTTTCTCTTCTTTAAAATAGACACTCCCTTCCTTCAAACACATGTGCAGTGGCTATGTTTAGAACTCTTCTGCAAGCAGTATAGAGAGAGCTGAGAGCCTGGTGTATGGCATGATGCCTTGTGCATGATAAGGAAGATAGGCAGCCAGCCAGCCAGCCGCCGTGTGGTCTCCCTCTGTCGTGTTGTCAGATCAGCAGGGATTATGGTTCTGTTCTCTCTAGCTAAGCTTTTCCATCCGTCCTGCTGAGCTGCCAGCTGGAGACCCTGGTTGACACATCCCTTGGGTTATTGGGTCTCTAGCAGCAGCAAAGAACAAAGCCTAAATTTCTAACCAGGAGGCCTGAGCCCCAGCATGGAGTCGTTCAGACCTCAATCTGTGAGGCCACAGCACATCTCCCTCACTGAACCCCTTCTCTCACCTGCCCAGCAGATCTGACACCGCCCTCCTTCCAACAACAGGTTGCACAGTGGGAAACTGGGCATTGCTCACAAAATAAACTCACCAACTTCTTGGACTAATTTCTAAAACTCCACATAGTAGAGTTATGAAGAGCCTTTTGAACAAGCAGTGATATAATTTACTCCCTGGAGGATGTGTCCATCTTGTTTCCTTTTAACTGCTTAAGGGTTAAACCATCACTGTGGTCACAGAGGTCAGACACCAGAGTCCCGGCGCTGGATCCAGCCTGCAGATGTGTTTGGTTTGGCCCTCGTAGCTGGATATGCATACATCAGTTAGTTGCAACATGCAAAAATGAGAGATTTCACATAACAGTCTGCATTTCCAACTTCTTGTTTTAAAAATTCCGAATCTGACAACATTCCCATGTGGCGTAGTCTGCCTGTGCGAGCAGAGCTCCTCCTCAGCCCTCCACTTTGCCCTGGTCCCACCTGGTGCTCCCTCCCTAGCCCAGAGGCGTCGGCGTTTTTAATTCTCTTAGAGCCTGGTGCCATTTTTTTTTATCTTGCTTTTTGTTAACAGTATGATCCTAAATGAAAAGTGAACATTCTTCTTATTACTCGCCATAACCTAAATGTAATAGGATGTTAAATACTGAGTCTCTGTCCTTTGCTCTGTTTTGAGATGAAAAAAAATCCCAAGTAAAACATTGATTGTGTCATTGATTTAAAAAACACAGTTGAAAATTCTCCCTGCCTGATGTATTCCCCAAGTCAGAGAACAATTTTCTTTTTTTAACCTCTTTCATTGGTGGCATTTTTTGCTGTTCTGGTTGCTACAGGCTAAACAACAACCCAAAGTTGCATCCTCTAGCTTCGTCCGTAGGCATCTGCTTTGGCGACTGAGACAGTGGAAGTTATAGGCTATATCTGGGGACCTGAGCATGGCAATCTAGAGGGGAAATAAAATTTCACTTCCACTGGCTGAACACCGAGTCATAGGGCCCCATAACACAAAGGTGATGTGAGCAGTTTTTCTAAATTTCTTCCAGTGGGGAACCATTTGCTTCTCCCCCTCTCTCTTTTGAGCTGCAAGACCAGCCTCCTCCCCCAAGTTTTTACAGCTTCTACCCACCCCCACCCTCCCCAATTCAGGCAGGCATGTGGCAGGTGCTATAGTCTGCCCCAGCTCACGCTCTTCTTCCTGTGAACCATTTCTTGATTCTGTAGATAGGATTGTATTTCTGGAACCACCTGCCAGCCCCCAAGGGCATTTGAAGCATGATAACATGAGACCAGGCCAGCCGCCTGTGAAAGGATTTTGTCATGAGAGTACTGCATGGAGTTATTGCTGGCAGAGAAGTTTAATCGGTTTGCAAAAATTCATTAAACACTTTGAAGGCTTTGCATAAAAACTCGTAAGTGAATATTAGTGATTCGTGGGTTTTTCCTATTGTTTCAGCTTGCCATAGAGCTGTTTATTAGTTTGTCCAAATTCCCACGACTCTGATTTCACATCAGGTCACAGACTCCTTCATTGAAACGTTTCATAGCTTCAGGAGGTCTGAAATTTCAGAGTATTGAGCAAGGCCTACATTGAGCTAGGATGTGATCTAATAAGATTGGACTGTCAAAACAAGAAGCACCAGGCTGTGGTTGTAAGGTTTTTGAGAAGGAAATGTTAAAACTCTGCTGTGAGAACCTCAGAAGGATGATAATACACTCTGGGTCGGAAGCCAGTTTCTTTTTCATTTCTGCTGTGGTCAGTGGGACACTGAGGCAGAGACACCGATGTGGGATGAGATGTGATTAAACAAGCTCAGTAGATGGTATCTTCCTATTGGGAAATGCTAATCACTTGTGTAATTAGTAGGATGAGACATCAGAAAATGCTGGCAATGTTTCTCGAGGACCCCGAAAGACACTCGGCAACTCACTCCAAAAATGCTCAGCTAGAGAAGCTGCACCATCGGCCAGTGCTCAGACTGGAGTGGGACAGAGTGAATTCATTCACAGCCCTCCAGCTGTGAGTTGGCGGGCAGGTTATTTAACCTTCTTGCTCTTCAATTGCTTTAACCCTAAGATGGGGATTAAACATGGCAGAGTTGTCACGGGGATTAAGGACGAGAATGGGTGAAGAATGCTTGGAGCAATCTAATCTATGATGTGTGCCCAATAAGTGATAGCAGTTGCTGCTGGTCACATGGGAATTCATAATCACTTTTTGTTTTGGTGATTTAATGTGGTTTTTAAAATAAAAGACCGCTATCATAGTTTTTATCTCTAAGTTTTCCTTAGTGTTCTGTATACCTACCAGTCTCCTATTCATTCTCCAATAACCTTCAACTCTCTCAGCCAATCTAATGAGTAATCTAATGACTAGATTAGCCAGTGTCATGAGTAAATGCTCAAGACCCATCTAAGCAGAGGGTTAGGCTGACTCTGGGACTGAGTCACTGGGAGCTGTTTCAGGCTTCATTTCTTTGTATCCTGTTCACTTACTGAAGACAATAAATTTTGCATCATCTCTACTGCTGAATTACAATGTAATAATTAACAAGATATGTTTGTGAAATGCCTTGTGTGTTTGTTATCACCTATAATAAAGCATTAATAAAGCACATGGTGGACTGAAGGATTTGTTATTTGCATAGGCTACATGGGGGAAACCCAGTGTTCATGGTGATGTCATGTGTGATACGTTACAGGATTCCACTGAAAACTATCTGATTTCACCAGATTCATTGGGGGTCAAAGTTACAACCTGGTAGTTACTACCTTCAAAATGTCTTCCTTTTGTAATTGGGATGGGGGAGGATTTTGTTTTGGGGACCTAACTGTGGCATTTGCTCTCGCTGCTCCCTCTCTGCCCCCCCCGCCCCCCGAAGAGAACTTTGATCTGTGCGCCCACACTTAGAGACAGAAGCAGATCACGCCTTTCCTCCTCCAAGTAATAGACACCACAAAGAATAGCACTCTCCTCAATCCTGGATGGAATTAGACACCAGATTAAGGACTCCCTCCAACTCAGTTCTTTGTTTCATTTAAAATCCAGAATCTTTGTCCAAGTCCACATATGATATGGGGAGGGGCGTGGTGCGGGAGAGTGCACAGAACGTTAGATGTTTCATTTTCCTCATAAAACTTCCAAAGAAGTAAATCTTGTTTTCACCTTAGACTCTCAGAACCACGGACAATAGAAGCAGTTAATTGGCTCCAACATAGTTCATGATGTCACTAGGAATTCTTGATAAAATGGTCAGCATGAGTATGCCATTCAGCTAATAAATCATGCTTTATTCGTGGTATGTTGTGCAATATGTCAGCATTTCCCTGTTCTTTCCAGTAAACTGTAACTTTTCTGGTGATTAGCATTTAAACCCTTTTCCTGATGAAGGAATTGTCAGCTGAAATCATCAGGGATTTCCCCTGCACTGTTTTGAAAGAAATCTGAAGAAGTTAATGTGTTGCTTGGAAATTAAGAAATTTGAAATCATTTCTGTGACTCTAAATGGTGAAATAGAATCAAGAGATGGTTGTTTTTCCTGAAATTAAGATAACAAAGAGCCAGAGAGGAAATAGAACTTTAGAAATTATAAAGCCTTTAAAGCATTCAATAAGCTTTCATGTCTCTGAGCCATGTTTTTCAAGAGATGTACCTGTTATAGTTTAGGAGCTAAAGTGAAATAGAATTATTAAAATAAAACTTCAGATGCTTGGAAAGTAGTTTCTTAATTAAATTTTCCTGAATTCCTCAGAGTTAACAGAAGCCTTTATTGTTTTAAGACATGGTTAAAACACCTTTTAAAGTATCAATCCTGTTGCATCCATAGTGCCACCAGCACACGGAGGGCACACTGTGGAGTAAAGGCATGGTAGCCAGGACTAATGGCAGGAGATCTGTTTTAGGTGCAAGGGTTATGTCATGAGCTTTCTGCCCAGTATGGGTGGCCAGTGGGGAGTAGGAGACAGCAGGATAGGGGGCCTGTTTGAGATGAGTCTCAGTGAAACCCTCTGAGAGGGAGTGATATTTGAGCTGAACCAGAAGGGACACACAGGGTTAGAGCACAGGAAAGAGCTCAGCAAGTACAAAGGAATGAAAACAGCGTGTGCAGTGGCCCTGGGGCTGGAATGAACTGGTGTTCAAGAACATTGAGAAGACAGATGAAGCTGGAGTACAAGGCAAGGGTGGTGAGATAAAACTTGAAAGGCAGGAAGTCCATTACAGGGAGAAAAAAGTTAGCAATTAGGTTCATTTTATGCTAACTTCTTTCCACTGTCTTTCACTATCATCCCAAATCTAAAAATGCCATGTGAAAAACACTTAAAAAATAGTAAAGGCCTCTATGCCAAGTCTGAACCAGCTGCAATTTCCAAATTTGTATTTGGTGGTAGATAGGTTTGTTCTTAGCTTTAAAGAGTAGGACCTCTTGACCTGCCAGCTACAGTCTCTTGTCAGCTTCCACCTAAACTAAGGACGCTGAAGCAGGTTCTTGAGATTGGCTCATGCTACTGACTGCTGCTCTCCATCCACCCTCAACCCCAGCGTGTCATGCACGTGCAACCATTGTGTCTCAGTGCCCCGTATTCCTCTGTGGACAGTAGTGACCATGCTCAATCTGGTGACAAAGAAGGGAAGTAAAACCTACAACTTTCCTTCTCTGCACAGGTAAGAGAAACTGGTTTGGCAGAACAAAATGAAAAATGAGCACAGCTGAAATGATAGAGACAAGGTTCAGTCTACCAGCTATTCCATCAATATCGTCTTCCTCGTATCTGCCACGCTAGGGCCTCTGGACAGCCCTGTGTGCTCCAGCACTCCTAGCATGACCGTTCAGGGTCATGGAAAATGAAGCAATGGGTGTGAAGTATTCAAAGACCGGTACTTGAATAGGGTAACAGATGTGCAGATTTGAGTTGGGTGGATGTTGGAGATGACTCATTCAAGATAACTTAGCAACTAGAGACAAAGTGTTGACTGCCTCTGTGGATGTTGGGGCAGCCGGCTCCTCGTGCCTCTGAAAGCTGACACAGATCTGGGAAGAGGAGTGTGCTTTCCAGCTTTGCAGTTCCCCTTCAAGGGGCCTTGCATCTTAAGAACTCAGTTTCTTCCTGGAAATGGCCCAGCTCAGGTAGTGGTTGTCTGCAAGGCATCTTTGTTACAGCTCTGTAGGTGGGGCTGGGATCCTGACACATTGTTTTTCTCAGGAGTAAGTGCTGTATAGCAAGTGGTAGGCTCTTGGGATTGAAGTAAAATGATGCATAACAAAACAACTTTACCATAGGCTAATTGGTATAACCAAGAGGGAAGATCCTATGGCATCTCATCCATGTTCTAACGAGATGGTGTTACCCAAGGACCACCTACATAGCAACCTGCAAGCTTTCATTCAAGCTCTTGAGTTCTTTCATGCGTGCTGTGCCTGAACACTGTGCCAGGTGCTGGTTGTGATACAATTAAGAAGATGCTAGATACAGTCTAGATGGAGAAATGGACAGAGTGTGAGGGACACTGAACTAGCAGAGGTGTAAACCAAGTGATGTAAAGAGCATAGTGAGAGCAACTGATTCAAGAGCGAGAGGTGGGGCCCGGCCAATGTGGCTCAGTGATTGAGCATTAACCTATAAACCAGGTCACAGTTAAATTCCTGGTCGGGGCATGTGCCTGGGTTGCAGGCTCTCCCCAGTGTGGAGCGTGCAGGAGGCAGCTGGTCAATGATACTCTCTCATCATTGATGTTTCTATCTCTCTTCCTCTCCCTTCTCCTCTGAAATGAGTAAGAAATATTTATAAGTTAAAAAAGAATGATAGATGGGAGTTGAGGGGGGGCTCAAAGGAGTGTGTGGACTCACATGAAGAGTTCAAGGGAAGAAGATAACTAGACACAGAATCATATGAGCCAAGACACACAGAAGAATGATGCTGCATAGCATGTCCCTCATCACTGGCCTCTCATGTAACTAGGCCTTTTTCCTTTTTCCTTTTTGTGTGTGTCGGGAACAGATGGAAAGACAGTTACAGGGCTAGAGAGAGAGGGACAAGTGTGTAGGAGAGTACAGACTGAGGCCCCATGTAGCAAAACAGTGTTACATGAGCCTGAGTCAGGAAGAACGGGCCTTGGGTGGTTCCTTGACCTCAGAGTTCCAGTTTCCACAGCAGCCACATGAGAAAGTGTCTGTCTCGGTTGCTCGGAGGATGACAGGAGGTGTGCTGTAGCATAGTCAGGGACTGGGCTGGGAATCAGGTAGACCTGTGTTCAAATCACACTGCCTTCTTGTGTTTCCTAAGTAAATTTGTGTGTGCCTAAATCTGTCTTCCCACCAATAAAGTGAGAGTAACAGTATCTCCCTCATGTGCTTGTGAAGATTCAATTAGCGGATTCATGAAAAGTGCTCATTAGGACAATGCTGAGTACATGATACACAACAAAAGTTAATTCACCTTCTTTATTGCATATTGTAGGCCCTCGCTGAAGGTTAGTTCCTTTTTCCTAAGGAAACACGGTTTGCTGAACAAACAAAACTGAAACAGACTTATAGATACAGAGAATATTTTGACATTTGCCAGAGGAGAGGGGTTGGGAGACTGGGTGAAAAGGTGAAAGGATTGCAAGTACAAATTGGCCATTAAAAATAGTCACTGAGCTGTAAAGTACAATATAGAGAATATAATGAAGAGTGTTGTGATAGCTATGTATGCTACCAGGTGGACACTGGAAATGTCAGGGAACACAATGTAAAGGGTATGATTGTCCAGCCACTATACTGTGCACCTGCAACTAATACAAAACAATATTGAATGTAAGCTGTGATTAAAATATAAAGTTTTAAGTTATTTTTTAAAAGAAATATGAAGGTTTGCAATTTTAAGTCCCTTGGTAATTTATTCACAGTAACTGTGCTAAGCCGAAGCCTGACCGCTAGAGGTTAATGCTTCCCTGAAGACCTGTTCCATTCAGGCCTCACTGCATTCACTTTCTCGGGTTGGGCAGTAGCCTGGTTCTTGTCAAATATCTGATGATGACATGTGCTATTCTCGGGCAAGCAAATGAATAAATAGCATATCCTCTTCTTGAAATCGATTCACCTACTTTGATGTAGTTTCTACAGTTTTCCTGCCATCAACAGCACATGCATAAGCTCAGTACTACTCAGTGTATCTCTCTCTCTCTCAGCTCACATTTGTGGAAAACATTGGCGAAGGTCCTGCTCTCAAATGACTAAGTGTTTTATTGGGAAAATATAACTTACAGAAAACAACTAGGGAACATTATAAAGTATATGACAAGGTACAAAGTCTATTCTACATCTGTTTATGACACCGGCAGTAAGTGCATTCATTGGTCATCCAGAGGAGGGAGAAGTTGCTAGAGTTGTCAAGGGAGAGTCCAGGCTTTAGGAATTAGCTTATGGCCAACCAACATGTCTTAGAATAATCATAGCTTTGAATTTCACATAATCCCTCCTCCTTCTTAGCAAACCCTAAGATGAACCTCTCCTGGGGAAAAATGAGACACTGATTTAAAGCCAATGGTTCCTTTTTTATATCTCTACTCTCCTCCATGCTTTGAAATTCTTTATTACCAAGCTATATTTATACATAATTTATATCTTCCATGTTTTATTCATCAAAGATAGTTGCCCACCAGAGATCTTAAGGAGCATTAAGTAACATGAAATTAGTGTAGCAATACTGTTATCTAATTTCAGTTTCTAGAAAAAGAAGAAACTAAAAACTGCCTCACTTTTTAATTATGAATTTAGAATATAAACTCAAAATCAATTAATTTTTTAAAATCCTATAAGAATAGAATAAAGATCCCTAGCCAGTTTGGCTCAGTGGATAGAGCATTGGACTATGGAAAGAAGGGTCCTGGGTTCCATTCCAGGCAAGGGCACATACCTCGGTTGCAGGCTCCTCCCCAGCCAAGGTCCTGATCAGGATGCGTGCAGGAGGTAACATATCCATGTGTTTCTCTCACATAGATGTATTTCTCTGTCTTTCCTTCTCTCTTCCACTCTTTTTAAAAATCAATGGAAAAAATAGCCTTGGGTGAGAATTTAAAAAAAAAAGACTTTGAAAAGATACTGAAATGGACAAAAAATATTCAAGTGAATAGACACTATAAAGAAAATATGCAGGTGACAATAAGTACATGTAAAGATACTCAACTTCTTTAGTCACTAGGGAAATGCAGAGTAAAATCATAATGAGAAATCACTATACATCTATAAGATTGGCTAAAAAGTAATAATAATAATAATAATAGACTGCATACCAAGTGATAGCAAGGATATGGTGAATCTCACTCTATAGATAGTTGGTATGAATGTAAAGTGTTAACAACCACATCAAAAAGCACTTTAACAGTTTCTTTATTTTTTAAAAATACATATTTTATTCATTTTTTTACAGAGAGGAAGGGAGAGGGATAGAGTGTTAGAAACATTGATGAGAGAGAAACATCGATCAGCTGCCTCCTGCCCAACTCCTACTGGGGATGTGCCCACAACCAAGGTACATGCCCTTAACCGAATCAAACCTGGGACCTTTTAGTCCGCAGGCCGACGCTCTATCCACTGGGCCAAACAGGTTAGGACTAACAGTTTCTTTTTTTTCTTTTTTTCTTTATTAAATATATTTTTATTCATTTCAGAGAGGAAGGGAGAGGGATAGAGAAATAGAAACATCAATGATGTGAGAGAATCATGGATCGGCTGCCTCCTGCATGCCCCCTACTGGGGGGATCAAGCCTGCAACCCCAGCATGTGTCCTTGGCCAGAATCGAACCTGGGACCCTTTAGTCCACAGGCCAATGCTCTATCCACTGAGCCAAGCCGGTTAGGGCTAACAGTTTCTTTAAAAAATATATACCTACCATACAACCCAGCCACCTCCTTCCTAGGTGTTATACAAAAAGCAATGGAAGCATATGTCCATACCAAGATTTCTACTGTACAGATATTCATACAGCTTTATTTATGACTAGAGGCCTGATGCACAATATTCGTGCAAGAGTAGACCTTCCTTTCCCCAGCTGCCAGCACTGGCTTCCCTCTGGCACTCAAGACCTGGGCTTCCCTCGCAGCTCCAGCTTCATCTAGAAGCTCAGATCATCTGGTCTCATTAGCATATTACACTTTTATTATTATAGATATAGATTGTTCAAAACTGAAAACAACCCATCAATACATTCTGCATCTGATATTGCTGAATGGATAAATATTCCATAGCAAATCCATGGAATATAATGCTAAGCAAAAAAGCAGAGACACATTATTTATGCAAAAAAACAAAAAAGCATATACTATATGAGTCTTTATATGAATTTTTACTACGCAAATTGACCTAAAGTGACAGAAAACATCAGTTATAGCCTGCAGAAGTGGGGGAGGGAGATCTAGAAGAAAGGAATTACTCAGGGCTCAAGGAAACTTAGGAAAATTGACACGTTCACTATCCTGATTGCGGTGATGGTTTCATGGATGCATACATGCCAAACATCGAATTACACATTTTAAATTTTAGTTCATTGTATGTCAATTGTACCTCTAAAAGGAGCAGGACAGGAAGCTACTTAAATGTTGATTGTTAGGGAATTGATTAAATGAATTCTGGATGCCTATAAAACAGAATATTAAGCAACTACTTTTAAAAATGAAGTCAACCTATATGTGTCAATATAAAATGATAACCCAAAATACTCTAGAGGTTAAATAGCAAAGGTGCAGAACAATGCACATTAACATATGATCTCTTTTTTGGGTAAAAATAGGCATTATATATGTTTCTCTTCAGATAAAATATGTATGCACAAATACTATGTGTGTGGTGTTTGTGTGTGATTTCTGGAAGGATGCACAAAAGCTTAACCGTGCTTATTTCTGATGACTGGGATTGAGGGTTTGTGGACAAAAGAGGCTTATACTTCTCATTTTATTCACTTGTGTTGAAATTTTTAATCATATGTGTTCACAGTTTTCTTATAAGTTTGAAAAGAAAACTTGATTTAAAAAGAAAAGGAAAGACAACAAAAATTGGAAATTGTCCATTGAATAATTACCAATTGAAAATTATAATATTATATAGTTAATATATAATCCAATTTGTTCCTATCCCTTTGAATTGTTATAGAATGTCACCTTTATAGAAGACATTAAAGATTATTCTGGCCTAGGAAATTGATTTTATGGGTTTGTCCCAAATAACTAAAATATTTCATGCTTTACTTCTTGATCAGATTGAATTAAGAGAGTTTTATTTTTTAAAAGGCCCTTTAAATTGAGCTAAAAAAAATAAAAACTTTTTAGTAGTATGTGAAAGCTACAGCCTTATTGCAGGAAAACAAGTACAGATCTAAAGAGGTTAGAATTATTTTCCATGCAAATATTGGATGCAGAATGTAAGGAAATAAAAGGCATTGAAACTAAGATTTCTTTAAGAATGTATAGACCTGAAAGACCCCATTTCTCCAATATGGTAAAATTGTTGAAGGATTTAAAGGCAAAACCATACATAGTAAGTTATTAATTACCAAGAGGATCATCATAAATGGGTTTACAAAGACTACTGTCTCTAAATGGGTCTGACTAGATTGATGTATCGGTAACCTGGGACTCCCTTTGAATCTTTTGAGATTAGTGTGGTTTAAAGAACTCCTCCTCAATAAAGGATTGCCATATTCCAGAACTATCATAATTATGGGTGAAGTTTCGCCTGCACAAGGAAATACATTTTTAAGAACTAGACTAACTTTTGAGGAAATAGCACATGCCTGTTTTCCAAGTTGGATAGTCACTCTTTAAGAGGCAGACACCACCCGAAGGCTGGTTCTTTTCTACAGATTCTTTTGATCATTTGTTATCACATGGAAACGGATGGTCAGAATCATGTCCACAAGTAGCATCTTCTAAACCTGATTGTAGGAACCTTGCTGATGCATCTATCTGTAGAACAGATTCCTAAATGATTTATAAGACATGTGTTAGTGCAAGGGAGGTGGAGCTAAGTATAAGAATGGTGTTCCCCATTGAAGGATCATTTTCCATGCCTATTGCATCAGCTTGTAGTGAAAATAAAATAAATGTGTATAAAAGCACATGGGGGGCTATGAGCATGTAAATGATTGAGCACCTTAAGGGCTGGGACCAGGTTTTGTGACAGGCCCAAGGGGTGTCTCAATGCATGTTTTCATTGGAGAAACACTGAACACAGCCTGGTGGTTTGGGAATGTGATTCTTTGCAAAGCCAGAGATGGTGGTGAGTAGTTCGCTTGTGAGAGCCCAACTCAGGGATGTTCAAACTGTGGGCTTGAGGATCCTCCATATGATTCAGAGGCTGGAGCACAAAATCTGACCCTCCTTGGTTTCTGACATGACTCAATGATAGCAGTTTTCCTCGGTGCTTCATCAGAAACAGGGTCAACCTTTCCATTACTCTCAGTGGGCTGCGTTTCCATTTTCTGGCGTTTTTCTTTTTAGTGTCAGAGAAGTTAAAATTTTTAAATGTTATAGTTAAAAATAGCATCCCAGGTCATTGAGTCCCAAGCCTCTCACAGATGAGGAAATGTCTGGTACTGCTTCAGTGGGATCCAAGGGCAGGTCTCTGACCCCAGCTCAGTGCCTTCTCTACTACCCACCATGCCCGTGTCAATGCCCGCAGTCCACAGATCACAGACCTAAGAAATGAGAGAGGCACTGTCCAGACTCACCCCATATTGAGCTGTTAGCTCTGAGTTTAGACCCAGAGAAAACTCCTGAATCATGAATCATGTCGCAGCAACATCAAGGAAGGCTTCCTCTCGGGTCCACATCATCTGGGAAACCAAGTTGGGGGTTTCAGCAAGACCAGCCTGGCCTCGCCTATAGCAAGGCATCCTTTCTTGCTAGTGATCTCGGGAAGACAAGCATTAAGATGACTTGAGAGAGTGTGTAAAGACCTGGTATAGCCTGGATGCTGTCCCCCAGGTTCATTCAGCTGCTCCTTCAAAGCTGCCACAAAACCTTTGAATTGCCATTGTCTTTGGTATCCTATTGTCTTTCTTTTTAGTTAACAAGAACACTTCCTTTTGAACAAACAGCATGCTTTGCTTACATTCGGAGCTTGGTGTTTAGGTTGATTTCTACTTGGGACCCACATCTGCCTTTGCTTATAGACCACCTCATTGCCAGATGGTCTTAATCTGCAGCAACACACCTGTCTGAGCTGTTCCCTGGATGAACTGAGTGCAGGCCCTTCTTTATCTTGTGGCCCCACCGAGTGGTAACTAACCACTGTGGCCTCTGGGGCCAGACTTATTAACGGTAGGATGTTGGGTGCATTCACCTCTCTGTACCTCAGTTTCCTTGTCTGTAAAATGGGAATGGTATTTGTAAGCTGCAGAGTTGTGGTGAGACACATTGCACATTGGGTTTTATCCACATAGGGTGCTCACAATGGAGGTGGGAGTGGAGGTGATATTAGTAGTAAGAATGGTTTTTATTCTCACTTTTCTCCAAGCCCCTCCAACAAAACCAGCACTAGGAAAGCTATTGACTTTTGGGCCAGCGAGGTGGGAGTTAGAGCCTGTAGTGGGTGAACTGAGGGGGAGGGATAATAACAGAGGAAGGGTGGGGGTGTGCATCTTTCAGAGAGATGGAAATAAAGCTGCCCTCTCTCTGGGGGAAACAGAACTAGCTTTGGATACACCCTGAAGTGTGGAGGTCTAATCCTCTGCCCTTTTAATCATCTCAAACCTCAGGGAGGAAGGCTGGTCCCGGAAGATCTCTGATCCTGCTCTGACGGTTATAGCACTCACGGACCAGATGATAAGTTTGCCTCTAAAGGAGTCTAAGCTTCATTCCATGGCCAGCGATGTTCATTTCTTAACCTTTAAATGTATACTTGGTGCTAGAATTTAGATCTGCCCCTTAGAATTTCACACCTCAAAGAAAAGGGATGGAAGAGAACCTGAGTTTCGGATGTTGGTGAGTGGTAGTCGTCCTGACATTGGCTCTAAGGAAGGGGAGGCCCTGGGCCCTCACCTATCTCTAGGCCCCATTTGGAAGGTGCAGGGTTTAAACTGGATGGCCACAGACCTCTTTTCAGTTTTAATGTAAGACTATGTCCACTTAGAGGAAACCCAGGCCTTGTTCCCATTATACACTAGGTTTTTGTGTTTGCCTTCAGATACTGTGAAAGAGGTGGTAAAATGTTCTTGATTAAGGCAGAAAGTTGTCTCATAATTTTGAACAAGTCACAAGACTTCTATGACTGTTTCCTCACCTTTAAAATGGTTATCAGGACCCAGGGCCCTGCCTCCAAGCATGCCTGTGAATTTGTTAATAAAAAGATTGTAAAACACTGAGTAAATGTCAAGGGCCATGTGATGGGAAAGAGGAACCTTGGAGAGGGGAGGAAAACCCAGCCTGCGAGAGATGAAACCCTAATTGCCCTTCCTGAGGTTTAAAAAAAACATGCATTTTCTTCTTTACTTTGTAGCAGAAAACAACCAAGTTCTTTCTATATACTTTCTTATTGATGCTTTATGATAGCAAGTTTGGGGGACTCCCAAATCGGACCATATGTAAAAAGGTCACTGTTTCAGAACTCAGATCCCCTTGAAAGGAATGTAAGATGAGCTTACTGTATTCCAGATCCTAATCAACAGTAAAGTTGCAGCGTAAAGTTTGGTCCACATTTTGAAACCACAAATTTATTTGTAGGGACTAAACTTGGCAAGTTTAGAGAACAGGAGATGGAGGCAGGGCATGGGGAGTAAGTCTCTCTTATAAGCCTCCATCAGCAACAGCCTTTGCAAGGGCAAAATATATCCATATTTCATTTACCTGGCACCTTTCCCTCAGGAGATCAAAGCTGCTCTGTGGACTTAGTCTATTTAATTCTCACACATTCTTGCCTTGTAAGTGGCTTTGTCATCCTCAGTCTACTGATATGGAACCTACAACCACATATGAAAACTAGCTCTTCAAGGGCACAGACACCAGAAAACCACATGAAGAGGGTTGGATTCCAGTTTTCTAAATTGTATTTATCACCCTCTTCCCATTTGTCTGTCTCCCATCCACCGATCCTTCGAGCATTGGCGGGTTTGCTGGTTCTTCCGATTCAGTGTCAGGTAGTCTAGAAAATTCAACCTCAGGCGCATTAGCTCTTGAGGTCATGTTTACAGTATTGTGCAATTTATGGAGTCAGGTATATCTGTGTTCAGCTTGCTCTGTGAACTTCAGTTTTTAATAAAATGTGATAATAGTGCTTGCATCAGAGCCGTGCCCGTGGAATAAGGCAGTGTGTGTAACATGCTTGCACAGGGCCTGGCTCCCACAGTCAGTTTCACTAGATAAGAGCGCTCATGTGACCAAGCTGGTGGTTCTTAGTTTAGCTCTTGCCTTGTTCAGAGACTTTCACTGAATCTTTAAGCCATAGCCAAGCAGACCCAGAAACATTGTAGGTTCTCTTTTAAAAGAAGCTTGGCCTACCCAACTGGCGTGGCTCAGGGGCTCAGCATCAACCTATGAACCAGGACGTCTTGGTTTGATTCCTGCTCAGGGAACATGCCCAGATTGCAGGTTCAATCTCTGGTGTGGGGCATGCAGGAGGCAGCTGATCAATTATTCTATCTCATCATTGATGTTTTTATCTCTCTCCCTCTCCCTTCCTCTCTGAAATATACATACACATACATATACATATACATATACATATACATATACATATACATATACA
>JAAGEH010000040.1:19595481-19607150 GCA_011751065.1 Lasiurus cinereus
ATACATATACATATACATATACATATACATATACATATACATATACATATAAAAAACAGAGAGAGAGAGAGAAGCTTGGCCTGCTGCTCCATGAGCCTGTGTCCTTCTGCCTTCCCTTTCAGCATTCCTTGTTGGCCACGAGAAGCTTACTCAGAGAGGAGTTCCTGTACTTGAGCTTGGATTTCTGTCAGAACAAGGTTACCTCTTTACTTGCCCTGTGAGTCTTATGAACTGTTAGATTTCAACATTTTCTGGTTTCTCATAAAAGCACTAAGCTACCATGCAATCTGCTTGGAGAGGGGACCACTTGGAAGTGGTCCACAGTTTGGGTTCTCAGAGGAGAGGTGGAAGATGACCTAATGGGTTTTGGAACTTGGAAAAGTTGTCTGAATGGAACACTAAACTGGGACTCCAATGTCATAAGCCTTTATTGCTGCCAGTGACCTTTGTTCCCGCATGTGGCAGGAGCAGGGGGAAGGGAGAGCACATACAGAAAGCAAGTGTCCTAGGCCTCAATCCAGGCCTGTGGAAAGAGAACCTCTAAGAGTAGACCTGGGAATCTGGATTTATTTCTAATCTGGTTTTCCTTGTGGTTCTGATACCCAGCCTGGCTTTGGGACCACTGTCTGAGGCCATTTTCTAGAGAAGACTAGGCCTGGGAAGTGCCTCCTCCAGGATCCCACGTGGGGTTGGTGGCAGAGGCAGCCCAAAGCTCAGACCTCCGTCCCGTCAGGGTTCTTCCCACCCACCCCCAGAAGCCATCTTTCCACTTCCTCACCTGTGTTACAGAAATAAAGACTTCTGACCCTGGGGAGCCACTGTGAGGAGAGTAAAAGGGTGTGCAGGTCATCTCCTTCTGTTGAGAAGCAGCTGAGAGGGTCTAAAGCCATTTTGCAGAGAGGCCTGAGTCATCTGGTGGCAGCTGTCTGCTCCACCGGAGGCACTTGCATCACTATTATCTGAACACAAAGCTGATGGTGGCCCAGCACTGGGCTGCACTAAGAGGGTTACCCAGAGAATGGTCTCTGCTCTTGAAAACATCCGCTGAGGCTAAGGGACTTCAAGGTCATTCCCACAGCTACAGAACAGCACCGTTAGGCAGAGGGGACAGGGGATCCAGTGTATGAACTCAGAGAATCTAGACTTTCAGCTTAGCCTGTATCCCTGGCCTGGAGAAGTGACAGGCTTTGTCTCTGGCCACATAACAAGTTGGACCAGTGTTCTCCCCCCCACCTCCCATGCTGGAGCAGAATTGGTTTCCTCAAGGCTCGCTATGCAACAGTGTCCATTCTATTGACTCAGTAAAGGCTTTAGCTGGCGTTGGCATCTCAAGGATATCTTGAGGTGAGGCCTTCAGCATTTGGGATGTAGCATAGCGATGCTGGGCAGAGTGTGTTTGAGAAGGATTTTTTTCTCTCTCTCAAAAAAGGTTATGGCCGAGACTGGTTTGGCTCAGTGGATAGAGCGTCGGCCTGCAGACTGAAAGGTCCCGGGTTCGATTCCAGTCAAGGGCATGTACCTTGCTTGCGGGCACATCTCCAGTGTGGGGTGTGCAGGAGGCGGCTGATCGATGTCTCTCTCTCATCGATGTTTCTGACTTTCTATCCCTCTCCCTTCCTCTCTGTGAAAAATCAAT
This sequence comes from Lasiurus cinereus, assembly GCA_011751065.1. Taxonomy (NCBI): domain Eukaryota; kingdom Metazoa; phylum Chordata; class Mammalia; order Chiroptera; family Vespertilionidae; genus Lasiurus; species Lasiurus cinereus. Next base: position 19,597,118 of record JAAGEH010000040.1, read on the forward strand.
AAAATATATTTAAAAAAAAAAGGTTATGAAGTATCTTGAAGCAACCTAGAAGCAGTGGATAAGGTTCTTAGGGGTGTTTTGTCCTGCAGAGGGAAGTCAAGGTAGGGCCCTGAGTTTTGAGCCAAACCCTCAAAAGTGCTGCCAGTTAAAGGAGTGAGCCCAGTTGGTGTGACTCAGTGGTTGTGTATCAATCAAGGAACCAAGAGGTTACCGATTTGATTACTTGTCAGGCACATGCCCAGGTTGCAGGCTCAATCCCCAGTAAGGGGCATGCAGGAGGCAGCCAATTGATATATATCTCTCATCAATGTTTCTGTCTCTCTATCCGCTCCCTCCCTCTCTCTCTCTCAAAAAATCCATAAAAACTTATATTTTAAAAAAAGGAGTGGGATAGGACATGATGGAATGGTGTGGTGGGAAGCAGCACTGGAGGGTTAAGAAAAATCTTTTTTTTTTTCCATTTCTTCTTGGCTGTCATGTGCTGAGCCCTGGATTTAGCATTTTACCCAAATGTCTTTATCCTCAGAGCAGTCCTCGAAGGCAGGTGTGTTTCCACTTACAGATGAGAAAACCCTCAGGGAGAGTGAGAGCCTTGTACAGAGGGACTGAGGGAGGCAGTATTAAGCCCGTGTTGTCTCCTTTCATGAGGCCTCTTTGAGGCTTTTGGGAGGAAACATAGATAGCCAGGAGGTAACTAAAAATTTCATTTTTGATAATAAAGAAAGGAATAAAATGGGAGGTATTTCACAGGATAGAGTGGGTTGGGGGACAATCCAAGTCTTTGCAGTGTTCTGAATTATGCTGAAGGTCAAGTGGAAAATGACTAGAAGTCGCTTATTTGGCAAATCATTGACATGGTGACGTGACGCAGTGGGAGAAGAGGAAGGATCACAGAAAAAAGATAAGCACATGTCATATATAATAAAGTACTTATGATTGAGAACTAGGCATTGCTCAATCAAAGGGGAAAGTGCAAAGTGGATAGGTAGTTTCGTGTGTCATCTGAACAGATAACACAGTGGCATTGATTGAGGTAGATACACAGGAAACAGCATTTATGGCCCTGTGTGCATATGGCATTACCCGAGGCACTGTAACAAAGAAGCAAATACACAGGCCTAGGAAAGTGACAAGCTAGGAGAGGCCATCTGTTATCATACGGCACCTTGTCACCGAGAGAGAAGAGCAGGGCCCCACTGCCAGTAGGAACAGCTATTGAAGTGGTTTTGAAAGAGATATGGTTGAAGCAGAAAGCAGAAGTAAACACATCCCATGTCCTGGAGGCCAAGGGAAGGGGAAAGAAAAGAGACCTGTTGAGCACTTTATTATGTGCTGAGTACATTAAATAATCTTCTAATTAAGTTTAATTAGGTATTCAGTTAAATGCTCAATTCTCATAATAGTCCTGCCAGGTAAGTGTTGCCCATTTTACAGATGAGGAAACTAAAGCTCTGAGAGGTGGTGACCTCCAAGAGATCAGACAGTGAGGGGGGCAGGGGCAAGTGGGGTGAGGAGCGCTGGTTATGTGCAGTCAGAAGCTGTGAGATGATGGTGAGGATCAGAATTGGTTGGGAGACATGGTGAGGATGCTGGGTGAAACTGATGCCGAGTAAAAGTGGGAGAAGTTGAGGTGACACAGGGAAATTCACATGGTTGAGTTCACAGTTCTGTTTTCCATGTGTGACATTTTACCGTCTGGAACACAGATGATTAAGCATTAGCTGCATCCAACTCGCTCTTTGGGGAAATGTGAGTTTCTGTTTTGCAAATCCTTTGCAAGACATGTTTCAGTCTACAAGGGAATGGGTTGGGCTTCCAGGTTGGTGCATCTTCAAATAGTAGTGCCAAGAAATCCTACCGGCTCCCATGTGCACTTTTTAACAGCTTTAAACTGATGGTCCTGGTGGCATCATAGAACTTCACACCAACAAGACCTCTGGGAGCTGTGGGAACCATTCTCCCAACTAATACCATGACTTGCCTATCTCTGTCCACGACCGATTGGGCTACTTAATGCTTGTGAAATTATGGGTTTGTATGAACTAATTGGTAGAAGTCTTTGAAAAAATAATTATAACTTGGGAAAAGAGGCTTAGTGTATATGAGATGTTTGTAATCTTGAAGCCTGAAAAGAAGAGCAGACAAAGGATGTGCTTTAAAAGTAGGGTAAGTATCCCTGCCAAAGTAAGAAGTCTGTTTCTTCTGGGAAAACAAATTCAGCAACTGATTTAATATCTGTTACTTTTGCTGGCTTGCAGCCCTACCCCCTTCTAAGCATATGACAGGTCTAAACAGAATTCTACTTTGTAGTCCATTGACTTTTGGAAAATAATGCTGTGATTATAAGGTTTCCCAAATACACTTTTTAAAGCATTGGTAATGAGTACATTGCACCTACCTGTGCTGCTTGGGTAACCATCGCTGTTGCTCAATTTATGCTTAATATTGGTCAAAGTAAAGCATGTTTTCATCACTTGAAATTCAGATTTTATTTGCTCAGTTACTAATGGCCATTTATTTCTGTAACATAAACTAGGATGTTATGCAAGTTTGGTTTGCAAATAGGTTGACTCTTGAACGTAACAGTTTACTTTGAGATCAGTACGAGGAGTCATTTGAGTTGACTCCCCAAATAGTCATAAAACCTTCTTTGTTTGTCTTTAACATAGTCTAGTTCCTCTCAGGATAAAATGTTGATAGTGATCAGAAGGATAGAGGATTTAAAACTTGAATGGGTGTTTGAGACTATAGAATCCACCTCCCTTCCCTTTCTCATCCCTTTATTTTTCAGGTTAGAGAAAGAACAAGGTCAAGAACAAGAGCAGCTGTGTTGCCTGTCACATTGGTGACAGAGCCGGGAACTTTCACTCATTTCGGGGCACTTGCCACCAAAGTATTATTTTCATGTCACTGGCAAACAGTTGACTTGAAGGCACTGTGTTTTTGTACCCTCAAAATTGGTTTGGGGTGGGGTGGGGGAGGGAGAGGGAGAAGCCTTTTTTTATATAAAAGCTTTTAAGAGTCTTTCTCATGCAGTCAAATCAACAGAACCCAAAAGTGTCTCCCAGCCAAATTTTTCCAAGTGTCCTTTGCTTATATTTTCTTCTCACTTTTCTTTGGAAAAGCTGTGTTCCTTTCATACTTAGAAATAACCAATCTTATTTGTTCTGACAGCAGTGTGCAAACATCTGTTGCATCAAAAATCCCACACGGAGTCAAACACCAATGGTCATTTCTGAATGTCACTAGCAGTGGCAGCAAACATTTCATCAGAACCTCAGAAGCAGTACAGAGAGGAAAAGGAAAATCAAGCTAGCAATTATCTAGTTAATATTGTACACATTGAAAGCCTACATCATAAAATCTTCAGGGTAGTGAACGCTGCTTTCAAATCAAACTGTCTATTCCTTCGGAACACAGTGCCTGTTGTCAGCAGCAGGGTTTCAGGTGAAACTTGTTACCGGAGTAATAAACAGTGTTGACACTGTGATGGTGACACTGAGTGTCTATGGAAAAGGATTTTTGACAAGGCCTGAATCAGGCCATTGTGGTTTTTATGAGATCTTAGGATCTGCAATCAACCACAGGTTTTGAGAGGATTTTCTGAAAATGTGGTATAGCTCTGGCCCTCAGTTTACACTTGGATGAAGGGCAGGGATGAGCAGACCCACCTGGGAGAGCACCGAGTACTCATCACAGCGTCTGGCTTACCTGTTCAGAAGTCTGTCCGTGTTTCCTGTTTGTAATGCACACATGGAATCAATTTTTAAAGTGCCCTGACACATTGTTGCTGTGGAAGGGGCCTTGTTAGCAGTATGTGGTGCCATCCTGCTCTGCCTGCCTTGCATCCCTTCCCTCCCACCTTCCTCTCCCCCAGGGTCCACCCCAGGCACTTGAGTTCCACGTTCACCTGGACCCCTTGCCTACAGGCCTAGCAGGAGTTGTCCACGCCCCTGCTTGGAATGGCCTCTCTCCTTTGGAGTCCACTGTTTGAAGCACATAGAATTTATCCCACTATGTTTTAATGACACTACTAGACAGGGAGTCCATTTGGTCAGGGGCCCTGTGTCACCGATCTTGATGTACACGGGGCCACTATCATGCCAGGCCCTCAGTGAATGGTGCTGGGTGGATTGCAGGCAGACCAGCTCCTTCCTATACAGCTTACATTTTAGGAGGCATTTAATAATAATAATAATAATAATAATAATAATAATAATACTGTAATACCAGAAAACCTGACTTTAAAATGTTTTTATCACTTACTTTATTAGGCTGGACATAGAGGGTACTGGTACATGTTATTGGAATGCCTGCTCTTAAGCCCCTCTCGTGAGAATGGAGGCATGTCAAGCATGCTTGCTCTCATGTCCTTGCCCTTGCTCATCCTACCTCCTTTTCCTTCAGAATCCCTCCAAGAGGCTTAGAAGCCTCTCTGTGAGCTCCCCTGGTCCCCCAAGCTCACGGCTATGGTCGTGGGCTCCGCACAGCAGGCTATGGTCGAGGGCTCACTTGTTTGTTTCAACCCTGGGCTCTGCCTCCTCTGTGCTCAGGAAGAACCTAATCAGCAGACATTTGGTAAATGAAACTTGCATGAATCGTACCAGGGGCTCCCTAATAGGGAAGAGAAAACAAATTTCTTTCAAGTTTTAGTATTGACCCTAGAGACCATTAGCCTCCTACATGGCCATCCTTGCATAGGACAGGAAGTGAACCTCTGTTAGGGCTGTGAGTTTCTGTTACTGCACAGCTGTGGGCATGCTGTCCACGGTCACTGTGAAACCCGGTTCTGAAGGGAAATCCCGTGCATTCCCGGGGCTGACAACTTTCCTCGCCATCTCTGCATGAATCCTGAAAAATAATGTCATTGAATTCGTTCTGAAAAATAAAAGAGGCCCTGTTTTTCATATTCCCCTTTCATTAGCGGTCAGTTCTGACTCCGTTGTAAATGGAAACTTGCTCAACTGTGTTCCATTTTTCTCACTGTTCTCACTCTACTAGTCTTGATCTCCTTAGTGTTGAGTCATATTTTTGGAATGAAAAGCATCAGCTCCTTTACCATTGAATTTAGAATAGAGAACAGAATGATAAAATTAGACACACCAGCCTATGTGTGTCATCAAGTAACCTAGTCTACTTTGGTACCAAAAATAAGATCCCCTTTAAATAATTTCTAGCTCATTTGAACTAGCTTTGGTAAGGATGAATGGTCTTCAGTCTGCATGAAGAAGATGAGAGACTCATTTCCCCCTCACAATGGGCCCAGCAGAGGTTTTTCTGACAGTTAAACATTTCCTTTTCTTAATTCCATTCCATTGCTTCTAATTACGACCCCTATAATTAGTGTGCTAATTACCTCCCCTGCGTGATCCCTCCTTGGTGTTGAACCTCTGTGTACTGTCAGCTCGACTCCTTCATGGGCTCCAGAGCTCCTTGCTGCCTTTTCTCCCACGGGGCTCCTGGCTGAGGGTCTCAGAGGAGAGATAGGCTTCCCCACCCCCTAACCAGTTGCCTCCCATATTGTTTTTTCTTTGTCTTACGAGAATCTTTGGCTGAGGAAGAGAATTGTGGTCAGAAAATTGCAGAGCTGCAGTAAGCCTGGTCCTGGGGTGTTGCACTAAGCCTGGTCCTGCCATGTCAGAGGCTGCATGCTGATTACTTGGTCCTGCTTGCTGCTTATCACACCCTGTAGGTCAGCTCCACACTCTGCACTGGAGACTGTGGCTCCAACCACATTCTGTGCTCAGGAAGGAAGTGATCCGAGATCTTTTTTCTTTTCCTCTGGAGTTGGTAAAGTCAGTTCTGAGAACCCGTTTTTTCTTCTCTTTCTCCTTCCTTCCTTTCGTCCCTGCTGAATAGTCTGTTCTTTCACTGCATCACGGGCATCTGTGAGCTCATGGATGATTGGAGACAATACACTAGACCCCATAGGCTGCAAAGTTGAAAGACAAGATCACCCAGTCACCTGCTTCCCTCCCCTCCCCCCGAAACTCATAATGTTCTTTTTTTCTTTTTTAATACAGTGGTACCTCGAGATAAGAGTTTAATTTGTTCTGTAACCTTGCTCGTATATCAAGTTGCTCGTATCTCAAAGCAAATTTCCCCATTGAAATCAATTGAAATGCCATTAATCCGTTCCAGCCCCCAAAATGCAACCCCAGTTGTTCTTCTTACGTGTTTTTGAATAAGAAAAATGTATTTATAAATGACAAATATTGTATAAAAACATAATAAAAGAGAATATAAAGGAATAAACTGATTTTATAAAGTGTTTTTACCTACTCATTACACTCTTAATGCTACACTTTATCCCTAAACTGAATGTAACTTAACTAATCTTCACTGAACTTAATTGCTACTGGTCTTTGCATTTTTGGCCGATTTCAAAAAAAAACGTGTCCAACGAGGTTTGCCTCTTCCTCCCTTTCAGAATGTTTCTGAAATGGGTGAGGCAAGTTTCATTGAACAGCTCCGATGCACGACCAGTAGCAACTTTTTCGGGGTGTTTCTTTTCCACCAAGTGTGACACCCTCTCCCACATTCCTAAGATCTCCTTTATCTCACTTGTAGAGATCTCCTCCACCTCTGGCTCCTCCTCGAAACCAATTTCGTGGAGAACCTCCACATGTTGCTGAGACTGCAACTCTTGTAACTCCTCCGTGGTGAGTTCCAGAGAGTGCTCCTCGACCAGCTCATTCACGTCTCTCTCATCCACCTCCAGACCCATGGATTTTCCAGAGACACTATCTCCTCCTCCACTGGCACCTCGGGTTCGAATCCTTCCAAGGTCCTTTTGGCTACGGCCTCAGGCCACAGCTTCTTCCATGCAGAGGTCAAAGTCCTCATTGTAACACCCAGCCAGACCTGATCAATAATTCTGAGGCATATCACGATGTTAAAGTGGTTCTTCCAGAACTCTTGAAGGGTGAGGTTTGTGTTCTCCATCACCTCAAAGCAGCGCCGGAACAGGTGCTTGATGTACAGCTTTTTAAAATTCAAAATCACCTCCTGATCCATGGGCTGCCGGATAGGAGTGGTGTTGGGAGGTAGGTAGACAACCTTTATAAACTTGAACTCTTTGAGGAGTTCATCTTCAAGGTTTGGTGGGTGAGCAACAGCATTGTCGAGGACGAGGAGGGCTTGCATGGTTAGGTTGTTTTCCTGTAGATATTTCTTAACAGAAGGGCCGAAAACCAGGTTTACCCACTCCACAAAGAACTGCCTGGTGACCCATGCCTTCGGGTTTGCCCTCCACATAACTTGCAGTTTATCTTTTAAAATCTTAAGTGACTTAAAGACTCTGGGGTTTTCCGAATGGTAAAGGAGCAGAGGCTTGATCTTGCAGTCGCCCCTCGCATTGGCGCACAGTGCGAGAGTTAGCCTATCCTTCATGGGTTTGTGGCCTGGCATCGCCTTCTTCTCTGCCGTTTTATAAGTCCTATTCGGCATCTTCTTCCAGAAAAGCTCTGTCTCGTCACAGTTGAAGACTTGCTGGGGGATATATCCTTTGGCTTCTATCAGTTCGGAAAAAGTTTTGAGGTAATCCTCAGCTGCCTTCACATCCAAAATTACTGCCTCACCAGTAATTACTGCCTCACCAGTAATTACTGCCTGACAATGGAGTGAATGCTGGACCTTTTCCTGAAGTTATCAAACCAGCCTCTACTGCCTTTAAATGAGTCTTTCGATGCTTCGTCCATGGTAGTGCGCGGGATCTGCTCCAGCAAATCACCGTAAATAACTCGCACCTTCTCGCATATGATGCCCTGTGTTAATGTATCTCCTTTAAGTGCTTCTCCGTCACCCACACCATCAGTAGATTCTCCATCTTTTCATGGAGAGAGCTACGGAGCTTAGAAATTATTGTAACGCCCTTAGCTGGCATTATACCCTTTATCGACTCCTTCTGTTTAAGCACAGTGCATATTGTTGAAGTACTACGCCCGTACTGCCTCGCCAAGTCAGCCACTCGCACACCTTGCTCATATTTTTCTATGATTTCACGCTTTAATTCAATAGACATCATCCTCTTCTGAGCACTGACCTTTCCACTCGCTTTCTTTGGACCCATCGTTATAAAAAGAAATGTGACAAAGTATGTAAATGCACAAAAGATGCTTCGACAACGAGGTAAACAAGCACATTGACTGAGGTGTGGGAAACTATGAGACGCTCGAGTCGCGGTAAACTGGTGGGTTGTGTGCAGCCTGCCGATCCACGAGATTACTCATATCTCAAATGTTGCTCATATTTCAAAGCAAAAAAATCACTCGTATCTCAAAAATCTCGTATGTTAGGGCACTCGTATCTCAAGGTACCACTGTATATTGTATTGATTTTTTTACAGAGAGGAAGGGGGAGGAATAGAGAGTTAGAAACATTGATGAGAGAGAAACATCGATCAGCTGCCTCCTGCACACCCCCCACTGGGGATGTGCCCGCAACCAAGGTACATGCCCTTGACTGGAATCAAACCTGGGACCTTTCATTCCCCAGGCCGATGCTCTATCCACTGAGCCAAACTGGTTTCAGCATGATGTTCTTATTCATATGTTTTTGTCACTGTCTCGTGTTTATATTAAGTTTGTTCCTCTGATGAGGACAAAACACTTATTTCATCTTCACAGGATCCTAATGAAATAGTAACAAGACAGATGGCTGGCAAGAGATTAACACCCAGGTTGCCAGAGAGCCCAGGCATGCCTGGCCCAGTGCCTGAAGTCCCTGTCTCCCAGGACTCCTCCTGGTCTTGCACAGACCCTGTTCTGCAGAAGAGCTAGGGAGTGAACAGAATTTTGAAGTCACCAAGGACCACTAAGGATGGAGTACCATGTTCTGACACTGAGCCCCAGCATGAGCCATGGGCTTGGGATACAGAGATGAACAGAAGTGGTCCATCTTTGCATTGCTTACAGATAGATTAGTGAGGGGCATAGTGGCATAAGCAGAGAATTACTAATGTGTTGATTGCCTGGTGGGAAGGTTCCAGGGAAGGGCGGTGGCCTTGGTAAATCGCTCTGAGAACCTCCATTCTCTGTCTGGACAGAGGCTTGACACCTATAGCCAGTCCCACCTGCCCCCGCCTTCCTGTCCTGCTGCCTCTTACTGTCACCTGTCCTGGAATCTGTGAGCTTTCGGTGAGAAAGAAATCGTCCCTCTTGATGACTTAGGTGTGGATAAGGAAAAGAGTAGATGTTTCATGGTAAGCACATTGTCAAGGACTGTAATGTCTGAAGGAGGAAGTTTTAGAAGTGTGTTTCTTCATGTTTACACAGTGAACAGATGACTCAGATCTATTGTACACATCCACAAGAGCTGGGGCCTAAGCTGATCCTGATTTTGAAGTCATGTGTCCTCTTTGCATGTGGGGAGGTTTTAAAGCAGGTGGGAGGTGGAGAAGAAGGGAGTGGGAGCGGGAGGAGGGAGTAGAGGCCAGGGCTTGTGCCTTTCCTTGTGGGAGTGGAGACTTCCACATCCTCCTGCTTCTTCCTTTCTTCTTCCTTTCTCTCCTGCTCTCCTCCTCCTCCTCTTCCCCCTCCTCGTCCTCTTCCTCTTCCTCCTCCTCCTCCACCTCCTCCTCTTCTTCCCCCTCCTCTTTCTCCTCCTCCTCCACCTCCTCCTCTTCTTCCCCCTTCTCTTCCCCCTCTTCTATCCCCTCCTCCTCCTCCTCTTCCTCCTCCTCTTCCTCCTCCTCTTCCTCCTTGTCCTCCTTCTCTTCCCCCTCCTCCATCTCCTCCTTCTCTTCCCCCTCCTCTTCCTCCGCTTTCTCCTCCTCTTCCTCTTCTATCTCCTCCTCCTCTTCCCTCCCTCTTCTATCCCCTCCTCTTCTTCCTCCTTGTCCTCCTCCTTCTCCTCCTCCTTGTCCTTCTCCTCCTCCTTTTCCTCCTTGTCCTCCTCCTCTTCCCCACTCCTCTTCCTTCTCCTCTTCCTCCTCTTCTTTGTCCTCCTCTTCCCCCTCCTCTATCTCCTTCTTATCTTCCTCCTCCTCCTCCTCCTCCTCCTCCTCCTCCTCCTCCTCCTCCTCCTCTCTTTC
>JAAGEH010000040.1:19615517-19732623 GCA_011751065.1 Lasiurus cinereus
ACACACACACACACACACACACACACACACACACACACACACACACAGCTGTAATTCCCACTTGGAGTGTAAGATAGATCCAGGTTGACAGGTGGGCCCACCCAGAGGCCTAGCTATAGGTTATCAGGGAGGAGAAATAAGTCAGGAATTGGCACAGACACATATGCAGATACTATAACTAGAGAGTTTCAAACTTGGAATCCACGTTCTTTTGCACATTAGGGAGGACCCCAAACCTTCCGTGTACAGCTCAGCCTCTCCAAATGGGCTGTCCTAGAATAGTGCCAGCCACACAGTCTGGACAGCCCAGGAAGCATCTCAAGCAGGCAACAGATATTTGTAAAGTATTTTCTTGATATGCTACTAGCTCTAAGAGAAAGGTGCTTTTAGAGAAGTGTCCAGGCTTCATTGAAAAAGCACATAGCAATCAACTTGTGTTCCTAGCTGGCATGAAACTGTCTTACTGGTGGCCAAACTTGGGATGCCTGAAGACAGACAGGTGACTAATACTAGGCTGTGTGTGGCCAGGACCAAATGGATTTTTTGACCACAAGACCATGTCTAGAGTCTCCTTTGTAATTACCACACAGTCTACTGTAATTGTAAACCTTATATTTATTTCCTGCCTTTGCCATGTAATTCAGGGTCCAAGGCTGCACCCCATGCTGGACTGAAATCCTCTGTCATTTGCCTAAAACCTATAAAATCATTGTTGTGTGAGAGTTTGTGTGTTTGTGGTTGCCACATCTGTTAAATATGTTAAGTATATCCTTATGAAAAATATGCCCATTCCTACCTTGTTAGATAAAGCCCTTTACTAAATCAGATGTTTACCAAACACCTTTTACTATATGCCAAGGAATATTTTAGACTCTAGGAAACATCAGTGAACAAGACAACGAAGACCTCAAAGGGAGACCAAGGGAGGGGAGGGGGAAAGGGAAGGAGACAGGCAAGAACATAACTCACAGCTTGGCCGGCATGGCTCAGTAGTTGAGCCATGAACCAGGAGGTCATGGTTTGATTTCCGGTCAGGGCACATGCCTGGGTTACAGGCTCAACCCCCAGTGTGGGGTATGCAGGAGGCAGCTGATCAATGATTCTCTATTACTATTGATGTTTCTATCTCTCTCCCTCTCTGAAATCAATAAAAAGTTATTTAAAAAAATAAAAAGAGCAACTCACAGATAAGTGCTATGGGTAGTGTCACAAAGGGATGTCACAGGGAATGCCTAGGTAGCTTCTTTAGCTCGGGCGCCAGAGAAGCCCCTCCAAGAGGTTACATTGCTTGGGGCTGGTGAGTGAGAGAGAGATGGTAGGGAAGTGGGCTACGTGGCTACTGTGAAGAGTGTGCACAGTATCTAGCCAGAAGGCTGCTACACGGGTCTGGGCAGGAGGCCACAGTAGTTCGTTCTAATATGAAGTGGAAATCAAGAGAAGGGTCTAGATCTGGATTACGGAATGTACCTCAGAAACAGTCCACAGAACTTGCTGGTGTTTTGGATGAGAGGAATGAAGGAAAAGGAATAATCAAGAATAATTCCAAAGGTTTGGGTTTGAGCCATGAGGAAGATGATGACTGAGATGAGAAAGGCTGAAGGCAGTCCTTTTTAGCTCTTCACATTAACAGTCATAACTGACTCACCGTGAACCTACATCTTGAGATCCAATAAATGCCTTCACTGTCCTCCCCACAGTGCATATCACTGGGGAATGTTCTTAGCATTTTCGAATCCTTAACTGTTCACTTCACACTGCTTCAAGCATTCCCAGTGTTTCTCCCCTGTAGTGCTCACTTTATGACATGAAATAAATCACAGGAAAGCCAATGGCATCACTCATGGGTCCTCTATAAATGCCAGCTCCTGCCCAGGCCTCCAAACTCTGCCCCATTGCTCAGAAGTCGGCAGCTGGCACAGACCAGCAACATGCCTCTAATATGTTTGTGGCAAACAACAGGACCAATTTTCTTGTTTTTCTGTTTTAATCAGAAAAAAGTTTGAGATCTCTTTAATAACAAATTAACAACTTGGGGGAGTGAAGAGGCGGGGGCGGGGAGGGCAGGTTTTAGTATTCAAATGAACCAGGCCAAGAAGATAGAGCCAGACATTGTTTGACTAAACCCCTACCTGATTTTATCTATATTTTCCCCTCCAGTTTCCTTTTCCTGAGCTTATCAAAAAGTTGTCTTTGGCCCTAACCAGTTTGGCTCAGTGGATAGAGCGTCGGACTGCGGACTGAAGGGTCCCAGGTTCAATTCCGGTCAAGGGCATATACCTTGGTTGTGGGCACATCCCCATTAGGAGGTATGCAAGAGGCAGTTGATAGATGTTTCTCTTCCATTGAATGTTTCTAATTCTCTATCCCTCTTCCTTCCTCTCTGTAACAAATCAATAAAATATTTTTTTAAAAAAGTTGTGTCTTTGAATCAGCTAAACTCATGTAAGTGACATTTGTTGCCAGATGTGACTTTTTGTTAGCACATTGTAGAATCTCAGCATCAATATCACTTTCTATAAATACAGGTTTCGGGTGAGGGAATGTTCTATCTGGAGAGAAGTTTAGTTTCGGAGAACCTTTCTCCTTTTAGCCTCCTGGTCTGTGGGCTCTTACTCACCACTGGCATTCTTCCTCAGCTTACGCTGTCAGACCACCTCCTTCCATGATCACTCATGTTGGTAGCCACCTACGGTGCCAGTTCCCCACTCGGCCTTCCCTCATGGTTGGCAGTGCATTTGACTTGTGCTTTCTTGCTTCCTCTACGTTTTGAAATTTAAAAATAGAAAATAAAAAACAAACCCACAGTCGTTCACACTGGCTGAGCTCTGTAACTCATCTAGCAGACTTTCCGGTGAAGTCCACAGTATAACACATGCAGTTGGAAACAAGCCCTGTGAGGTGTGGACAGGAGACACTCTTACTCAGACGGTCAAATACACACTTGGAGATGGACAGTGGCCACCCGAGAGAATGCTCTACTCTGCTCCTGACTCTCCTCCTCTCCTGTCTGTCCCCTTTCCTGTCCCTCAGTAACATCTGCTCCTAATTCTCCTCTTATCCTGTCCCTCAGAATAAAGGTGTTCTAAGACAAAAAAGTTAAAGAACCCCTGCACCACCTAACAGTCATTGCCATTTAGTGAATGTGTCCTCATGCTTGGAGCAGTACAAAGCACACTACATTCTCCATCTCTTCATTTTTTAAACAAAGCTGTCAAATGGGGCTTTAAAAAAGGCCTGGCTAGCCAAGGCCTCACACTGGATGTGAGAGAGAGAACCAGGTCCTTAGACCACACTCCTGGTTACTGGGCAGCACTCCTTCCCAGAGGAATGCTCTGTAACTTGGAAAAAGTGATTTACTGCTCTGTCTCGGGCTCCTCGTCGAAAATGGGCAGAAGGGTTAATATGCATCTAAGTGCCCCGCACAGGGGCTGATACCAAGTAGACCATGAGCGACTACTGACCCTCTTCCTTCCACTCCTTCCTGCCCTTGTCATGGTGGACCCATAGGCTTAACTACTTCCCCTTTTTCTTCTAGATGGTCTTCAAGCAGACAGAGAGGCTGATGGGCCAGAGGGGGTTGATGAAGATATGATTGTGACCCAGAGTCAGACCAACTTCATCTGCCCCATCACGCAGGTACTGTGCCCTCCTTCCTCCCCTGAAACAAGAGCAGTTCTCTTCACAGAGGCCAGGGGTTCCTGTTTGCTTGCTGACTTGACCTCAAGTCCACAAGGTTAAGAAGGGAGGAAAGAGGAGTGATGGGAATCGAAGAGTATATACTAATGGGAGGTCAGTGGGCTAGAAATTACTGGCCCACAGGCCAAATGACATTGTTACCACTGGTCTCCCTGCTATTTCTTCTGCGACCTCTGTCCTAATTAAATTAAGCCTTGAGATTGGGAGGTTAAACATAGAAAGCCCAACTAGGAAAAAACAGCATCAAGTAATCAGTGACTTGGAGAAGTTACTGGAAGTTGGTCATTAGCATTCCTGAAAGCCTAATGTCTTCTTGATTGCAGATGGAAATGAAGAAGCCAGTGAAAAATAAAGTGTGCGGCCACACCTACGAAGAGGAAGCCATTGTTCGAATGATCGAGTCCAAGCACAGACGGAAGAAAAAGGCCTGGTGAGTTGGTCCCGGAAGGGAAGTGGAGCCTTCCTAGGGCTGGGCAGGCAGAGGCGCTGAGTTCACGCCAGGGGAAAAGGTGCTTTACCGTCCCCCCCTAAAGTAAGCCGCCTCCCAGATGGCGTAAACATGGGGGCTGGCTTTCTGGGAAAACAATACAGGAGGAAAAGGGTAGTAACCTCCTCGGGAAGAGCCAGGGAACACCAGCCACATGTTTCTAAAGTAGGAGAGAAAGGAGTTGGATTGGATTGTCATCATTAGGTAACAGGAGTTTTTATGAATTTGTGCTATAGCCTGAAAAGACAAAATGAAAGAACAGTAATACTAAGAGAAAGATGGAAAAAAAAATCATTCATATCTTTAATTACTTTAGTAACTTCTCCAAAGGTTTAAGTAAATGTGTGGATAAGTGGTCAATGAGAAATTATTATTGCTTTTAAATTGGAATATTTGAAGAATCTTTCATATGGATATTTCTACCTCCTTCTCAAACGCACCCCACCCCCTTACCTCCCATGACCACAGAGGACACAGCTGGGCTCCTAGAATAACATAGAATTCTAAGCTGGTGAGGCTGACTTTTTTAGGTGTTACACTCTTATCACAGACTTGGAATTATCACTAGAAATGGAATGGTAGGTGTGACCAGCTCTTAATGGACTTGTGATAACAGTCCTTTGATGTGGGCTTTGCTTCTCAGTGCCCTGAAACTTGCTGGTCCAGACCTGGAATTGGAATTCCCCACCATCCCTCCTGGGGTGTGGGCTTAGAGAGAGGGCGTTGGAGACTGCCGCTATCTCGCTATCTCGATGGTCATTCAGTCAAGTGATCGACCCTATTTATTCTAGGAGGCTGGCCTGTTGGTTGCAAGATGGAGACAGTTGAGTGCATTCTTATCTACTTTGATTTTCACCTTACAGTTGTGATGTTGTATTTCCTTAGTGCAGTGGTCGGCAAACTCATTAGTCAACAGAGCCAAATACCAACAGTACAACAATTGAAATTTCTTTTGACAGCCAAATTTCCTAAACTTAAACTTCTTCTAACACCACTTCTTCAAAATAGATTTGCCCAGGCCATGGTATTTGTGGAAGAGCCACACTCAAGGGGCCAAAGAGCCGCATGTGGCTCTCGAGCCACAGTTTGCCGACTACGGCCCTAGTGAAATCTCCCATTATACCCTGTGAATTTTTTTCTTTGTTCTGAACTTCTTGGCCTTTCTTTTCTATGAGCTCTTTTCTCTCTTCTTTCTCTGCAAAGCAAAATGTCCATTTTTTAACATAATTGCTAAGAAGTGGTGTTCCCAGAGTTCTGTTTCCCGGCTCTTCTTTCTTAGTTTGGAATATTCTCCAGGAGTCAGATTTGCAAAGGGCAGCCACCAATACAGAGCACATTCTCATAGCCCCAGGGAGGGGTAGGAGGTGGGGGGGAGAGGGCAGGACACATCCAGAACTGCTTCACATTTAAGTGGATCTTCTCAATTGCACACTTTGGCTTTCTAATGCCCTTCGCCTTTTTGGAATTGTGCACATTTGGAAGCGCTTGTGTGATACTTGCCATTTAGGGGGAAAAATTTCTCATACTTCTATAACTTGGGTTCAAATTCTGCAAACTCTTCCAATTCTCATAGCTTAATAATAACAGTTAAGTCCAACTGGAAGAAGTCTGGGAGATAATGTTTTTCCTGGGCCTTGAAAAATGAGAAAGATTTCAGAATGGTAAAGAAGAACCTTTCTGGGCGAGCAGCTCGCCCCACTCAGTGTCTGATCACTTGGTGGATAGTAGGGACTGTTTAAGGGAGTGTGTGTAGGAGGGAGAATAGAAGGATGATGGACAAGAGCAATAGAGGAGTGGTGTAAAGGCTCAGTATAGAGGGTGTTAAATGTCATGATTTTTTTAATTTTCTCATCTATAAATTGATGCTAATAGTTGTAATTGCCTGATTGGTATGTCTTAAATTTGAATAAGATATATAAAGTGTTTAAAGTACCTGGCACATGGTAAGACTCAGCACACGTCATCCCGTCATCATTATCATCATCATTTTTTGCCACCATCATTCTATAGGCATGAGAGGACATTATTTGGAGGGAGCAAGGTAGGCCACCCTGAAGTTTAAGAAGTTACTCCAACAGCACTTTACAGGATGGATTAAAAAGGCATGGGGACCCTGGCTGGAGTAGCTCAATGGTTGAGCACCGACCTATGAACCAGGAAGTCACGGTTCGATTCCAGGTCAGGGCACATGCCTGGGTTACAGGCTCGATTCCCAGTGTGGGGCGTGCAGGAAGCAGCCGGTAGAGTTTGAAGTCACAGTGGTGCAGCCATTTGGAAGTAACCTAGAGGCTCAACATGTGGATTTTGTGAACTTGGGGGAGAGCTCTGAGCTGGAGACATTGATTGGGAGGTTGGCAACATGGAAGAGTCAACCCCACTTAGAGAGCCAGCAGGGACAGGACCTGGAGGAGGCTCTGCTCTGCACCTTGGCTGCTCTCAGCACCTGGCCCAGGGCCTGCGGTGGGCCCTCAGCAATGAAAGGGCAGTCAGAGAGGGAGAACCTGATGTGACCGTCTAAGACATCATCGGGAACATGAGAAAGAGAGAAAAGAACGTGGGGAGTGGGCAGGGCACTTGGCAGGAGATGGAATTTAGGGCCTCTGCACAGTCCACCTCAGAGGTTCCTGATAAAGCCTGAAGTCGTGTCACTTGCCCTAATGCACACTGGCATGATGAGCAGCTCTGGGTTCCCTTTGTTTAAAATGTCTGTGACACATGCAGTGTGAGAAGTCTCCGTTCTTCCTCCTAGATGTTCTGATTGTGTTTGCAAGGCTGGAATTTGAGGTACGCGACTAAATATTACTGTCCCCGCCTCAGTCTCTGGCAGGACCTCACCATTGGTTTGAGTCAGAGTAAGACTGGTGAGACATTGGCTCTAACTAAATACAATTGTTAGAATGATTTCCTGAAATATCTCTCATAATAGGCTATTTATCTGACTAATAAAGCTGTCTCACGATTTTATTAATTTTAGTGTTGAAAGTATTACAGATGACCCCTTTTTTTTTCTATTGACCCCCTCTACCCCACCCTCACCCCCTGCGAAGATTTTTATATTAATAAGACATTTCCAGTTTTCCACCATCGTTTTCCTTTTTTAAGAACCTGCACGATAGATAACAAAGCCATATCTGAGAGCATGTAGAGTAAACTTAAGTTGACCAGATCTATGGTGTTGATCAGCAGAACTCCAGCACTGCAGGTGTGGTCCCTGTGTTAAGCTCTCAGAGCCTCCGTTTCTCCATGTGTAAGGTGGAAATAACATCTCCCAGAATTCAGGATTAGAGAAATGGTGAGGAATTGCAGCCTAGCTCTGGACACAACCTTCTCGGCAGTGGAGAAGTGAGCCAGCCTGGAGGAAGCTCTTCTTGGACAACAGAGCCTTAAGCAAGCAGCAGTCTGGCACTTGAGCGGGAGCCAATTGATGTTCCCTCACATTGTTTCAGACTAAGGGGATGTGGATACAGTTACTCTCTGTGTTTAGGTCTGATAGATTTCCAGAGGGGGCTATAGACCTTCTTTCTAGAACTTTCTAGAGCTGGGTTGAACCTTAGAATTCTTGGGACCCAGATCCAGGAGCTCCAAAGACTCAGAATCTTGTCCTTTTGAGCTGATGCTGAGATCAACATTCCCCACAACCTTCTGGGACCCTTTGTTCAGCAGACATTCATGCTGGCTTGCTGCTGCAGGAGTGCTCTGCCCTGGCCATGACTTGAGTCAGGACTCAGCCTCTCCTTCCAGGCCTGTGGGTCTGACTCCTGCACAGCAGTGACGCCAGAGCTGGAGAGCTTAAGACTGGGCACTGACACACCCAACTTGCTCACCAGGATGTTGTGGGGATTAAAGCGTCATTGCTTATGTAGAGTTGTTTCCCTGGAGGAGTGCCCAGATTCAGAATCAAGTCATTGTGGCCTTGTCCTAACCTTTGTATCTTAAAGCTTGTTTGTTTACTTTAGATGGGGTGAGAAGCCAGGTTCTCCCCTAGCTCCTGCAGGGACCCCTCCTCCAGGAAGCCTTCCTGAACCCTCATTCTTGCTGGACAAAAGGTGCCTCCCCTGGGCTCCCGTGGCACCATGTCCACGTGGCCCCAGCATTGTGGGTGGGCTGGCTCTTCTGCACATGATTCTTAGGGGCACAGCTGTGGACAAGAGCAGGAACCACACATTGTAGCATCTGATTGAGTTCCTTGAACCTTGTCAGTGTCACCTACTTATTTCTCACAAAACCCTATGCTCTACCTTCATCTTTCTAGAGGAAGAAACTGGGGCACAGGAATTGAGTCACTGGC
Source organism: Lasiurus cinereus (assembly GCA_011751065.1). Taxonomy (NCBI): domain Eukaryota; kingdom Metazoa; phylum Chordata; class Mammalia; order Chiroptera; family Vespertilionidae; genus Lasiurus; species Lasiurus cinereus. Next base: position 19,623,989 of record JAAGEH010000040.1, read on the forward strand.
CCAGAGTGTCACCACAGGAGACGAGCGCCAGGTCTCCTTCACTCCTGAACTGTGTTTGAGTCATTGGTCATCGGGCTCCCCTTGAGAGGGCTTTTGGTCAATGCTTCTGTCCCCAGAGTCAATCCCTTCAATGATCTGAGGCCTCTGTCTGACACAGGCCCCTCTGGCTCTGTCCCTCTGGGCGAGTGTGCCTGCTTAGTGGTGTGGCTAATCCAGCAGACATTCTCCCAATGCACTCATCTCTGACTTAAACCGCTGATGTCATCAGGAAGTCCTCCACCTCACTCTCCACTTCCCTGTCCATCGCTTATTCACTGTCTGGCCGGTGGTGTGAGAGCCTTTGTTCTGCAGAGGAGTGAGACCAACGCTGACGGCAGAGAGGATGCTCGTGTGGGAAAACACTGAGTGAGGGTCACCCCACAGTCCTCCAAGCCCCCTGCTTCGAGTCGAATTTTCATGTCCCAGAAGTTGAGTGATGAAAAGTGCCTTTTCTGAAGTCAGGAAAGTGTCCATGCCCTTTTCACAGTGTAGCTATTTACTTACTCGTGAGAGAAAACATTCACATGGCAGCATCTGGGGGCATGTCCAGGCACCCCGATCCCTACCTTCACCCAAAGCCCAATCACCAAAATAAGGTGTACCTGGGGCAGGTTCCTGATCATCCTTCCCAAGGGTACCTTTCTAGACTTAACGTTTAACACATGGATCCAGGGCACCTTTTAGCATTTTTAAAACCTATTTCTTACAGTGCAGAGTTCATCACAATGACTGATGTCTCTGCTCTAAATTCACCTTGGCGCAGAGACCAAGAGGGTGTCTTGCGGGGTGAACTGTGGGCTTCCCACTGCTGGACAAATGAGAGCTCATGGTCAGCTGTCTCCCCCTCTGGGTTACATCTTTTGTCTTGTATTTGTTATTTTTATCTCCTTTTATACTTATTATCTTTGATCTCACTCCACCTGTGCTGTTTGGAGAGCTGTTTCGGGTCACTAGGCGGAGCTGTGTGTGGGCAGGTATCTATATTTGCAATTCACACTTGGACGCCCAGGCCCTAGCTCAAGACCAGCCACACAGAAGAGCTATTGCATGCATGAAAGTGTGCATGTGTGTTGATGTATTAAGATGTACACAAACCATCAGCTTTAAAACATGTTAGAAGAACAGTGACCACAGAGCAAATGAGAGTCATGGGAGATCATGGAGGGAGCTGGCGAGTCCGAGCAGGGCGCTGCCTGCAGCCCTGGAAGTAGGGCCTCTCCCCCATCTGCACTCCCTGCAGCAGAGGCCCAGCAGGGTCACGGGAGTGGGCGGCGCAGACAGGATTTGGATTTGCAGTCTGGCTCCTCTTGAGAAGAAATCATGTGACTTCATCCAGCCACTGCCTTCAGAGAAGACCATCCACAGAGCTGTGGGCTCCCCAACCCCCACGAGGATGAGTCATGCACTGATGCCCTCGGCCACAGCTGAAGTCCCCATTAGCCCACTCAGTCTCTCTCCACAGGAGGGCATTTCAGAGGGAGCACTCACCACCTGGGACTCCTGAGTCCCCTCAGCCAAACTCGGAATGAAGCCAGTCCTAGGGGTTCTACTGGCAACTCTCCTGGGACTCCCCTCTGCTCCCCCTCATCCACGCCGCTCTCCCTCCTGGACCTCTGCGGGTCCTCAGTGTCCCTGCATCCACTCAGCCTGTATCCTCCACTCAGCAGCCAGAGCTATGTTTTTATTGGTCTCCCAAATCACAGCTCTCCTTGTTCAAACCCTCCATTGCTCCTCTTCATATTTAAAAACAAAAACCACCAAGCTCAGCCTCTGCGCTCCTCTCCAAGCGCCCTCCCTTCTGCTGAGCTTGCTCTTCCTCCAGGCCGCAAGATGCTACCTCCTGGGTTCCTACACCTGCTGCTGCTCCAGCCCGGGCCACACGGGCACCTGTTCTGGACGAGACCTGCGAGGCTTGGCTAACCCCCGCGGGACAGCCTCGGCCCACCCTCTCCCAGCTTTGCTTCCTTGCCTTCATAGCACTTAACCCAAACTGAACTTCAGTCTGCCTCTAGGTGGTGACTTAGTGATCACCTGTGTCCCCCATTGGAAAGCAAGAGCTGGACAGTGGGCATTGGATGGTGTAGCCTGTGCCCCCAGCACGGGATGGGGCCTGGCACAGGTGGGCATCTGTTCATACTCCTAATGCGTGCCCATCACACCTGATTTTTAAAACGTGCTTCTTTGGGGTAAAATGCCCTCATTTAAGTACATGTGTGGGAGAGAAGTTCATGCAGAAGGCGTTCAGTGGCCTGACCTAATTTTCTAATCTCTCCCAGTTGCCCTAAAATTGGCTGTGGCCACACAGATGTGAGGATGTGTGATCTGATCCAGGACGAAGCACTGAGAAGGGCAATTGAGAGCCACAACAAGAAAAGACACCGTCACTCTGAGTAGGAAAAGCCACCTGCCCGCAGCCAAGCCCGCAGCCTACCTCCTGCCCCAGCTATCTGTAGAGAGCGCGCTGGTTACAGTGCTTCGACTGGCTGCATCGCACACTTTGTTTGGGGTAAAACTTGAAGGTTATAAATGCAATTTAAATCATCTTTCTATGTTACAATTAAAAGTCAAGGGAACTATATTGTTTATTTTTAAGTATTTTATAATTTAAATAAAACTTTGATAATCTACAGCTTGTCCTGTCTGTGCACTGCCCGAGGAGTAAGGTGTTGTGATGGTGCAGGCTGGAAGGTGCCAGGCCCTTCTATCTCTCCTACCTCAGACTGTCTTTATTGTAGTTTAAATTCAGTGATGCCTTTCACAGGACATTGGAAATAGAAACACATCGAAACACCCCCGTCGCCAGCATTTCCCATCAGGACAGTAAGAAAAGCGTGAGGTGATGGGGCAAAGCACGATGCTCTGTAGCAGGCTCATCAGTGCGTGGTGAGTATTGCTGCCACACAGTGTCACCCGTGGGAAGCCAGCACATCCTGTCCATCTTCTGCTGTGGCTCCAACCCCCAGGGCCTTGGGTCGGCCATGAACTAAAGGCGTTGAACCAGTTATTTATTCTCTGATGCCCCTTTAGCCCAAAAGTCAGTGGACTTATAACCAGCAGGGTCTTAAAATTGAGTATCATTGATTATATCCTCATTGTGTGAAGAGTGCTACTCTACTAATAGTCTCTGTATCAACCTTTTACCAACCAGAATAGTCAATGAAGTCAAACGTATATCCTGACTACACTAGGAAACCAAGAATAGCGCATAATGGCTAATATTTATTGAGCGCTTACTGTGTACCAGGCTCTATTCCAAGTCACATATACAGTAACTCCCGTAATTGCCTGATGAAGGCACTACGGTTATTATTCCCATTTTCCAGATAAATAAAATGAGGCATAGAGAAGTGAAGTAACCTATGGGAATTCCCAGAGCTAGTAAGTGGCTGAGCTGGGATGGGAAGTTAGGTTGGCAGGTCTCAGAGTCTGCATGCTTAGCCCCATGTTCTCCTCCTGATTAATTCCTGTAGAATACATTAATTCCTTAAAATACATTCCAAGTCCACATTGAAAAATTAAGCCTCTTGTAAATGTACCTCTGTGTGTGTGTGTGTGTGTGTGTAAAAAATTTTTATTAAAATGCAGGGAATATCTGGATTGGACCTCAAAAAGGCAGTGATGGCTCTGAAATAACATGCATTTCCGTTGAAAAGCCTAGTCTAAAAATGACAGAAAAAAATGTTGAAAACATTTTCATGGAATTCAGAAAGCAATGTGGCATTCAGTTGCTATAAACTGAGTGATTTTGAATTTCTGAAGATGCTTTATCTGAATCCTACTTCCTGAGAAATTATTATGTTTAAGCCAGAACAAACATGCTGCCCATGGAATATGGTTCTTTGTGAAATACTTTCTTTCCTAAACAGATTAAGGCCAGCATGAAATGCTCACCCGAGATTCAAGGTGCATTTTTCCCAACTCTTTCTGAAGAGGAGGCAAGATACTAGTGTAGATGCCAGTCTCCGTCAGAAAAATGCGAAACGACACCATCCCACCGGGGAAAGGAGTAGTGCTTGCATCCTGCAGGCTGCTTCTTTTCCAGGCTTCAGAAGCCGTGTTTCACACATTTTTCTAGCCAATTTAAAAATTGGAAGTTTTAGATAATTTTTTTTTTGCATCTTTGAAGATGCAAACATTAGGTTGTCATTGTCATGCTGGCATGTGTTCAATTTCTATTACAGGAGTTTTCCCAGGAAGTGAAACCTTTTCTTCACATGAAATCATCTTTATCTTACTACTGAGAAATTCAAACATATAAGACAACTGAAAAGGGTGTCTTTCTAGTCAAGATGAGGTAGGATGCCAGCCCCTTCCTCCTGGGGCAGCCCCAGAGCCTCGCCTGAGATTACCCAAGGCCCCATGAGTGACATTTGAAAACCACACTACATTGGAGCTAAACCAGCTTTTCAGATATTACTGATTTAAGACTTGGACAATTGTGTGAACATGGCATTTTTTTATGTGTTAGTTCCTTTAAGAAACTTCCAGTTGGGTAAGTTTAAAACATTACCACAAACTCCAAAAGATGAGATAATTTATTTCTGGCCTGATACAGAACATTGACTATGGGGTGTCCAGCTTGAATCAGCTCTGTTCAGTGAGGTCTGTATCCGGGTATTATGGGGGGAGAGAGAAATTACAGGATTAAGGGAACCAAGGCTGCCCTAAACTCATCGCTGGCTACACACCAGACTCAGGTCCAAGTGCCTAAATGTGTCACGTAAGTGAGTTTTTTTAAATAACCTAGAAGGTAGGGTTGTTAGCCCATTTTACAGATGCAGAAACCAAGGCTCAGAGTCATCCTAGTCACTTGTCTGAGATTCCTTGCTGTTGTGTGGTGGAGCCCATAGTGGGTTAGAACAGTGAGTGCAGAGCAAGTGATCTGACCAACCGACGTGCTCTTCTGTACCATCTCCCTTATTTCTGTTACTGAGACCATTCCTAGGCTTGCAGGCTGCAGCCAACCATCCAGTTAGCATAGCCCAGTGCTTCTCTTCACAGTTCCCTCTGCAAACACCCTGTCAAGTCCAGGCTCTGCTCCCTGCTTTCCTACTTAGATTATTCAACTGCCTTCCAGCTGGTCCCCGACCTCTAGTCTTCCTCCTCCTTTATTAACCTGATATATTGCTCATGGGGTCATTCCACACCCTACTCAGAAACCTTCCTTTTGACGGAATGCAGTGCAGACACAGCACTCAGGATTCTGCCCCAGACCTGCACTCCCTCTGCCCTCACACTTGAGTTCACCTAGGCCAGTGGTTGGCAAACGCATTAGTCAACAGAGCCAAATATTAACAGTATAACGATTGAAATTTCTTTTGAGAGCCAAATTTTTTAAACTTTTTCTAACTCCACTTCAAAATAGATTTGCCCAGGCCGTGGTATTTTGTGGAAGAGACACACTCAAGGGGCCAAAGAGGGAGAATCCAAGATGGCGGCATAGGTAAACACCTACACTGCTGCCTCGCACAACAGTTTCAAAACTACAACTAAAAGACAGAACCGACATCATCCAGAACCACAGGAAAGCTGGCTGAGTGGAAGTTCTACAACTAGAGGGAAAGGGGCTCACAGAGACCCAGAGGAGCTGCAAAAAGCTGAGGTACGGAGACGGGCGCGTGGAGAGAGCTGGTGCCGGAGTACCTGGCTGGTTTTCTCTGGCGGGAGGGAAACGGAGACTCTCAAAGGCATTGAACTCCTTATCCTACAACACTAAACCCCAGATCTAGCCGAAACTCATACAGGGGGAGTTTGGACTGTGAAAAGGGAGAAGTGCACAGAGATTTAGGGGAGGCGCAAAAGATCAAAGGCCTGGTGGCACGCATGGCACTGCGCACAGGACAGATTGCTGATTGTGCCGCTGGCTTTCGCGAGTGGGCGGGAGACAGACCCTCCCAACTGTGCCACTTCTGACTCCACTAAGCCCCTGTTTTGGGTGAAACCCTGGGGACCTAGTCTTGTGTGGTCCTGGTGCGCAGGGGAGCTGGAGGGCAGCGGTCTAGAAGCACTGCGGGCGATCGGGCACAAAGGACCGCTCCAGCGATTACCCAGTCACGTGAGACTCAGGGGCCGTGGAGGGCGGGGCTGACTGGAAGGCAAGGCGGTCCCTTAAGCCCTGAGATTCCACCCCTCCCAAGCTCAACAGAGGCTTCTTCGGTTTTGCAAGTCTGGTATCATAAGGCTGAATCCAACACAGAAGTTCTCCCGGCATAGTGAAAATGGCGAGACAAGGGAAGGGATTACAAACAAAAGAAATGGAGGGAAAAAAACGACTGGATATAGAGTTCAAAACCACGCTTATAAGGTTTTTCAAGAATATGCTAGAAAAGTTGGATAAATTTAGTGAGACCCAAGAGGAGATGAAAAAGGACATACTAGAGACACTGACTGAAATAAAAAATATTATACAGAGTCCTAACAGCAGACTAGAGGATGGCAAGAATCAAGTCAAAAATTTGAAATATAAAGAAGCAGAAAACATTCAACTGAAAAAGCAAGAAGAGAAAAGAATCCAAAAATGTGAAGATAATGTAAGGAGCCTCTGGGACAGCTTCAAGCGTACCAACATCAGAATTGTGGGGGTACCAGAAGAAGAGAGAGAGCAACATACTTAAAACCTATTTAAAGAAATAATGACTGAAAACTTCCCACATCTGGTAAAAGAAATAGACTTACAAGTCCAGGAAGCACACAGAACCCCAAATAAAAGGAATCCAAAGAGGCCCACACTAAGACACATCATAATTAAAATACCAAGAGCAAAAGACAGAGAGAATATTAAAAGCAGCAAGAGAAAAACAGTTCATTATCTACAAGGGAGCACCTATACGACTGTCAGCTGATTTCTCAACAGAAACATTGCAGGCCAGATGGGAGTGGCAAGAAATATTCAACGTGATGAATAGCAAGAACCTACAACCAAGAATAATCTATCCAGCAAAACTATCATTCAGAATTGAAGGGCAGATAAAGAGCTTCACAGAGAAGAAAAAGCTAAAGGAGTTCATCAACTCCAAACCAGTATTATATGAAATGCTGAAAGGTACTCTTTTAGAAGAGGAAGAAGAAAAAGGTAAAAGCCAAAAACTTATGAACAACAAATACATATCTATCAACAAGTGAATCTAAAAATTAAGTGAATTAAAAATCTGATGAACAGAATAAACTGGTGAATATAATAGAATCAGGAGCACAGAAAGGGAGTAGACTGATAATTCTCAGGGGGACAAAAATCATAAAGCATCAAACAGACTGTGAAATTACAGCAGAAAGATTAAAGTTAGGTGAGGTAGATAAGCGATCAATCAAAAGACTTGTATGCATGCATATAAGCATAACCAATGATCACAGACACTGGGGGGTTGGGGTATGCCTGGGAGGGAGGCGGGGCAATGGGGAGATATGTATAAAAAATTAATAAAAATTAATAAAAAGAAAAAAAGGGGGGGGGCCAAAGAGCCACATGTGGCTTACGAGCCACAATTTGCTAATCACGGACCTAGGCTATTTGATAGGATGGGAGTTAACCCTCAGCACTCCTGCCTAGCACCTGTAAATCACCATAGGCAAGTCACTTCACTGCTCCAGGCCTCAGACTTTTCCTATAAACGCAAAGATTTGGACTCTCCCCAAGGTTTCTCTAAATCCCAATTTCCAGGCCACATTGTCAAGGAATAGTACATTGGGGAAGTAAGTATATGGCCTTTTGGAAGGAAAGCAGACTGACATGCAAATCAGTATGTATGTGAACCAAATGTGGTTCTTCAACAAATACTTTTAAGGCCCACTTTATACCATGTTTTGTACTGGTTTCTTTGGATACAGAAATCTCCCCTCTGCAGGGATTCTTGTCTAGTTGGGGCAGACAGATACATAAAAAAATAAACTCCACAAAAGGTCATATGAGTGCCATGTATAGAATGAGGACAGTAACAAAAAGAAATGCAGAAAAATTATTGAGTAGACAAATTGTGTTTCAGTAAATCAGGTAACAGGAATCAAAACAAGTTAAAAAGTCTGAAACTTCCTGATTGGTAGATGTGGGTAAATCATGAAGGTGGATTATTCAGCTGTATTGGAAATTTGTTACATTTTGGAAATCTGCCTCCTAGCTTTTACCAAACTTAGTGGAGGGGTAACTATTCTGAAAAGAAGGCCATTAAAGTGGAAAGGGAGCAGGAACTCTCATGCATTGCTTATGGAAATGCAAATCCATGCAGCTACTTGGAAAGGTTAGCTTTAAAAAAAATTAAACAATTTACCACACAACCCAGCAGTTCCACTCCTTGGTATCTACCCAACAGGAGTGAAAACTAATGTTCATACAAAGACTTGTGTATGAATGTTCTTTTAAAAATATATTTGTATTGATTTCAGAAAGGAAGGGAGGGATTGAGAGAGATAGAAACATCAATGATTAGAGAGAATCATTGATTGCCTGCCTCCTGCACACCTCCTTGTCTCCCCCCCGTGACCCCTCCCTGGGGATTGAGCCTGCAACCAAGGCATGTGCCCTGACCGGGAATTGAACCATGATCTCCTGGTTCATAGGTCAATACTCAACCACTGAGTCATACTGGCCAGGCTGAGTATTATTAAGTAGCATGATTTATAATAGCAAAAAAGTGGAGGCAATCCTTGTGTCCAACTGGTGAATGGATAAGCGAAAGGGGTGGGTCCCACAAAGGAATACTACTCAGCAATGAAAAGGAACGAAGTAGTTACTAATGCATGCTATGATGAGTACATGGAATGAGGTAGTTACTAATACATGCTAACATTATGTACTTATATGAAACATCCAAAAAAGACAAACCTGTGGGGACAGAGAATAGATTAGTTGTGGCCTAGGACTGGAGGCAAGAATGGGGAGTAACTTGCATAAGGGGTCGCTTTGGGATGAAGGAAATGTTCTAAAACTGGATTTTGTGATGGTTACACAACTCTGGATTTACTAACAGTCATTGAATCAACACTTGAATTTGATGGACTATGAGCGATACAAACAAACTGAGAAGGAGGGAGAGCTTAGTCATTTAAAGAGCAAGCATCTCTAAGAGCTCCCGGTGCCCCAACTTCACCTGGTAACCGAATCTCATCCATCTTCCAAGAAGAGTCTTCGAGTCTTAATCACACAGATTAGACGGAAAGAACTCTAATCAATCCTCAAGACATCCAGGATTAAAAGATGCAATTACAGTGGTACCTTGAGATACAAGTGCCCTAACATACGAGATTTTTGAGATACGAGCCTTCGAGCGAGCGATTTTTTGCTTTGAAATACAGCAACATTTGAGATACAAGTAATCTCACGGATTGGCTGGGTGCACACAACCCACCAGTTTACCGCGACTCAAGCGTCTCATAGTTTCCCACGCCTCAGTCAGTGTGCTTGTTTACCTCATTGTCGAAGCATCTTTTGTGCATTTACATACTTTATCACATTTCTTTTTGTAACCATGGGTCCAAAGAAAGCGAGTGGAAAGGTCAGTGCTCAGAAGAGGATGATGTCTATTGAATTAAAGCGTGAAATCATAGAAAAATATGAGCAAGGTGTGCGAGTGGCTGACTTGGCGAGGCTATACGGGCGTAGTACTTCAACAATATGCACTGTGCTTAAACAGAAGGAGTCGATAAAGGGTATAACGCCAGCTAAGGGCCTTACAATAATTTCTAAGCTCCGTAGCTCTCTCCATGAAAAGATGGAGAATCTACTGATGGTGTGGGTGACGGAGAAGCACTTAAAGGAGATACATTAACACAGGGCATCATATGCGAGAAGGCGCGAGCGATTTACGGTGATTTGCTGGAGCAGACCCCGCGCACTTCCATGGACGAAGCATCGAAAGACTCATTTAAAGGCAGTAGAGGCTGGTTTGATAACTTCAGGAAAAGGTCCGGCATTCACTCCATCGTCAGGCATGGTGAGGCAGCAAGTTCGGATGTGAAGGCAGCTGAGGATTACCTCAAAACTTTTTCCAAACTGATAGAAGCCAAAGGATATATCCCCCAGCAAGTCTTCAACTGTGACCAGACAGGGCTTTTCTGGAAGAAGATGCCGAATAGGACTTATAAAGCAGCAGAGAAGAAGGCAATGCCAGGCCACAAACCCATGAAGGATAGGCTAACTCTCGCACTGTGTGCCAATGCGAGGGGCAACTGCAAGATCAAGCCTCTGCTCCTTTACCATTCGGAAAACCCCAGAGTCTTTAAGTCACTTAAGATTTTAAAAGATAAACTGCAAGTTATGTGGAGGGCAAACCCGAAGGCATGGGTCACCAGGCAGTTCATTGTGGAGTGGGTAAACCTGGTTTTCGGCCCTTCTGTTAAGAAATATCTACAGGAAAATATCTAACCATGCAAGCCCTCTTCGTCCTCGACAATGCTCCTGCTCACCCACCGAACCTCGAAGATGAACTCCTCGAAGAGTTCAAGTTTATAAAGGTTGTCTACCTACCTCCCAACACCACTCCTATCCTGCAGCCCATGGATCAGGAGGTGATTTCGAATTTTAAAAAGCTGTACATCAAGCACCTGTTCCGGCGCTGCTTTGAGGTGATGGAGAACACAAACCTCACCCTTCGAGAGTTCTGGAAGAACCACTTTAACATCATGATATGCCTCAGAATTATTGATCAGGTCTGGCTGGGTGTTACAATGAGGACTTTGACCTCTGCATGGAAGAAGCTGTGGCCTGAGGCCGTAGCCGAAAGGACCTTGGAAGGATTCGAACCCGAGGTGCCAGTGGAGGAGGAGATAGTGTCTCTGGAAAATCCATGGGTCTGGAGGTGGATGAGAGAGACGTGAATGAGCTCGTCGAGGAGCACTCTCTGGAACTCACCACGGAGGAGTTACAAGAGTTGCAGTCTCAGCAACATGTGGAGGTTCTCCAAGAAACTGGTTTCGAGGAGGAGCCAGAGGTGGAGGAGATCTCTACAAGTGAGATAAAGGAGATCTTAGGAATGTGGGAGAGGGTGTCACACTTCGTGGAAAAGAAACACCCCGAAAAAGTTGCTACTGGTCGTGCATCAGAGCTGTTCAATGAAACTTGCCTCACCCATTTCAGAAACATTCTGAAAGGGAGGAAGAGGCAAACCTCGTTGGACACGTTTTTTTTTTAAATCGGCCAAAAATCCAAAGACCAGTAGCAATTAAGTTCAGTGAAGATTAGATAAGTTACATTCAGTTTAGGGATAAAGTGTAGCATTAAGAGTGTAACGAGTAGGTAAATACACTTTATTAAACCAGTTTATTCCTTTCCATTCTCTTTTATTATGTTTTTATACAATATTTGTCATTTATAAATACATTTTTCTTATTCAAAAACACGTAAGAAGAACAACTGGGGTTGCATTTTGGGGGCTGGAACGGATTAATGGCATTTCAATTGATTTCAATGGGGAAATTTGCTTTGAGATACGAGCAACTTGATATACGAGCAAGGTTACAGAACAAATTAAACTCGTATCTTGAGGTACCACTGTACTATTTTTAAAAAAAGTTAAGGGTTAATGAAAGGATAAGATTAGTGGCTGATAACAATAAGGAACTAAATTTGCTCCATTTCTATTTCTTTATCTCCTAATTGTGTGTTTCATTTCTACGTGGTGATTACTAACAATAATCAATGGTTCTTATTAACTACTTTTTTTTTTTTTAGTGTAATGGAGTGAAAACTACAGCCAGTTCTTTTCTCTGTTGGTCCTGCCACAGAGGATGAAATTCAGCCCCTACAGATGACCTGGCAGGCATTCGGTGGGTGGCAGAATGACCCAAACATAAAACAAGGTCATAAACATTTATGGCTACAGAAAGAAACATTTGAGTGGGAATATTTTTTTATGAACAAATACAAAATTGGTTTGCAAACAAAAACAAAAGGAAGAAGCAATCTATAATTATGAAAGACAGCAACCTAAGGACCGTCCTTGGCCATAAACAGAATACAAGCCAGAAATGCACTGCTGTGAAGAAGCCGGATGCCGCTGGGCATGGACGGGAAGGGTTGTCATTGACCAGGAGCACGGCCTCGGGCTCTGCGTGGGGTCCCGGGCTGAGCTGCCAGGCTGGTTACTGGCACCTCAGCTCCGACTGCCCCGAGAGCAGAAGCCAGGCCAAGGATGATGACACACCAAGGTGATGTTGAAAGGTTTTGCCCATGAAGAAAAACACTGAGGTTTCTCTTTTACACAAAATGTGAGACTATGTGAGGAGCATGCCACAGGGCACTTAGCAAGGACAGGAGGGCCCAGAGACCCTGACACTCAGAAGGGAAGTTGCCATTTGCTCTTAGCACAAGACCTCTTGTCCAGGGCACCGTGGACTCCCCAGGGGACTGTGGGTAAAATCCAGGTTTATGAATGAGTATGGGGGAAAAATGACATTGCTGCTTTTACTAACCTCTAACTGCACCTCAGCATTTCCTATTCAGTGGTACCTCGAGATACGAGTTTAATTCATTCCGTAACCTTGAGGCGTGGGAAACTATGAGACGCTCGAGTCGCAGTAAACTGGTGGGTGGTGTGCAGCCGGCCGATCCTCGCAATTACTCCTATCTCAAATGTTGCTCGTATTTCAAAGCAAAAATCGCTCGCTCGAAGGCTCGTATCTCAAAAATCTCGTATGTTAGGGCACTCGTATCTTGAGGTACCACTGTAATTATGAATACAGGCAAGGAAGCCCAGTAGAATTAGCAGTCCCTGTTGACTTCCTTGCTGAGAGAAGATAATATTTTCAGATGCATTCCTGTAGCTATAAAGATAAATTTGCATCCACCTCTTCTTTTAAACCACAGTACTTAGGCCCAACTGGTGTTGCTCAGTGGTTGAGCATCAACCTATGAACCAGGAGGTCATGGTTCAATTCCTGGTCAGGGCACATGCCTGGGTTGCACGCTTGATCCCTAGTAGGGAGGCATGCAGGAGACAGCTGGTTAATGATTCTTTCTCATCATTGATGTTTCTATCTCTCTCTCTGCCTCTCCCTTCCTCTCTGAAATCAATAAAAATATATAAAAAATAAAATAAACTACAATACTTAGTTCCCCTCTGGTAATAAACTACAGTACTTAGTTCCCCTCTGGTTGTGATGAACTAATAGAAACTGGATGTACCATCTTACCTTTAACAACTGCATGAATTGGTGCATTGCGTCACAGCCCTTCCCTACTGCCTGGAGTGTCCAGGCCACTGCAGCCAGATTTTGGAAAGCAGAGAGCTTCTCAGACAGCTCTGGAGATGTGCAAAGGGTCCCCTAGAGTTTTTGGCTGAGTCTTGGTCAGCTGAGGAAACTACTGAGGCCAAGAAAGAACCTCCAGGGAAGACTGAGGAAACAAAAACCAGATTTTACCCAGGCCCCAAATGTTGGGCCAGAGGGCGTGAAGTTAGCAAAGGATGCGCTCACCCTGTCCATGGTGCTTGGAAGAGAGCCCAGGAGCAAGGCTGGCAAACCTTTGTGTGAAGATGAAACAAGAACAAGGCATCAATGCACACAGATGGAGTTTCCCCCAGACCAACAATAGTTACCACCTCAGTGTTTATCGTACACCTTTCCCATGCACGACCCCATTAATCCTCCCAGCAGCCCTGGGTACAGGTGAGGACCCAGGCCCAGTACCAGCCCTGCAGACCTGGTGTTCAGGATCTGAGCTTATGAGTGATGAACTGCCTCCCCCCTCCCCCCCCCCCCCCCCCCCCAACACCACCCCAAACGTGTCACCGTGACAGAGCTGGGCATGAAGGACAAGACTTCTTGGTGAAGGTGAATGAAGTCCTGAGCCAGACCACAGTGTGAGCTCCTTGAGGAAAGCCCAGCTTGGTGGTTCTGGTCCCCTCAGAGGGTGTCCCAAGTTCCTCTAACCCTTGGGTCAGATTCCCTTTCATGAAGGTGAATGCAAGCCAGGCACCTGAAAGGCAGCAGGGTGGGGGTCAGAGGCGCTCTGGCCCTGCCTTAGCTGTACAGACTATCATCCCAGACTCTCATCACACGCTCTCTCCTCTTTCTTGATCTTGGAGAAGGGGCAGAGGTTGGGCCTTGGAGGCTGCTCCTCATTCTTACTCTTCCAAGGTTTCCCAGTTCTTGCTCCCAGAATCTGATTTCCAATATCTAAGACACGTTTCCACCCCTCACCAAGTGAAAGATCCTACCTCACTGAAATGGCTCTTCTACTAGAGTAGGAGTAATATATGAATAAAGAATTCCAGGTTGGTCGGAATACAACACAGCATAAGTCTGGAGCCCTCAGGGTCAGGAGGTCAAGTTTTAGACCCCTGGGCTGGGGACACCTTGTTTCCTGCTATGTTGCGGCACTGGGCACCTTCTGTCTTGTGACTTACAGTGGGTGTCTTGTCTCCCGTCCTCCGTTTGCTGTGTCCCGTGGGTGAAAACACTTCTGACTCGTACATTCCCTACGTTTTCTCAGCGTGAGTTCCAGGAACACCTTTATCAGAGACCTGAAGTCCTTGTTAAAATGCAGACACCCAGGTCCCTCCAGATGCACTGCCTCAGAACCCTGGGAGGCAGGCCCAGAATCTGCATTTACCAAGTTCACCAGCTGATTGTGACTCACACTCCACATGAGAACTCTGCACCTGGCACATAGGGAAAGCCCTGATGAATTAACATTGGGTTATGAAAGCCAAACAGAACAACAGAAACCCTAGAGATAAAGTTTCAAAACACCACATTCTTATGTCAAAAGCTCAAAAGGCCGGCCAGCGTGGCTCAGTGATTGAGCACCGATCTATGAACCAGGAGGTGACGGTTCGATTTCTGGTCAGGACACATGCCTGGATTCTGGGCTCCATCCCCAATGTGGGGTATGCAGGAGGCAGCAGATTAATTATTTTCTCTCATCATTGGTGTTTCTATTTCTCCCTTCTTTACTCTCTGAAATCAATTAAAAAAAAAAAAGGCTTAAAAGCTCTGGCTGGTGTGGCTCAGTGAATGAGCATCAGCCTATGAACCAGGAGGTCACAGGTTCCATTCCTGGTCAGGGCACATCCCCAGGCTGTGGGCTCAATCCCCAATGGGGGGCATGCAGGAGGCAGCCGACTGATGATTCTCTGACTCATCCAGGCATGCCCATCCCCTGGGGTTAGGGTTTCGGCAGGAATGGCAGAAAGGACAGGCCCAGGTGTTGGGGTGGGTTTGGCGTGTGTGCTGCCCTTGGCCTTGAGTGTCACTTGGGAAGTATGAGCTGGGAGCACGGCTTTCTGAGCCTCTGGGGCTGCCCATGCTGGTCCACACCAACAGAGGGCCAGGTGTTCCCATCTCCCGATTCCATGACTGAGCTCACCAGCATGTCCCATTGAGGCAGGTGACACCCCAGCCAGCTCCTGGGCCCCTGGAGCACTTGTGTTCTGCAAATCGATGTTTCCTGTGGGCTGTGTTTGCCTTTGAGGCAATGCCTGCATCTAACCAGGTGTCGCAGGTGACCGCTCAATGCCAGCGAGAGACTACCAGCTTCACTCCATGCTGAGCGAAAGGTGAGATGCCAGCTGGCTGACTGTCAATGGTTCACCCAGGTGGGCACTGAACCACAGGCCTGGAAAGGGCTGCGCAGAGAGCACATAGCAAGTCACAGCTGAGAACCTGGGCTGGGCAGCCCAGCCAGCCATGTGGGATTGCAACACAGTTTTAGCTAACCTCAGCTCTGGAGAGCCAGCCGGGCACTCGGGGATAAGGTTTAGGGAACTCAAGTGTCCTTCAGCATTTTTCCCTGAACAGCTGAGTATAGCAGAAGACCCAAGTTCCAATTTCATTCTCTCTCTTACTAGCTCTGTGACCTGAGGTGACTTCCTTCACTCGTCTGTGCCATGGGGGCCTCACCGGTGACAAGGAGCTGTCCCCCCCACTCCTCACCTTGGGCTGCCCACTGAGCATGGAGGGGCAGGTGCCGGGATGGACACTTGGTGAGCCCCACACCCCTCAGGCCTGCTGCTGCCTCCTCGGCAGCTGTGTGTAATGGACTAGGCTCGTGGTCTACGAACCAGAAATACTACCAGGAACCAGCTGACCAGTGTGCTAACCACTCGTGATGGCATGTGGGCAGGGGAGGAGAAGGACCAGATTTGAGGTTGGAATAGTTAGTTAATTTTTCTCAAATACGTATTCACGTCTTTGTGCTATGTCCAGTCGTTTTTGGAGATCATTATAAGAGTTGAATTATGCCATCATATGAATGAGGCAGACACGGTCCTTCCGGGAGAGAGTAGAAAAGGAGACATGTAAAACTTTAATGATAAAAAATAATAAAAATAAAATAATTTTTAAAAAATGGAAAGAAAAGTGAAGGAGGCACCAATTCGGAGAGGCATTCTCCCAGGGAACCAGCGAGAACAAACCCAGGAGGCTGGAGCGCGCAGGGCAGGAGTGCAGGAGAGGGGAGGCCCCGCCGGGGAGAATCCAGGCCCACACTGGAGACCCTCCGCACAGAGGGACCCATTTCATGCCAGATTGTCATACATTTACTGCCCGAGCATAAACTGTCCAGCAAATGCTGCAAATGTTAGCACTTGGTTCATTTAAGAGGCAACAAGGAAAGAAAACTCTAAGGTTTTAAGAGGAGGTGGCGGAGCCAAAACCATAGGAAAAACACCCAGGGAGAGTTAGATCACAGAAAGAAGCTGTGCTGAGGGATTTAATAAAATTTCCACCTCTTCAAAGTGCACTGAGTGGGGCCAGGAAGTGAGAGGTGGACTATTCATATCATCCTTTTCTCCCCCTTCGGAATAAGCTCAGAACACTCAAAGGGGCCATGATGATGGAAGAAAAGCGCTGAGACAGTGGGTGTGGCCCTGACCTCTGAACCTCCGCCCCCATTCTAGGGATGAAAGGACACCTCTGAGCAGTGGGGGGAAGGGTGAAATAAGACAAAGCCTGGGTCAGGGTTCGGTTCCCCATCCCCATCCACGTCTGCACTGTTTATTCCCAGCAAGAGCAGGAAATCTGCAGGTGACAGTGGCTGGCAGTGTGGGCCCCTGAGGAGAAAGGACGCTTTCTCTTCATGTCCCCACAAGCAGCCTCTGGGGTGAAGTATGGAACTGAGGGAGGGAGGCAGGAGGCAGCTGGCTCCCCGACAGCCTGGACCTGCCCCACAGGCTGTGGAAACGGGCACCCGTGACCAGGAGTTCCACTCAGCAGCTTTACGGACAAACTCAACTCCCATGTCGATGAGTTGGAGGTTTATGTCTATACATTAGCGAATGCCATCACTTTGCAGAAGAATTGTCTGCCCTTCTTAGCGGTTGTCTGTCTGTTCTTGCAGATGCTAATGCAGTTTTCCGGAGGGCACTCAACAACAGCAGACCTGGACTGTAATGGGTTTAACCCCCAGCTCTGCCATCGGCTAGATGTGCATTTGGAGCAAGTGTCTTTATGTCCCTTGGTCTCAATTTGCTCATCTATAAAATGGGGATGGAGACAAGGAGCTTATGTGAAGCAGGAAGGCAAAGCCTGGCACATGGAAGTGCTCCGTAGGAATTGTGGTTCGCGGTTTCATCCATCCATCCATCTTTAGTGAGTAGCTACCATGTGCCCAGCATCGAGGCTGTGGGGGTGCAGCAGTGGACAAAGGGAGTGAGTGGAGAGGGACAGTGTGCAGGCAGAGGAGCAAAGGGTGGGTGGTGGTGGCCAGAGCCACCTCTAGGGGAGGAGCATGGCCTCCAGGAGGGGAGCACAGCCAGCAGGAGGGGCATATAGAGATTACAAAGGGAGTCATTAGGAGGGGCCATCTGAGAACATGCTGTTTAGACAAAGACCAGAAAGGGGTGAGGAAGCTCCAGAGATGGGCATCGGGGAGGTGTGTGCGAGGGAGGGAAACCCTCCAATACTGGTGTCACTGGCGCTGGACCTCCATTCCCACTGGGGCTAGGGAGCTGGATGCTGTTCTGAACTCTTTTCAAAGGGGCTTAGTGTCAGCCCATACTTCAATCACCTCACTCCCAGGACCCCCAATTCTTCCTGCGGACACCCCTGGCCTTGGTCTAGCCCCTGCTGTTCCCTTCTCAGGCCTTGCTTGCTGCGTCTGCTCTGTCCCTATCACTCTACCGAGGGTCTTCTCCTCCAAAGCTCTGAGGCCCCCACCTGCCTGTGCCTCTGCAGGGGGCCATCTCCAGGTCTGGACTCTTCCTTGTGCCCTCAACTCTGTCCTTCTCACCTGGCCAGCTCCTCCTCCTGCAGGTCTCAGCTTAGCCATCCTCTCCATTCAGCCCCTACCCTTAGTCTGCATCAGGTCCCGTGTCTGGGTTCCCTCTACTTCCCCAATCACAGCACGGAGCACAAGGCTCCTGAACAGCGACTGGGGCTGCACCAAGCACAGGAGTGCACCCAGGCCTGCCTGCGAGAGGAGCAGGTGGAGCAGGAAATGCCTCCTGCCCGGCTCCCTCTCCCACCTCTCAGGATCTCTGTGGTGATCACCCCCTCCAGGTCGCAGGTGAAGCTGAGCGCTCTGGGCTGCACACAGGGGAGGCCGGGTTCCTCTTTCTTCCAGAAGCTCACTGAGCATGTGGCTGGAGAAAAGCAACCTTCCCCATGGGGGCGTCTCTGAGGGGGATCCTTCCTGGAGCGTCCCTGAGTCACCCAAGGGATTCTCTCGGTTTGGAAATCATATGTCGTGTGGGAGGCATGAAGTCAATCACAAAGTTCTAGAATGATCTTGTCTTTCACTAATATCAAGAGGGGTCCTGGCAGGAATGAAAATGGAAGCAAAAGCTCAGAAAAAAATTTGGAGAGAAAAAGAGAAAAAAGAAACTCGAGCCACAGGGAGTGGCTCCGGGGCTGAGAGCCTGTCCATCCTGTCAGCAGGCCTGTGCCCAGGACCTGCCTCATGCCAGCGCGGCTGGGCACAGGAGACCAATAGGTCGTCCTGGGAGGCTGTCTGGTGGGAGAGTGGGGGTGCGGGTGAGGCTTCCCAAGGGCCCGGGTGAGCCCCTGATGTGCTGTTTAGGCACTGATGTCATGGCCTCTGCCCTGCTTGGGAACCAGCAATGAACGCGTCGCCTCAGCAGTGGCCTCTGCAGGTGCATTCCTCGTTGCCTAAGTGGGAACATCAGAGGTTTCATTCCATGGGACAGTGAAGAACACAGCCAGCACACACTTAGACTGGCCTCATGGTGCACTGCCCGCATGCCCCTCCCTCCGGGACCAAGCATTCGTTTCTCTAGCTGCTGGGAGCATAGGCTGTTGCAACTCTCCCCCGACCCCCCCCCCCCCCCCAACACACACACACACAGAGTCCCTCACCTTCCCTGGGGCAGCCAAACACTCCTCTATAGGGGAGTACAAAGGGACTGACTCACCCAGCCTGGCTCAGTGGTTGAGTGTTGACCTATGACCAGGAATCATGGTTCAATTCCTGGCCAGGGCACATACTTGGGTTGCAGGCTTCATCCCCAATGTGGGGCATGTAGGAGGCAGCCAATCAATGATTATCTTTCATCGATGTTTTTATCTCTCTCCCCATATAAAATCAATAATTATTTTTTAAAGAAAGGGACCAACTCTCAGGGCTGCCCCAGCTCTTAGACAGAGGGCTGAGCCTCTGTCACCCAGTCTGCTTCCTTTACCACCCATTTCCCTCCTCGCGCCCTGCCCCAGCTGTTGTTCCCAAGATACCTCTGACACACCTGCATGCAAATCTCCAGCTCAGAAACTGATTCCAGGGAACCCAACACAGAGCAGAACCTGTATTCCAGAACTGCTGTGTACACTGTCCCCTGGGCAGTGCAGAAGAAAGGGTTCAGAGGCCACATTGAGCTCCTGGGCCTGAGAGGACAGAGCATGGAGACCCTGCTCCGTGGGGAGAGAGGGACCTCAGCATCTCCGGGATGACAATGTTCTCATTCTTCCTGGCAATTCTAACCCAAGTCTGGCAGCCTTCACCATCTGGAAGTTCTTCCTCGCTTCCAACTGGAATCCTTCTTTCTGTGCTGTATCCGTTTCCTCTCTTTTTCCTCCACAAAGCTGTGTTCTTGCCAAGAAAGAAAGTTGAAAGAAAACAAAGACATGGTTTTCTTATTAAGATGGACGCCCATGGTTCAGAAGAGTCAGAGGAGTGCATTCAAAGAAGAGCTGGGGAAATGCATTGGCATTTGAAATTGATTTTTTTTAAAGAGTGCTCCTTTTTGCCCAGTTCATTTATTTATTTGAGAGAGAAACACCAATTTGTTGTTCTACCCATTGATACATCCATTGGTTGCTTCCCATATGTGCCCAGACTAAAGATCAAACCCACAACATTAGCATATCAGGATGATGCTCCAACCAACTGAGTATCTGGCTAGGGCCATGCCCAGTTTATTGAACTTTGGAGTCATAAGAATATACTGGAGATCCTGTTCAGAGCAAAGAGCTCTGAATTGGAGGAGTCTGCCATCATTCATTCAAAACCTGTTCCTGCCACTCCTTGCCATCTCACCATGGGGACACCAGCACCTGCCTATGTCAGGGTTATTGAGAGAGTTGGGTTAAGGGCATGAAAAAGCTCAGAAAACCATGAAGTCCTATTGAAAGGTGAGTATTCAAGACTGAAGCCCAGAACAATTTGATGAGCAACTGCTAGGTAAAGAGTTCTACCGCATTTTCTTTTGAGAGAGGGACAGACTGGCCCTGTAATTCCTAAGGCAATGCAAAGGACCTCAAATAGTCAAACAGTTTTGAACAAGAATAAAATTGGAGGACTAACACTACCCAGTTTCAACTCCTATTATAATCACAGTAATCAACACAGTGTGGTATTGGTGTAACAGCAGACAAACAGATCGATGCGACAGAAGAGAGTCCAGAAAGAGACCCACATGTATATGAACACTGGTGCATTTTTACAGGGTGCAAAAGCACTTCTGTGGAGAAAGAATTGGTTTTTCAACAAATGATGCTGGGATAATTGGATGTCCACATTCTAAAAACTGAACTTGGATTCTACCTTGTGCCAAACACAAAATTTCACTTAAAATGGAACATAGGTCTAAGTGCAAAAACCTAAAACTATCAAATTTCGAGAATAAAAGATATAGGAGAGACCTCCTTTGTGAATTTGGGTGAGAGAAAAATTTCTTAGATGTGACTCCAAAAGTATAATAAATGGGTAGACTGAACTTCATCCAAATTAAAAGACTTCTGCTTTTTAAAAAGATACTGTTAAGAGAATGATAAGCTAAGCCACAGACTTGGAGAAAATATTTGCAAGTCATGCATCTAGTAAAGGTTTTGTACCCAGAATATATAAAGAAATTTCAGGACCCAATAAAAAAACAACACAAGTATTTTAAATATGGGCAAGTGATTTGAACAGACTTTGCCAAGTAGAATAAACAGGTGTCAAAGGAGGACACTGAAAGATGCTCAATGTCATTAATTATTAGAGAAATGCAAATTAAAACCATAGAGAGTACCATGACATATATGTCAGAATAGCTGTCATGGACTTTGGGAGGTAATTAAGGGCAAATGAGGTCATGAAGGTGGAGCTCCGGCGATGGAATTGGTGGCTTTATTAGGAGATGTAGAGACCAGAGCACTCCAAGGTGGAGGCCAGTGATGTTCCAGGCAGACTGACACTGACCTTAAGCTGACCCAGTCCCACACACCTGGACCCTCAGAGACTGTCCAGGCCCTGGAACAGAGGAGGCAGCAGGTGTGGGTCTGAGCACTGACCTGGCCACAACTTGCCCTCTGACCTCAAGCTAATCCCTGAATCTTTCTGACACAACCAACATATTTCTGTGGCATGGAGCAGGGTGCATAGGCTGGTGGCTAGCTGATGGCCTCCAGTTCACCCGTCTGGCTCATGTGTGGGTGTGCCACCTGCGCGCCTGGTTGGGTTTCTTGCAGGTTCCCACGGCATCGCCCTTTTCTGGGAGGTATCTGATGCTGCCTTTCCCTGCTGACCAGGTGCTGAGTCCACTCATCCCTCCGGAGGCCTCAGCCTTCAGCCCCACGACTTACTCAGGGGAAGTCATAACTCACAATTATTTGACTAATCCTCATGTGGCAACACACTGGGGATTGTTTGTTTAGCAGAAGGCCAAGCCCTGGGGAGCTCTTCTCCCTGCAGCCTATCCCTGTCTGTGTCTGCAGGCTGGGAGTCGGGTGCCCCCATCCTGGGGTCCCAGAGACGAGATCTAAATGGGAAAGTTCAGAGCTGAGAGCCCTCAAGAACCCGTGTAACGTCGTGTACCAGCTGCCCAAGGCTGCTGAAACTGAATACTACCATCGTGGTGGCTTAAAATCACACTCATGCTCTCACTGTTGGGGAGACCAGAAGTTCCAAATCAAGGTGCCTACTGGGCTTTGGGGGAGAATCTTTTCCTGGTCTTTCCAGCTTCTGGCATTTCTTGGCTTATAAACACCGGTGCATAACTCCAATTGCTACTTCCTCTTCATGGCCGCCTTCTGTGTCTCTTGTAAGGACACCACTGTCAATGGATTTTTAGGGCCTATTGGGATAACTCCAGTTGTTCTTGTCTCAAGAGCTGTACCTTAATAACAACTGCAAAGATTCTTTTTCAAATAAGGTCACATTCACAGATTCCCAGTTGATACATTTTTTTCCAGAGGAGGTGTTGGGGGGGCGGTTCATTCAACCCACTATATCCCAGAAGTTGCCTCTTTCAGAGTCAGTTAACAGCTAAGATGCCTCTCTTATCGGTCCTTTCCTCTCCATTCCAACAGCCACTGTCCTAGTCAGGCTCTCACTTCTCTTGCTGGGACTGGTACAGTAGTCTTCCAGCCTACCCCAGCCTCCTGCCTCCATTTTCATCCACTCCTCTCATTCTCTTTGCTGCTCTAGATGGGTTTTTCTAACTCTCAAATTATCCTGTGTCATTCCTGCTGTAGACACTTCAAAAGAACAAATCCAGTCTCCTGGGTGTGGTATCTGAGGCACTGACCTGCTGCTCAGCTCCTTGTCCACTTCTGTGCCCACACCTTCCACTCTAACCCACCAACACTATAAGGCCTTTAAACAGACTGTCCTCTGACCTTGAAATGCCTTTTTTTTTAAATATATATTTTATTGATTTTTTACAGAGAAGAAGGGAGAGGGAGAGTTAGAAATATCGGTGAGAAACATCAATCAGCTGCCTCCTGCACACCCCCCTCTGAGGATGTGTCTGTAACCAAGGTACATGCCCTTGACTGGAATCGAACCTGAGACCCTTGAATCCGCAGGCCGACACTCTATCCACTGAGCCACACCAGTTAAGGCTGAAATGCCTTTTGCTTATCCCCATCATCCAGTGCCCAGCTCACCAGCAGAAACTCTGGGAGGCTCCTCCAGTCCTGCCCTATGTCCTGAGCACCTTGCTCGGCCAATGCACCTGTCACCCATCAGCATTAGCCACCGGCGAGCCCGGGGCTTTCTTCAATAGGCTCAGTGCTCCTGGGGTCCAGGGTGGCCCCTCCTTTACCTTTGTGGCTACCATCATGCCCAGCAAAAATGTAGCACATAGTAGGTGCTGAATAAAGTTCATTGAATGAGTGGTCTAGTCATGGTAGGTCTCTGCCTGAGACCTTGAACACGGGTTTAATTCTGACAGCATCTCTTTTTTTTTTTTTTTTGCATGACTTAAAGTTATGGGAATTCTGCCTAGTCTGCCTGCAATGCACAGTGGAGTAGGCTGAAAGAGCTTGGCTTTTGAATTTGGTCCTAACAATAAACAAAGCCTCTTCAGCCATTTATGCTTTGTACTGCGTGAGCAAGTCACTGAATTGTTCTTTTTTTCTTTTTTTTTTTTTAAGCCTTTATTTTCTCAGCTGAAAACTGGGACTGCTCTGGCCTCCTTCACAATAGTGGCAATGAAAACACAGGCTTAACACTTGAACTTGCAATTCTACTGCTAGGTATATGCCCACGAGAAATGTGTCCATGCAGAAATGTGTGTGTGGAGATGTTCATAGCAGCATTATTCATAAGAGGCAAAAGGTGGAACCAACCCAAATGGCCATCAGTGGATGAATGGAGAAACAAGTGTGGTATATCCATACAATAGAATAATACTTGGCAATGAAAAAGGGTGCAATACTGATATAGATTACCACATGGATGAACCTTAGAAACATGCAAAGTAAAAGAAACTGGCCACAAAAGACCACATACCATATGATTCCATTCATATGAAATGTCCAGAAGAGGCAAATCAGTAGAGAACATAGATCAGGCGTTGCCCCAGTAGGAGGTGATGGAGGGGAGTGGTTCAGGGGAAGCAGCTAAAAGGCCTGGCATTTCTTTGTGAGATGGTGACAATGTTCCAAAACCGACCGAGAGGGTTGTTGAACCACTCTATGGACCCTTGGATCATACACGGTAAAGGGAACTGTATGGGAACTAGGGCTGTGCAGCCGATGGTCGGGCGTGGCGGTTCTGGCCTCGAATGCAGCTTCATTTCAATCCTGGCTCCACCACCAACCTGATATCTGAACTTGGGGAAAGGGAATACCCACGGCGCCAGGGTTTCATCTGCAAAACTGAGATGTCCAAATGCCCATCTCCTGGGGCTGTTTCAGGAGAAATGAGAAGGGAATGCCTAAAGCCCTTAGCCCAGATGGGAACGTCCGAGGTGGGTTTGATAGCACGTGGACAGAGGGGTGCTTGGTTTGTGTGGGATGTGGGGTGCTCGCAGTGAGGGGCTCCTCTCACAGTCCTAGGTGTGGTCTGCACCTCCTCAGGAAGCAGAGGGGTGGCCGCCAACCCAGGTGCCCCTGCAGTGATGCGAACCATAGAGGGAGAGAAGGAAGCTGTGGCCACAGTCTTCTTTCTCTTTTGTCTCTTTAATGTGTGTGGGTGTCACCCAGGGATGGCACCAGGGAGTTGGGGGACTCTGAGGACTTAGTGAGTGTGTCTCTCACCCTGGCCACCCACAGGCTCAGTCCCCTGCTCCCCGCTGGCCCACCCAGGGCTTGTCCAGTGTTGCCCAGCCAGGCCTGGAGTTCCAGGAGAAGAGGGGTTTTAAAAGGTCCCGAACCAGAACTGCCCCCTCCCCAAGCCTCCTTGTTTTCCCCCCAAGATTTTAATCAACCCGCATAAGGGGCTCAAGGTTAGGCTATGGTGGCCCTAATGGAAAGGCTGTGTGACCTTGGGCAGGTCTCCTCCTCTCCTGCCATCGCTTCCTTATGTGTAGGATGGGAGTGATGGTGGTGCCACCTCTTGGGGAGATGGAGACAAGAGGATGGATCAGAGTGAAAGGGCTCAGAGCCTGCAGCTGCCATTGATACCACCGCTTCCCAGGGAAACGCCCAGAAGACCTCCAGGCAGGAATGTGACATGTCTGGACCTGTTCACTTGTTTCTCTGACTCCCTGTCCAGCCTCCTGAGGCTGTGAACCAGGCTGACCTGTTCACTAACGAACACTCGGTGCCCAGCACAGCGCCTGGCGCACAGGAGGTACTTCAGACATATTGTGAGTGAATGAATGAATGAATGAATGCGAAAAGGGGGTTGAAAGGAGGAACACAGCTGGTGTAATGGGTCAGTGGGTGTCTAAACCGTATCCCCTTGAATCCGCTACTGCATGTGGCCTGTGTTCACGTCTTGTCCGCCCCTCCCCCATGGCTCAGCCAGCTCCTCCTCTGCCTGCTCGTGAATGCCAGTGTCCTCTCCTGCTTCCTTCAGTCCAGCTCTGCCCTGGGCGCCTTCCAGGTGCTGGTGCTGGGCTTGACATCAGATGCTGCCAAATGGTTTTCCACAGTGGCTGCCCCATTGCTCCTCCCACCAAGCGATGGATGAGAGTCTCCGTTGTCCCAGGTCCTCATCAACACTTGATGGTATAACTCACCCTTCCACTTCCCTTAAAAAATTCTAAAGGCAACTTTCCACAGAAAGGCCAGCGTTCTCTCTCTGTTTTTCTAATACCCGTGAAGCAAATGCATAGATGTTGAAATGGAAACGATCCTTGCAGGCACCACCTCAAACCAGGTGGAGGAGCCCACTGGACCTCTGCCCTATTGGAGGCTGTGCCTCCCCAGGCTGCCCCTTCTCCTCTCGCTCCACAAGGTCTCTCAGGGCCTCTGAGTCCTTTGCCTGGAATTCCCTTCCCAGTCTGTATCCTGAACCTAAAATCCAGCTCAGCTCTCACCTCCTCCAGGAGACCTTCCATGATCTCACCTCTCCTAAGCCCATCTCACCTAGATTGATTATGTGGCCCTGCTCTGTTCCTCCAAGTTCCCCTGCTTCTCTCCACGCTCTGAGGCCCTCTCCTCCCCTGAGGATCTGACTTTAAGGCCCCAAGGCTGCTGTGGCAGGAAACAGGTCTCCACCATAGCTGAGGTGCACTTAGGAAGAGAATGGTCTCCAGCGGGGGGAGGGACCTTCACACATCCTCAGCGTTGAGTGGAAATGGCTTTGGGCGCCTGTGAGAAATATGACTGGTATGCAGGCTCCCCCACCCCCACCTTCTGTCTCAGCTTACACAGGCCAGTTCTGGGGGATAGGGCTGGGCCTCACATTCCCCAGCAGACCTCTAAGGGGCAAGAATCCCAAATGTTCACAGAAGAACATCCACATTGCTTAGAATTTTGGTTCCCGTTGGTCTGAGGTAACTCACTCCGTGTTTCATCTACAGAGGAGATGGGAGCAAGGGAAGGGGAAGGACCTTGAGACTACCCCCTGTGGGGTCACCTTAGCCCCCATGATGCTCGCTGGATGAGGAGCTTTGAGCACCTCCAGGCCCAGCACACGCCTTTGAACGATGGGCTAGAAATTCCCCACATTTTCCCTCAGTTAATCCCCACAGAAGAACCCTAAAACAGGGGAGCTCCTGGGCTCATTTCAGACTTAGGAAACAGTCACCTAGGTCAAATAAGCCACCTTACTGGAAGGCTGCCAGAGAAACAGGGCCATGGGCTTCAATTTGAGTCTGTCTTGTGTGGTCTCCAAATAAATAATGATGACATAACATTGTTAGAGACAACAGACCAGTGTACACACAGAAGGAGAGAGAGGCAAGCTGTGATTGGGAAGAGCTTCGGAAGTTATTCCCTCAGGACCCCAAAAGAACCACACAGCTCCCTGCCCCCCAACTCACATGGCCAAGCTCATGGCCCCTCAGGGACTCTTTTCTCCCACATCACTAGGTCAAGGCCTGTCCTCGATCGGGTGTCACGGGAAACTTCAGTTGTTACGGCCGCTGGCTAGCCTAATTACCACCAGGTCCTGCCATTGGGATTAGATGGGGGTCAGGAACCCAGCCCAATATGCTTTATCAGAGAACCTGGGCCCCTGCAGACCTCCCACTAAATGGACAGGTTATTTTCATCTCGGAGCTCAGTGTCTGCACCTGAAAAGGTGGGTAGAACCATCTGCCTGGCTCAGCTCAGAGAGCAGATGTAGGGCTCGAAGGCAGGGGAGAAAGGGGGAGCCCTTCCTAGCCCGAAAATGATTTTCGAAAGGGAGGGTCCACAAGACTCTCACCCTGGAAGCTTGAACTCGCTTCCTGGCTTCACCTGCCCCAAGAGTTACCCTGGGAGCCCAGAAACACTCATCCTTGAACTGAGGAAGGACCAAGTACAGATGTACTTAGAGGGTGTTCCAAACATAGTGAGTGGGAGAAATATGTCACTAGTTCAGATGATGGCTGCCCTCCCCCCTCCCTCGCCCCCCTCCCACCTCCATCATCCTGAATAACTCCCGGAGGCTGAGCAATGGCTGTCACTCTGAGCCTCTCGATCCTGGGGTGCCCTTGTGCCTGCAGAGCCCCAAAAAGCAGAACCTACTTCTCCAGTCAGGGGGCCCATGGAAGTGGTTCAGCTTTCATTTTTAAAATCAGAAGAAGAAATGAATCCTAGCTAATAAAAGAGTAATATGCAAATTGACCACACCTCTGCTACACCCACAAGCCATGCCCACCAGCCACACCCACTGGCCAATCAGAGCGAGTATGCAAATTAACCCACCCAAGATGGCTACGACCACAGAGAGAGCAGGAGGGAGGCTTGGGTTGCCCCTGGCAGTGGAGGAAGCCAAGCTTTCTATAAACTCTGGCCAGCCCAGTCCTCTGCTTAAGCCAACAAAGTTTCAATAGTTGTGCAAGCAGAAGGGTTAGCTCCACTCTAGGCTACAAAGTTTCAATTGTAGAAGATAAATAAATCCCAGATACCAGGGCCTCTGCTTGGGTCGCTGGGGGACGTGGCCAGCCTGTAAACCACCAGGCCACCCAGGCCACCCCACACCCCAAGGGAACACCCACCCTGATCCAGGACACTCTTCAGGACAAACCAGCTGGCCCCCACCCATGCACCAGGCCTCTATCCTATCGAATAAAAGAATAATATGCAGATTGACCATCACTCCAACACACAAGATGACTGCCCCTATATGGTCAAAAGATCCTGCCCCCATGTGGACACAAGATGGCCAGCAAGGGAGGGCAGTTGTCAGGGACCAAGCCTGCAAAGGAGGGAAGTTAGGGGTAACCAGGCCCACAGGGGAGGGCAGTTAGGAGCAAACAGGCTGGCAGGGAGTGGTTAGGGGGTGATCAGGCTGGCAGGCAGAAGGGGTTAGAGGCAATCAGGAAGGCAGGCAGGTGAGCAGTTGGGAGCCAGCAGTCCTGGATTGTGAGAGGGATGTCCAACTGCCTGTTTTGGCCCGATCCAGATAGGGCCTAAACGGGCAGTCGGACATTCCTCAAGGGGTCCCAGATTGGAAAGGGAGAAGGCTGGGCTGAAGGACACCCTTCCCCCACCCCAATCATGCGCAAATTTCGTGCACTGGGCCTCTAGTTTAATAATAATGAGCATGTAATAATGAATTCAGCCTAGATCATATTCATCCTTATACCAACGTAGCTACAAAACAATTTCCATTTCATTCATTTATTTTATGAAGGGAGGGGCCCGCATGGACAAAAATGCCTAGAGCCCATGACAGTCAGTGGGACCCTGACCAAGGGCAGGATTGGAAGCGAGGCCTATTTTTTTCTCTGTTTTGGGCCACTCAGCTGGCACAATCAGATTGCAAAAATGCCACTGTTCTTGCAGCACTTCTCACTAAGGAGGCAGCATCTGTCTACCAGCCCTCGAACCCCACTCACTTAGTTTTTTGTTTTGTTTTAAATATATTTTATTGATTTTTTACAGAGAGGAAAGGAGAGGGACAGAGAGTTAGAAACATCGATTAGAGAGAAACATCCATCAGCTTCCTCCTGCACACACCACCTACTGGGGATGTGCCTGCAACCAAGGTACATGCCCTTGACTGGAATTGAACCCTGCACCCCTCAGTCCACAGGCCAACACTGAGCCAAACCGGTTTCGGCTCACTTTGGACAATGGATGTGGCAGGAGTGACACTGGGTGGACTCTGAGCCCAGGTCTGACCTTCTATTCACCAGCTTTTAGCATCTTGGACTGACGAGTGAATTATCCTGGCTACTCTGATGGATGATGAGGGACACTGGCCCACTTTCTCTGTCACCCTGGCAACATCCAGCCAATCCCTTGAGTCAGAGCTGCCCAGCTGACCAGGGACATGGAGCATGACCAGCTGAGGAAGGCAGAAGAATAGCCCAGCAGAGTCTGGTTCCGACTGCTGACTCACACAATGGCATTGGTCCTGGCTGCTCCAGTCACTGTTTCGGCGTGGTTCGGGAAGAACCTGTGAGTGAGGCCAAGTTGTCATCTCTTCTGATCCATGCCTGAGGGTCGAATCTGGTCAGCATTGTCTGATGGAAATGTAACATGAGCCATGGGGACTGACTGGCACGTGTTTGCTTTTCAACTATCTAGGAGCCACGGTGCTAAAAGAGTTCAAAGAAGCCAGGAAGAGCTCAGCTGGTGTGACTGAGCGGTAGAGCATCGACCCATGAACCAAGAGGTCATGGTTCAGTTCTGGTCAGGGCACATGCCCGGGTTGCAGGCTCGATCCCCATAGGGGGCCTGCGGGAGGCGGCCAGTAGGTATTTCTCTCCTATCGATCTTGCTCTCTCTCTATCCCTCTCCCTCCCTCTCTAAAAATCAATAAAAGAAACATTTTATTTTCAGATAATGTGCATTTTACTAGTTAGTCCCACTCAGATTGGACCAGCACATTGCTAGTGCTCCTGAACATTTTGTTAAGTGTTCTGGGAAGTAGCACTTGGCCAATCCATGGAGCCAATCCCTCCCTCCCTCAGACTTTGCTTTGAGCTGTGCTGCCCTGGATGTCTGTGTTGTCTGTGCCCATAGAGGGTGCCCAACTCAGTCAAGTTCCCTCTCACTAGCAAGTGGCCCCTCACAGTGTGTTCTGCCCTGCGGGAGCAGGTTGGCAGCGTGGGGACAGCATCTATAAATCCGGAAGCATCCCTTCCTGCCCCATGGCCCATGGTCTCCATCACATCTGTTTCTCCACCCTGCCTGCAACCTCCTTGCTTTCCCAAGTTTCTTCTCTGCTCACAGAAGTGATGTCAAACTTCCCCCAGGCCTGCAGGCTTTGGAATCGCTCTGCCTGGCTCCCGCTCTTGTGCTGTCTCCCTCGGGTCTGGCACAGGGCAGACTGTTCCTGAGTAAGGGACACCTCCTGTTCCCAAGAACCAGCCCCTCCCACCCCCACATCTACCCAGGAACTGCCCCCTCCCAGTCTCTCCGTTCCACAGTTACTCACACTTATTCTTGTGCAGAACAACAATGGTCCACAATCGACCCAGTGTTCAGAGAGAGAGAGAGGATGGCAAAGGGCCTCTCTGAGTCACCCTCAGGGCTGTTCCAGAAAAGATTGGCTTCCCCTCCGCCCCTCCCCTCCCTGGGAAGTGCGAGTTCAGACCCCATATCCTGGCTCTAGGCAACAGGGCAGGGTCACCATCAGGGCTGAAGGCCAGTGTGATGCATTCTGATTCCACAGGGCAAGTTCTGACTCCCTGCGACCCTGGAAGCTTAGCTTAGCCTGCTATGTGACCTTGACAGCTTAACTTAACCAGATGTGACCTTGCTGCTTTGCTTAACCTGCTGTGTGACCTTGACAGCTTAACTTAACCTGTTGTGCGACCTTGGCAGCTTAGCTTAACCGCTCCAACACTGCTCAGCATCGAGAGAGAGCCAGAGCTCTCCCAGGCTTTGTGGGGTCTGAGCGCTCCTGGAGGGGGCTCAGGACAAGAAGGCCATGCTGATGATGGTACAGATGATGACGATGATGATGACAGTGATGAAGAGAGATGACCTGCAGATGTGGGATGTCATCAGATGGCCCAGGGACCTCTGAGAATGTAATCAGTGCTTTCTCCCAAACCTAGCCACTCTCCAAGTTTAAGGACACAGTGGGAACAAGGGCTGCTCTGGCCTCCCTGGCACTGCCCTGGTTGGGATGTGAAACAGCCAGGTCAGTGACACCACGCTCTGGCCAGAGGGCAAGGGGGGAGGGGCCCTTGCCCAGAGAAAGGTCAGGTGCGAGAGAGCCCCCTTCACCACCCAGCTGTCCACAGTCTCCCCACATCCACTGAAGCATCGCCAATGGCTGGTCCTGCTGGAGTCGCTTACTGTTCTGGGAATACCATCTCTAGGGTGGTGAGAGTTGAACCTCACCGAAGAATGTGTTTTTCTTTTATAATGTATTTTTATTGATTTCAGAGAGGAAGGCAGAAGGAGAGAAATAAAAACATCAATGAGGAGAGAGAATCATTGATCAATTGCCTCCTGCACACCCCACACTGGGGATGGAGTCCGCAACCCAGACATGTGCCCTGACTGGGAATTGAATCCTGACCTCCTGGTTCATAGGTCAACACTCAACCACTGAGCACACCAGCTGGGCCAGAATGTGTATTTTGGCTGAGGATGGGAGATGCCTCAATCTGCCTCGAAGTTCCCTGCTCCTAACAGCAAGCTGAGGATGCTGAGAAAGAAAGAGATGAGGTACCCTTGGCATAAAGGTAGGCAGGGTACAGTTTTGAGCAGTTCAATCAAAAATGTTTATTGAAAACTTATATCCACTTCTTATTCCCTTATTTGGACAATTCTGCCACAAGCCCATTGTATGGAAGAGGAACTAAGGCTTAGAATGAAGGATCTGTACCAATGGCAGCACTGGGGCTGACCGCTGAACCTTCCTACTCTAATATTGGTGGCAAAATTGGGTTCTAGATTAAATCTCAATGAAATGACAGAAGGGGAAAAAAAAACAAAACCTGCTCATAATCATTGGAACTGCCCCTGGGAGTCCCTACCTGATCCTGACTCTGGGCTTTGTGCTGTCCTCTACCCGACTTCCCTTCTACACCTCGCAAGCCCTACCAGCCTTCAGGGTTGTCCTTAGGTGTCCCTTCCTCCCCAAAGAAGCCTCTAGAACAAGAAGCAAACAAAATCATCAGAACTTGGAAACTCTCTTTCCCAACATATAGTTGGGGAGGGGGTGGAAGGTCCCTGAGTCCTTGGGCTCCACAGCTGACCCTTTCCTGCCCCCTTCTCTACTTAAAGGCTGAGACTGCTGGCATCATTGTCCTCCAAGCCCACGTCATCAGTAGGTACTGCCAAAATAACACCCGCTCTTGTTCAGGTTTGAATTTCTTTTTATGTGAGCAAACAAGCCCTTATCTATAATAATAAAAGCACAATATGCAAATTGACCGTATGGCTGAACAGCAGAACGACCATTCAGGTGACTGTGCTATGATAACTACTGGCTCCAAGCCAGCCAAGGCAGGTGCAATGCGATTGCTTGGGGGCCTGGCCATCACCCCATGATCACCCTGCAGAAGGAGGCCCAGGCCACCGGCTAGTGGGTTGTGGTGGGTGGGTGGGGGCTCCTGCACTGTGTGAGGGCACACGCTGGGCTGAAGGACCCCCCTGTAACCCCTTCCTCCCCGCCCAAGTACTTGAGTTTCATGCACTGGGCCTCTAGTTTATTATAATACTGTAATTTCAGTTACTTACAAACTGAAGAACTAATATATGGCAAATTGCCAGGCCTTGGAGGCAGCTAGGTAAGGGTCCAGGTAGCCAAGAATTAAGAAGACATGATCTGGCTGGTGTTGCTCAGTGGTTAGAGTGTCCGCTCTCCCACCAAAGGGTCTTGGGTTTGATTCCTGGTCAAGGGCATGTACTTGGGTTGCAGGCTTGATCCCTGGCCCTGGTCGAGGTGCAGGTGGGAGGCAACTAATCAATGTGCCTCTCTCACATCAATGTTTCTCTCTTTTTCTCTCTCTCTTTGTCTCTTCCTCCCTCCAACCCTTCACTTTCTCTAAAAATCCATGGAAAAAATATCCTCAGGTGAGGATTAACAACAAATAACAACAAAAGGCAGAAGTGATGTTGATAAGGGGAACTGAGACCTGGGTCCAGTCGTGTTCTGTTTCCTCTTCTGAATCGTGACATGCCATTGGTTCAGGGGAGGGGTCTGGTGAGGACCACCTAGTCTGGCCTCGCTAGTAAGTGTGGAGCACTCGTCCCCTCGCCATGGTTTCTATGTGGAGAAGTGACTCACGGCAGTTATGGAACTCCGAGGCCTGTGTATTTACATTTCTGCCCTTTCACTACCCTGGCCAAGGTTTCCAGCTTGAGGTAGTTATCCCAAGGGAATGGCTGCTGGGAATGAGGAGTAGCTGGCAGGAAGTGGCGCTTGACTCACAGGGAAGAGGCCGTGGAGCACACAGGTGAAGGCCAGGTAGGTGTTTAGGGCCATCTTATGTTCCTTCCTCCTTGCTAGAAGGTTCCAGTTCAATCTGTGGAGAACCCTCCTGCACTTCCTCCCAAACACATACACGCACACACATACACACACATACACACACCAGGAGTGTGCTGTCTTCTTTAATCTCCAAAAGCTCTTTATTCCTTCATTTTGCAGATAAGAGCAGTTGATATTTATTGACTGCTCACCATAACCTGGGCTTGTGCTAAGAGCCTTACTTGTATTAGCTAAGCAAATCCTCACAGCAAGCCTGTAGGTGAATTTTAAAGTATTCATTTGACAAACAAGAAAACTGAGCACAGAGAAGTTAAGTGACTTATCCAAAGTCACACAAACTGTGAGTAGAGCAGCCAGGACTTAAATCCAAGCATTCTGACTCCAGAGCTCAAAACTGGTGACATAATAACATGGTCTCCCTGCAGAGGAGGAAAGTGAGGCACAGAGTGGTTAAATGACTTGCCTGATGCTGCAGAGCCATGATTTGCACTTGAATCAATTTGGCTGCAAGTTTTTATCCTTCTTAAAAAAAAAAAATCTGCTTGCTTTCAAATCCTCAGGACAGTATCCCCCATTGCCCCCTCCCCCTGTGCAGACCTCGCCCCCCACCCCCCCCCCGTGGAAATGCTCACCAGACCTTCAGTGTGAAGGTCTGATAGGTCTGATTTCAGCCTCATTGCTGCTGTTGACTCCTTGGTGACCTTGAGCAGATCAGCCCTCTCATCGGTAAACGGAGATGAGGGTTTGCCCCTCCCACCTGAGAGGACTGTTGATCAAAGGCGATTAAGGGTGTGAGCCACTCCAAGGTCATCACTGGCATTTCTGTTGTTTTCCTAGCGCCCACCTCTGGGGGTAACTGCTCCTCCAGATTAGCCTTTGACCTGTAGGGCCCTGTTCTGGGGGCTGGGTAAGTTTTGGGTTTCCTGCTGCTGTTTAAAATTACCACCCTCCACAAAACGCTCAGGGATGCGAAGGTTTTGCAATCAGTTATTGCATCAGGAAAGCTCTCTGAATAGCCCCATTCTACCCTGTTCCCCGCCCAGGTGCTGGCTCAGCCAACGGGAGGATGGGCACGGAGGGGAAGGATGCAGAGACTTCCTCTCCCACGGCCCAGACGGGGCCTGGGGCAGGAACAGCGAGCATGGGTCTTTCCCAAACAGCCCCAGCAAAGGGCTAGTCCTCTGGGCAGATAAGAAGAAAGCCAGAAAGCCAAAGCCAGACTGGGGAGTGGGGTGGGATTGGCTGGTAACCCCCACCCCCAGCCCAAGGGGCTCGCAGCCCTGCTAGGAAACAGCTGTCGCTAGGGGCAAGTTGCACACCCACAGTGCAGACTGGGTCATAGCTTAGCCCTAATCACAGGGAGGTCAGTGTGCACTTGTGCCCTCTTTAAAGTCAAGCCCGCAGTAAGTACTCACCATGATCATCCTTATTATTGCCCTACCAGTCAGTCTGGCCTGCTTGACCTCAGAAGCACCATGGAAAATCCACAGCTTCAGTCACCACGGCCCTGCTGCCAAGACCTTGAGATCGTTCCTCTGACCTCTATGACCCTCATCTTTGGGACAGGACTATATGCACCACGTCCATAGGCTGTGGGGTGAATTCGGTGAGAAAATGGATCTAGAGGACCCAGCCCAGTGCCTGGCACAGAGGAAGCGCTCATCAATGGTGGCCTTTATCGTGGCTCTTGCTTGGATGGGACCTTGAGGGAAGCGGAGCTCGGGGAACAGAGGAAGCCATTGTAGGGAAGTGAAGGGGGAGGGAGCCTCCCTGGGGATGGCAGTCAGAGTCCTCACCCCCCTGGGTCTGGCTGAGTCCTAGCCCACTTTATTCTCTAGGGTGGCATTTATTCTCTCAGCCTGGGGACAGTGAGGGAGGGGTGCTTCCGGGATGGGGCACCCTGGGGATTTTCCCATGCTCTGATTTTTCCCAGGTTCCCACCAGGGCTCATAAGACATTGTTGACCCTCTCCTATCCCATAAACAGTTTTCCTACAGACATCTGGGTCTTGGACTGTCAGAGGACCGGAGGGCAATACGTCATCCTTGAAGGCCACCGGAGGTGCCTGCGAAGCAGCCGTGTCCTGGTTGCCAATGTGTGTCTATCTCTCCAATGCTGATGCAGGGACCTCATGGGCATTTTAGAATGGACCATGGCAGGAGTATTTACACCATGGAAATCGGCAAATACTACAACCCCAAATGGGTTGTTAAACATGTACTGGCACCCCCACTATTCCTATGAACTTGGAAATGAGGTTGACAAAGTTCAAGTAGGATTGGCCTTCAGGGGAGGAAACCAGGGGGCCAACCACACAGGTGTGAGAGAAGAGCTGGAGGAGTCCTCCCAAACACCCAGCAAGGTGAACTGGAGTAACTTCGGGAGAGTGATAGTAATGTGAGGAGCAGAAATCTAACGAAATAATTATCCTGGTATTGTTTGGAGAAAGATAGCAAAGGGGCTCGTCTGAACAGAAAGGATGCTGGTCAGAGGAGAAGCATCAAGCAGCACCATGGGGTGAATGGTGACTGTGTCTCTGTCATTGTCACCAGCACCAGACCCTGATTTCCCTCTCCCATGCAGCTATGTGCCCCTCTGCACCCCAGGAGTGGACCAGTTGCCAACAGCACCAGTAGCTTGGGCTTCCATAATAAACACCATAGACCCGGTGGCTAAACACCTCATTTTGTCACAATCTGGAGGCCTGTGTGCATTTTTTCCCGATCCCATGACCTCATGTGGGTGCTTCAGATCAAGTCCAAGTTCAAGGTAGGCAGGTTTCGATTCTTCCAAGGCCTCTCTCCTTGGCTTGTAGATGGCCACCATGTGCTCACATGGTCATTCCTTGGAATGGGTACTACCTGTGCCCCAATCTCCTCTTAGAAGGACACCAGTCATATTGGATGAGTGCCCACCCACATGACTTCATTTTAACTTAATGACCTCTTTAAAGTCACACAGCTTCGGCAGAGTGACTGACTATTCATGGATCTGCTGATACATTCACCCTGGTCTGCCCACTGCCTTGATCGTCATAATTCTTTCTATCAAGGTGCAGGAACCAGGCCAAGTGAATCTCCACACTCCACAAGTTCAACATCAGGTTCCAAAGCCTGATCCATGAGGGCCATTCCACAGAAATGACCTCTCCCTCCGGGGTGTTCCTCCTCTAGTATCTACTCTGTTCTACTCATGCTACAGTGCTCCGGGCTGCTGCCTTCCTCCCACTCCGCTGGGAGCTCGGTGAGGACAGGGCTGCTCTCTGCTTTTGGTGTCTAACACGAAGCTTGGCACATAGTAGGAGCTCAGTACATGCCCATGAATGACCAATAACTGGCCAAGGACCAAGACCCTCCCAGAGTCCCAGTTCAGGTTCATCCCAATACACAAAACAGGAGCACCCCCTGACGGCCTTCGAATAAGTTTTGGTGAGTTGAGTCGTGTTTTACATGAGCCAGGCAGGCCTGCTCTCAAACGCACAGGGAGGCCATGCCTAGTCTAACCCCACAGGGTAAGCAGAGGTACTTCGCAGTTTCCCACAGAGGGGAATGGAGAGAGAGAGTAGGAAAGAGGGAGTGGGGTAGGAGCAGGCCTAGAAGGAGGCAGAGAAGGGATGAGGGAAGTGACGAGGTGGGCAGACCTTGGGTCCGAATCCTGGCTCACAGTCTTTCCAATAGTGTGACTTCAGGCAAATTAATTAGCTTTCCTGGGCCTCTGTTTCCACAGTTGGCAAATAGAGAAGATGATATTGATTTGTAGGGCTGTTGCAAGGATAAGTGAGATAAAGTATGCAAAGCACAGTGAGCGACAGAGTGGCCATCTAGTAGAGGCGGGTCCCCTTCCCTTTCTCCGGGGAGGAGGCTGTCGGAACCCTCTGGCTGCGTGGACAACTGCCTCAGATTCTTGTCTCCCAGGTTTGTGTAAAGTGTATTATAAAGTCTACAACTCCCCCTACTCCCCCCCACCCCCGCCCCACCACAGAGCTGCCCCTGCTGAGCCTGCAGCTGCCAGTTATTCAGACCAGAGGAGACAAGCCCTCAGGGAGAGCCAGGAGTTGGAGCCCCAGGGGAGCTGAGGAGTCTGCCCTCCTGCAATTCCCCATGAAGGGACAGTGGAGATGCCACAAACAATTGGTGACCTGACACTCCTGTGGTTTGCCCCCAGCCCACTTAACCTTTCAGGTCAAGGCCTGCGGCCTTCCACAAAGAGTTGTTTTGTTGTTTTATGAAAATCCCAGAAACCAAATAGCCCCTTGCATGGGGCCAGGCTACCTTTGAGAGTAAAGAAAGGTGTGCTTGGCTAACTGCCACCACAGCCTCGTTCAGCTGAGTCCAGGAGAATGGCATGTTTGAAGAGGCAAGATGAACTCATTCAAAACAGCCTCCAGACGTCAGGTCAGATGGTGGTCGGGTGGGGACTCTTCTTTCATAAGCAAAGGGAATAGGCAGCCTGTAGGATATGTGTGTGTGAATATAAATACAGATATTTAAACCGATGCTTATGTGTTGAGATGACTCACTGAAGAGGCAGAGCTAGTGAGGGCCTCCCCAAGTCCTGAGAGACGATCAACGAGTTTACAGGGCACCTTTAGAAAACATCTTTTTAGGTCCATCTTGCTGTCCCAAAAGGTAAGACTTCCTTCTTTCTTACTGTCGAGTAGTATTCCATTGTGCAGATGGACCACAGCTTTTTTATCCAATCATCTGCCGATGGGTGCTTGATCTTGGCTATTGTAAATTGTGCTGCAAGGAGCACAGGGGTGCACATATTCTTTTGAATTGGTGTGTGTGTGTGTGTGTGTGTGCGTGCGCGCGCTTGCTTTTTAATATATTCTGAAAAGTGGAATGGCTGAGTCATAAGGCAATTCCATTTTTAATTTTTTGCAGTAACTCCATACTGCTTTCCACAGTGACTACACCAATGTCCCCCAATAAATTCAATAACAACATTTTAAATAATAATTAATTGTAAAAGAAAGAAATGAAGGAAGGAAGGAAGGAAGGAAGGAAGGAAGGAAGGAAGAAGGAAGGAAGGAAGGAAGGAAGGAAGGAAGAAAATGCCTTCTTTTCTGTCTGCTCGGCTCACACTGATTCTGGCAGCAGGGAAGCAGGACCCCCTGGCACCTGGTTGTAAAGCCTGGCTGCACTCAGCTGGCCGAGCCCTCTACCTGCTTTGGGGTGTTACCCGTCCACAGGTGTCCTATGGTTTGGTAGGACAGCCCTACCACCACACCTCCTAATTTATCCAGAATAGTTACAGAGTGTGCAGTCATCTATTGCTATGTGACCAATCACCCCCCAAAAACAGGGGTAAGCAATCCTGTGGATCAGGAATTCCAAAGGGGTGCAGTGGGGGTGCTCTGGTCAGCACCATGATGTCTGGGGTCTCAGCCAGGAAGATGTGGAAGGCTGAGGCAGAGGACTCCTTTTAAGATAGCTTCCTCACTCCCTGTCTGGGGTCAGGGCAGGACAGACTCCGCTGGGTCTGTCACCAGGAGGCCAGGTAAGAACGTCATCTGCTGTGCTGGAGAGGCCCAGGTAGGCCTTCCAGGTGACAGACCCAGAAGGCCTTGGATGTGTTGACTGGGATATCTAGAATGTGCATTGGAGGCTATGGCTAAACCAGGAGGAGAGAGAGTAGGAATCAGATCACAGCCTCTAATTTATACTCTTGTCCAGGCCCCCATAGAGCTTAGGGGGAGGCCTGCAGGGGCCTAAGGCTTCTTGTGTGTGCACTTAGAATAAAATAAGAGAAGCTTGGGCAGTGTTGCTCAATGGAGGCCACCATTCCATTCCCAGTCACGGCACATGCTTGGGCTTCGGACTTGATCCCGAGTAGGGGGTGTGTAAGAGATAGCCAATTAATGATTCTCTTTCATCATTGATGTTTCTATTTTTCTCTCCCTCTCGATTGCTCTCTGAAATCAATAAAAATACATTAAATAAAATAAGAGAAATGTTGGAATAGAATTCCTCTTCATTGGCAGTTGGATGTAGAAAGAGCAAGGTTAGGAGTTAGTCTGAGCAGCGTTGAATTCTAACTTTGCCAACTTCCCGCTGTGTGATCTTAGAAAAGCTAATCCACTTCTCTGAGCCTTCTGGTGAATCTGTAAAAAGATGGTGATAACTACTTGGTGAGATTATTTTGAACATTAAACAAGAGAATAGGTCAGGGTATAACATAAGGAAGGAACTTAGTCAATTTTCATTTCTTCTAAGTTCTTAGAACTTTGTCTCAAACACTAATATTATCTTTCTTAGATATGTCCCAGTTTTGTTGTTGTTCATTCATTTCAAATTTAGGGGCAGGGAGCATAAGGCACGCTGTGTGGCTGTGAAGCCTCCTGTACCGTGAAAGAGAGAGAGGGACACTGGGAGCCCTTGGTTGAGAATTCCCCAGCATTTGGAAGGGGGAATACTCAGGGCCTTCCTAATGGTGCTGCCAGGCACCTACCTGGGCATGAATGAAAATGAATCAAGCCCAAGCTCAGCAGTAGCCCAACCTTATCCAGAAAAATCAATACAGGTTTCCCCATATTACACAACATGTTATTTCCTGAAAAGTTGGAAATAAATCAATGTTTTCCCCAGTTCAACATGTATTACGCATCAGGTATGAGCTCAGAATTATGCCGAAGCTAGAGGACACACACACACACACACAATCAGCCATGATTCTTGCTCTCAAGGTTTCCATTTTTTTACCCAGCCTCTTCCTAAATGCACTAAAGGAGCTTGCTTATGGCATTATGTGATAGATGCTTCCATAAAACTAAGAACTCTTTTAATGTGGGAAGAATTACTTCCTGATTAACATCCTATTTATTTATATATTTGTATTTGTCAACTTGGATTTTCACAGTGAAAGTCTTTTTCAGTTCAGCATATTCAGGCCTATCATGACTATTTATTGACTAAATGAATATAGTTCAAAATCAAGGCATGCCCTCGATCACATTTGTGTAGAGGTAGGTAACTCAAAAATACCTTTCATGTCTCTATACCTATTTGCTTTCATAAGAACCTCGAAAAGGAGGAAGAGCAGGACTTTATTATGTCCATTTCATAGGTGAGAAACTGAGATCCATAAAGAGCAATTAGCTTCTCCAAATCAGTGTCCAAAATGTCTGATGGGAGTTCAGTTCAGACTCTGCCTGCAGGGAAAGGCCCAGCAATGAGATCAAGATCATTTTAGCTCACTTGACCCCTTGGCTGACCTGCTCAGGCCCTGCTAAGGGTACCCATCCATCTTCCCAGGCATCTGGGCTGGATGCCCTTAAAGCTCAAACCCCATCTTTCCCCAACAACTTGCATCCCATTACTTTCCCTGTGGGTGACACTCTATCCTTGAGTACATTTACTAGGTTGACACCAAGCCCCTCCTTTATAACAAACACTGGGCTGAATGAGCCATGGCTCCTCCTCTCTGTGAAAACAGTTGAGTAGAAAGTGCCATAACAGAAATAGGACTCTACCCCACCTGGGAGGACATTTACCTCTCTGACTTCTGTGCTGGAAAAATCTGAGTGGTGTTTTGAAGGACAAATAGGAGTTCGTTAGACTGGCAGAGAGGGGCAAGGGAATGCCAGTGGGAGGGAACAGCACAAGCAAAAGCACAGTGTTGTGAATTGGCACATTATATTTAGGGCCCTACCAGGAGCTGACATAGGTAGGGTGGAAGTGAGAAAACAAGAAAGGTGAGGATGGGAAGGGAAGGGGGGCTACTCTTCCACACTGTGGTGGTCGGATTTCATCTGAAGGTCCCTGCAAGGTTTGAGGCCAGGGCCTGATGTGATCAAGTTCAAATTTTAGAAAACAAGCTCTGATAGCTGTGTGAGGAATGGATGGAGATAAAGGGCACATTTTGTCTTGTGTACCATTGCACCTCCAGCATCTCGTAGGTGCACTGGCAAATAAGATGCTCAGTGTATGTTGAAGAGAAGAATAAGTGACCTAGTTAGGAGCTTATGCAGAAACCCTGAAGGTGCTAAGCTAAACTCACAAGAGTGGAGAGGCATGGGGAATGTATAAGGTTTGTATCAGTCAGGGAAAACCAGGTCAGGAAGTTCAATGGGAAGAATTTAATGGTAACTCTTTACACAGCTGGTCTGAACCAGGAGCACCCTTCAGAATGTGGCAAGGAGGACAGACCTTCATAATCACCGGTCATTGATGTATCCTCTGGGAAAGGGAGTGTGACCATGCACAAGGTAGCTCTTCTCAGTCAAAACGATGTCCAGAAAAAGCTCCCCAAAGGGGCCCAGAGTTGGGTGGACTAAGTTCCTCAGTTTTGGAGGGGGAATCTCACAGCACGTAACAGCCATACAAAGGGGATTTCTAGGGGGCTGGAGCCACAGAAGAGATGTAGCAGAGAGAGACAGGAGTAAGTAGCCACAATCCTCTCTTCCTCCCACCCACCTATCTCCCTCCAGGGCCTTCTGCTGAACATGGGGATCGGTTTGCAAGCAGCAGCCCCAGGGAGCTGCACAGGGGATGGCTCTGACAGCAAATAGGTCTAAGGTGGACCCAGTGACCCAGTGACATTGGGGGATGGGAAAAGGGTGGATTCAAAGGAAAATGACTGTCAGGGATTCTGGTGCCTTGAGTGTGTGGCGGTGCTGCCTATCCCAGGGGAGGCAGTGAAGGAGGTGCACACCTTGGAGGAAGATACCGATGGCCCATGCTACGTGTACCATCCAAGTGCAGATGCGAAGCTGGCCGTTCTGTGGATTTAAATACTGGCACAAATAAAAATTTAAAAAATATAGATATTTTTATTGGTTTTAGAGAGGAACAGGAGGGGAAGAAAGAGAGATAGAAAATTCAATGATGAGGATCACTAATCTGCTGCCTCTTGTACCTCCCCCCCTCCCCTCTGCATGTGCCCTGACTGGGAATCCAACCGTGACCTTCTGATTCATAAGTCTATGCTCAACCACTGAGCCACGCAGGACAGGCCAAAATAAACTCTTAAGAACAAACACCTCAGGTGGGCTCTCTCCTGGATATAGGACTGAGTGCCAACTCAGCATGGCATTGGCGCCCTTTACATTTTCCCAAAGGACTTTTGCAGGCTCAGCTTCCCACTTTCCTTGCAGTTACTCAGGGCTCTAAGCCAACATCCTTACCTGGTCTAGCCACCCACCATTACACTTCCCCCTAAAGCAACAATCTTACCATCCCACGAGTCTCCAGGTCAAATGCTGCCCAGATGGAGTCCTTCCTCTTTTCTCCCTGCAAATCATAATCTCTCCTTTGAGTCCCCACTAGTGCATACCAGCTTGAAAGTGCCACCACTTACTAGCGATTTGACCACAGCAAGTAACTAATTCTTTGCAAGCTTCTTCCCCTATGACATGGAGCAAAAACAAAAACAAAAACAAAAAAACCAACACAAAACCCCACAGTGAAGTTGTAATACCAAGTGAAGTAATCTGTGTAAAGTGCTAAGAACAGTATGGACCTCAGTAATATTAGCATCATTTTAATTTTCATCTCTTAATCCTCAGGACTAACTCTTAGTTGATGTTTAATTAGTGTTTGTTGAATGAATGGAAACTTAATACGGAAAAGGATTTATCCTTGGGTCTGGACCTGGTTTTAGAAAATTAAGTACAATATTTAGCAGAAGAAGCGCAAGGACTCCATACTGACCTGGTTCTCTCTTAAAAGAAAATGACAGATTCTAAGGTGTGTGTTCCCCTTCCCCTACCTTCCACGGAGCTTTGTGCAGAATCTGGAACACATTTCATGCTCACTCAAACCACACTGCACGAATGCACGCACACAACCTGGCAGGGTTGCCTCAGTGTAGACAGTATCATTGTCTGTGGCCAGAATGACTTCCACTCCCCTACCCACCCACCACAGAACCGGGATTGGCGCCGGTCCCCAGACCCTGCTGTGGAGGCTGGGGAGGGGGGCAGGAATCCGGCGGTGGCCACGTGGGCCCCTTCCGTCCGCTCCCCACATCCTTTGTTTCCCACTGGCCGCGGCTCAGGAAGTTCTTTCTGCGAGTCACCGCGAAGGGGCGGCCAGGGAGCCTGGAGAAGCTATTTCCGTTCAATCCGGGCGGGTGGCAGGCGCGGGAGGGGAGTGGAGGTGGAGGCGGCGCAGAAGGCCTAGTGTTTGCTTTTATTTCATCCAACAGAAGGTTCTATTTGTGGAAGCGAACAGACGCTGAGGATTAGAACTGGGAGGGGGGCAGGAAAAGGGAAAAAAAGCCATATCCACTACCACGCACAGGTCTTCCCCGGAACTACCGCGTGGGGGTGAATGACTGGTTCTGGAATTCATCACCTTTCCTAATCCTCCCTTCCTCCCGCTGCACCCGGACCTCGGCGGCGCCCACGGCTCCAACCGGAGATTCCTAGGCGCGGGGCGGTGAGGGGGATCCCCGGGGCGAAAGGCTTAACGGCTGGGCGACAGCAAGTGGCGAGTGCAGAGACCGGCGGTGCGCGTGCCCGCAGACCTTTGTGCTAGGTGTGAATGGTAGCGCGCACCAATCACCGGCCATTTCGCCTCCCGCAGCCCCGCCCCCCGCCACTTCCCCAGGACCCTGACGTCACGGGAACTTTTCCTCCGCCCCCCTCCTCCAGCTTCTGCAGCTTTGAGCTCCAGGCCGGCCCGAGGGCGCGCGCCGCCTCCTGCCCAGCCCAGCCCCGGGGGTGTGTGCGCGCGCCCCAGCCGGCTCGGGACGCACCACCTGCGCTGGAGCGCGCGCTGCCCAGAGCATCCCCGGCGCTCGGGCCACCCCTAGCACCCCCGCGGACCAGCTCCACCTCTGCTCCCCCCACCTTCAGCCTCCCCCTCCGCTCTGGTGATTGCTCGCTGGCGGCAAGGCCCGAGTCGTCGCAGCCACCTCATTGCACAACCGGCTTCCCTACTGTTTACACAGCCCGGCCTGTGAGTGTGTGTGTATACAGCGTGAGTCACCGGAGGCGGAGGAGGTGGAGGAAAAGGAGAAGGAGTGCACTGGCCGGGATCGCTGCGGCGCACACGCTCACTCAGTCACTCTCTCCGAGCGCGTCTCGCTCACTCACACACACGCCGGGAGCTCCGGAACGCGCACTCTCCCGAGCGCCGCGGAAAAGTTGATACGGCTCTCGCTCCGGACTCTTGCGTCGGGAAGTGCTTTTGATCTGCCTTCTGTCCAACCTGCGGAATCCTGTCCTCGCGGTTTTGAAACCTCGAGAACGCCGGCCACCGAG
Source organism: Lasiurus cinereus (assembly GCA_011751065.1). Classification (NCBI taxonomy): domain Eukaryota; kingdom Metazoa; phylum Chordata; class Mammalia; order Chiroptera; family Vespertilionidae; genus Lasiurus; species Lasiurus cinereus. The sequence continues at coordinate 19,668,823 of JAAGEH010000040.1, forward strand.
ACTGCCCGCAGCCTCGACAACAATAGCGGCGGCCGACCCCAGCAAGGCGCCCTGAGCCGGAGCCCGTGGGGATCTGGGGGCCCGAGCCGGCCTCCGATCCCCGGACGCGCGGCCTGCGTGGTCCCCGCGTGCAACCGGAGCTCCCGGGAGCGGCTCTTGCTTTGCTCCCCGTGGGGGCCGAGCCCAGCTCCGTCTTAAACTCCCCCTCGTGGGCTGGAATAAGTCGCAGCGCCTTCCCGCGCGGATCCCAGGACGTACAAAGCCGGGACCGTCCCGTCCCGGGATGCGGGTCGGTCCCGTTCGCTCTGCCATGAGTGGCGCCTCACAGCCCCGCGGCCCGACTTTGCTGCTCCCGGCCGCCCGGGGCTCCCCGGCCAAGCGCCTACTGGACGCGGACGACGCCGCGGCCGTGGCGGCCAAGTGCCCGCGCCTCTCGGAGTGCTCCAGTCCCCCGGACTACCTCAGCCCCCCCGGCTCTCCCTGCAGTCCGCAGCCTCCTCCCGCGGCGCCCGGCTCCAGCGACGGCTCGGGGAGCTCGCCGGGGCCCAGCCGAATCGCCGACTACCTGCTGCTGCCCCTGACCGAGCGCGAGCATGTGTCCCGGGCACTGTGCATCCACACAGGCCGCGAGCTGCGCTGCAAGGTAGGCTCCCGGGGGTTGGAGGTTAGGGGTTGGCGGCGGTGGGGGACAGTAGTGTTCGGGGTCTCGCCTGCCGGCTCCTGGGGGCTCGAAGTTGCCACCAGTGCTTGAGTTTGGGGTCAGGCAGATAAGCGAATTGAGCCAGCTAAGGGAGGGAGCTTTTGACCAGGTTCACCGTTTGGGGGATTGAGGGGTTTCCGATGGACTGACACAATGGAGCCTCGGTGGTCAAGAGGAAGTGCAGCATTCAATTTGCTTTATTTCTGTAGTATTTTCTTAGCTCCTTGTGCAGTGCATGGCGTTCCATATAAGTTATGGAATTGAAATGGATTGCAGGGCCATGCCATTCCCCTTCTCTCATTCTCGCTCCCCCCGCCCCTTGTCCTGGAAGGACGCCCTGCACCGGGTGCCTCCTTAGAGCTTGGAGCAGCCGGCAGCTCCCTCGCCCGGGTTTCCAGACACCTGGGCTCAGCTGTTTGTGGGCTCCGGTCTTGGAGAGTCCAGCTTGAACCCGCGGGAGGACAAGAGCCCCGTTCTCCCCAGAGAGCAGCCAGAGTGTCTCCCAGCCAGGGCGGGGGAATTTGCCCGGAATAGAAGTATTGGAAAGCCCACACTGACTAGGAAGGCTCACTTTCATTCATGTTTTTATTTGCCGGCCAGGCTTTTTTTTTTTTTTTTTTTTCCTATTCCTATTCCCCACTCCACTCCCGAATATAAAGGGATTCCATCCAGGAGGAGGTACCACTCCTAGAAACTGGATCCTCCAGCGCCCAGAGACGCAGACCACTCCCACAGGCCACCCTTGGCGAACCTCACACCCGGGTCTCAGACGTCCTGAGAACTCTGGGTTCTTTTTTTCACCTAAGGATAGGGTCACCCCAGTTAAAGTCGCTCTTTGCTTTTCTGAAGCTCACCTGACCCACCCCTTCCTGGGTTTGCTGCTGCCACCTACTGTCCGACCCGAGTGAAATTTCATGATCAAACCCATTTAAAACGGGGGAGGGGTGTCTTTTTTTCTAGGTGGCTGGGGGCTAAGAGCTGTTTGGGGAAGAGTCTGTGTGCGCGGTGGGTAGGGTAGGGTGCAGCCGAGAGGGATGCCGGGCAGCAGAGAGGTTTTCCTAGCTGGTGCTAGAGCAGCCAGGCCTCAGAGGCGGGGTGAGCCTGGCCATTGTGCAACCCCTTCCAGTTCCTCTGAGCAGATAATAGCTGAATCCAGATGGTGACAACCCGTGTGTCACCGTTTCCAGTTGAGTCCTAGGATATGAGTAACAGCCCAACAAAAGGCTCTTACTGAGCCCAGCCAGCTTTTTGGTGGAGATACTACTCATTTCCTGGGTGCAGGTGGAGGTGGGAGTGGGGAGGGAGGGATAAACAAACAAATGAAACAAACTGTGGAGAGGATCCCATATCCCGCCTGCGAGCATTTTCACTCAAGGCTGCTTATGCTGGAACCAGACTGTCATGCAGGCAGGTTGCTTAAGGCTGCGTTGTCAGTCTTCTCTCTCCCAGTCATCTGTTCCTTCTGACTGATGACAGCTCTGCCTGCTCTCCAGTCACTGCTTCCACAGCCAGTGCTCTCTTTGTGCTGAGCTACAGGAGGCCATGCATTTCCAGGGCCTGCTTTTCAGCTCCTGGACATCCCAGGAGGCACTTGGTGCAGCACTGCCTGCCAACAAGGAAAGACCACAGAGAGCCAGGACTTGGGGGCCCATTTCTCAGAGCTGATGGGCTCATGGAAGGTGGGAACTTACATAGAAAACTTCTCCTCCAAACCTTCCATATAGTAACCTGTTGGCTATTTGCTAGCCCAGAGCCCTGGATGTTGCTGGGTTGGGGTGTTAGGAGTAGCCTGGGTTGCCTAAGGTGGGGCAGCAGAGATAAGGGCGATAAATGAATAGACCCTCCTGTCAACCAAAGCCCAATTATTGATTGAGAACGGCAGCCCAGCCTGGGATGTTGGAGGTGGCCTCTGCTTTTTCTTTTTTTCCCTCCTAAGTGGGTCAACTTCTCTCTGCAGGTGTTTCCCATAAAACACTACCAGGACAAAATCAGGCCTTACATCCAGCTGCCGTCACACAGAAACATCACCGGCATCGTGGAAGTGATCCTTGGGGAAACCAAGGCCTATGTCTTCTTTGAGAAGGATTTTGGGGACATGCACTCTTACGTGCGAAGCCGGAAGAGGCTGCGGGAAGAGGAGGCTTCCCGGCTCTTCAAGCAGATTGTCTCTGCCGTTGCCCACTGTCACCAGTCAGCCATCGTGTTGGGGGACCTGAAGCTTAGGAAATTCGTCTTCTCCACGGAGGAGAGGTGAGCAGCCTCTACAGCCCCTCCTGTGACCTTTTGGAACCAAAACGAAGGTGCAGGTTGAGCAGTTAGGTGCAGTGTGTTGGCTCAAAACCACACCAAAGGCTCAGTTGTCCCAGTTAGTTTCCAAAGTGCTCTCTGGAGGAGCTCTGGCCAAGGCTGGCTTATTCTGCACTCTTGTGGATGGGGCTTGGGGACACCTTGATGCTTTTGTGGGAAATCATGTGATGGCAGGAAGCCCTCACCACTTCATTTCACCCCAGGATCAGGTTTATTCTCCATTGTTGTGAGAAAGGTCAGTTCTTCTGGGGGTAAATGTCAACATGCCCTTCACAACCTTGACTCCCAGAGGAAGTTCTCAAATCCTTGTTTTCACCAAGTGGGCGGGCTTTCTTTCTTTCTTCCTCTTCCTTTCTCTTCCCCCCACCCTCCCCGTTCTCTTCCGTATACCTGGAAGGTATCAGGACCTAGCTAGACCTTCGCATTTGCAAAATTCTGCCCTCCTCCATACCACATTCCTGTCCCATCTCACTGAGGCATGGCTCCTAAAATTATATTCTCTGGTGACTTTTTGGACATCTTATTGGGTTATGTCTTTAGAAAATAGGCACACTGAATAATAAATGGAAGTTAGCTGGAATTGGTTGCTAAATATAGATCATGGCTTACCTCATAGAGGACAAGATGGACTTGATAAGAGAATAATGAGAACTTTAAGATTCAGAATTGAGGTTTCAGACAATAGAATTCAGGAAGCCACAGGAGATAAAGCTTACCTGATTTTAAGAGGTGAGCCACATCCCTTGTGGAAAGATGAAAAGCAATATTGTTGTAGAATTGTGGAGGTGGTTGTGCGTTATTTGTAGCTATTCAGGTAAGGCTGATCCCAGCTGTGCCTTTTCACCCTGAGCTCCAAAACCCATGAAAAAGTACTGGGTAAGCACGTGGTGCAATGTACAGATCTTGTAATATAGAAACCTACACCTGCATGTTCAGGTTGATCAATGTCACACTAATACATTTAATAAATGGAAAGGAAAGGAGGGAGGGAAAAAGAAAAGAGAAGAGAAGAGGTACTGGGTTGAGTTACCAGAAAAAGCATGGCTTTGTGTCTGACCTTGCAAGAATTATTGGAACATACCGATTAGCAAAGAAAAGCAAAGTGTTTTCAATGGAGAAGTTTCCAATTCCTGGCACATGCTTCTTTGACATGGTGATGTATTTTCTGAAACATGCCTCTCACACCTCTTTACTAGCTTTTGAAATCCGCATTGCACAGGCGAATGTCATGTGCATGGAGTTTGGCAACCCGAGGGTTAAGCAATGGCAGGCTGACGCTAGTGTGTAACCAGCACAGGTGCAGGGTTTTAGAGCAAAAGCAGCCAATCAGGGGCAGACAGTGCGGGTTGAGTCATATTTTCCGTTTACAGAACCAATGGGTATTTTACATAACGACGGGGAGGTCAGGCTGAGGACACACCAAAGTTAGCACACGCATACTACCCTCCAGGGAACAGGAAGGCAGGAAGATTAAAAAAAAAAAATCCAGCCAGATCTTTGAGAGGAAAAGGAATTGACCCATTAGCTAGTACCAAATACTTGCGTCTAACTTCACAACACGTGACTTATTGCAATGGGCTGTTTCTGGGAAAAGCAGAGAGCGGCACAGGTTGCCACCAGATAGCAGAGGTTCTTCCGGGGGTCTGAGAGACCTGGGTGTCTGGATTTGCATAAGGGGGCCCTTGCAGCTTCATAGAGGAGCCTTGGACTAAAGAGTCTCAGATGTTAGTTGTTACTTGAACAGGTCAGCCCCCGTGCAGAGTCCATATGCTCAGGTGTTGCTGTACCATGTGGGTGTGTGTTTTAGGGCCCCTGCAAGCAGCTGCTTCTGTTTGCTCATATGGCCTCTCTGTCCAGGCAGAGCTTTCTTTGCAATTAAACACCTCAGTAAATGTCATGGACCTTCCTTGCACTTTTCCCAGCATGTGATCAGTCCCTCTGTGTGTGTATATCAGTGTAAGTAGGAGTGTTGACAACCCGTGGGCAACAGTAGTGACTGTGGGCTCTGTGTCCCGTAATGCAAAGTGCGGGTTTGGTAGCTCTGGCCATCAGTGGTGTGATAAGGACAAGATCAGCTTGTAGGATGCTGGGGCCCTCCGTGAAGAATAGCATCTACTGCTCTTCTCCACCAGCTTTTGTAGAAAATGTCAGCAGCATTCCCTGGAGACCAGCTCCCATTCCTGCAGCCTGTACTTTGCGTGTTGTGCAAGCCCTATGAGGAGATATCTCTTTAACTCCAGTGTAACGAATAGTATTTGGGACTTTGCATCATACACTCCAGCCTAGGCGCTCTCGCCATACTTTGCAAACATCTATTGCAATTTGCACTGGTTTGTGAAATCCGAGTCTTGGTGATTGCAGGACACTGCTCAGTGGATGAAGGGGTAAATGGCATTCCTTGGGCCTTGGTAAGGAGTGCCTGTGGGCGCTGTTCATAGGGAGGGCTTTGCTTTGCATAGCAGCTGACCTGGAAGTAATGGCTTATTTCCTCTCCTGCAGAACCCAGCTCAGACTGGAGAGCCTGGAAGATACACACATAATCAAGGGGGAAGACGATGCTCTCTCAGACAAGCACGGCTGCCCTGCCTACGTGAGCCCTGAGATTCTGAACACCATGGGGACCTACTCCGGCAAGGCGGCAGATGTCTGGAGCCTCGGGGTGATGCTCTACACTCTTTTGGTGGGACGATACCCCTTCCATGACTCAGACCCCAGTGCCCTTTTCTCCAAAATTCGCCGTGGACAGTTCTGCATTCCTGACCACATCTCCCCCAAAGCCAGGTGCCTCATTCGCAGCCTCCTGAGGCGGGAGCCCTCGGAGAGACTCACTGCCCCGGAGATCTTACTCCATCCCTGGTTCGAGTCCATCCTGGAACCTGGGTACGTCGACTCAGAAATGGGAACTTCAGACCAGATTGTCCCAGAGTACCAGGAGGACGGCGATGTTAGTTCCTTCTTCTGCTAATCCCAGAAACCTCAGAAACCTCAGAATTCTCACACATGGCATTTCCATTTCCAAAGATGGACAGGCCTTTCAACGCGGTGCCAGCCAGACCAGCTATGGTGTAAAGACTGTCGCCTCTCGGACTGCTGTGTGGAGTGACTTGGTAGTGTGAGCAGCGTGCATTCTGACTGGCTGCCCTGCAAAGCTGTTTCCCTTTTCAGTGAGCCCTTGTCTACTATCCCTGTGTCAGATTCGGGGGTCTGCATCTTTTATTGGTGGCAAAGAGTATACATCCTACAGCATGTACTCAAGTGTCATGAACACAAGGGAGAGGAAGTGGATCGCACAGTAGCATTTGGGGCAATAACTTATTTTAACGGAGTGACAAGTAATTTGGGCCAATATACCTGCCATCTTTGAACTTGTCTTCGGTAGCTAGACTTTTGCTATCTCAGCTTCTCTGATTGGAGAGTTCTTTTTTTGGGTAGTAGGGTTTGGTTTAACACTCACCCTTTCTTCACACACATTTAGCAATGACTGTTCCACTTGGGGGCAGACTATTTTAGGAGCATAGGAGCCTGCCTGCACTATAAACCCAGACTCTTTCCTCTTTCCTGTCACGATCTCATTTACACTAATGCCTTCTTTCTGACCTTGAATCATCTCCACTTCACTCTAAAACAAGCATGTTAAACATACAGCCCTTCGGCCACGGGTTTGACACGCTTGCTCTAAAAGCACCAGCTAATGGTGAAGTGTCACAAGCGATTCGAACACCTGGCTCTGCCGGAACTCTGAGCTCAGAGATTGTTTTAAATGATTTGAGCACTTGGAAACTGTTAGATTTTTTTTTATTTCTTTCAAATATATGTTAGCATTTATCTTTTACTTTTCCCCCAACCCCATCTCAGGGTGGAGTGTTTTGTCTAAGAAGAGAAAGATATGGAGTCTCTCCACTCTTCTCTCCCGAGAGCAAACATTGAACTTCAGAGAAAGTGAATTTTGGATGGTTCTCAGACCAAGTCCCAGAATTACACTTTAACCAATTCCCTCTTCCTCCTTGGATATGGTCTGCCCTTGGCATTGTGTGTGTCTGCAGTTTTGCATGATGGGATGTTGATATTTCAAATGTGGTGTAATTCATGAATACATCTGTATACTCAGCATCTGGAGGAAATAGCAAATCCCAAATCTTTAAAGTTGGAAGGGACTTTAAAAGTCATCTGGTCCTACTTCTTTTTCTCTTTTTGCCACCTCCCAATGCAGAAATCCCCCCTCCAGCTTCTTTCACAACTGGGAATCCAAGTCTCTGTTTGAATGCTTCCAGAGATGGGAACTCAATTCCCTAGAGCTTAACAGAGAAACTGTGACTTGCATTAAAAAACAAGTACAGATGAAATACCAGTAAATGTCTTGGACAGGACTGAAATTAGGTGGTTAAACGGGTAAACCAAACATACTGTATTTTGAGAAATGGCATAAAAACAGGCAGTCATCTTTAAGGGCTACGCCTAGGCAAACTACTAACATGCATTGTTAAGAATGCCGTGTATACCTCATGTACTGTGTACTTTGTACATATATTTTACCTTTTATACATATGTTCGATATTTTTTGTTGTTTTGGCTCTGAGGCTTGTTTTGTTGTCTGTGTCTGTCTGAATAACCTGCGTGTCTAAAACCACGTGAAATGTGAATGATTATTGGCAATATTACCTTGACGGAATCATGGGACTCGGAGAAGAGGGAGGACAGAGGCCTCTGTCGCACTAACGCTCTCGTGGTTGCTCGACTGTTGTATCTGTGATACATTACCCGGCTGAGGACTCTGGCCGGGCTGGCTGGGGCTTCTGCCCGGAAAGCTAGAAACACTAGATCCTTCCTGTACATGTGTATATATGTGAACAGTGAGACGGCTGTTTTTGACTTGTAGAGAAATTTTAATAAATCTGGTTTCGTAAGTCGGTGCTGTGAATGTCTTTTGAGTTCAGCCTGCCTCTGCCTTGTACAGTATCATGCTGGAGGATGCAAAAGTCTGGCCTCCAGGCTTAGAATCTCATGGGGGAAACAGATGATGATTATTAGGTAGGATTATTATATACGACTTTTGGCAGGACCCATTCACTTTTTCCACTGAAGTGGGCAAATTCATTTAATGGGTGAAGCCCATTGGATGGAATCAGGTTGGTGAGGGCTATGGGTTGGATTTAGAAAAAGGTGCAGCCATAAATAAGCCTTGAGCTGTGAGAATCCCTCTGGTTCTTGGTCTTTTTTTAGGTCAGAGACCCTTGGTAATTTGATGAGGGCTATGGACACGTCTCAGAAAAATGTATATATGCATCCCACAGGATTTTGCTGTAATTTCAGATGTCCACCTACATCCCTGAAGGCTTCCCAAGGTTTCCTGTTGAGAAGTGCCAACTTCCCACCCACTAGACTTCATTTAAATGGCTAATTGAGGCATTTCCTTTTTTTCTATGAACATGGAAATAAATGTTGGATCACAAAAATAGAGAAAGAAATTATTTTAACTTCATTAGGTTTATAGATTTACTATTACCTCAGAATCTAGAGTGATTAAAGTCAATTAGCATCTAGAGTGATTTTAAAAACACTTTATATTGTAAAGTAACAAATACACAGAAAAAATGTACATATAAGTGTATAGTTCTGAGTTTCAACAAATTGAACACACTGGCATAATGAGCAGCCAGGTCAAGAAAACAAAATAGGCCTCGATGGTTTGGCTCAGTGGATAGAGCATCAGCTTGAGGATTGAAGAGTGCTCTGTTTGATTCTGGTCAAGGACAAGTACCTACCTCAGTTGCAGGCTCAATCCCTGGCCCGGGTCAGGGTGCATGCAGGAGGCAACCAATCATGTCTCTCACATCTATATTTCTCTCTGTCTCTCCCCTTCCCTTCCATTCTCTTTTAAAAATCCATGGGAAAATATCCTTGGGTAAGGATTAACAAAAAATAAAAATAAAACATTTTAAAAGAAAACAAAACAGTGGCCAGAGCCCCTTCTGCCCCTTCTAGTGGCTGCCTGACACCCCCTCCAAGAGTGCCCACCACGGTACAGAATTTTATCTCTTAAGTTTTAACTGAGAAAATTGGAATAGGGGCTAAGTCATCCACTCTGGGCTCAACTGGAGAGGCCTAGGGAAGTTACCGATGACACACTACCCTTTTCAAGGACTCAGGCTGAGGTCACCAGGAAAGCAGACCTCTGACATGGAAGTCAGTGCCACTCAGGCCTCATGACTCAGGAACTTAAGAAGTGGAAAAGGCACATCAGGATAATGTGGGAAAGGCCAAAGGCCTCCATATGCTTAGAAACGAAGAAGCTGAGGTTGGTCTAGGACAGCAATTTTCAACTCCATCTCCCGGTACATAACAATTATTAAAATCCGGTGGCACACCCCAAAAATATATTTTTTTGCTGATCTGACCGAAAAAATAGGTATGCATTTTGATTCATCCATACCAGATGGATATTGTCCTGTTGCCATTATTCTATTTGACAATCTAAGAAAAAAGAGGTGAGTGCCCCTGACAAAATAGTCAGGTATTTAAAAATTAGTTGTTTTCAAAATTAGTCATGTTTTCAAAATTCTTGCAACACACCAGTGTGATATGGCATACTGGTTGAAAATTACTGGTCTGGGGCCATCCCATGCATTGGATCCTTAAACTCCAAAGTGGGTGGAGCAGGCCTCAATCTCAGATCATACATTATAGGGTGTCTCTGCTCCAAGGAACTCAGATGAGGCTCAGCATGGCTCCTTCAGCACACAGCCGGCTAATAGGACTAATACTTTGGACTTCACCGAGCTTTTTCATCTAAGGATTTCAAAAACACTTTGCAAGCAATTAAGGTTACAACACCTCTTTGTATTGTTGTTACATGAACCTAATGGAGAGAAATATGGGTCAGGATTGGCTGGTATGACATGTGATGCCACAAATCCATAAATTTAATCTCTTCGAAGATTGGAACAAATCTGGGGCAATCGCAATCACTTACATTTAGAAGATCAGAAGGAAAATGTTGTGTGCTGGCTAAAAAACTGATCCCTTTTATTTTCTCTTGTGGCCTCCATCACTAGAGTAAATTATGCAAGTCATTTCTCACCCTTTTATTCAGTGTATTTTCTAGAAGTTTTTCCTCCTCTTTCTTCACTCCCCCCCTCACCCTCCCAACAGTCAAATAAAACAGATAAGACCAATATTACTTGCTCCATTTTATAGATGAGAGAATGGAGGCTCAAGTGTTTTTAGTAGCCACTCAGGAATAAACAGCTCAGAACTGGGCCATGAACTTGGGTCTTTGGACTCCTTGCCCAATGTTATTTCTCTTTACATAGCACCGCACCAAATCTGTGAAATTGGGGATGATTGGAGGACCAAGCAGGAGGATGGGCCAGCAGTCTGGATAGCTGTTTTGCTACAGCATTGAAAAAAAAAATTCTTTTTATTTTTTTATTTTAGAGAGACAGGAAGGGGAAAGAGAGAGAGAGAGAGATTGCTTTGTTGTTCCACCCACCTATGCATTCATTAGTTGATTCTTGTACATGCACTGACCAGGGATCAAACCCGCAAATGTACAAGGCTCTAAGTCAGTGGTTCTCATCCTTTCTAACGCCGCGACCCTTTAATACAGTTCCTCATGTTGTGGTGACCCCCAACCATAAAAATATTTTCATTGTTACTTCATAACTGTATTTTTGCCACTGTTATGAATCATAATGTGAATATCTGTGTTTTCTGATCGTCTTAGGCTCTACAGCAGCGGTTCTCAACCTGTGAGTCGAGACAGGTTCGCTTAAGACCATTGGAAAACACAGATATTTACATTGTGATTCATTAACAGTAGCAAAATTGCTTAGAGTCTAAGCAAGTGAGCTACCTGGCCAGGGCTCGCTATAGCTTTTGTAATTGCTGTGTGCTCAACCTCATTTCCACCATATACATGGCAGCCTCAAGGGGCAGAGACTTCTGCTCTGAATATCGAAGTCCAGTTCAAGGAAATTCCAGTGCTTTAAACGAAAAGCATCTGGAATGACTTCGCTAGGGACGAGGCAGAGGACGAGACTTAAAATGTCGCACTTTTCTGGTAGAAGGGCACCGTGGGATTGGGGAGGCGGTGAATCACTACACCCCAAAGGTGAATGGGAATAACCAAGAAAGGACAGACTCATATGATGTGGCCTCAAGATGTGCGAGTTTCACACTAAGTGAGCAGCTCATGGAGAGGCTGGTTGGTCCTGGAAACCCCAGTAGCGGATTGATCTGCTTCGGACCTCTCTTTGGCGTTGCCAGTGCCTTTTACCTTTCATTCATTTAGGCGTGATGTGTCTGGGGCTTAGATTGGACTTGGTGCTTGCATCTGCCGAAGCTTGTATGCCACCATTGCCACAGACATTCTCCATCTCCTTGCACGTCTGTCTGTGGGCACTGAGCTCAGCGAGTTGTTGCTGAAACTGAACTACTCCACTAGAAACCAGGGCTGCCTGAGAACGGGCCGGTGAAATTGCATGTTCCTTCTGTCTGGCTGGGTCTCGGCCCCTTACAGTGTGGGCCTTCTGCTTGCTTCACCTGGGCAGCTCATACCAACTGAGTCCACCTTAATGAAGGCATGGCGTGTGGTGATGGGGTGGGGGTGGGAGGTGGGGAGAGGAGCCAGCTGCTTTACAATTACAATAACCATTTTTTATTTTTATTTTTATTTTTTTGGTAATATTTTCCCTGGTCTCGCCCCACCCCTAGTTGTGTGTGTGTGTGTGTGTGTGTGTGTTTTAATTCTTTATTATTTAGATTATTACATTTGTTTCTCTTTTTTCCCCTCCATAGCTCCCCTCCACCCAGCTCACAGCCCTCCCTCCTCCCTTACCTCCCTCCCATTGACCTCATCCATAGGTGTATGACTTTTGTCCAGTCTCTCCCTGTACACCCCTCACCCCTTTCCCCCTGATAATTATCAGTCCACTCCCTTTCTGTGCTCCTGATTCTATTATATTCACCAGTTTATCCTGTTGATCTAATTTTTAATTCACTTAATTTTTAGATTCACTTGTTGATAGATACGTATTTCTTGTTCATAATTTTTGTCTTTTACCTTTTTCTTCTTCCTCTTCTAAAAGAGTACCATTCAGCATTTCATATAATACTGGTTTGGAGTTGATGAACTCCTTTAGCTTTTTCTTATCTGTGAAGTTCTTTATCTGCCCTTCAATTCTGAATGATAGCTTTGCTGGATAGAGTATTCTTGGTTGTAGGTTCTTGCTATTCATCACGTTGAATATTTCTTGCCACTCCCATCTGGCCTGCAATGTTTCTGTTGAGAAATCAGCTGACAGTCGTATGGGTGCTTCCTTGTAGGTAATGAACTGTTTTTCTCTTGCTGCTTTTAATATTCTCTCTTTGTCTTTTGCTCTTGGTATTTTAATTATGATGTGTCTTGGTGTGGTCCTCTTTGGGTTCTTTTTATATGGGGTTCTGTGTGCTTCCTGGACTTGTAAGTCTATTTCTTTTACCAGATGTGGGAAGTTTTCAGTCATTATTTCTTTAAATAGGTTTTCAGTATCTTGCTCTCTCTCTTCCTCTGGCACCCCCACAATTCTGATGTTGGTACACTTGAAGCTGTCCCAGAGTCTCCTTACATTATGTTCACATTTTTGGATTCTTTTCTCTTCTTGCTTTTCCAGTGGAGTGTTTTCTGATTCTTTATATTTTAAATTTTTTACTTGATTCTTACCTTCCTCTAGTCTGCTGTTAGGACTCTGTATAATATTTTTTATTTCAGTCAGTGTCTCTAGTATGTCCTTTTTCATCTCCTCTTGGGTCTCACTAAATTTATCCAACTTTTCTAGCATATTCTTGAAAAACCTTATAAGTGTGGTTTTGAACTCTATATCCAGTCGTTTGTTTTCCTCCATCTCTTTTGTTTGTGATCCCTTCCCTTGTGTCGGCATTTTCACTATGCCGGGAGAACTTCTATGTTGGATTCAGCCTTATGATACCAGACTTGCAAAACTGCAGAAGCCTCTCTGTTGAGCTTGGGATGCGTGGAGTCTCAGGGCTTAAGGGACCGCCTTGCCTTCCAGTTGGCCCTGCCCTCCACGGCCCCTGAGTCTCAGGTGACTGGGTAATTGCTGGAGCGGTCCCTGTGCTCGCCCGTGCTCTCTCTCTCTCGAGGTGCCTCTAGACTGCTGCCCCTCTGGCTCCCCTATGCTCTGGAACCACAGGAGTCTGGGTCTCCAGGGTTTTGCCCAAAACCAGGGTTTAGTGGAGTTAGAAGTGACGCAGCTGGAAGGGTCTGTCTCCCGCCCACTCGTGAAAGCCATCTGCACAATCAGCAGTTGGTCCTGTGCGCACAGTGCCGTGCGTGCCACCTGACCTCTGATCCTCTGTGACTCCCCTAAATCTCCGTGCACTTCTCCCTTTTCACAGTCCAAACTCCCCCTGTATGAGTTTCGGCTGAATCTAGGGTTTAGTGTGGTAGGATAAGAGGTTCAATGCCGTTGAGAGTCTCTGTCTTCCTCCCGCCAGAGAAAGCCAGCCAGGTACTCGGTACCCGCTCTCTCCACACGCTTGGTCTCTGTACCTCAGCTTTTTGCAGCTCCTCTGGGTCTCTGTGAGCCCCTCTCTTTCCTTCTAGTTGTAGAATTGCCACTTAGCCAGCTTTCCTGTGGTTCTAGATAATGTCCGTTCTATCTTTTAGTTGTAGTTTTGAAATTGTTGTGGGAGGCAGCAGTGTAGGTGTTTACCTATGCCACCATCTTGGATTCTCCCCTAGTTGTTTTTAATTAATTTATTTTTGTGTGTGTGTGTGGGTATATTATTTTATCTTGAAAATCCACTTTATTTACCCACATAGTTGTTTTTTTTATTTTTTAAAAATATATGTTTATTGATTTCAGAGAGAGGAAGGGAGAGGGGGAGAGAGAGATAGAAACATCAATGACAAGAGAGAATCATTGATTGGCTGCCTCCTGTACAACCCCTATTGGAGATCGAGCCTGAAACCCAAGCATGTGCCCTTGACCAGAATCAAACTTGGGACCCTTCAGTCCACAGGCCAATGCTTTATCCACTGAGCCAAACCATCTAGGGCCCCACAGAATTGTTTTTTAATACAACTACAATTTATATGAATTGCTCAGTCTGATTCCATGCGCGGAGGCGTGGCCTCAGTTTGAAGAGGAAGGCATTGGGGGATGGGCGGGGCTCAGGTGCACTCCACACAGATTTATCATCCAGGTTCCATGTCAAGAAGAGGTTGTCTGGTCTCTGGGAGGTGAAGAACTGCCTCATCTGCTCCTGGGGTCTACAGGAGGGCTGCTCGCCTTTGCCTGAGCTGGGCCGCTGCCTCCGGGACCCGAGAAGCAGGTAAGCCATGCTCCCCATGCTGTAGATGGGAAGCCACACCTGAGAGAGAGGTAAGCACAGCCAATGGCTTTCCTGAGGGCCTGACACCAGCACCTTCCTCACCTCGTCACTGGGGATGGGGATCTGTGGATGACATTTCACAATCAGAGTTTCACCCCGAGCACACAGCATGTCTTGGACACACTGCCGGGCCCAGGAAATAAGTAATTAGAATAACAATGATGATGGGAACCCTCAGGTGTTGAGTATTTAGTAATTGCCCAACATGATGTTAGCACTTTCCAAGTACAGTCTCTTCATTCCCCCAGGAGATCTGTAGGAAGACATTCTTATATGTCCCATTTTACAGGCAAGCACGTTAGAGCCCTTGCTAAGGTCACACAGCTAATCAATAGGATTTGAACATGGGAGTCTCACTTTTAAGAATATGCTCTTAACATGCAAGCAATCTGCTGCCCCACTTCGGCAAGCATTCCCCTTTTATATTTTACTACCACAACTGAAGTCCTATTGTGTCAGTATACCCTGACTTCTCTTGACGGGAAACACTTGATGTTTGACATTTTGCAGGGCTGGCAGTAAAGAGGAAAGAGCTTGAACCTCGGGGTTAGAGAGGCCTGGTCTCAAATCCCAGCTCTGTAGCTAACTAGTCTTAGAACCCAGACAAGTCACAGGACTGCCCCCCTCCTTTCACCGATAAGGGGAATGGTAGGCTGCTGCTGTGAGGTTTGCGTGAAGTAGTGCCTGCCCAGGGCCCAGCCCAAAGTACCATGGTGCCTGCTCAAAATTCAGGCAATTACCTTAGATAAATTGCAAATCTGACCCCTGATGACCTCATTCATGAAATGGGTACGTCATGAGAAGGGTTTGCAGGGCTGTCTCATGTAGGGTTGCGGAGCCTGGCAGAGAAGTGGGGCTGTGGGCGGGACTGGTGAGAAAACACGTGAATTAGCGCACCTGTCCTCATTTACACAGCTCCCCCCCTCCTTTTTCTTCCCTGTGGGTCTTCCCCTTCTTGCTTACAAGCTTGCTGAGGTCAGAGAGCTAGCTGTTCTGGAGGGGAGGGACAGTGGAGGGAACCGGCTACTCAGGGAGGTAAGCTCCCTTCACCTGCTCTGGGGGTTGTGGTGGGAGTTGAGGGCTACTGACCTTGATCTTAGCCAGTTCAGGTGAGCATCCAGTGGTCTGGCTTCTCAGACCTCCTCCAGCTGGCTGCCTCCTCCAATGTCTCAGAAACACCCTAGGGGACAGGGGACTTGAAATTGCATGTCACAAATACTGCCTCTGTTCCCAAAACAGAGTCCTCCCTGAAACCCCACAAGAAAGGCAGGGATTTGAACAATGAACACAAAGTTTCTGCTGAGATACAGACAGCTGAGTCCCAACCAGCAGGGTGACTGGGTGAGGTGCCTGGAGTCGAGAAGGCCAGCATTTGGAGAGTGACTCCAGTACTTAGCGCCTAGGGAACTAAGTGCCCTCAGCCTCAGTTGCCTTCTCTGTGAAATGGGGCTAGTGAGGACTCCCACCTCCTGAGATTGTGCAATTTAAATACGATCACACCTGTAAAGCAATCCCCAGTGCCTGCCATCTACAAAATGCTCCACAGATGTAGGCTGCCCATAACCGAGGCCAATGATGGTCAAAAGCAATGCCAGTCCATTACAAAAAATTGCTAAACAGTGTGTCTCATAAGTGGGTGGGGGAGGGGTTTTGTTGAGATGCAGATTCTATTCAGCAGGGTGAGCGGTGGGGCCTGAGAGTCTGCATTTCCAATCGTCTCCTGGGCGATTCAACGCTGCTGGCCCTACAACAAGCAGAGCAAACCAGTTCAGGGGGCTGTTAGGTCTCAGTTAAGATGACCTCTCCCTGAACACAGGAATATTGTTTACATCCAGGACAGGGGAGTGGAGAGGAATTAGTATTGAGCAGCTGTTTAACATGGGGCATGTTGAATGAATTGTCTCTTGGAATCCTCACAGCCTCTCTGAGGGATGTTAACTCCATGGTACAGAGGGGGAAACTGAGCCTCAGAGGTTACATGCACAAGGTCACAAAGCTTAGTAAAGGGAGGGGCTGGGATACAGATTTGGGTCTTCTTGCCTCTAGTCCCTGCACCTTTCTGTGTACCTCCCTGGCAACAGCAGGAAAGAGGATCCAGACAAGCCACCTTCTCCCTCTGCCCCTCGGTTTCCCTGTGGGCAAAATGAGTGGCCTGGGTGTAAATGACCTGTGAGTCCCTCCCCGCCCTCGGGCGGAAGTTTGTCAGTCCGTGTGCTCTCTACTCTTACTCAGCATTCACTTGGCTGCTTCCCCACTCTGCTTCCTAATTTGGTGCCACGTTCTGGTTACAGACATATCAATGTCACCCTGTCAAGTTAGGAATGCCAGCAGGACTGCTGGGTGCAGTCATCTTCCCAAAAGCAGGCCACACGGTGTAGTGGTGACCAGAATAGACTCGGGGCCCGGGCCAGAAAGAACATTCTTCCACTCCCCAGGGATGAGCCTCTCGGTGTCCCTGCAGGTAGAGAAGGCCACTTGCGTCAACTGGAAGTCACGAGGGACCCAGTGTCACCTGCCTTGGAGTCTTAACCCCACAGAACCTAAGTGCAAAAGGGATTGGTTTGAACCCACATGTAGAGAGGCAGGCAGACGGGCCTGCATTTGTCAGCTGGGCTCTCAGGCACCTCCTGAGCTTGCAGGATCTCAAAAGAGCATGTTGGCCAGAGCTGACCTCTCTGGGTTCAAGTTCCAGCTCTGCCACTTCCTAGAGTATGGCCTTGACAAGTTAGGTAATCTCCCTGCACCTCAGTTCCCCTTCTGTATCATGGGACTAATGGTGGTAGTGGTCAGCTTAGGGTTGTGGTGAGAATTAAACGAGATAATATATGGAAAGCCTGGCACATGGTAAGCACTGAGCACATCTAAGCTATGCCCATAAATATGAAATCTGTCAGGGCAGGGATGTCTCTGTGTTGTTTATTGTTGGGTACCCTATACCCCAAATGCTCATAGGTAGTTGTGCAATGATTGACTCAGGGAGCCTTTAGAATGGTGATTCAAACAGTGTTCCTAGGAACCCCTTGGGTGCCTGGTGTCACTGTACAGAGGAAGTGGAGGGAGAAACACTTGAGGAGGAGTCAGCATCGTACTGCTCCCTTCTTCTGCTCTGAGCCTCTTTGCTTATGAATATGCTATATATATGTATATTCTGGGAAAATTTTATTTGGAAGAAGATTTTTGCAGCTTGAAAAATAGCTAGAAAATCATCAATATCCAAAATCTGGCTTTTGGATCCTCGATTGTCCTTGGCGAGGGCTAAGAAAGCTGCTTCCCTGACCCTATGAGCCTCTGAGTCAGATTTTCTGGGACAGGAGCATGAATGCTTAACCCAGTTCTTAAAGAATTCCAATTCACGCGAACTTTTGGAAAACATATGCATGGCCCATCGTTTCACAAATGGGGAAATGGAGGCCTTAGGTGAGGTGCCTGGCTCAGAATCTCAAGGAGTGTGGGGAGGGTTGGTGTAAGGTGGCAATGCCTAGGCAGTGCTCCTTCCATGCTATGGCTTCTGTGACTCAGCATAGGTGAGGCCCTGAGAGACCCTATCAGGTTCCAAAAGGGGGTGTTGAGAGGGGGGACGGGCATGGTCACCACTATCTCAGCCTTCTGGTAAGTTTCTGGTTCTTAGGGCTTTGGCTTCGCCCACATGTGCTCCAGGACAGGCACTCAGTGGGTGCTGGCTGGACGGAAGGAGTGAAAGAACGACTTTTCATGGAGAGCTACAGTGTAATGAATGGCAGGCTGTGCTAAGCTCTGTGAAGAAAACAGACGAGTTAAGGAGTAGCCATCCTACATTTATTTTCTTCTAGACATTTTATAATTTTCTGTTTTACACACAGTGACCCATTTTGAGATTTCGAGTTAACTTTTGTATGTGATGTGAAGTGAGGATCAAGTTTTTTTGTTTGTTTTTTAAATTGATCAACTGTTCTAGCCTCATGTGTTCAAAGATCTGCTTTAGAGGTAACAACAGAAAGATGTCTGGCTTTGCCCACTGTTCTGTGTAGAATAGAATTTCTAGGCCAGAGTGAGTGATGGCAGAGGCGGGGTGAAGCCTTGAGGGAGAAATGGGCTCCAAGTGACCCACCAAGTGGTCCTCATGGTGAAGAACCCCAAGGTCTTCCACAATAAAGCCAGCTCCTGGGAAACAGGGTGCAGGCCGGCCGGGGAGGGGCCCGGTGGGGTGTTTCTCCTGGCCTTCTCAGAGATTTGCACTGGTCTTGCGTAAAGTGCAGATTAGGAAAGCATTAGGTAACGAAGGGTGGCTGGAGCGGATTACACAGCAGCCTGGCATGGGGCCACGGAATGTGGCCTGCGGGGATGGCCTTGCCGAGCAAGTCAAATATCGCTGGAACCAGGACAGGGATGGCTTCCTCTCTCTCTCCTGCAGCCAGAAGGGAGATCCTGCCTGTCCGGCAGGTCCCTGGAGCCTCCTCTGTGTCCCTCAGCTGGTGGAGGTGGGAGAGAAAACTGGGAGCCCCTGGCGGCTGCCTAATTTAATACATTTAAGAAGGAGTCATGTTGCTGAGCCGTTGCCCAGAGGAAGATTAGCAACAAATAAAAATTTACTCCAGTCTCCCTGCCTCCTTCAGCCCCCACATCGCCAGCCTTCCCCAGGACCACTTAGATGTTTGACCCCCACTGTTCTGCTCCAGAAACCAAGGAAGGACCCCACAGGAAGCTGCTTGTTTCAAAAATAACACTGTTGTGGCTCAAATATTTGGTGATCATTTCCTATGAGCTCACAAATGTGCCCATTCATAGGCTCTGGACATGATCCCTGCCTGCTTGGTGTTCACACTCAAACTGTGGGAAGCGAGAATTCACATGCCTTACAGGTGAAAGGGAAACTAGCCTTCACCGGGGTCTTTCTGTGCCAGACACTAGATCAGCAGTCTCCAGACATTGTCAGATTTATTCCCACGGCAACTCTGAAGAGCGAGATGGGCATCTTCATTCCTAATGTGGAAATTGGGGCTCAGAGAAGTTAAGTAACCTATACAAGGTTGCATAGCCAGTAAATGTCAGAGCCGGGGCATGAACTCAAGACTACCAGACTCCAGGGACTGTGAGTTTCGCTAAGGATTTGCCACGCTCCATACCAAGAGCTCTGCTGGGGCCTGGGGGACAGAGGGAAGGAGCCACAGTGTCTAACAGCAGGAGCTTGAGGGGCGAACAGGAATAATTATGATGTTGAGATAATGCATGTGGAGGAGGAGGAGGCATGTGAGCCTGGTCTTGAAGGACAGAGGCTTGCATTCTGCAGATATGGGGGCTGGGGAAAGACATCTTGGAGGCAGAGAACAGTGGTGGGAATAGCAGCAAATCCAGGGTTTCATGTGTCACGCCCGGTCGCGCTTTGCAAATATTAGCTCATTTAGTCTTTACATTAGTCCTAAGAGGTAGATATTATAATTTTCTGTATTTTACAGAGGCCCAAGAGGTCCAATAACTTGATTATGGTGGCATGAGGTTGGGGGATAATGGAGCCAGGGGTTAAACCCGGGAGTGATATGTTTGTGGGGGCAGCAGGGTGGAGGGTCCGATTGAGAAGGGAAGTTGGGGCTGGGCTGAGGAATCTTTTCTTTGTCCAGTGGCCTTGTGAGCTTTGGGAGGGTTTGGGGTTGGGGAGTGATGTCATCAGACCTGTATTTAGGCAGATGACTTGGGCCAGGAAACTGTGGGTGAGGAAGGCAGCCTGGGCAGGTGAGTACAGAGATGGAGCGAGTAGCAGGCTGTATCACACCTCGGCTAACCATCTCTCTGGTCCAGAGAGGCATCCAGCCAGAGGTTCCTGACCCATCACTGCCTCAGAGGTGCTCTTGCTACCTGCCATCTCCTTGCAGACTCAGCTGTCTGGAGGGACTGGAAGCCCAGGAGCGGGGTGGGGGGTGGGTGGAGAATAGAAGATCTGTTTGGATCGTGGATATTCTCAATGCCTAGCACACAATAACATCAAAATAGTTTGTTTGTTTTTTAACATGAATAAATTATCATGTTTGGACACCCAGGATAAGCAAATTGTTAGTTTGTAGCTAAAAACAATTTAGTCATTTTTATTTTTGAATCATTAAATAGAGGGCAGCCCAGAAACAAAACACTCCCTCTCTTGGCACACCTTCCTCTCTTTCCCCCCCTCCCGCCTCCCCCCCACCGCAACTGCTTTTAAACTTAAATGGTAGTTGAAGATGCTTTGGGGGGAAAAACAAGAGAGGTGAAATCTCCAATGTGTGACAGTCTTGATGACCAGGTACATTGGGGCAGGAAGTGAGTGGCATGGATGGGTTACTAATGTTTTGGAGAATGCTTTGCAGCAATTAAAAAAAAAGATAACTATTTTAAAACATAGTCTTTGATTTACAAATATTGCAAGATGTTATAGAGCGGTTCACTATACACTCTGTGCCCAGTTTCCCTACTCTTAATGTCATGTATTAGTATGGTATTTTTCAAACAATTAAGGAACCAATACCAGTATATTATTAACTGATGCCTATAGTTTGTTTAGATTTCCTTAGGTTTTACCTAAAGTCATCCTCTTCATGTCCAATTTCCCATCCAAGAAGTGTCTCCTCTCCTTAAGCTCCTCTTTTGGTGTGACAATTTCTCAGACTTTTTTTTTTCATGACCTTAGCAGTTTTGAGGGGTACTTACTGGTCAGAGATTTTGTAGATTGAGCATGTCAAACTCTCGGCCCGCACGCCTTGTTTTTGACATGCTTGTCGACTATTCCTTAATTGGGGCTTGTTTGATGCTTTTCTCATGTTGAGTCCAGAGGTACGAATTTGGGGGAGGAAGACCATGGAGGTCTGAGTTGCACTTCTTTTTAAGGCCTCAATTCAGTTAGTTTAGATGAAGATGTGTGTAGCTGACATGTTGTGCTCACAAAATTGCCATGCTAATAAGGGACAAGACGACCTGAACCCCAAAGCGAAAACAACAATAAATCACACAACCCTTTTACCTGCCCCGAACTTCATTCACCCCCTATCCCCATCTCCCCCAAACAAGAGCACTGCCATGTCTGGATATTCATAACTCTTTCCGATAGAACAAAACTGACTCCAAAGGAGCCAGGAGGCTCTTGCAGCCCCTGCCTCTTCCCCATACCTCTTCCTGGTTCAGTTTTCTTCCTGAACAAATCTTAGGATCAGAAGGGAGGTATGTGGCTCTGTTCTCAAGGGTCTGTCCAACCAGGAAGGCCCCCCTTTCTCATGCATTTATTAAATTCCAGGAGCCATGCTTGGGTGCAAAGATGGCCGAGACAGGGCTGCTGCTCTAAGAGCTGGGGTTTGGGAGGAGAGACACACCATGGACGAAAGCTGTCAGTGATCATAGGTCTTGCACGGGGAGTTCATTTTTTCAGTTTTGTGTGAAGCTTGTCAATCAAACAGAATGGGGCAGTATCGGATGCTAATAAAGTGAGCATGCTAACGAGTGTGGCCCCACCTGTCCAGGGCGATGGAGGAAGGATTTAGCAAGGATGGTCTTTCCCAAGTACCACCAGCCTTACCATGAATGAGTGGTGTCTTCTCTCTTCCTAGTTCTGCATGTGTGATGGCAAATGGCCTGCTTGCACCCAGGCTGGCCCACAGAGATAACCCAGCTTATCCAGAGGCTGTGCCATGTTGTACCAACCCTAATTCTTAAATCCCTGGCTCTTTTCCCAGAAGCTTATGTCAAACCACCCCTAGGAGAGGGCAGGGTAGTGCTTAACAAAGTGCTCTGAGTGTCCAGCCAGGAGGTCTGGGTTCTCTTTGAGATGAATGAAAATTGCCTCTGTTTTGGGGCCATATATGAAAAGCCAGCTTTTATGCTCAACACCTTATGTGCAGTGTCTCCTCTAATCCTCCAGATAGTATGAAATAGTAATCATATGGTTGAGAGTTACTAATTATTGAGCATTTATTATGTGCCAGGGCTGCTTAAAGCACTCGACATGGATTACCTCGTTGAATTTCACAATCGCCCTCCTTGTGTGCATGGCTTAAGCAGGGAGTAGCGCCATTTTTTACTTCTGCAACTACCCATCATGTAGATTCAGGTACAGACCATTTCCCAGCATGCCCCTCCCAGTCATTACTGTCCTCTCCCACCCGCAAAGTAGCCATCTTCCGACTCCTAGCATAGTAGGTGAGTTTGGCCCATTAAAAATAGGAATTATTTTTATTAAGGTGGACTTCACATAACAACATTAACCACTTCACAGGAACCACCCAGTGGCACTTACTGTATTCACAGTATTGTCCCACCATCTCCTCCATCTAGCTCCCAAACACTCCCATCATCCCCAAGGGAACCCTGTACTCATTGAGCAGTTGGCCCATTTTCAAACATCAAATAAATGAGTCTTGCAGGGGGTGCCCTTCTGGTTCTGATTTCCTTCTCTCAACAAGCATTTGTACGGTTACCCATGTATCATTCCCATTTTATAGATGAGCAAACAGGGAGATTGAAGAAACCTGCTCCTCATCATTCTCCTGGCAAGTGGTTGAGCTGTAGGCCTGGCCTGTGGGTCCTGGAGTGGGTACCACCCTGCAGAGCAGGACTGAGCTTCAGCGACAACTGGAAGTTAACCAGCCAGGATTTCAGCGTGATTCCTGGGACCGCCAAGCCCAAGCTGTCACCCACTTGGCAATCTTCCCCTCGACTAGATGAGTGACTTGGGCCTTTCTTTGAGTCTCAGTTTCTCAGTCTCAATAAAGCTTCTGAACTTTTTCTGATGGACTGTGGGAGGCTTGGTTGAGAGCCTTTGTGAAATTGGGGTGCCATGCAGGCACAGCCATTAAATCCCTGACTCTTGATGATGTCATGGTTCTTTGATGGATGGACCCATGAGGAGAGCCCTCACTGCTTAGGAATAGGGGTAGGAGAGAGGAAGGGGTCTGTGGGAGCCCCGCCCCTCCTCTTCTTTCTGAATGTTTATAGAGCTTTAGAACCTCCTGTGCTGAGCTCCAGCCAGAGGTCCCTGTAGGTCGCCATGTCAAACACCTAACCTCCAGGGTCTCCATATTAGAGGAAGCCCACCTTCTGAAATCCCTGCCTCCCCCACCCCCCACACCTCCCCTTCCTCCCAGCCAGGCGCAGGCTGGTGGCCAGGATCCACATCCTCTGGGCAGGCCCTGCTGGAGTTCCATAGGATGGCTCTGCCATCATTTATGAAATTAGTTACCTCGTGGTCCAGAAATCAGATTAAGAGGGAAAAAGAAAATCTAGTGGCCAGATATAGACAAGTGTGCTCTTTGGGGGGAGGGGAAGTGTTTTGTTGAAACGAGTCCCCATTATTTATCCAGAGCCAGAAAGCTAGCCTATTATCATCTTCCATAAGGTTGACTGTAGGGTTCCCGTCCTCTGAATGAATGTAGAACAATGTCGTATCGTGAAATGTCTTCATCCTGAATGACAACCATCACCTCTGTCAGACACGGAGGTTCATGGACACTCAGTCCTGTGGCCGTTCTGCATGCCCATGGGGACAATGACTGTGGGAGCTTCCTAGTCCTGTTCTATTATCCCTCCAGCACCAAGTCTTCCATCTGAGTCTTTTAAATCCCAGTGCTTCCCTCTCCAAATGGTTTCTAAGGGGAATGTTCCAGAATGCTCTGCTGAACCGGGGATGATCTGTCAGAATCGTTTCCTGGATTACAGCCTCTTCCCCCATCAGCAAATCCTGTGACACAGCCTCCTGTCAGCTGTAAGCCCTGATGTGGGAAAAAGAGCTGACACACAGGGCTCGTTTTCATAAAGTTGACATTTCTCATGAATAGCAAATTCCTCAGTGTGGGCAGTTGACCAAGACCAGGAATTCTCATTAGCTGCTGATAATCAGGCATGACTCTGACTGTGGAAGGCAGAGGGGAGGAGAGGTCATCTGTGTGGGCAGGGGCGACCCACAGATAGCTGAGCAGGGTCTGGCCAGAGTGGTTGCTCAAATACTAAAATGCTCTACATGGGCAGGTAACTCCCTTCACCTCCCCAAAGGCTCCGGACTTCCTTGGACCACCATCTTCCCCCAATCCAGCAGCTCAAGGGTTACCAGGGACCTGGCACAGCCTTCCAAAAAAGGCCAGGCTGGGGTCTGACCCTCCTGGGTGGCTCCGTGGCAAAGGGATGGGTAAATACATTGTGTGTCTCTTCTGGCTGTGGCGACAGTCCCTTCCTGAGGCCCTGATGAGACCTAGAAGGCCCCCGCCTTCTTCCTGTTTCCCCAAGAATTTGACCTTTGGTCCCATTTCTGTGGATTTGAAGGACATTTAGGAAATGAGTTAAACTGATCGTTTTCCTTCCAGAAGCCTAGTCCCACTCGCCTCACGTCCACGCTCCCCAAGCACTCAGCATTGATGTTTTTCTACCCTTACCCTCATCTCTGTAGCATTTCCTGGTTTTCCCAAACAGAATTAGTCACTTCCTTCTCTGTGTTCCCATAAGATTAGAAGCCATCACATCTCTGTGATCCAGTGTTATGTCATGAACACAGCAATTTTCCTTTGTGGACATATGAAAGCTGGTGACTGCTGCTTTTTCTCCTTTTGCGTTGGCTTCTGGGAAGCTCAGAGCCCAGGGTGTCGCTCCCCTTGATCAAGTGATGTATGCCTTGTGAATTAATTTCCTTCCTGGCTTTATCTTACTTTAATCTTTCTCCCCTCCAATTCTTTATCTATATACTAGAGGCCCAAAGATCTGTAGTCAAGGATCTCACAATCCTGGACTACTGGCTCCTAATCACTCACCTGCCTGCCTGCCTGATGGCCCCTAACTGCCCCTCCCTACTCCCCGCCAGCCTGATCACCCCTCACTGCCTCTGCATGCCAGCATGATTGCCCCTAACTGCCCCCACCTGCTGTTCTGGTTGCCCCCAACTGCCCCTCTGCCAGCCTGGTCAGCCCCAAATGCCTCCCCTCCTATCCTGGTTGCCCACAACTGCCCCTCTCCCACCAGCCTGGTTGCCCCATGCAGCCTGCTTATTCAGTCATTTGGTTGTCCCTCACTAACCCCCCTGCCAACCTGGTCGTAGGCAGCCATCTTATGAGTGTGTGAGGGTCAATTTGCATATTACCTCTTTATTATACAGGATATCTGTATTATATTTATGTGTCCTACTTCAAATTAAAAAAAGTTTTTTTGCATTATCAATTTTAATAAAGTCTAATTTACATAAATAAAATGCGTCCATTTTAAGTATACAGTTGATGAGTTTGACAAATGTAGATACCAATGTAACCACCACCATAATAATGATGTGGATCACATTCCTATGACCCCCATATTCCCTTGTCCCCCTTCCTATTTCATTTGCCACACTCCCTGGTTCTAGGTACCACTGCTTTTCTCTCAGCCACTACATCTTGGGCTTGCCTTTTCCTAGAGTTTCATATAAATGGAAATATAAGTGGTATCCATGGTGATCTTTGCATAGTGGTCTTTGTGATGGGCTTTGTTCACTTGACTTTTGAGATGGATCTATGTTTTTGGTATGTCAGCAATGGTTCCTTTCTATCACTTAGGAGTAGTCCACTGTGTGGCTATATCACAGTTTGTTTCTTTGTTACGCTATTGATGGACACATGAGCTATTTTCATTTCTGGGTAATATGAATAAAGCTGCTCTCAGTATTTGTATATATATATTTGAGTGTAGAAAAAAAAAGACAGTTAATGTATTTATTAGTTGGGGTTCTCTAGAGAAACAGATTCATTCATTCACTCATTCATTCATTCTAAGAAATTGGCTCACATGCTTATAGAGGTTGACAAGTTCAAAGATCTGCAGTCAAAGAAGGGCACTTTGTTACCCCAAGTGAAATTAGAGTAAGCTGGAGACTCAGGAGAACTCCTGGTATAGTTCCTGTCCCAAGGCCAGCAGGCTCAACCCTCAGGAAGAGCTGAGGTTTCAGTTTGAGTCTGAAATATTTTGATGTCCCAGATGGAAGGCAGGCAGGTGGCATTCCCTCTTACTGGGGGGGAAGGTCAGACTCTTGGTTCTATTCAGGTTTTCAACTATTGGGATGAGATCCACTCACATTAAGGAGGACTATCTACTTTACTCAGCCTGCTGATGTAAATGTTAATCTTATTCAAAAACACCCTCAGAGAAACAACCAGAATAATGTTTGACCAAATAACTGTGGTCCAATTAAGATAACACATAAAACTAACCATTACATCTGGTGTCAGTAAGTACACAAGTAAATATATAATCTAATTTGATGATTGATTTTGGCTTCAGGGTTTGTCGTCCTTATTGAGTATACTTATTTATTAGTTAGAAGTGCATTCACTTGTGGGGAATAGGAAGTCCAATGTCAATAACTAAAAGAAATAGTTGTTTTTGTTACTCACGTGCAAGAAGTCTGGAGGAGAGTGGATGTGGCATTGCTTTAGTTTCTCAGTGGTGCCACCAGAGACCTGAGCTCTGCCTCTTTTTCATCTTCCACGTTCTGGTGCAGTGGCCCTATGACTGCAGGATGCAAGGTCGCTGTTCCCAGGTACTCAGGTCACCAACAAGGCAGAGGAAAGAGGTACAGAAAGGCAGAGGACTGAGGGAGACAACAGAGTCTGTCCCTTTTTATCAGGAAAGCAGAATCTTCCCAGAAACCACAGCTGATAGATTTCTCTTTCTATCTCATTGGCTGGAATTGGGTCATGGTACCACCCCCAAGTTGCAAGGAAACTGGGGAGCAGGACTGGTTTAGTCCAGTCAAGGAAGGGCTCATTGTCACCCCAAGTAAAATCAGAGTTCTGTAGCAATGAAGGAGTATGGAGTGGGTGTTGGGCAGTAGTTGAGGGCATCTGCCACTCATGAAACCCATCCTTAAGACCTCAGCATGGTGCCTAGCTCAGTGTTTAGTTGGGCTGATTTAAGAAGCTCCTTGGGTAGGGAGACAGGGTTGGACCATACACCAGAGAAATAGGAGTCTTGGTCCCCGCCCTGCTGCTACTCCCAGCTGGATGATCCCTGAACTTTCCCAAGTCTATAAAATGGGACCAATTCTCCTAAATTAGGATAATGTCAGGGGGAGCGCTTTGCAAAGAATGAGACAGATGTTAGTGAAGACCACCATTACCATGGAACCCAAAAAGATTGAGTTTTCTCTCAAATCTCAAATTCTTCACTTTCCTCAATGGCCCATGAGCTCCCAAAGGCTCCAGGGGAGAACTGAGATAGTGCCCACCTTCCTGACAAGACTTCATCTGCACTTCCTTCTGAGCGGCAGATAGGCAAAAGCTGTGATTCTCCAACTTTAAAAATGTGTATATTTTTATTGATTTCAGAGAGGGTGAGGAAGAGAGAGATAGAAACACCAATAATGAGAGAGAATCATTGATCAGCTGCCTCCTGATGCCCCCCACTGGGAGTCAAGCCCAGATGCCCTGACCGGGAATCAAACCAATGACCTCCTGGTTCATAGGTTGTTGCTCAACCACTGAGTCACACCAGTTGATTCTCCAACGTTTCCTTCTGCTCTGAGCACATTTCTAGGGTCTGGAGCTTTGGGTGGGATCTGCATGTCTATGATGCTCCTTCCGGGCCACCACTGTGTCACGGGGGCTGTTTACTCCTCTGACCCTGCTCTCTGTCCCTCATGAGTCAAAGTTGTGCAAAGTCATCTTATGACCCCCTGGGAAGGGTTTCACCAGACATCACTGTGGCCTGGACATTGATTCCACATGATGTCCCAATGAAACTCCTGTCACTCTCTGCCCTCATCTTCTTTTTCCCTTTCCTGTGAATTTTAATGAGCCATCTTCCCTGTCTTGACATTGTCACTTGACCCTACTGACATTAGCTCTTTAATTGTATTTCCTTTTCTTTTGCCTCATTCTCCATTCATTGGTCCACTTACCTCAGTGGTTCTAGCACGTGCATCCCCATCACTTCCCTGAAAGAAATAACCTTCCCAAATGCCAGGCTTCCTGGGCATGTGCCAGGTCTTCTCTTTCTGTCTTTGTGGCATCTGCACTCTCCCTGACACAGCCTAGAGCCATCCTTTCTTGTCTCTTTCAACTGTCACCCTCCAGCTGACCCTTGAATGCAGGTGTGTCCACTGTTCTGACCTCACCCTATTTCTTATCTTGGAACACACTCCACCGAAAACTTCTGCTGCAACTAGATAGTGCCCAGATCAATATTTCCAGCCCAGGTCTCTAGCTCCAGAACATTCTTTACCAATATGGAAGTTTGCGAGCACAGAAATTAAGGACTGTGTCCATGTTCCCCAGCTGATTATTTCATTGACTTGCCCTCACACTGTCCCAGCTGGGGACTGACCTTCGTTAGCGAGCTCGCCCTGTCCTAAGAACTAGTAGTGCTGGGACCTGGGGTGGCATTTCGTGGTTCCTTTGTTAATTCCAGTTATCCCTGTTTCATAGATGAGGAAACTGAGGTCCAGTGAAGTGCAATAAACTGTCCTTGGTTCTATAACTACTAAGTGGTTCCGTGGGGCTTTAAGCTCAGGTCTTCTGACACCAAAGTTAGGACACTCGTTCCACTGTGTATCTTTCTTTAAAAATCCAGATTTAGACAGATGGCCTTTTCAGACCGATTAGCCCAGACCATGTGAGCTTTTATGTCATGGTTTTGGGCCAGGGCCCTGCTGGGAATGGTTGCAGAATGGGCCCATGACCGAGCAGTAAGCACGGACGCTGTCTCGAATTAGACTGGGTCAGCAGTAGCCGGCTTGGGTGTTAGCAGCCATGTAATGTCACACAACGTCAACCCTGAAATACCTTGGGCTGGCTCCAGGGGGATTCAGGGCCAGCCGGACACTGAGTAAGCCATGGAAAATCTGCTATTTACTGCTGTCCCTTCCCGGTAAGCTCAGATTGCTCCGGAATTACCTGGTCGGTTATAACTGCAGGGGAAGGAAGGAGTTAATCCTCCTGGGCCTTTTGCAAGAAGCCCCATGCTTTGGTTATTAAAAGTCTGCAAAACGTGGGAGGGAATAAATGGGCCCTTCTGGGCGCCTCGTTAAGCAGCAGAAATATTTTTCTCTTGGTCAAGCACAGGTGGGGATTGGAGGCCTGCCCGCCTGCTCACAGGGATCAGAGGCTGGAGCCAGGCCTTGGGTCTGTGTGCCACACTCTTCCATTCATTTAACGAGACTGCCTACTCCCTTGTCTCTTGAATCAGGTTTCTGCCCAGAGCCCTGTGCTCACAAAACTTCTGAACTGCCTTTTCCAATTGTCCCAAGTTTTTCTTTCTTCCTCAGTGACCATTGCCATAAATGAAGGTTTCAAAAAGTCCCAATACATCAAATGAAAACCCAAGTCCCTCCACTCCAGAGAATTAATTGGGATATGTAAATTTCCTCTTCTAAAATCCCCCAGTTTCTTCTTGCAAACGGAGTTCTCTGGACGAGATGTAAACACAATTTTAAATCATTAAAAACAAATGACAGCACAGAAAACACAAACTGCAAAAGAAAAAAAAGATTAATTCTGTTTTGTCAAAATAAATAGTGCTCTTTGAGAGACACTATTAAGCAAATGAGATGACAAGCCATGAACAGGGAGAAAATATTTACAAGACAATCCAAATAAGAAATAGTAAAAAATAAAAAAAATGTTATAAATACTTTCCTGAAGAATACATATGAATGTCCAAGAAGTCTGTGAAAAGATAATCAGTATTATTAGTCATCAGGGAAATACTGATGCATACCCACTGGAGTGACTGAAATTACAAATACTGACAAGGTCAACTACTGGTGAGGATCTGGAGTAAGAACTTTCACACTCTGCTGGTGCGAAGACAACACAAGATAATTTAAAAAATATATGACAAAGATGTTTATTATATTTAGACTAGAGGCCTGGTGCATGAAATTTGTGCACAGGGAGGAGGGTATCCCCTCAACCCTGCCTGCACCCTCTCCAATCCAGGACCTCTCAGGGGATGTCCAACTGCTGGTTTAGGTGACATCCCTCTCACAATCTGGGACTGCTGGCTCTTAACTGCTTGCCTGCCTGTTGGCCTGATTACCCCAAACTGCACCCCCTGCTGGCCTGGTTGCCCCTAACTGCCCCCCTCACTGACCTGGTTGCCCCACACAGCCTGCTGGTAAGTCATTTGGTCATCCCTCACTAACCCTCCTGCCTACCTGGTTGCCCCATGCAGCTGCTGTGTGGTTATTGCTGTTACTGTTCAGTCATCCCATCTGGTCATGAGGGACCTGGCTTTTTATATATATTAGAATTAGTCAATTGGACTTGATTGAGATGATCTCCATTTTCAGACTACACTCTTAAGTATTGTAGTCAGGGGTGGAATGCACACCTTCCTCTGGCTGTGAGATCCAGTCAGTGTTGGCTTTGGCCAGTCAATTCATAGAGCTTCTTCACATTCTGTTTGATTTGGTGCCTTGATGTCCATGATGGGCACCAGTGTGACCTTGATGGCCAACTTAATGGTCAAGGAACTTGATGATAGCAGATAATCAAGCTGTTTCTCCTGAAGATGCTCTTCTGAGGTTACGGTGCTGCCATCCGAGCCACAACTTGGGCTGCTGGAAGGAGGTGATGTGGATCTTCACGGTTTCAGTGGCTTTGGGCATCTTTCAGCACTGTCTTCCTAGTCCTTGAAGCCTTTGCTTTAAGTTAGATTTCTTTTAGGGATAAGGGCTTCCTTTTTCACTTTGATGCCATCTTCATACAAATCTGGAAACCATGCTGGGAAACAGTTTGGGAGTTTCTTGTGAAATTAAACATATACTTTCTGTGGGACCCATCAATCCCTAGAGAAATGAAAAATCTATGCCCCCGCATACACATGTATGTGAGTGTTTTCAGCAGCTTTACTTGTAACAGCCCCAACCTGGAAACATGATCACTGGTAACTGTATAAACAAATAGCAGTACCTCCACACATTGGCAGACTGCTCAGCAAAGGAATAAACTATCTATATGTGCGATGATGTGGGTGAGTCTTCAAATTGTCACGCTCTGTGAAAGCTGCATACCTTATATTCCAGAAGTTTAGTGATGGAAATCAGGTCAGTCATGGTTCCCAGAGGCTGGGAAAGGAAAAGAGAAGGGGCTGACTACCAGAAAGCACAAGAAACCTTTTGGGGATGACAGAAATGTTCTCTACTGTGCTGATGGGCACATAACTGCATATGCCAAACCTCATGTAACTATCTTTAAAAGGGCCAATTTCATTGCATGTACTAGCCCTATCTAGTAAAAGGATAATATGCAAATTGACCGTACCTCTGCTACACCCACAAGCCATCCCACCAACCACGCCCACCAACCAATCAGAGCGAGTATGCAAATTAATCCATCCAAGATGGCTACGGCCACAGAGAGAGCAGGAGGAAGGCTTGGGTTGTCCCTGGCGATGGAGGAAGCTAAGCTTTCCACAAACCCTGGCCTCCGCTTAAGGCAACAAAGTTTCAATAGCTGCCACCAGGGAGCAAGCAGAAAGGCTTGGCTCTGCTCCAGACTACAAAGTTTCAATTGCAGAAGATAAATCCCAGATACCAGGGCCTCCGCTTGGGTCACCAGGGGATGTGGCCAACCTAAAAACTACCACAGGCCCCTCACCCAGGCCACCCCACTCCCC
The DNA here is from genome assembly GCA_011751065.1 of Lasiurus cinereus. Taxonomy (NCBI): domain Eukaryota; kingdom Metazoa; phylum Chordata; class Mammalia; order Chiroptera; family Vespertilionidae; genus Lasiurus; species Lasiurus cinereus. Next base: position 19,700,786 of record JAAGEH010000040.1, read on the forward strand.
AAGGAAACACCAACCCTGATCAAGGACACCCTTCAGGGCAAACCAGCTGGTCCCCACCCGTGCACCAGGTCTCTATCCTATCTAAAAAAAAAAGTAATATGCAGATTGACCATCACTCCAACACACAAGATGACTTCACCCATGTGGTCAAAAGATCCTGCCCCCATGTGGACACAAGATGGCCACCACAAGATGGCCAGCAGGGGAGGGCAGTTGGCAGGAATAAGGCCTGCAAGGAAGAGCAGTTATGGATGATCAAGCCTGCAGGGGAGGGCAGTTAGGGGTAGCCAGGTCAGCAGAGGAGGGAAGTTGGGGGTGACCAGACCTTCAGGGAAGGGCAGTTGGAGGGGATCTAGGCCCACAGGGGAAGGCAGTTAGGCATCAATCAGACTGGCAGGGGAGTGGTTAGGGGGTGATCAGGCTGGCAGACAGAAGCAGTGAGGGGTAATCAGGAAGGCAGGCAGATGAGCAGTTGGGAGTCAGCAGTCCTGGATTGTGAAAGGGATGTCCTACTGCCCATTTAGGCCCAATCCAGGTAGGGCAGTCGGACATCCCTCAAGGGGTCCCAGATTGGAGAGGGAGCAGGCTGGGCTGAAGGACACCTCCCACCCCCATGCATAAATTTCATGCACCAGGCCTCTAGTATGTGTATAAAACTTCAAGAAAACTGACAAAAAAAGAAGTCATAAGAAGGATTTTGAGCCCAGACTTCGGAATCAGTAGGTTTAAATCCCAGAGTTCCCACATGGCATCTTTGCAACACTGAGCAGATGTTTTGACCTCTCTGTGTATCCATTCCTACATTTGTGAAATGGAGTGTATTGGTTAGGGCAGGCTAATTGCTTCATGGTTCAAGAAGGTGTTTTTTGTTTATATAACAGTCTAAGGTGGTTGCAAGTTGGTGGTGATTGTGCACCATATTGTCATTTGAGGATCCTGGATTCCAGTGTCTTTGTCATCTCAATTATATAACTTCCAAGGTCACTGTTGGGGTCATTTCAGCCATCCAACCAACTAGATGTGAAAGACTGCATGGAGGTTTTTAAGGGCCAGGCCTGAGTATTACTTCCATTCATAACGCTCTGAAGAGAATTCAGTCACATGGCCACACCCAGCTGCAGGGGAGACTGGGAAATGTAGTTTAGATGTGTGTCCAGGATGAAGAGAAGAACATGGGTTTTGGTGATCAGCAAGCAAATGGGGATAAAAGGATATGGTACATAGGAGAGCACAATAAGTAGCAATGCGACTGGTATAAATTGCAGTCATAACATCTCAATAATATTATCTCAGGTGAGATGGTGACTCAACTTTGGCCATCCTGATGGCAGTAATATCCTAATCTAGGGGATGATGGAGAAACAGGAAGTGGAAACTGGGTCCCTGAGTGACCATGTAGAGCAGAGCCTCATTGCTGACTGGACAACTCACCTTGAAACTGTTTCTTTAAAGAAAAACCAAAAGTGTGGACTTCTGTGTTATAGTAGCTCAGTTTTCACCTGACTCTCTCATTTGGCAAACAACTTGCCAGTCTCACCAGCTTTATTGCTTCTGCAATTCTAAGCCACGCCTCAGCTAAATTAAAAATCGTTCTGTATCAGAGGTCTTCAGGGTTGCTCAGGAGTGCTCAAAGCTTCTGATTCTGAAAAAATAACAAAGTCCCTTCACTCATTTGGTCAATCAAAGAACATGTTTACAAATAGTTTATTTTGATCTTCGGAACAAGGAGAACCATCTCAAGAAAAGGAGCAAGTTTGCTGTGCTGGATCCCGGACTAGGCATTTACAGATACAATCCCAGGTTCAGTCTTCTGAGTCCAACCACAGAACTGCTGTTACTTTACTTTGCAGATGAAGAAATTGTGGTTCAGAGAGATAAAGTGACTTGGCCAGTCCCTAGTGTGGAGTCATGGGCTCAGACTATGGTGGTATAAAGGCCATGAGCCCTGCAGGCTGAGAGGTTCCCATAGCCTTCTGCAGACTCTTGGAGTTGGAACCCTGAGGACACCTGAACTTCATGAGGACAAATGACCTGAGCTCACAAACTGGTAAATCTGATCATGCCTTCCTCTTGTTTCCCACCCTTCAGTGGGCCCTCATTGCCTTCCAGATAAAACCCCAAAATCTTAATAGTGTGGCAGGCAAGTCTTTAGCCATCTGACCGCTATCTTTTCGTTTCATCTGTCATCATATCCCTTTTGCATTGTTCATGCTCTCTTTGTTCCCTTGGCTCTTGCCCTTGCGGTCCCTTCTTCCTCACCCCTCCCCTTTACTGACTCCTCCTTCATGTTGCAATATGCAGACCTCACCTCCTCCAGGAAGCTTGCTCTCCTGACAAGCCCCTTTCTCTTGTTGGGATACAGGCTCCTCCTCTGTGCTCCCCTCTCTCTAGGAGCAGCTGATGAGCCCTGTGATCCTGTGAACATTATGTAACCCATTGGAGCCTCCCTCGGTTTGAGCAGCTAGGAAATGACTGTGATAATAATTGTACTTAGCAATATAGAGGTGTAGGGAAGTGGGAAAGTATCATCTCTGGAGAGCTCTTTGCATCGTGCTTCGCTCAGAGCAAGTACTCGCTGCACTGACTTGGCACCCCTCGTGCATGTAGTTCTCTGTCAGCCTCTGCAGAAAGCCCACGTAGCACTGTACCTCCAGCACCTCACCCAAGGCCCAGCGCAGTCCTGATCAATAAATGCTCATGTAGGGAACAACACTTAGGAGTATCTTTGGCTCTTTTCTTTGGGTAAGGCCCAGGTAGACTAATTATGGGAATGACTAATTGATGTAGTGTTTGACCAGCAGCTGTGGTTTGCTGATATGTAGTGACCTGCCCAAGGCCACACAGACCGTATTTGTCAGAACAAGGACTTTTATCCTCTGTGCACAAAGGTTACCACATCCACCTGATGGGCTGAGGGAGAGAGCTCTTTTGTTTTGGTGTAGGAGGGAGAGAGGATAAAGAAGGCACCAAAACCCACCCCCCTTTTTTTATTTTGTTTGTGGTGGCTCCTGTCTGTGAACCCCTAGGGAGCAAATTCATGTCTAATAAGAGTAATACTGGCCATCATCGCCCCCCAGCCCCTGTGTTCTGATGGACTTTTGCTTATCTGCATAGAAACCCTTCTGGTTGGGAACTAGTTTAAATCCCACTTTACAGATGACGAACCGAAGTTAAGTTTCCCAGCGTGCCATAGTTACTCTTGTGAGGAGCAGCGCTGGAATTCAGGCGCAGGCTTTCCAACTCAAGCTCATCCAGCATTTAGCACATGTTTCCAGGGGACTTCCTGGGAAAGGTGTTATGCTGATGCAGAGAGTGGGCGATTCCCAGAGGAGGGAATAAAGGAAACCCACACATAGTAATTAGCCATCGCAACAGTGAGGCAGCACTTGCTCCATGTTGGGTGCTATATGTATATGTAGCAGACATTTACTTCTCACAGGGATCCTTTGTGATAGCTACTGGGATAGCTCCCATTTTACAGATTAGGAAACGGCAGTAAATAACTTGCACAAGGGCATATTTCTTCTAAATCGAAGAGACTGGATTTGAACACAGGCCATCACACCATGTTGCTTTGCAGGGTGTAGTGATACCAGAGGTAGCATTCAGAATGGGCTTTGAAAAAGAGAAGACCAAGGGGAGGTGGGTGCAGCTTGGAGAGACACCCAGTGAGAGGGTACCCAGCAAAACTTTCCTGAGTCTAACTCCGTTCATGTGGTAATCCACGATCCACATCTGATATCATCTCTGGGAACGGGCCTGGAACACCCATGAGAAACTGAGCATGGTAGTTGAGCAATGCAGTGTCACCTCTTAGGGAATGGAAACTTCTAGAAAGGAAGGATCTAGGAGTTTGCAGAGGCAGACCCACAGATCTGAGAGTCCCTCCCATTTTCTGCCTATATCCTAAGTTTACCTGGCCTGTTTCTCCACCTGCCCCTCTGATCCCTCTCTGCCCTTCAGGGTCCCTAATTGCATATGACAGTTTTAGGCCCTCCCACACATCCCCTCCCCAATGCCAAGCAATTGTGGTGCCATTCTTGAAGGGCCAGCTGAGCCTGGGTGGTATCTGGGCTCTGGGGGCAGACCAACTGGCACTGAAGCTGGTAGCATCATTATGACACTGACTTAGCTCGTCCTGGGCTTTCCCGGGATGGAAGGTTCAGAGAGGCAGAGCAAATCTCTCCAGTCCATGCAGAGTGTGATTAGAGCATTCTTTTCCTGGTTCTGCTTAACTAATAGGAGCTTTAAAATGGGGACAGAGATACCCTTCGGGGAAGGGTTTCCTTCTTTGTTCAACCAATGTAGATATTAGCCCTGCTCCCCACCCAGCCCATTTATCTTTTCAGATACTATATGAGTCTTCTTTTATGAAATGGTAGGAAATTGGAGGTGAGAGGATTTTCCTTAGAGTATTTCATTAACCCTTATAGGGCCTTGCTTATTAAAAAAAAAAAAAAAAGCTCAAGAGACGATGGTTTAATTAAACAGCCCTCCAAAAGTTGTCCTGAGCCAAAGCCAGGGCCAGCATCCCGGGGGCTATTTTGGGTTTTAAGCTGTTATGTCAAAATGCTGCTTGAGGGGTCAGCTTTTGGGATAAACCTGTCCTGCAGACTGAGCCACACCCAGGGGACTAGGGTGCTAGTCAGCTGGTCCAGAGGGAGACCCCATTTTCCTCCACTCAGCTTGTTGGAAAGGAGCTGAATAATCAGTTAAGTATTCATTGCGACAGACGCTGGGGCCTAGGTTGAGTTAGGAGGCCCCAGATGGCATGGGTATTAATGCAGCTAATTATGCGATTGCTTCACAGGGAAGATGGGAGATAGGAGATAGGATCAGGCCGGGAGTCCCAGTGGGCCCCAGCCCTTGGTGCTGTCTGGGAAAACCAAGTTGCCCCAGCCAGTTCCTGAGGTAGCTGGTCTCTCACACTGCTTTCTGGGATGGCGTGCCCCTCCTGAGCACCTTGGCATGGCTGCAAAGGGAGACACAGGCCCTCTGGGAAGGAGGCACCCTGGGGCTTGGAGAACAGGTGCTGACAGATGGCTTGGTAATCTTCAAAAGGTGCACCTTCCAGCTATGGAGGGAAAAGCCACCCTCTGGAAATAGAGGAAAGGAACAAAACTGCCAAAGACATGCCCTTGTAGAGTATCTGATCCTAGAGAAGGGCAAGTCTGTTTTCATTGTTGGTCTTGTCTTGAAGTATTGCTGTCTCTGAGTGGGTAAAGGTTTAGGCTCCATTTTCTGCTCCCTGTGGCTAACATTGGCCACACTTTTGCTGGAGCTTTAAAACAGAAAAAGATAAAACCAGAGATCAGTGCCATTCACAAAGTTACTGACTTCACTTCACAGTGACTAAGCAACTACACATCATCAAACACCACCCGGCCCATTTCCCTCTACCTCTGTCCTCATTGCAGGCACCAGAGCCCAGGGGGGACTCCTATTCAAAGATAGCAGATTCGAGTCATGGTCAAACCCAGCTCAAGAGCAAGTCAGTGAGGCTCAACCAGCAAAGCAGAAATAAGCCACACTTTGGAAAGAGTCTTTAAACACAACTCTCAGAAAACCAACGGGCAGTTCTCCTACCTATTTTTAAAAACTAGTCTCCTAGTTTTTGTGAACATTAATGACTTTGGGAAACATTTACTGTGTTTATGTATGTTAAAATCTTTCCACACATTCTGGGAAAACACCTAACTTGGTCAGGCTGTCACTTCTTAGGTGGTGCTTTGGAGGGATAGAAGTGTTGCTTGTCAGGAATAAGGATCTGATCCTTTATCAGGCTAAACTGGCAACCTTTCTCCTTCCCCTGTAAGTTCTTTCCCTTTCCTGCTGTTTGATGAAAACAAAATGTGATGCGTTCAGCAATATTCCTGTCTATGGAAGGTGCCTAGTAGATGCTAGATCCTTCCTGCTTCTCTTCTGGTGCCTTGCTCTCCTTGTTGTCACGACAACATATCCCCTTTCTCCTGATTGATTATAAGATGCTGTATTGATTTAGTAATGACATTTACTTATTTATTGGCAAGCTTGGTGTGGGTGATGGGGGAAAATGTGATTGAAAGGGGTACCCTGATTTCCACAATGTTGGAATTTGGAAACAAAAAGCAAATATTAGAATTAAGGGGATTCAGTAGTTTATTTGAATGGACTCAGGAGCAACACTGCTCAGAAAAAGAGGCACAGGTAGAGGCTATGCAGCATGTGACAGAGCTGTGACATGTTATTCGGAGGTGTTTTCATCTCTTGACTTCAAGGACACATACCTTTTGCTCATTCTTTCCTTCAAAATCCCCCCTCCCCCAGATTTATGGAGATACATTTGACAGCCAACATTGTGTAAGTTCATGATGGACAATAGGATGACTCGATACATGGATGTATTGTGAAATGATGACCACATAAGGTTAGTTAACACACCCTTCACTGTACATCATTATCATTTTTAAAGGTAATAACTTTTAAAATCTCCTCTCAGCCACTTTCAAATGTATCATACAGTATTTTGCATTGCATTGTCGCAATACAATACGATATAATCACCATATTGTACATTAGATCTCTAGAACATATACTTGTAAATTTATGCCCTTTGACCAACATCTCCTCATTTTCCACATGCTCTTGACCCCGACAACCACTATCCTCCTCTCAGCTTCTAGGAGTTTGTTTTTTTAGATTTCACATATACGTGAGATCATACGATATTTGTGTTCTCTGACTTATTTCACTTAGCATAATGCCCTCAAGCTTTATCTGTGTTGCAAATGGTTCCTTTTTATGTCTGAATAATATTCCATTATATACCTCACATCTTCTTTATCTATTCATGTATTTATGGACCCAAGCTATTTCTATGTCTTTTCTATTATAAATAATGCTGCCATGAACATTGGGGCCCAGAGATCTTTTCAGGATAGTGATTTCATTTCCTTTGAAAATATACCCAGAAGTGGAATTGCTGGATCAAAGCATGGTTCTATTTTTAGTTTTTTGAGGCAGCTCCACACTGCTGTCCACAGTGGCTGCGCCAGTTTACACTCCCACCAGCAGGGTACCAGGGTCCCTTCCCTGCATTCTCAGCAGCACTTGATAGCTCTTGTCCTTGATGACAGCCTTCTAACAGGTGTGAGGTGACACCTCCTTAAGGCTTTGATTTGCATTTTCCTGATGATTCATGAGCACTTTTCCATGCACCTGTTGGCTGTCTGAAAAATGTCTATTCAGTTCCTCTGGCCATTTCCTAATTGAATTATTTTTTTTCTTCTTATTGTTATTCACTTGGGCACTATGGAGGCACCTCAAACAAGAGACATCCAAAACCAAACCCTGCATTTCCCTCCACAAACCCCCTTTTTCCTAATGTTCCCCATCAATGAACGGCACTCCCATTCACCAAGTTGCTCAAGCTCCAACCTAAGAACCATGTGGAACTTGTCTCCTCTCACATCCTACAACAGGCATTGTTATGTATCTATGAAAGGCCAGACACAAGTGTCCTAAACTGGTCCAAGGCCTTGGATAGACATGGGGCCCACCGAGGGCCAGGTTGATTTGGGCTCTGATCAGGCCTCTGTGTCTCAGCCTGGGGGCTCACCATTATTGGAAGGCAGTAGCTTTCAAAGCTGGTCTGCTCCCAGTGGCAGGTCAGGTGAATCATTCCTTCTCTTCTGGGATCACTCCCATATTCCCATACGCTATGCACATGCCCGCTAGGTACTTATCAAGCCTTTGGTGGGGGGACAAGCTTTGCTGTGCCTTAGATTCCTCAACTGCACTGTGAGGAAGATAGAGTATACCCCTATATCTCATTGGTCTCTCCTGGGGATAAAAGGGTAGAAGTGCAATCTCTTAGTTACGTAAGAACCTCATGTGAGTGCTTGTAAAGAATCATAAATCCTATGAAGTAGAGATGAACAGGATTATCTACTATCTTACAGCAGGGAAAATGATTCCGAGATGTTTAGTGATTTACCTAAGGTTGCACAGCAAAATATTTTTTCTGAACTTTGACCTATCCCATCCCCAAATAAATCATGGGCAACAGGACTGCTTTCCAGGGTCCTTTCCAGTGATTTCGTCTCCTTCACTGGGATAGGATAGCTCAGGAAGCTTGAGCAGTGCGGCTGATGCTCAGGTGCAGGACCTTCTCCTGTCCTCACATCTGATGGCTGGACCCCCCACCCCCATGCCCTGGGCTCTTTTCTGAAACACATAGAAACGGGTCAGAAAAGGTGGTTCTCCTGGGTCCCGGATGTTTACTGACTGTTTGCAAAATGAAGGTAGGGAAAGGGGACATGATGGGCAGAGCCTAGGCTCTCGGGGTGGTGGCTGGACTCCCACAGATCTCGGGCCACAGCTATGTGCCGGGTCAGCCTCAGTGCCAGCTGATCCTTGGGCCCCATCATGTCCAAGGGCAGCAAATATCTAAGTGGTCTGTCAGGCCCATAACCCAGTGAGCACCAGGCTAGTAGCACGTAGAGCCACACCTGTCAGGGAGTCAGTGCTCGGCACCGGGTGCCGATGGCTTCCACTGAGAACTCTGTGGCTGGTGCTGCTCCATAAGAACATGGCCCCATCCACATCACGTCACCTCCCTGGGACTGGTCCCACCATCCAGGGCTGGAACTGGATCTCTGGACATCCTGGGACGGGCAGGAGGGGCTCTCAGGCTCTAACATAGCTGCCGGCAAAAACTTGATCTCTTCCCTTCGGGCTGGAGCATCTATTGGGCCATTTGATGGTTCTGGACTCTAAACAGAGCTGATATTAGTAGACTCCAGAAATGGCCAAGATGCAGAAACGGCCGGCAGCAGGAGCGGACCCCTGGTGGCAGCAGGAGGTGGAAGAAAACCCGCTCAGAAGTTAAGAGGCCTGAACACTCGTATAGGTCACCTGACTTAGCACCGCAGTTTCCTGCAATGGTGGCCACAGTTCCCATGGACTCCCTCTGAGGGGCCCTGGAAAGAATGAAATCAAGGGAGGGGCAGAAGCTGAGGCTATAACTTCAAGCTCTGCCTTTTGTTACCTTCCTGGCTGTGCGTAGGTCACTTGTGTTCTCTCTGAGCCTCAGTGCTCCTTCTGAACAATGGGAAGTTGCAGTACCAACTGCTGGGGTTGGTGAGGACAATGTGCAGACTCTGATGACAGCAGCGCCCGGGGAAGGAAGAGGCAAGGCGGGTCTGGGTCCTGAGCTGGGCCTCCGTGTGGACTTTCAGGTGCCACAACGCCAGAAAGTGGTTGGTCTTCACATGGTCTCCATCCAGATTTAAGAGCCTTGTGCTGTGCTTGCAACCTTCCCAGGGAGACTGCCAGCACCAGGAACCCAGGCAGAGGTTGCACAGAAAACCAAAGGATCCAGAGATGGGTTCTGGAGCCAGGCTGCCTGGGTTCAAGTCCCAGCTCTGCTTCTTCCTAGCAGTTTGCCATTGAGCAAGCCAGTTAATCTCTCTGTACCTTATTCTCTAATCTCTAAATGGGACAATAGCAGTGCCCTCCTCAGAGAGCGATTGTGGGGACTTAAACGAGTTTACATTTCAGAGCACTCTAAGGATCGGTGTGTCCTGTTTGTAAGTAACACAGGTCCCAGTCTCTTCTGAAGGCCCTCTGCTTTTGGCCGCTATCAGGAGGTGAGGGTGACACTTTAATCTCTCTCATCCTCAAATGATTAGATGAGAAGGGAAGATGTAGAAATAGCCTGCCTGCTTTGGGCTTCACCTAAGTATTCACAGATATTTGGGGAATATCCTTTTGGCAATAGGTACCCAGAAACCAGAATTGGTCAAACTGGGCCTCCGGTCCTGCCCCCTGTTCCTCATCTGACCTCTGATAATAAGCAATGATGCCCATCTGTGCAGGCAGGAGCCACTTCCTCCACAAAGCACAAAGTGGGAGGGCCCAGGCCTAGGCCCCAGGCGCCTGAGCACTGGACTCAGAGCCCACATAGCTGGTTCTGGGTCTCGGTCTAGCATGGTGCAGCCAAAATCCTGAAAGCTCTCTGAACTTCAGTCTGCCCGTTTGGTAAAGTGGGGGTTGTCATGAATACACTGTAGAGTGTTCAGAACAGTGGATATGGTGGCATCAGTTCAGGATACCTGAGAACTGTCCATCAGGAGATTTCTGCATGGCCTGTCCTCAGCGGTGTCCAGACCTTCAGCTCGTGGAGTCAGGGCTCAGAAGAGGCTGACCTTAGGCATTGGCGGTGCAGCTATATCTCCCATCTGTAGTCGAGAGACCTGGCTTGGGGCAGGTCACTCTCCTTCTTTGGGTCCCATGAAAGGAGAGGATGGCAGCAGGAAGCAACACAGTGTGGCGAGGTGTATTCCAGCTAGGAGGCATATTTGACATTCTTTTGCAAATGATAAGGGACTACAGCCTGGAAACAGCACTGGCCAGGGGGCTTTAGTCCTGCCTCTGCAGCAAGCATGCTGAGTGACCTTGGGCAAGTCACTTCTCCTCTCTAAGCTTTGTTTTATTTATCTTTAAAGTGAGTGTCTAGGGCTGGATCAGTAGTTCATAACGGAGTACACATTAGAATCAACTTGAGGAGATGGGTCTAGGAGACACAGATGCCCAACTATCTCATGGAGCTATGGAGACCGAGTGAGTTATGTGGGAAGCCTCCAGAACAGGTTGTGGCCCACAATGAATAGCGGCCATCATTTGAGAGCAGGGACTGTGTCTTGTTTACTGCAGATCCCAGTGTTAGATGGTGTATTCCTAGCAACAGCTTGGGAGGTTGGGCTGAGCAGTAGACTGTCATTAGCTGGGCCCATATTGCTAGTCCTCCTGCCTTGATCGCACTTCCCATAAAGCTGGGTGGCTGGCCTCAAGGCCTGGGAAGACCTGGTGCAATCATGAATGAGCTAAATGCTATCTGATCATAAGCCAGAGGGCCTGTTTTCATTTTCAAAACTCCGTGTGTCAGTGACTAATGCAATGTCCAGCAATGTCTTGAGCAAGTGACCGGCAGGGGACATAGGATGCTGTTTACTCAAGATAGCCCCATCACGCAAAAGCAGCTTGCCTAACTGGGTTTGTAAGCAATGGTTACGAGACCACCATTGCAACAGGGATTGCCTTGGGTGATGGTCCAGGAAGGGCTGGTGCCCCCAGGCCAAGTTTGGGGCCATCTCCCTCTTTGTGAAAGGGTCTCTAGTAAAGAACAGAGAAAAGCCTAGTTATGAATGGAGGGGTCTTTTAAGGATGGGTGTCCTGGGAAGAAGGCTTTATACTACCCTAGGAGGACACAGCCCCTGCATCAGATGAGGCTGGCGGAGTTGCTGGGGGCTCATGGAAGCTGAGGATGATGTGGTTTAGTTCAAAGGCCAGTTATTGAGCAAGAACATGGGGACTTGGGCTCTTGAAAGAATTGGTCTGGGTAATGGGTCTACGGGATTGGGGGGCATCACTCTTTCTCTAGCATCAAAAGTGTGGTGAGTGGGTGGCCCTGCCAACATTCAGGGCTGGCCCTTTTGCATGTCTGCTTAAGGTCAAACTATTAAATCCTTCCTTCTTTGTACATTTGTGGCTAGAATCTGAGTTACAACCACCATCCCCACTCCCACCCTCATATGAACAGCTCTGTAATATTTAAAAGCACTTTCACGTGCTCTCAATTAATCCTCACAATAACCCCAAGAGATAGGTACTATTACATCCATTTTACAGCTGGGGAAATTGAGGCGCAGAGAAGTGAAATGTCTGGTGCAAAGTTCTAAGTCAGTGTATCCCACAGAAATAGAAAGTGGGTCAGAAATGGGAGCTGCATCCTAATTTGATTCTGGTAATCTCATAAGAAAAAGTAAAGATAAACAGATGCCTTTAACTTTAATAATACATTTTAACCCAACATATCCAAAATAGGATCATTTCAACATGCAATCAATATATAACTACTGTGCCATTTTACATTATATTTTCCCATATTGAGCCTTTGGAACCTGGGTGTGTTTGACTTGCAGCACTTCTCAACTTGGGCTCATCCCATTTTGAGTGCTTCATAGACAGGTGCGACCAGTGGCTGCTGGGTAGCTGGCAGATTTCTAGAACTTCTGCCTCTCTGGACCTACTTCTTCTCCACAGCTTCTCTGCCCTCCCATAATTTGCTCTCTATTTTCCCCATTTCCAAATGGAGGTGCTCAAGCCAAGCCATTTCTGAAGTGTTGTGATTCCAGAACATAACCAGTGTTCTGCCCAGGCCTCTCTTACACCCATGAGAAAGAATCCCCCAATCACACCCCTCCATGGCCTGCAGGGGTATACAGAGACAAATCCACAGACATAGGGCCAAAAAGATGTACAGACACACAGACAGAAAGACCCCAGACTCCCAGACACAGGTACATGTCACACAGGTATAATGGCAAACACAAAGGCCCTGGGAGGGGTAGTAAAGGGAGACTGGAGGAATGGGTGGTTCTGAGTGTGTTCTGCACACAAAACTCAGATGTCACAAGGCCATTCTGCTCCTTAAGATCTGGATGAAATTGTCATGGACACCCCCAAATCCAAACATCAACCCATCTTCATTTTTTTCCATATATATACTAGTATATATACTAGAGGCCCAGTGCATGAAATTTGTGCACATGTAGGGTCCCTAGACCTGGCCAGAGAAGGCCTTTCTTCGCTCCACGCCACCCCCCAGTTGGTCATCACATTATAGCAAGTAATAGAACTCTGGTCTCCTGGTCAAACTTCTGCAGGGATACTTTGTATATTAGCCTTTTATATATATAGATGATAATGATGTGTGTATGCATACACAGGTCACTTTAAAAATATATATATATCTTCATTGATTTCAGAGAGGAAAAGAGAGAGAAAGAGAAAGAGAAAGAGAGAGAAACATCAATGATAAGAAAGAATCATTGATTGGCTGCCTCCTGCCGTTCTCTACTGGGGATAGAGCCTAAAACCTGCATATATGCCCTGACCAGGAATCTAACAGTGACCTCTTGGTTCATGGGTCGATGTTCACCCACTGAGTCACACCGTCAGGCATACACAGGTCACTTTCTATATGTGGACATTGGTTCATCACCTGAGAACATTTCTGACCACGGGCTGTGTTTGGCAAAGAGGTTGTCATAGCCCTGACCCAGCCACCCTCCAGTATCCTCTCCCCATTCACTTTGGATTCTGCTTCTGTTTCTCCAACTTCTAAATGCTGTTTTCGTTCCTCAGAGCCAACCATGCAACCCCCACTTGACAGGCCTTTAGGTTTACAAATCCCCTTTACCTTTGCCCATGGGAATACAAATCTCTCCCATGACTTGATTACTTTCAGGTGAGCCTGGGTCCTGCATGGCATCACCCCAAGCGTGTGCACCCCAAACCCCCAGATATCTGAAACTAGGAGATACTCCTGCAGATCCTATGGGGCTTGTGGGAGAGCTTTGTCTTCTTCCCTCATTGCTGCTCCTCTCAAACCTCCTCCTTTCTGGAGGCAGAGCACTGCCCTCCTGCTCATTCTGCCTCCCAGGTACCCGTCAAGGTGTTGATGGTCCTCCCTTTTCTCACCATAGATAAAAGCAGTCTCTCCTTTGAGGAATCCTGGTTGCAGCTCTTTTTTTAATAAATATATTTCCTGGGGATTGAGCCTACAACCCAGGCATGTGTTCTTAATCTGAATCGAACCGGGGACCCATCAGTCCCCAGGCCAGTGCTCTACTTGTTGTCTCTTTTCTATCTTTAATCCCTGGATTCAGGTACTAAAAGGGCAAAAGCCTGTAACTCAGAGTCCCCAATTCCTCAGCAACTTGCTTAGCTCAGCTTCCGGGAGGGTGAGGCAGCTGCCTCCTAGGGAAGTGAATCCGTTCTGCTGCCTAATGCCTGTCCCCTCTCACTAACGACATGCCCATGCGCACCAGCTGTCTTCTGAGTGTTCTATGTAATCTCACTGAATTTTCACAATAGTCTTATGAGATTGGTATTGTTATTACTGGATTTTACAAAAGAAGGTTGGTAAGCTGCCCAAGATCATGCCACTCGGGATGGTGCCCTGGTTCTGTCCTGGTCTCCGTCTTCCACTTCAGGGCTTCCTGGCCTAAGTCTGTGACCGTAGACAGAGCTATGGGTGGGGCAATAAGATTGCTCTGTAGTTGAGGATCTGGGTCTGAAGGGATGGGGTGAGTGGTGGTGAGATGCCGTGGTCAGGTGGAGCTAGCACAGGCCTCCTGCTATCATTCCTCCACTCCCCATCTCAGTGTGCGAGCCTGGCCCAGCTGCTTCAGAGCCCTTGATGACTCCCAGTATTGCTCCCCTGCACAGAGGGATGTTCCCCGAGTGTCTCTTTTGGCCCCTGAAGGCATTGCCTAACACCATGTTTGTCAAAAGATCAACATAGGCCAGTGTTTTGAAATAAAGTTCTTAAAGAGAAGGCAAAAGGTTTTGTCTTGCTTTGTTTTGCTTTTCACAGAACAGAATACTTCTGCCCCATGGGAAGGGTGTGTAACCTCAGGTAGATGGAGGAACTTGTTCTAACTCTGATCGAATGCTCATTGGCCTTTGGGAAAAGTCAGTTCTCTCCCCCAGTGATGCATGAGGGTGGAGGCAGTGTCTGAAGCTTGGGGAGGAGGAGGTGAAAGAGGAGGTGATTGCTTCAGGCTGAAAGGTGGGGTCAGCATGGTGTTTGGCCCCTTTCTGGGCAGCCAGAGGCCCATCTAAACTTAGGGAGGTACTAGAAGGGGTGAGGTATGGGAGTGGGGAGCTGAAGAAGGAGTGGGTGTGCCTGGCTGGCATGGCTCAGTGGTTGAGCATTGACTTATGAATCAGGAGGTCATGATTTGACTCCTGGTCAGGGCACATGCCTGGGTTGCAGGCTGGGGAGTACAGGAGGCAGGCGATCAAGGATTCTCTTTCATCATTGATGTTTCTTTCTCTCTCCCTTCCTCTTTGAAATCAATAAAAATATGTTAAAAACGAATGGGTGTCAAGATAGGGTGTCAGGCACTTTCCTTGTGGTTCCTTCCTATAACCCTACAAGATGAATGTCATCAACCCCTTTGTAAGCACCGGGAAGCTGAACCTCAAGAGAGGGAGTTAGTTGCCCAAATGCCCCAGTTTGGTGTGTGTGTGTGTGTGTGTGTGTGTGTGTGTGTGTCCCAAGGGCAGAGAGGAGCCTAGGCATGCAGGGGGTGGCAATGGAGAATCAGTAGCACTGGGGCCTCCTGTGTGGGTGGGTGTGGGAGACGTGAGTGTGAGGTGGGCTCCCAGCTTCTTAGTAATAGGGCCATGGAGAGCCTGCAGGGCATGGGGTGATGAAATCTTTGTGACTCACTTCTGCCTGGCCTACTGGTGTTTCTACCAGAAGCTCAAGCAGCCCTGGCTGGGGGTGAAGGCAGGGGCTGGGGGGCTTGCTCGAAGTATCTTTCCAAGGCCTCCCCAGGGATGGTCTCTTTGGGGCTGTTGTCCTTGAGCCTTTGCACGTATCAATCCATCCTCAGGTGGCCTTCCTTCCTCTCCACTGAGGCCTGCTTTCACAAATGTGGTGCAGACCTTGCCTCCTTCAGGTAGCCTTCTCTGATTGACTCCACTCACCACACACTTTTTACCCAACACTCAGAGGGCTTATGCAGGTGTATCCATTGTTCCGCAATATGAAAGTGAGGAGGATCAGGGCAGATGAATAAAGGGGACTGGGCTTCACTCTACAAAAGATCCAGTACCTGCCTTGGTGAAATGTTAACTATGAATGACATTTAGTAAATGATAGGATGGGTGGAAATTAGATTTGGGCCCAGACCATCATTAAGACCTAAGATAAATGGCCATTGTGTGTTTATATTCAATCACTTGCATGTTTTTTAAAATATGTTAAATTCACTTTCCTCCCGCCCCCCCTTTCTACTTTTGATGGGAAAAACAACATAAAAATAACATTGAAGGTTTCTTTTTATGGAAAAAAGAGGGGGGAAAAACCCTTTCTACCCACAAGGCCTCTGATTTTTGAACATTCCAATGTCTGTTCACATGCATGCCGACTTAAATAGCTGCAATCGTGGAACTTTGGCTGCTGGGCTGGGACCTTCCTGAAAGGAAGCCGAGCTGTGATCCACTGGCAGGCTGCAGACTGCCAGCCAGTGGCAGGCCTGGCACACAGCTCATTGTTAGGCCAATCACTAGGCCCACTAGCTCTGTGTAGCGAGAGACCACTGCCTTCATTTGGCCGGTAGCAGGCATGTGCCCCTTGATCCTCTCCACAATCTTGCAGGGTACGTACTATCCCCAGGAAGCCCAGTATGGATCTACCATATACCAGGCTTAGAAAGTGGCCAAGCAGGGAATTGAACCTGGTGCCTCTGACTTGGAGCCCCTATTCCTTCCATTGCAGAAGAATCCTCAACATCAGCACATTCATGTTTTGGGCTGGAGAGTCTTTGCTGGGGACGAAGGGTGCTCTCCTGTGCATTGTAGGATGTTGAATAGCAACCCCTCCCCATTTTGTTGTGACAAAAAAACAAGTCTTGTCCAGCCGGCATGGCTCAGTGATTGAGCATCGACATATGAATCAGAAGGGCACACTTTGCTTCCCGATCAAGGGCACATGCGCAAGTTACAGCCTCAATCCCCAGAGTGGGGTGTGTAGGAGGCAGCCAATCCATGATTCTCTCTCATCATTGATATTTCTATCCATCTCTCCCTTTCCCTTTCTCTCTGAAATCAATAAAAATATATTTAAAACAAACAAACAAAAAAACCCCCCACAAAAAACAAGTCTCCACATCTTGGCAAATAAATACCCAGAAATGAGAACCACTGCAAAGTACCTTGGAGGACAGCAGGCTGTGCTGCCCAGTCTCCGGTGTCCTTCCCCAGTGTCTAGGGCTGTACAGGGAGTCGGTGCCAATCCATGCAGTTGCCTGCCAGGGCCCTTGCTGTGCGGTTTTGTGGTTGGTCCAGAGGAGACCCAGGCTGTGTAAGAGACACTGAAATGAGGATTCCTGTTCAGTCCCTGCTGTCCTACCGGCCTGGCTCAGCATCTGCTGGTCCCTCCACCCCACAGAAAGGCAGGGCCTGGGTAATGGAAGCCACAGATAAAGCTTAAATCTTCCTTTACCCCCAGATATGACTTTTTCTCAGTCAGCTTTGCCGGAGACTTGCTTACTTATTTCTTTCTTTATTATTTTTTTAATCCTCACCCAAGAACATTTTTTCCATTGATTTTTAGAGAGAATGGAAGGGAGAGGGGAAAAAGAGACAGAGAGGGAGAGAGATGTGAGAGAGAAACATCGATTGGTTGCCTCCCCACATGCACCCCCACTGGGACTGGGGATCAAACCTGCAACCTCTGTACATGGCTTTGATTGAGAATTGAACCTGTGACCCTTTGATGTGCGGGCCAGCATTCTAACCACTGGGAACACCAGCCAGGGCTGGACTTGCTTATTTATTCACTCAATAAACATATTAAGCACTTACGATGCGCAAGTCCTATTTTAAGAACGTAGTTTTGGAGCATCAGAAATGAGGCAGTATGATGCAGTACAGTGATTCTCAAAGTCTCTCCGTCCTCTTCCATTCCAAAGCTTGCAGCCTGTGTCTGAAGAGGAACGGCAGATAATTTCTTTGACCTTCTTGACCTGCCCCTGGCTCAGGACCTTCTCAAGGCTCTGTGGTATTCTAGAATTTTCTTCCTATACTCTAACCAAACATCATATTGCACCATACTGAACACAGCAGCAGATACTTGGCAACCCAACTCTCTTAAGCCTAACATTAAGGAAGTTTGCAAAATGTAAAAACGATGTTTCCCTTCTCACGAATTTTTATTTTGATCTGGAAAATAAGGTTATTTTTCATTAAAAGCTATTATTTATGTCAGTCTGAAATGGTTTTGTTATTGTCAAGTGAATTCATAGGGATAAAGTTTTTCTGATTTTTATTTTCTGACTAGAGGCCTGGTGCATGAAATTCATGCACAGAGGCTGCGGGGGTGGGGGTGTATGTGTCCCTCAACCCAGCCTGCACCCTCTCCAATCTGGGACCCCTCGAGGGATGTGCAACTGCCCATTTAGGCCCGATCCTACTGGGATTACTGGCTCCCAACTGCTCACCTGCCTGCCTTCCTGATTGCCCTTAACCGCTTCTGCCTGCCAGCCTGATCACCCCTTAACCACTCCCTTGCCAGCCTGATTGATACCTAACTGCTCTCCTGCAGGCCTGGTTGCCTCCAACTTCCTCCTCTACCAGCCTGGTCACCCCTAACTGCCCTCGCCTGCAGGCTTGATTGCCCCCAATATGCCCTCCTTTGCAGGCCTGGTCCCTCCCAACTGTCCTCCCCTGCTGGTCATCTTGTGGTGGCCATCTTGTGTCCACATGGGGGCAGCCATTTTTAACCACATGGGGGTAGCCATCTTGTGTGTTGGAGTGATGGTCAATTTGCACATTACTCTTTTATTAGATAGGATAGAGGCCTGGTGCACAGGCGGGGGCTGGCTGGTTTGCCCTGAAGGGTGTCCCGGATCAGGGTGGGGTTTCCCTTGGGGCATGGGGCAGCCTGGGTGAGAGGTCTGTGGTGGTTTGCAGGCCAGCCATGCTCTCCAGTGACCCAAGTGGAGGCCCTGGTATCTGGGATTCATTTATCTTCTATAATTGAAACTTTGTAGCCTTGAGTGGAGGCCAAGGCAGGTCAGGGCTGCAGGAGCTTGGCTTCTTCCATCGTCAAGGGCAACTCAAGCCTTCTGCTCTCTTTAGCTCTGTGGCTGCTGACATTTTTGTTAGGATTTATTTATCTTCTAAATTGAAACTTTGTAGCCTTGAGTGGAGGCCTGGGCCAGCCAGGGTGTGCAGAAAGCTTGGCTTCCTCTGTTGCTGGGGAAACCCAAGCCTCCTGCTTGCTCCGTGGCCACAGCCATCTTGGTTGGGTTAATTTGCATACCCACTCCTGATTGGCTGGTGGATGGGGCTTGTAGTGTGATGGAGTGATGGTTAATATGCATGCTGCTTTTTTATTAGATAGGATACAGAAAATACAAAAATGAATGCTCGCTGGGGGCCTCTATCATGGTGGAGAGTGTGAAGAGCACCTGAGACCAAAGTTTGAGAACTACTCTGTGGTGGGCAGAGCCTGGGCTTAAGGTCTGATCAGCTTGGATTAACTGGCTAGGAACCTTAGGCAAACTACTTAACTTTCTGAGCCTCAGTTTTCTCATCTGTGTAAGGGGAGTCTAATGGCCCCTTCTGAGTGGGAGAGTGAAAATTTCAGCTCACTTCCTGGAACCTGGGTTCTGTCGAAGGTGCTATTGGTTCTGGACAGCTGGGGTGGCTTCAAGGGGGAGGTGCTGACTGGAACATTGCCAGAAGGAAGGGTGGGGGGTTACTAGCCTCCTCCGCAAGGTAAATATGTGAGGATTGGGAAAGTTGGTCAAAGGAAAGGAATTCAGTTTGTGAAATCGCTTCAAAGGGGAATAGGAGGCAGCCAATTTTGCCTTTGTTTATTTTGATTGTAACCTTTTCAGTTTTGTAAACCTCTGCTTACTGTCTTTCTCTCTCTTTTTAATGAGCAAAGAGGCCTTCTTGGGGTGCAGATGAGCCATGCCTTGCTGGGGTCACTTGGAGAAGATAGCAGCCCCTGTCTGCTGAGCACATAGGCCTGGGAGTGGCTTTGGAGAAGTCCAGAGGCCCAGCTGTGGCTCCAGCTGCAGGGGGTGCAGTCATCAGGGCGGTTGGGGTGGGCTTCACCCTCAGGCACGCCATCCCTGTCCCCGGGCGGCAGGATGCCTGTTCCTCAGTCTGTGGGTCTCGGAACTGAATTCCCCCACGTAAGGTTTCTTGTTTGGGGTAGGATTCTTGTTTACCGGAAAACTCTTACCAAACTATAAGCACCAGAATAACTTGTCAGCATTGATGCCTCATGGTGGCCTTGAATATTTGATAACAGAAAGCAGGGCCTTGGGACAGAGAAATTGTGAATGTCACGGGCCCCAGTGAGTTTCTGGCCTCTGTGTCCTTGCTCCTTGGTCCCAGGACCCCTTCTGACCTGGAGCTGATGGATCTCAGACCTCTAAGTCTCAGCAGCAGGGACTTAACATCCATTCTCCCTGCCCCTCAGCACCTTTTTGCCTTATTTGCCTCAATTCAGGTGTCAACAGGTAAATGAATGAAAGCCGTTACTGGTACTCAATGCTTCATTGGTGAGCCTTCTCTCCACTCTCCAGGTTTCTTCAGCAGAGTGTGGGAGTGCGGTGGGGGGAGGTGGGCTCTCCTTCCTCTATAGTCAGGGCCCACAATGACAGCATTCTGGCTCTGCCCCCTCAGATCACAGGCACCTCACCCCAGGTGGTTAAAGGCAGCCGGTTGGGAGTGGTTTCAGTTTTTCACAATGACAGTTTCCTGAAAGTCACCCAGACTCTGGGCTGAGGATGGCTGGGGCCAGGCCAAGGGGAGAAACATAGAAAGAGGAAGGCACTCTCGTTAGAAAGCAGAGGGCTGGAGGTGGGGCTGAGGGGAGCTGTGCCCAGCTCGGAACCGAAGGGACTGTGGGGGCCTTAGCCTCCTGCTCTCCCGGGCCGAGGGGCTGGCATGACCTCCCATGCGGGATGGGGGTTGCTCCGGCAGCCCTCTTCGCTGTCCCTCCCCTGGTCCAATCTGGTATGGGGCACTGCCCTCCATTCAACTTGATTGAGGGCACAGCTCTCTCAGTGACCCTCGGGCCCTTAGACCCCAGACTGGTTGCTTCTGAATCTGCTTCAAAACAAAAAAGGAAGAAAGCGGAGGGCTTCCCTCTCTGAGAGGCCACCACCCAGAGAGGATGAGCCACACGTGGTGGTGATTGCTCCTTCCAGGTCCCCTGTAGCTCCAGGAATGAGGAACCTTCCTGACTATGCAAGACCCCTCCCCTGCCCCTTCCCTGTCCCATCCCCGGCTGCCCAAGGCTCTTTCCCTGGGGGGATATTAAACATAACCAGCTTGCCAACCTGCTGCCCCCTCAGAGCGGACAGACGCCAGCCACACCCCTCCCCAGACACCGCCACACCCCTCCTCAAGGTGACCCAACCAGTTGATAATGCCCTGCTTCTTTTCCTTCCCTCCGGGCCGGTGTCTGCCCACTCACTTCTCTCCCGAAGCTGCGGTTAGCTCTGGGGTCCTGAGCAGGCGTGGCCTCGGTCTCTGAACCTGTCAAACGGAGGTGTGATGCTGACATCCACTCTTCAATGCCCATGTGACAGCTGGGCGATGTGGAGAGCTGCTCTCGCGTGGCTGGTATGTCGCCGCTCTTGGTTCATGCGGCTTCAGGGCCTGCTTTGCCTGGGACAGCCTTGTTTGAGCCTGTTGTCCTTTTATTAATAGCACCTGTTACACTCTCAGAAGTGTCCTGGTTTAGATAATCAGTGCCGTGGTCACTGTTCCCTCTCTTAGTTGCCACAGTCCCTCTTCCCTTGGCTCATGGCAGCCTGTGTTGAGGGAAGAATGCTGGGTTTGTTCTGGGTCCTTGTCCTGGCTCTGCCACCAAGCACAGTGTGGCTTTGGGCATGTTGCCTTCCGAGCTTCTGTTTCCCCAGCTGGGTGAGTAATGTCACCTGAGGTTGTTTTGATCTGTACCCACAAGGCCTAGCACACAGTAGGCGCTTAGCTGGGTGGTGACTGACTAAAGCAGCATTGGCTGTGGCTGGAGAAACCACCTTTCCCTGCCTCACACTCAGGGGATTCCTGGTCCCTGAGTGAGGGCTGGCATGTGCCTGTGGTCGGCAACCCCCCGCCCCCCTAAGGCCCCTCCCAGTCATTCCCTCACCACCCATACCAAAGGCAGGCCCAGGCCCCAGCTCGATCCCTGATGCTCCTAGCCCTTTCCCTGGCTTCTCTGAGTACCTGTTTCTTCGGCCTCAAGCTGAGAGGTTAGGCACTATGGGCAGGTGGCCAAGTCCAGATGGGTTTGGCCTCAGCGGCGGTGCACTGTTATGGGCTCGTGGGGCACCCAGACCTCATACAGATTCTGGTTCTGCTTCCAGGTAATGGTGTGACCTCACAGAACTCACTTAACCTCTCGAGGCCACCATTTTCTCAAGTGGACACGGGAGAAATCTTCAGCAGCCATTGAGAGGAGTCCATAGCAGCTGTGCTAGGGGTTCACACAGTGCTTCAGCATCACGCAAGCCCTCAGTCAACAGCCAGGTGATGCTTGTGACAGGGATGCAGCTCTTTCTCTGCTCCCTCCTCCTCCTGACATGCCCTCTGGAAGGAGCTGAGTCCAGAGGGTATGGCCTGTAGCCTAAGCAAGATGCAAGATGCAATTTTACTGTGTGTTATTAGCTGGAGCACAATGGCAGTAGCATC
Organism: Lasiurus cinereus; assembly: GCA_011751065.1. Classification (NCBI taxonomy): domain Eukaryota; kingdom Metazoa; phylum Chordata; class Mammalia; order Chiroptera; family Vespertilionidae; genus Lasiurus; species Lasiurus cinereus. The sequence goes on from JAAGEH010000040.1 coordinate 19,723,064, forward strand.
ACAGCCATAATGAATGCTCTCTGCACGCACATACCACACACATCACAGCAAAAGTGTCAGACATGGACATGAACTTGGCCTAGGCCCTCACATTATATGCCTATTCTTTAGGGAGGAAACAGGAGCGTCCAGGCATCATACATCTCTGAGCATCTATTAGGTGCTGGCGTACACACACACACACACACACACATCACACACACACCACATACACACATACACACAACCACACATACACAAACAACCACACATACACACACATACACCACACACACACCACATGCACATACCACACCACACCACACACACATACACACACCACATATACATCACACACAGAAGCATACACATACTCACACCACATGCACATACCACATATACCACAACACACACACACACAACACATACACAACATGTGCACATATCACACGTACCACACACCACACACACATACACACACACCACATACCCACCACACACAGAAGCATACACATACTCACACCACATGCACATGCCCATACACCACAACACACACACACAACATGCATACACACAACACACACACAAAACACATGCACATATCACACGTACCACACACCACACACACACACACACCACATACACACCACACACACACAACTCCCCACACACACCACATACACACCACACACACACACACACACACACACACACACCACACGTACCACACATACACACACACAACACACAAACGATTCCTTTACCTTTGCCTTGTCTCCGAGGCCTGAGTACAGTTAGCCCCCTTCAGGAGAAAGCCTGGAGAGCTGCCTTGCCTTACCTATTTTCAGCAGAGGGGAGACTTGAACCCAGGTGTGCTGGTCATCTGCGGTGGAATACCTCCACTCCCTGGCCCCCCCGGGAGCTCCAGGCGTTCATGCCATTCCTCTCTCTGCCACAAACACGCTTGCCTCTAGGGACTGCCTCAGTTTTCTCTCTCCCAGCACCGAGGCTTGCCTCCCACCTGGTCCTCAGGGATGCTTTGAATATGGGAAGAGTGTGTTTTCCCAGAGCTCCCAGGGCCTGCTGGGGCCTCACCAGGGCAGTGTGTTATTAGCTGGAGCACAATGACAGAAGCAACACAGCCATAATGAATGATCTCCAAAAATCCTGTCTCGGAGGCCATTTGTGCCATTGGAGAGATGGGAAAGCCGAGGCCAGGATTATCATTGGTGACCTGCCCATGGCGCCATGATGAGTCCGTGGAGGCCTAAAGCAGCCTTCCTGTCCTGCTGTTTGTCTTCCCCCCTGAAAGAGGGCGAGAAAGAAGAATTGAACTCCTAGGACCCTCTGGCCTTTCCTGGGAGAGGGAATGGGTACAACCACTCGTGCTGGCTCTAACCTAGAAGAACCTGGCGTAGGCTGGGGACAGTCTGAGGATGGGGGACTCCAAAGCCCCCTTCCTCACTAGACATGAGGCCCACGTGGCATTACTGGAATACTGTCCCCCAACTTTCTTCAGCTGTTACTTTGAGGCTAGAATGACATCTGTGGTGGTAATGGTGGTGATGTAGGTGATCTTGGACCAGGTGGTGTGTATCCTAGTTCTTCTGGCTTAAAATAGAAGAAGCTAGCATACATGTGCCACATACTATCCATGCAGATCTCCATCTCCACTCTGCCAATGAAGAAACCAGGGCCCAGAGAGGGAAGTAACTCAGACCAGAGTTGCACAGCAGGTGTGAAGCAAAGTTGGGATTCCAACCCAGGCTCATCTGATTGCAAACCTACTGTTTTGAAAGTAGTTCACCCTGACTCCTCAGAATTTCTTTAGGAAGGTGGAACCTACACAGGGTCAGTTTCTTGGGTGTGATGGGGGAATGCCCAGGACCCTCACTCAGAGGGGCCCTGCCCTTGGTTCTGTTAGCTCTGCTGGCACTATTTTAAAATTCTTAATAATCTTTGAACAAGGGTCCTGCATTTTCTTTTCATAAGGAGCCCAAAATTCATGTGACTACTTCTGGGTCTATGCACAAAAGTCTATGGACCAGATGCCTCAAACTTACAGAGGGCCTTGTTCCAGCTGCTGCTGTTCAATGTCCTCACCTGCACCATTAGCCTGGGGCAGATGGCCAGGACTCACTGGCATCGTATTCACGGCACCTGGGCCATGAGCTTGGTGAGGATCTCTTGTGGGAAGAAGGACTTTGATGGAGATAGAAGTTGGGGTTCAGACTGGGGAGATCTGGTACCTGGTAGAACTTTAGAATGATTGACAGATACTAAAGACCCAAGAAAGGGAACACAAGAATCCTCTGGGATGCCATGGATTGATGGCGGGCACTACGCCAGCTATTAGTCTATGTCAATTATTTTCAACCTTTTTCATCTCATTACACATATAAACCAATTACTAAAATTCTCAGACACACCAAAAATATATAGTTTGCCAATCTAACAAAAAATAGTATAATTTTGATTAATTTACAAAAAATAATGGTAATTACCTATCCTCCCCTTTTTTTTTGCTCCAAAGTGACCTTTAAAAAAATGGATGCTTGTACTTTTACATAAGGATTTCTAGTAACAAGAAATCAGACACAACCTTATTACGTGAATGATCAATAATACGCAACTCTGTTATGACCTACGTGTTTATGGTTTCAGACATGGTGTTCACACTGGACGGCTAGTGTTGTGTTGGCCGCTGTCATTTATTTATTTGCAATCTAAGGGAAAAGGGGTCAGTGTCCCTGACTAAATAGTCAGGTATTGCATGTTTTGAAAATTCTTGTGGCACACCGTTGAAAATGGCTGGTCTAGAAAGTTGCTGAGAAATTGTTGACATATATAATCGTTACTTTTTGCTGGTCAGAACTGGATAGGAGGCCTGACCAGTTTTTTCTTTCATATAAATATCTGGATTACTTTCAAACTCATCACCAGGGAGACTGTGGACTCATTCCATCGACATCACTGTAGCTAGAAGATGCTTTGGTGCCCCAAGCACATCCCCACAGAGTGTCTGGGTTTAGCTACACCTGTGGGTAATGGATGGTTCCTTGTGAGTTCTGGTTCCTGCTCACATCCTCCGACCTCAAGCAGTGAACACAGGACTCTCCAATTTTCTGCCTCAGGCCCAGTTGCAGGAACCCACAGCCTGGTTTAAGGGTTGCCCCGAAGTCAAAGGTCCCCAAAGAATCTAGCTTCAGTGCCTACAAGGCGACTTCAAAAACACAGTTATACTGACTTTTCCTCCTCCTCTGACTCATCCTCCCTGCCTTCCATTACTGCTTCCTGGGTTCACTTTTAGTAAACCGTGTGAACCCTAGTCCTTGTCTTAGGCTCTGCTTTTTGGGTCTGAAATAGGAGGCATCCCAATGGCATCACCAATCCCTTTTCTGGGCTGACTTTCAGAAGCTGAGGGCTGAGCTTCTGTATCTTTTCAAACAGGACAAACTTTTTGTTTTGGAGAAGGTGGAGATTTCTGGCAACAGCCAAACAGGATCCAGACCAAATCCTGGTCTGGGTGGACAATGATAAATCACACTCGGTGTTGAATGGCAGCTGGGGAGGGACTGGCCTTTGCCAAGACTCAGCTTCAATCTGATCTTGATTGTGTCCTTAGCTGTGTGATCTTGGACCAGTGACTTGCTTCTCTGGGCCCAAGGCTTCATTTGTAAGAGGAAGGACAGATTTGCTATGAGGATTGAGCATATTTGCGAAATCATTTGGGATTATAAACATCTATGCAGACATACAGGAGTTATGATTGGTTGAAAACAAGATGGTGGCTGCCAAGTAAGAGATGGGAGTCGGTAAATTGTGAAGACTCAGTCCCCACAGGATTCTGAACACGTTTGATCAGCAGGAGCATCTGTGGAAGGGCCTTGCCAAGAGGCTATTGGACTGGGACAACTGTCTTCTGGCTGTGGTCACCCTGGGATGCTGCTTACAAAGCACCCTTGGACCTCCATGGATGTGCCTGAGATACTTTGTGTGCAGACAAATGGTCTGGATTCCAAACTTATTTTGTGGGCATCCACCTGCAAGTCCTTGAAGAGAAACACGTGACTTGGCAGACTGTTGAGGCACTGGCCTGGTGGGTGCAGGCCTAGGGAGCTGGTGTCGGGGTGAATATTGTGCTGGGTCATCCATCTATTTGACAAATTATTTATTGAACAATTGCTGTGTTCGTGCTGGAAGTACAGCAGGAAGCTCTGGTCTTTCTGAGATCCCAGTCTAATGGGGGGAAAGATGATTAAAAAAAAAATACAAATATAAGATCAAGTTGTGTCATGAAAAAATAAATAAATAAAGGAAGGTGAGAAAATGGAGTCACAGAGTGCTGCTGTCTTAGAAATGCCCAAGGAAGATAGTTTGAGGAGTTGACATTAGAGCAGAGAGTGAATCATGAGGATTTGGGATAAAGGCAAATATAAGAGTCAGTGCAGAGGTGGGAGAACGAAGAGAGAGGAGAGGAGAAAGGAGAGAAGGAAGTAGAGAGAGGAGGAGGGGGGAAAGAGAGGAGGCAAAGATAGAGAATTCAGGAGCTCATGAGGTAAAGGGGTGGCCAGATCATGCATGGTAAGGTAAAGGCCAAGGTAAGGTTTAACTCCAATCTTTGCCACTAGCTGCCATGCAACCTTGAATATCTCCCTTTTCCTCATGTGCAAAGTGAAGGATAGGACTTGGTAAGTAGTTTTCAACTCTAAAATGTCTGCTTGTAAGAAACACCAATGCCCAGGCCCCATTCCATCAGCATTTCTAGCGAGGGCCTCAGCATCATGTTTATGACATGCCCTTCTGCCCAGCGGGTTCTGCCAGCAGCTGGAATCCAAAAACACTGGACCAGAGGTCTTCAGGGCCAGAGAATGAGCTTTTTTCTCCCCCGCCATGTGTTCTTTTCTTTTTTGTTTAAATCTTTATTTTTGAAAGTACAGTGGTACCTCGAGATACGAGTTTAATTCGTTCCGTAACCTAGAGGCGTGGGAAACTATGAGACGCTCGAGTTGCGGTAAACTGGTGGGTCGTGTGCAACTGGCCGATCCTCGCGATTACTCCTATCTCAAATGTTGTTCGTATTTCAAAGCAAAAATCTCTCGCTTGACGCCTCATATCTCAAAAATCTCGTATGTTAGTGCACTCGTATCTTGAGGTACCATGTATTACATATGTCCCCCGCACCCATTGTCCTCCTTCAGCCTCCTCTCCCCGCCCCAGGCTGTCACCACCCTATTGCCTGTGTCCATGGGTTATGCCTATATGCATACAAGCTCTTTGGTTGGTCACCTCCCACCCACCTACCCCCTGCTTTCCTTCTGAGATTCTGCACTCTGTTCCATGCTTCCATGTCTCTGCATCCACTCTGTTCATCAGTTTATTTTGTTACTTAGATTCCACATATGAGTGAGATCATGTGATACCTGTTTTTCTCTGACTGACTTATTTCACTTAGCTTGATACTCTCCAGGTCCCTCCATGCTGTCTCAGAAGGTAAGATATTATTCTTTTTTACTGCTGCATAGTATTCCATGATGTAGATGTACCACAGCTTTTTTTTATCCATGCATCTGCTAATGGGCATTCGGGCTGTTTCCAGATCTTAGCTATTGTAAAGCTGCTGCTATGAACACAGGGGGGCCTACATTCTTTCTGATTGGTGTTTCAGTTTTCTTAGGGTTCATTTAGAGGAGGAGCTTTTGAACATCTGCCTTCTTCCCATCCCTTTCAGCCTCCTCCCTCGGCTCAGGCCAGCAGCCTCCTTACCACCAAACACCTGCATCTGCGGAAGAGCAAACGGGCTGTCGAGGCCCTGCCGACCCACTGCGGAAGAGCAAACGGGCTGTCGAGGCCCTGCCGACCCACCGACCCCGGTGCCAGAGGCGCAGGGCAGCAGCCGCGTTGCTGGCGGATTTTGTTTATGGTGCACAATTTACCCCTGCATGGCTACGCAGCTGCGATCTTGCCTCATCGCAGTTGCCAGCAATGGGGGGTGGCCTTCCCCCCGCCTGCTAATTTCTCAAGTTCCTCTTTTGGGCATATGCCTGTCCCTCCGCGTTCCCGTGGCCGCGTGGACGTGGACCGAGGCCCAGCGGGTGACTAAGAGGGGAAGCCCCTGCCCGCGAGGCTCCCAGCGGCTCCTGGTTGCGTAAGGTCTATTTTTGAGGCGATTGCAGACGATCTGATGAATCATAGCAAACACACATGGCTCCAGCGGGGACTGTCCTTCCTCATGCTGCTGTGGAAAGTGGCGTTTCTCAAAGTGAATCAGCAGCCCGAGCCCCAGGTCCGTGGGAGGAGGCAACGGTGCGCATTACACATTTCCAAAGTATTGGGGTGCGGCCTCCGGGGGCCTGGAGTGGGGGCTACAGGGACCCAGTTCTCTGCTTTCCTCCGTGACTCAAGGGGCCTCCCTCACCCACCTGAGCCCGCCACCTGGAACCTTGAGACACTGGACACTGGATCATGGACAAGTCCTTGCACCTGCCAGGGAGGGATTCGAGGACCGAGAAAGTCTGAGGCTGCCGCCTAGAGCAGCTGCTTGATGACCCCCCGCCCCCCCCAAGCTTTAATCCAAACCCCCAGCCTCCCCTTGACTGGGTGGCCCATGTGAGAGATTCCTGCCTTGGGGGAAGGCTCAGGTCAAGTCTCTTAGGGCCTCTCTGTGGTCTTCCTTATAAGGTGTGGGTTCCTGGGCGATCTGTGCTCTTCTGTCGCCCTGGACTCCATCCTCTCCCAGGCAGACTGACCCCACGTCTCTCACTGTCCCGCTGACCACGTGTCTCCTCTGCTTTGGGCCAGCAGCAGGATTATGAAGGAGGCCCAGGGTCCGGCTTCCACGGGCTTCGTGCTGCTCTAAGCTCACAGGGGTTGGGACCCTGGGGCTTTGGAATGAGACAATCCTGGGTTTGAGACCCAGAGTCAATATGGTGACTCAGAGCAAGTCCCTGGATGCAGCGGACCCTCAGCCCTCTCATGGTACCGGCAGAGGCTGTTCCTGAGCCCACACGAGGGGGATGGGATGGGGACATCTGCAATACTTTCAACAATAAAAACTAAATTAAAAAAAGCAAAACACACACAAAGATTGCATAGGACAGCGGGCTATGGTTGCTAACAACCCAGACTCTCCAGCCAGGGTGTAAGCCCTTGTTTGCTTCCCATTAGCTGTGTGTTCTTGAGCAGGCCTCTTGACTGTTCTGTGGCCCAGTTTCCTCTCTTTAAATAGGGGTGACATAATGGTACCTTCCTCAGAGAGTTGGTAAGGAAGCTAATATATGCCCCACAGAATGGCTTGTTAATAGCACCAGCTATTGTCATAGAAAGTGAGTATCCTAGCAGGTTATCACGACTTATTCCAACCAAAGCCCGAGGAAGGTGGTTGTTGGCGTTATTGTTGTTATTATTCGTTGGAGAGCTTGAGTGGGTCTGGATAAAAGGTGAGGCCCAAGGGCCCCTGGAGAGAGGAAAACCTGAAGCCTGTGGAAGCCAGACTCTAGGCCTCCTTTATAATCCTGCTGCCTGGCCCAAAGCTGGGAGACATCGTGGTCAGTGGGACAGTGGAAAGACAGGGGGCCAGGGCGACCCCCTTTGCCTCCCTGTGGAGATAGAGAAGCATAGATCACCCAGAAACCCACACCTTATAAGGAAGACCCCGGAGAGGCCCCCGCAGACCACCAGTCTCACAGCGGAATCAGGCCATGGAGGCTGAGATGAGAGTTTCCCATCATATTTGTCAGAATAGTGGCTCTATTGGGCAATAGCTGGATATCAGGGAGACTTTCTGTAGCTGCTGGTGCGTAAGTTTCCTCACACAAATGCTGGACAGAGGGTTTGAGATTCTGGCCGGTAGCTCCTTGGGCATAAGCCTTACAGCTGGGCTTGAGGTTAACCGAATTTCAGGAACCAGATGTCCCAATAGAGTGGCTCTCACTCCTGGCTGCAAATCTGAATCACATGGAAAGCCTTAAAAAAGAATGCTGCTTGGGCCTCTCCCCAAAGTAATTGAATTAGAATGTCCACAGGCAGCCTGGGGCGTTGTAGGGTTTAAAAGCTCCCAAGATGGCTGCAGTGGGCGTGGAAGGGTGCGAACTGTTCCCATCCATCCGGCTGCTCTGAATGCTTTCCTGCTTCCTTTCTTCTGGAACTACCTTCCCCTGCCTTACCCCATTTCACTCCACTCCTTTGTTGTGATCTATTCGATTTGGTTACATTCTAATGAGTTGGTTGACGATTCAAACATTCAGAAAGTATTGATTGAAGGCCAATTGTATGCTCTACCCTGTCTAAGCAGGGCAGGCGACAGCTTAGACAGGGGAAGACGGAGGCTGTGCTCGTGGAGTTAGGAGGTGAAGACAGGACATAGAGAATGTCTACAGACGGAAATTAGAGCAATGCATTAGGGAAGGGCTGTGGGAGTGATGTGTGGTCAGGGAAGATGACACAAGCAGACACCTGAATGAATTGAGGAACCATAAGGGTATGTGGGGATAGAATATTCCAGAAAGAAAAAGGAAATTAGGAAAACTTGAGGAATGAATGTGCTGAGCACATTCCCCTTCAGTTCAGTCCCTTACACACATCACATCTCACTGTTTTATCGCCCACCCATTCCAACCCTTTATAGGCTCTGCTATTTTATTATGCTCAGTCCTAACTAGTTTCTTTTCTTTTGTTTAAAGTATTTTTATTGATTTTAGAGAGAAAAGGAGAGGGAGAGAAATAGAAATATCAACAATGAGAGAGAATCATTGATCAGCTGCCTCCTGCACTCTCCCCCTCCCCACCCTCCACCCTCACCCCCCGGGTGCATGTGCCCTGACTGGAATCGAACTGTGATCTCCTGGTTCATAGGCCAGTGCTCAACCTCTGAGCCACACCTGCCGGAACTAACTCGTTTCTTCTTCTTCTTCTTCTTTTTTTTATATTTTATTGATTTTTTTACAGAGAGGAAGGGAGAGGGATAGAGAGTTAGAAACATCGATGAGAGAGAGACATCGATCAGCCCCCTATTGGGGATGTGCCCGCAACCAGGATACATGCCCCTGACCGGAATCGAACCTGGGACCTTTCAGTCCGCAGGCCGACGCTCTATCCACTGAGCCAAACCGGTTTCGGCTGGTTTCTTTTGACTTGGCTTAACCAACTGGGTTAGTAGTCTAATATCAGGTAATAGGTGATTGCATTTATCAATGACAATAAATGCTAACTCAGAGGTTTGCTGATGGAGATGGCATTGTCTCATCCCGCGAAGCTCAAATCTGGGAAGAGGGCCTGCCTGACGAGCACATGCTAACACCACATGCAGGTTAGAGAGCAAGTAGAAATTGGTCACCTCAGGCATCTTTCCCCAGGGAAGCCCTCCAGATCTCATGGATTTTCTGTTTGATCATATACCACAAATAGAGGGCCGAAGAGGGCCCCAGAACCCATCAAGTTTAAAAAGGTACCCTCCTCCCCTCCCTTTTCCTCTCCTTCCCTTCCCTTTTCCTCTCCTTCCCTTCCCTTCCCTTCCCTTCCCTTCCCTTCCCTTCCCTTCTCTTCTCTTCTCTTCTCTTCTCTTCTCTTCTCTTCTCTTCTCT
>JAAGEH010000040.1:19732633-19768529 GCA_011751065.1 Lasiurus cinereus
CTTCTCTTCTCTTCTCTTCTCTTCTCTTCTCTTCTCTTCTCTTCTCTTCTCTTCTCTCTTCTCTTCTTCTCCCCTCTTCCCCTCCCTCTCCTCTTCCACCCCCTCTCCCCATATGTTTATGGGCCAAACATCCAGCAAAAGGTCAGCAGCAACACACAATGGGCTGCCCCAGGGTAGTCGAAAGGGAGCAGGGACGGGGAAGAAATGAAATAGGGGCTTATAGGAAAAAGAGCTTCTGCACTTGGAAATGATTTCAGAGATTATCTTGTCCAATGGCCTCATCTGAGAGACTGAGGGCCAGTGACCTGCCCAGGTCGCCAGGACCACATGTGAGAGATTCCAGAAAGGAAAGCATCTCACACCCAGACTCCTACTTTCCTGTGTCAGCTTTTCTGAGCCAACACAGGGCTATGGGGACCTGGCAGGCAGTTGGTTCTAGGTTCACTGGTTGTGTCTGAATCACACAAGATCTCCCTGGAAGGGCCTCTTTATGGGATTCTTTGCCTGCAGTGTCCTCCCTTTGTCCAGCCCTGAATGCATTCAATAATTTAATACATTAAATATTTAAGGCACTTCTATAACCAGACCTTTGCTGGGGTCTAGGGCTTTCTTGTTGAGCAAGATAAACATGGATCCTGCCCTCAGGGACTGCTTTGATATCTTGATTTTGAAGAAACACTCTCATCTTGAACGCAGGCCGGTTGCCTTTACTCTGTGTAGGACACGACTCCTCTGTGTCATAACAGGACTGTGACTCATCTCTGGAATCTAAGCTCCTTCAGGGCAGGATTAGAGCTCATATCTGCAATGTCTCCTTTAAAGCATGTGGCTGCGCACCTGACCCAGCTGCCTTTGGGAGGCAGTGAGCTCCCCGTCACTGTCAGATTGGGGGTGGGAGGACGAAGGTGCTGGAGGATTAGTAGGAATCCTCATTCCTCCGGCGGAGAGTCTCAGTTCCTCATGCGATGTTGCAATGACACCTGCCATTCACTGGATGTTCTCTATACCCCAATATGGTGCTGTGGGCACAAGTCATCATTACATCCACCTTCTCCAGGAGGTTCTGGACGGGGAGTCAGAAGCTGAAACACATCAGTGCTATGCTCTGGGCACCTGCTTGGAAGCAGCTGCCAATGAATTTAAACGAAGGTTAATTTCTGAGCCCATGTTTCTCAAGTGGAGGATTATTAACGATGAGTAGAATATAAAATCAATTTAGCAGATTGTGATTCATATTTAAAAAGGGAATAGAATAGAAGAGGAAGCATAAGTACAATGTTTGTAGTAAGACTTAAGAATTGGTTCCTAAAAATGATGTTTCAGAAACACACACACACACACACACACACACACACACACACGTAATCAATGTTTTGTGTAATGATGTAAAATGCATTTCTTGGCTAAAAATATTGGAAAGCCATTGCTCTAGGCTGTACTGCCACCAGCACAACAATACTAAATAGCATTTTATTGAGCTCCTACTAGGTGCTGGGAATTACTCTTGAAACTGTTACTAGCTCTTTCTCCAGAGAGGAAGCCAAGTCACTTTGACAGACAAGCCCCTGCCCTGACGGCCTGTCCTCCCCACTCCAATGAGTTGACATTCCTGGCTGCCTGGGACCCAATCTGTGGGGAGGGAGCTGCCTCATCAGCTCCCAATGAGGCTGTGGCAGAAATTACTGGGCTGAGTTCAAAGGGCTGACTCTCCAGAATGGGTCCTGTCCAGACAACTTCTCTGTGCATCACGGCATGATGATGTATGAGGGGGACGCATCACAGAGCTGCCTAGGGTCTGGGCCACCGTCCCCACACCTGCTGAGCTGGGATATTGCTTAACCCTCAAGGGCAAGATGGCTTTCATTATTTTAGGATGTGTTTGTTCTTTTATTTCCATTCTTGAAGTACAAACCAATGATGAGTTTCTAAAATTGGATGCAGAGCAGGTGGCTGTAACAGAAGACATAAGATGGGGGTGGAGAGGAGAAGGGATGGGAAGAGAAGGGAGGGGAGGAGTGGGTAGGAGGGGATATCAACTCTTCCCTTATATTTTCAAATTGTGGGCAGAGTCTTCTGAGCTGTCACCAAAAGCAGGCAGAGTCTTCTGAGCTGTCACCCAATCCAGCCTCTAATTTTATAGCTAAGAAACTCAAGGCCCAGAGAGGGGAATTGGTTTCCTGGACAATAAGGGCGTGATGGTGAGCTGAGGTATTGCCCTGCAGCTGGGTTCTGTTGATAAGTGACAGGGCACACTGGCTGCTGAGTTGTCAGCTAAAGGTACCTTCACACAAGGTTTTCCTCCAAGCACCAGGATCAACCCAGCCGGAATCTCTCCTAGCTCCACCCCAGCCTGTACCCCACAAGGAGACAAGGTTTAGGGCAGGGCATCTGAGCTGCAGCCTGGGATGCACATATACCATAGCCCCATGCAAGAAGGCAATCCCACCTTTTCCAAACCAGTGTAAGTGAGACGTCTGCAGCCACAACAAAGGGCCGAGTCACTGCAAAGAGCCACTAGTCTTGTTCTGAGGAGACACCCTTGGACAATGCCCCTGGCTGGCCACTCTCAAACAGCCTGTTCTGAGCCAGGGCTTCATGGGTGAAAACAGTAGGAAATTTTTTCCTGGGAAGCTGTTGGCAAGACCTGTGGGCAAGTCATGGGAAGAACAGGTCCCCAAATAAATAAGACCACACAAACCTGGGCTTGAGCAAACTGAGGGGAAGAAGGATCTGTAGAACATCTGAGTGGCAGGAGGGGAGCTTTGAGAATGGCTTCTTCTACTCCTTGGTTCCCAAACTGTATTCCGCAGCACCTTAGAGGTTCCCATTCCTCTTGCACTGGGAAAGATCAGCCGCAGGAATATACATTGTGATTCTTCCAGTGAGGCTTGCCGCAAACTCCATGCAGGATCTTTCCCACCTAAGGGGTGTCTTTAATTCTATGGAGTCTGCAGAGCTTAAGTCTCAAGTGCTGGGGCTGTTTGTACCCCAACCAGGACCTGCTGCCTGGGCTCCATTCCAAGCTGGCTGGCTTCTGTGTCCCTGGGGAATGGGCGTGGCACATGATTCCCATGTGTGGACTATGCTAAGCTCAGAACTGGAAGAAGCTTTCAGAACTGGAAGAAAGCTCCAGGTGTGAGCTTTCGTCTTAGTGGGGAGAAATACAAAACTTTATCCTTCTCAGAATCCATTGCAGCAGCTGCAGCAGGAAGCTGGGTGCTCCCGGGTTTCACCTCCCAGCCTCTGGAGCGCTGGTGTCTCATGGAGCCCTCCAAGGCCTCTGCCACTTCTTGCTCATACTCACTGGTCAGGACTCATTAATGCAGCTGACCACTGGGGTGCTCCGTGGGGTGTCCAGGTGCTCCACATCTCTGCAGGCTCTATTATGGCAAAGACTGGCCCTGGACGAGGACCGGCAATGTAATGTTCACGCCCCAGGAGTGGGAGCTGCTTCTCTCTCTCTCTCTCTCTCTCTCTCTCTCTTTTTTAAATTAAATCTTTATTGTTCAGATTATTACATTTGTTTCTCTTTTTTCCCCCTCCATAGCTCCCCTCCACCCCGCTCCCACCCTCCCTCTACCCTTATCTCCCCCGGCACTGACCTCATCCATAGGTGTATGATTTTTGTCCAGTCTCTCCCTGCACCCCCTTCACCCCTTTCCCCCTGAGAATTCTCAGTCCACTCCCTTTCTATGCCCCTGATTCTATTATATTTACCAGTTTATTCTGTTGATCAAATTTTTAATTCACTTAATTTTTAGATTCACTTATTGATAGATATGTATTTGTTGTTCATATTTTTTTATCTTTTACCTTTTTCTTCTTTCTCTTCTTAAAGAATACCTTTCAGCATTTCATATAATACTGGTTTGGATTTGATGAACTCCTTTAGCTTTTTCTTATCTGTGAAGCTCTTTATCTGCCCTTCAATTCTGAATGATAGCTTTGCTGGATAGAGTACTCTTTGTTGTAAGTTCTTGCTATTCATCATGCAGAATATTTCTTGCCACTCCCATCTGGCCTGCATGGTTTCTGTTGAGAAATCAGCTGACAATCATATGGGTGCTCCCTTGTAGGTAATGAACTGTTTTTCTCTTGCTGCTTTCAATATTCTCTCTTTGTCTTTTGCTCTTGGTATTTTAATTATGACGTATCTTGGTATGATCCTCTTTGGATTCCTTTTATTTGGGGTTCTGTGTGCTTCCTGGACTTGTAAGTCTATTTCTTTCACCAGGTGGGGGAAGTTTTCAGTCATTATTTCTTCAAATAGGTTTTCAGTATCTTCCTTGCTCTCTTCTTCTGGTACCCCCACAATTTTGATGTTGGTACACTTGAAGTTGTCGCAGAGGCTCCTTACATTATCTTCACATTTTTGGATTCTTTTTTTCTTTTATCTTTTCCAGTTGAGTGTTTTTTGATTCTTTATATTTCAAATTTTTGACTTGATTCTTGCCTTTCTCTAGTCTGCTGTTAGGTCTCTGTATAATATTTTTTATTTCAGTCAGTGCATGTTTAATTTCTAGTTGGTTCTTTCTCTTGGATCTCCCTAAATTTATCCAACTTTTCTAGGAAATTCTTGAAAAACCTTATAACCGTGGTTTTGAACTCTATATCCAGTTGTTTGTTTTCCTCCATTTCTTTTGTTTGTAATCTCTTTCTTTGTCTCTGCATTTTCACTATGCCATGAAAACTTCTGTGTTAAATTCAGCCTTATGATACAAGACTTGCAAAACTGCAAAAGCCTCTCTGTTGAGCTTGGGAGGGGTGGAGTCTCAGGGCTTAACAGACTGCCTTGCCTTCCAGTCAGCCCTGCCCTCCATGGCCCCTCGGTCTCACGTGTCTCTGAGTAATAGCTGGAGGGGTCCCTGTGTGCAAGCACAGTGTCTCTAGACCGCTGCCTTTCTGGCTCCCCTGCGCTCCGAGACTATATAAGTCTGGGTCAACCAGGGTCTCGCCCGAAACTGGGGTTTAGTGGAGTTAGAAGTGGCACAGTCTGTAGGCTCTTTCTCCCTTCCACAAGCCAGCGGCACAATCAGCAGTCCGTCCTCTGCGCACAGCGGTGTGCGTGCCCACAGACTTCTGCCCTTTCGTGGCTCCCCTAAATTTCCATGCACTTCTCCCTTTTCACAGTCCAAACTTCCCCTGTATGAGTTTCAGTCAGACCTGGGGTTCAGTGTCGTAGGATAAGGGGTTCAGTGCAGTTGAAAGTCTCCCATCTCCCTCCTGCCAGAGGAAGCCAGCCAGGCAATCCGGCACCAGCTCTCTTCATGCGCACATCTCCGTACCTCAGCTTTTTGCAGCTCCTCTGGGTCTCCGTGAGCCCCTTTCTTTCTTTCTAGTTGGAGAATTTCCACTCAGCCAGCTTTCCTGTGGTTCTGGATGATGTCCATTCTGTCTTTTAGTTGTAGTTTTGAAATTGTGCGAGGCAGCAGTTTAGGTGCTCACCTATGCCGCCATCTTGGATTCTCCCTGGGAGCTTCTTCTGGTCCTCTGACTGAGAGAGATGTAAAGGGACATGTTGGGCAGCTCAGAGGCCACATCCCACCCAGGGCTGTGTCTCTGCTCCGTAGAGAAATGACGTACACACAGCCGTTGCAACTAGAGCTACCACATAGCTGTGTTGACATCATGACATCACTGACAGCCTTTAATCAGCGCTCACCAACCTTTCAGACCTCATGGACCACCAGTGATCTGGGGGCCACCAGTTGGAGACCACTGCTCTAGATAGTTCCAGATTTTTTTTTTTTTTTTTTTTTGGCGGGGGAGAAGGGGTTTGGAGACTGGCAAATTAAATGTAGATAGGGTGGTACTTCCATTTCTGGATCCTTTAGATTTTTCAGGGCGGCAATCATCTCTCTCGTGACGCAATATTGATTTTGATTTACTATCTCAGCTAGTTGGGGGTGGGAGGGCTGGTGGAGGCAATTTGCAAAGTTTCTACTTGCTTTTACCCACGATGACAGTTTTTACCTCACCAGCCAAGCAAACAACATGGAAATTCAGCCAACAAAGTAGATCCATTCTGATTTTATATTCAGGGACTAAGGAAATGACCACTGAGTGAATCTGTGGATCTACTGTGAGCTAGGCCCAAGTCAGGCCCCCAGACATCTGCATTCTAACAGGGGACAAGATAATATTTGGGGTCCCCTGTATCAGCTCAGACCCTATGTCCAACTTACAGTCCTCAACACTTTTGGGTATTTTTTCCTTCCTGAGTAAAACTCTTCACTTTGACATGGAGGTCAGGGGCTTCCTTCCTGGGAGGCTGGTCTTGTCTTCAGTCCTTGGGTTTTATGTCTGAAAAAGGGCTCAGGTCTGGAAACTTGGCAAGAGATACTGATCCTGATTTATTCTGATTGTGTAGACTGAGCAATTCCCTTGCTGGCTGCTCATCGAACTCACCTTCAGGAATGTCAAGTTCTCTTAACCATTGCCATAAGCTGTGTGTGGGTCAGTCCCCTGGCCAGCTCTGTGACTTTGCTGCTCATGATCACTTTTTGCTCATGCAAATGGTTAAGTGCCATCTGGGATCTAATTATTCCCATTCCTATCAGGAAAGCCTGGAAGACACAGTGTTTTCTGGTTGGAAAATATTATAACTGGGCCTTAGTCATGGGCCTGGCAGGCGATAAGGTGGAGGTCTAAACTGAGCATGGGTTGGGAGCACAAGTTTTCTTGCAACACAGAGAAGGGGAGATAGCTTTCTCCATCATTTGAAAGCTGGCAGGAGTGCTAGGCCAGGCCACTTTGGTAGGGTCTGAGAGATCTGGAAAATGTGGGGGTCTCAAAGTCTTTGAGTGCATCCACACAAATGGCTGATTTCCAAGACTCAGGGCCCAGTTTTCCTAATGAAAGCTCTGACCTAGCAGAACGGAATTGCCAGGGTGGAGAATTTTCTGGAGCTCTATTGCCTTTATAATGAAGACAGAGCCTAATTCGCTTTGTCCTCTGACTATAGAAAGCAAGAGCTCTTTCGATGCTTGGACATGGTGCTGAAACTGGCGATTTTCATGATCTTTCTCCAGCACATGAATGGCATTCAACGAGAGCCAGTGATTTTAGTGACATGATAATTCGTACCTCATCTAAACCGCTCAAAAGCCTGCGATACTGCACAGCCCATCCCCATTCTAGTCCCTTTCACAATTAACCCATCCCAGTTTGCCTCGAGTAAAAGGCTTTATGTTTATGCAGTGACATTACTGCAGTGACATTCCTCCAGGGTCTACACATACTCAATAATGTATCTCCCCATTATCCCCTATACCCTCCACCCCGCAAGTGTCAGAGCACTCATTGTCACCAGCCAGCCAATGGGAGATCCAGCCCCCCAATTCCATTTTAATTAGTGTCCTTAGGCTACCTCTCTTTAAGTACCAGCTCTCTAAAGTCAGATGCTCTGGGAAAGAGGTTCTGGGGCAGAAATTTGAATGCAAGGTA
Organism: Lasiurus cinereus; assembly: GCA_011751065.1. Classification (NCBI taxonomy): domain Eukaryota; kingdom Metazoa; phylum Chordata; class Mammalia; order Chiroptera; family Vespertilionidae; genus Lasiurus; species Lasiurus cinereus. Next base: position 19,740,080 of record JAAGEH010000040.1, read on the forward strand.
TTTGGTGGGGAGTCCTTTGGGGAGCAACACCTGCAAGGGAAGAAAGAATAGGACTGGGCAGAGGGAGAAGCTGAACTCTGATGCAGGAGTTCTGAGGCTGAGCTGGCCCCATTTGAGGCCTCAGGACTTCTGCATTGACCACAGTGGGCTGCTCACAGGAAGGGAGAAAACTCAGGGTCTGAGATCTAGCAGCCATTTTAACAGACCCTCCAGTTAGCTCGAGGCAGCAGAAGCTTGAGCTCCCCATTACTAGGAGGTGGAAATCTAGCAGATCATCGAGGAAGCAAAATCCTTCTGCCCCAGGTCAGTTTCAACATACCTGCAGAGAGGCACATGTGATGGTAGGAAGTGTACACAGAGAGCTATCTATTTATAAATGCTTTCCTGGATCTATTTTTTTAAATGTGCGTGTATGTTTCTCAATGGGCTGGTGTGCGAGAGCCACTGGCTCATTGGTGTCATCTTCATGGGCGCTGAGCATTTCCCAGAGTTACAGCAGCTCCAAGAAGCACCTGAGTCCTGCCAGCTCGGGCCTCTAGAAATATTGACATAAATCCCAAGGCCCAGGGGACAAGGTGTGGGCGCTGGCATCAGGAGGACCTGGGTTCAGAGCCTGGCCCCATAACTCCTCTGTGTGCGACCCCACGAAATCACGTTTCCTTTCTTATCGGTAGAAGAAGGGGCTTGCTGTGAAGGGTCAATGGAAGTCGTACATAGCAAAAGATAAAAATGTGAGCTCTACTTGCACTTCCGGCGTCCCGGGTTCCAGTTTCTTCTCCTCCATGGCATGGTCTTGGGCACATCCCTCCCCATCTCGGGGCTGTCCCCACATCTATAGGGAGGAAGGGCATTGGCCTTGATGGATTTGAGGTTCCTCACACTCTACTCTGAGTACCTGTGAGCAGGAGTCATGCTGGTCATCTCTGTCCCCCAGGCATTTAGGACCCATATCCTCAGGAAGGGGAGAGTTTCTGAGGTGTTTAAAATTGCCCTTTAAATCAAGTCCTGACTCCTGCCATGGCTCAGGAGGTCAGGTCTTCATGACCTGGTGTCCAGAGACTTCTCAGACCTCGCCCTCCTCTGCAGCCTTCGTGCTCCAGCCACTCTGTCGTTCCCAGCCTTTGAGCCCGCCAGCCTGTCCCCTCACAGCCTTTGCCCTCCCCATCCCCGGTCCTGGCACATTCCCCCCTAGCTCTTCGCCTGACTAACTCCTTCTCATCTCCTGCACCTCAGCTCATTGTCACTTCCTCAGAGAACACTTCCCTAATCACCCCCTCCATTCTTACCCACTCCCTTGCCTCAGTTACTATCGCCTCAGCACATCTGTTTCCCTCCAAGCGCTTTTCACAATCCGAGGGCTCTTGTTTTGTTTTATTGCACGCTCACTTGGCTATTGTCTGTGCTGTTCGATGGAATGTACAGCTCTGTGAGGCTGGAACCGCTGACCTGGCCTTCCTCGTGACAGCGTCTATAGCGAATAACCCTAGTTAACGCTCAACAAATACTTTTGAATGGGTAAGAGCGTGGAGATGTGCTCCTGGGAACTCTCTCCCTCTCTCTCCTGGCCCGGCCCCCTTTGGCTCTCATCACTGAGAAATGGGTTTCAACAGGCAGGCCCGTTTCCTCCCACCACCACTTTACTGCGCCCGCCCGTGGCTCGTGCCATCCAGCCTCAGGCACCAACCGACGGGGCATGCCACTGGGTTGGGCCTGGCTCTGCTACTGTGAGGGCCCACTCTTGGCCTTGGAGGCCAGGAGAGAGCAAGAGCAAAGGGAGAAAGGGGTTGAACTTGGCCTTGCCCTCCATTAAACCAGCAGTTTTGAATTTGGTTTTGAATTTCAGCGAGGTTGTGTCAGCGGAGCCTGGGCTCCACCAGCCGGGTGGGTGGAGAGGGAGATGGAGGGGGTTACGTCATTGTTGAGGTGTGGTGTCGTAATGCAGGGTGACAACACTGTGCAGGCCCGGATGTGGTGTCAGCAAACATGGGTGGGAGCTGGAGGGTGGGGAAGTGTTGGGGTGACCCCTCAGGGAAGGGAAGAGGGACGGTCATTTCCTGACAATGTCTACCGAGCGCCAGGTGCTTTCTCACGATAATACCACGAGAATTCCTTCACCTGCCAGGCAGGGCCCGTTGCTGATGTCAACTTTACACAGGAGGAAATCGAGTCTTAAGAGTTGAAGTAACATGCCCAATATCATTTGGTCCAGGTGTAGAATGGGGACCAAAGCCAGTCTAGTCAGAGCCCTTCAGCTTTGTTCCCTCTTCCCAGGGACTCTGGGCGACGCTCTGATTCCCCTGCCCTCTCACTTTGTGAGTTCCTTTAGGGCTCGCAAACTCTCTCTGTTTTCTCAGTTACATATAGGTATCCTCTCCCCACTGATGCAGTTGGGATGTGGATCGAATGAATTGAGCTTGTGAAGCCACTCTGTGCTCAGACCCATCTTCCTTTCTTGTGAGCATGCAAGTCCCGACCCACTGGTGGAGGTAACACTGTAAGGAAGGAGACTGGCAGGGAGGAGGAATGTAGCAGTGAGAAATGGGATATCCTCTGATTGGCTACAAGGGAGTGGAAGCTGCCTCTGGAGCCCCAGCTGGGGGCCTGCCAGATGTGGGATTCTTTCTTCTGAGTAGGCAACTCTTTTCCTACCGAGTACTGATGCCCAAGCTCAGCCTGCCTCCTCCCGCTCACTCTGTTGGCAATGAGAGCTGGGCTGCAAAGGGGAGCATTTGAAATCCTCAGTCTCATTGGCCCTTCCATGTTGATGACTGGAGAAGTGAGGCCAGTTCAGTAGTCACACAACACAGCAGTGATAGATCTGGATTTGAACTCATGTCCCTTTACCAGAAACTTGCATGGCTTCTGGCATCTGCTTGCTTCTCCTCTTTGGGACTCAATTCCTCCATCTGTAAAATGAGGGAGCTGGACCCGATGACCTTGAAGAGCCCTCCCAGCTCTGACATTCCCTGTCTCCCTTTGCTCCTGTCTCCCCACGTAGTTCCAGCTACTGTAGTTGAGACATGTGAAGTTGTTGGCTTTTTAGGTCATAAATAGCTGAATTGTTGCAATTTCATATCATTTTGCCTACTACTTTGATCATTCCACTTCCTAGCAGAGTTCCATCCATGGTATCTATCTCCTAAAAGATTGTGATCTCACAAAGGGTAGAGCCTCAAAAGACATTGGAGGTGGTGGGCTTTGGATGGATTGAGGGGAGAAGATGCATTTGGGAGAGAAAGAAAAGAGATTTTCACTCATAGTGTTTTCTCTGTAGTAGATACTATCCTGGGTGCTTCTACACATTTTCTTCTCATCTCTATGATAGCACCATCGAATAGGTATGACCATGTCCACTTTATAGAAGAGGAAACTGATGTTCCAAGAGTTTCAGTGCCTTTTGATGGGCCCCACAACTTGGGAAATGGCAGAGTTGGGATATAAGACCAGGACCACCAGCTTGAAGAGTCCAAGTTCTTTTCATATGAAGAAACTTGATATTTGAAGGTCTCCATCACGTGAAGATTTTAGTATGTACTGCAGGCTTTATTCAATACATACTTATTATAATTCTTACTATTAGGACACTCTAAGGGATGGGGAATAGTGTAAGGACTAAAATAGACCTGATTATTGGCCTCATGGACTCCATAATTTAGCTTCCTACTTTTCCTCTAAGAAGTTGTGAATTTCTCTACTCACTTATCAATACATTCCTCCATCCATCCACCTATCCATCATCAATATATATATATATATTTTTTTATTAATTTTTATTAATTTTTTATATATATCTCCCCATTGCCCCCCCTCCCTCCCAGGCATACCCCAATCCCCCAGCGTCTGTGATAATTGGTTATGCTTATATGCATGCATACAAGTCCTTTGATTGATCACTTATTTACCTCACCTAACTTTAATCTTTCTGCTGTAATTTCACAGTCTGATTGATGCTTTATGATTTTTGTCCCCCTGAGAATTATCAGTCTACTCCCTTTCTGTGCTCTTGATTCTATTATATTCACCAGTTTATTCTGTTGATCAAATTTTTAATTCACTTAATTTTTAGATTCACTTATTGATAGATATGTATTTGTTGTTCATAATTTTTTGTCTTTTACCTTTTTCTTCTTCCTCTTCTAAAAGAGTACCTTTCAGCATTTCATATAATACTGGTTTGGAGTTGATGAACTCCTTTATTTTTTTCTTATCTGTGAAGCTCTTTATCTGCCCTTCAATTCTGAATGATAGCTTTGCTGGATAGAGTATTCTTGGTTGTAGGTTCTTGTTATTCATCACGTTGAATATTTCTTCCCACTCCCATCTGGCCTGCATCGTTTCTGTTGAGAAATCAGCTGACAGTCGTATGGGTGCTCCCTTGTAGGTAATGAACTGTTTTTCTCTTGCTGCTTTTAATATTCTCTCTTTGTCTTTTGTTCTTGGTATTTTAATTATGATGTGTCTTGGTGTGGTCCTCTTTGGATTCCTTTTATTTGGGGTTCCGTGTGCTTCCTAGACTTGTAAGTCTATTTCTTTTACCAGATGTGGGAAATTTTCAGTCATTATTTCTTTAAATAGGTTTTTAGTATCTTGCTCTCTCTCTTCTTCTGGCACCCCCACAATTCTGATGTTGGTACGCTTGAAGCTGTCCCAGAGGCTCCTTACATTATCTTCACATTTTTGAATTCTTTTCTCTTCTTGCTTTTTCAGTTGAATGTTTTCTGCTTCTTTATATTTCAAATTTTTGACTTGATTCTTGCCATCCTCTAGTCTGCTGTTAGGACTCTGTATAATATTTTTTATTTCAGTCAGTGTCTCTAGTTGGTCCTTTTTCATCTCCTTTTGGGTCTCACTAAATTTATCCAACTTTTCTAGCATATTCTTGAAAAACCTTATAAGCGTGGTTTTGAACTCTATATCCAATCGTTTTTTCCCCTCCATTTCTTTTGTTTGTGATCCCTTCCCTTGTCTCAGTATTTTAACTATGTCGGGGAAACTTCTGTGTTGATACCAGGCTTGCAAAACCGAAGAAGCCTCTGTTGAGCTTGGGATGGGTGGAGTCTCAGGGCTTAAGGGACCGCCTTGCCTTCCAGTCAGCCCCGCCCTCCACGGCCCCTGATTCTCACGTGACTGGGCAATCCCTGGAGCAGTCCTTGTGCCCGATCGCCCGCAGTGCCTCTAGACCAATGCCCCTCTGGCTCCCCTGCACACCAGGACCACACGAGACCAGGTCCCCAGGGTTTCGCCCAAAACAGGGGTTTAGTGGAGTCAGAAGTGGCACAGTTGGGAGGGTCTGTCTCCCGCCCACTCGCGAAATCCAGTGGCACAATCAGCAATCTGTCCTGTGCGCAGGGCCGTGCACGCTACCAGGCCTTTGATCTTTTGCGTCTCCCCTAAATCTCCGTGCACTTCTCCCTTTTCACAGTCCAAACTCCCCCCGTATGAGTTTCGGCTGGATCTGGGATTTAGTGTTGTAAGATAAGGGGTTCAATGCCTTTGAGAGTCTCCGTTTCCCTCCCGCCAGAGAAAGCCAGCCAGGTACTCCGGCACCAGCTCTCTCCACACGCACGTCTCCGTACCTCAGCTTTTTGCAGCTCCTCTGGGTCTCTGTGAGCCTCTCTCTTTCCCTCTAGCTGTAGAACTTCCACTCAGCCAGCTTTCCTGTGGTTCTGGATGATGTGTGTTCTGTCTTTTAGTTGTAGTTTTGAAATTGTTGTGCGAGGCAGCAGTGTAGGTGTTTACCTATGCCGCCATCTTGGATTCTCTCCATCATTAATATATTAATTTAATTGACTCACACATTAACTGTTTCACATGCTCAATTATGTACCCATTTAATTGTTTTGTTACTCTTTCCTCTCATTCAATCACTTAGTTTATTCATTTTGGTTCATTCTTCTATTCCCTTACTCGCTTCACTGATTCATTTGATGATATGCTAATTTATGTCTCACTCACTCTCACATTCATTCATTTTTTTCAATCATGTAGTCATCAAACACTTGCTAGGCCTGTCCAGGGGACCCAGATGTAGTTATCTACGAGTTCCGAAGGAAGGCTGTTGCTGTCCTGTCTTCTTTGGGAAGCCGGTGAAGAAGAACCTCCGTGGCTTCTATCTAGTGGGAGCCCCACGGAGTGTGGAGGCCAGGGCAAGTGCCCAGCCTGCCAGCATTGTTTCCTAACCTGGGGAGCCTCTCAGGGGAGGCAATTGTCTTCCCACAAGTGTCACCTGTTGCTCTCTCCTAAGAAATGATCAGCTGGGAGATGCTGACAGCTTTCAGTTTTCTGTCTGTCCTCCCTACTCCTCCGAGAAGACTCCCCTGAAGCTACTGGTCTTCCCAGACTCTGGGCTGGGCTGAGGAGTGTCTAGCAGGGGAGAGGCAACACCCAGTGAGATAGGAAGCCTGTTCTGTGAGGCTTATCTCAGGCCTGTGTGGCAACTGGAGACAGAAGCTAGGAGAGGAGGAGAAGCTTGGAGATCACATCAGCAGCTGTTGTATTTGTATTTACCTGGGGATGGGAGTGAGGAAGGGGGTGGGAATGGTATTGAGTTGCCGCAAACGGAATTTAGATTAGACACCTGGAAGAACTTCCCAGCACAATACTGTAAGGCCGAAGGGAGATAGTGCAGCTGCCTTTTATCCTGAGCCATGGTACACTATCATTACATACAGGTCTTCAATGGATGCTTACTGAACACAAAGGGTCAGGGGTCTAAAGCCCTCTCTGTTATTCATTCCCATTGGGGCCATTACTCTCTCTATTTGACTCCTTTTGGCCTCAGTGTCGTTTTCAGCCTGTTGGGCTGTGGTGAGGATTAAAGGTCACAGTATGTGGAAGTGACTAGTCCAGTCAATGCCTGGCACATAGTATGTGTTTAAGAAATATCTGTGGCATCTAAATTCTGGAACTCCAGTGCCCTATGGTAGTCCAATCAAAATAGGGTCAGTAAGTAACTACCATGATTTAACTTCTGGGGCCATAAAATATGTATTCATGTTGTTAACAGCCAGCAGGTTTTGGAGTGGGTCAGACCTGGCAATATTTAGAGCTAGGTGTGTGGGGTGGATCGATCGAGGAGGACAGAGGGAGAATGAATGGGAAGAGTCAATGACTGACTCAGAAAAACACATAATCCACCTCCTAGCCCAGAGATAGGAGAGGTTTGGGCAGGTGGGGGTGGGGGAAATAACCACTAAAAGATTTTAAACAGGAGAAACTATCTTCAGATTTTTCTCTTTGCAGAGAGCATTCTGGTTGCTAAGAGAGGATGCACTTGAGGGGCTCAGAAGTGGATGCAGGCAGTTCAGCTGGAGGCTCTGGCAGAGGTCTAGGTGAGATGGCTAAAGCAAGGTGTTGGGTTCATAGGTGAGCTCAAGGGAAACTGGGTCTTAACTGCCTGACCTCTTTGTGAAGGGCAAGTACTAGAGGAGGTAGTGGCAAAAGTGATAGAAACTGTTCCGGGCGCTGCCTACGAGACTCTGGCCAGAATGAACCCCACACTTCTTTTGTAGAGGAATTTGGTACTGTGAACCCAGGGCCTCTCCCATTTCTACTCTCTCAAATCCAGTAATGACACTGGAAGACAGTGCAAGCAGATTATCCAAGCTATGGAGAAGGTGTGTGCAGCCAGGCATTCTTTATTGAGCCCTGACTATGTTGGGCCCCAAGAGTGCATCAGGGATCATAAAGGGGGAGACATACCTGGGAGAGGTTTTGAAGGGCAGCTGAGGTCTTTTGTCTTATCATTCAATCAACAAATATTTACTGAACAACTATTATGTGTTTTTCAAGGCTCTGGGTTTACAACCAGACAGACAAGGTGTCTGCATTCTTGGAGTTCAGATCTGTGTCAAGCAGGGGTGAGCAGGACGGTAAAGTTGGAATGTTTGTGCTAACATAGCAGGTTCCCTGCCTCCACCCCCAATTAAGTTTGGTTCTTCTCTCCCCCACACTCTCTCTTTTTAAAAATATCTTTTTATTGATTTCAGAGAGAGGAAGGGAGAGGAGAGAGATAGAAACATTGATGAGAGAGAGAGAGAGACATCTATCAGCTGCCTCCTGAACACCCCCTTTTGGGGTTCGAGCCCACAACCCAGTATGTGTCCTGACCAGGAATTGAAACTCGACCTCCTGGTGCATGGGTTAATGCTCAGCCTCTGAGCCACACCTGCCAGGCTGGTTCTTCTCTTATATGGTCTTTCCATCCCCCACACTCACACAGATGGGGCACTCAACTTCCTTTCTCAAGTCCCATGAAAACTCATCCTCCAAGGTCGTTGTAGGAAACTTTATTGAAGATCTGGGGAGGTGGAGGGAGTGACACAATGAGGAGGCAAATGTATCAGTTTTCACTGATACATCACTGTTCTTTCAGCTTCTTAGCCCAGCAAGGGTTTGACTGCTCTCTTTCCCCTTCTTTCTGTACTTATGTTTCCTTAGGGGCAGACGAGGCTCCACCAGGTTCCAATTGTCACTAGTTTGGCCCCACTTGTACAAAGTCCGTTATGCATGCCACACTGTGAACTTTTTGGAGCACCTGTCCATAAGGGACAGTTTGAAAACAGTTATTTAGTGAACAAACAGATGGATGAATGAAACCCCTTTCAGATTACTGCAAATACTGTAGATGGTTTACCCACATTTTTGAGAGAAAGGAAAGCAAGTTAGATTTTTCTCAAAGCGATGCAGGTGGAATTCTGAATTACATGGTGCAATCTAAATGGTGGGTTTGTCCTTGGTCCTTTTGTCTTCCCTGAACAAAACGATGATCAGCATGAGCTTTAGAGTGGGTCGATGTGGACTTGTTCTTTTTTATATTTGTATTTTTTGGATGTTGTGGATTTGAATCTTGGTCCTTGCACTGTGTATCCTTGGGGGAGGTATCTCCAAAGTCTCAGTTTTCTTATCTGCACAATGAACACATTAACAGATATTTAGGGGAATGTTTAAGTGCAGATTCTAGAACTGAACTTTGGAATTCAAACCCTGGTCTGACCACTTATAAGCAGTGTAATCTTATGCAAGTAATTTATTCTCATCATCTCATCTTCCAAGTAGAGATGATACTAACATTTATCTCATAGGGATTTTGGGAGGATTAAGTGAGTGAATATATCTAATAGAAGGTTAGCTCACATTATCACCTTCCTTGGGGAGAAGATGGAATAAGATAACATAGGTAAAGGGCTTGCTTAGCACAGTGGCTGGGATGTCCTGCTGTTATACCTGCTGGCTGTCATTATTATTGCATATTTTATCAACTGAAATATGCATTCTTTTTCTTTCTATCATCCCTGCAAAGAGGATGATGCATCTGCCAGTCATTTTTGGGATGGAGGCATTCATGGTGTAGTTTTTATGGCCTGAACTTTACATTTTGCAGAATGATGTCAGCAGCTTGGAATTGCCCCCGGGAGACAACAGTGGGGCACTCCCTGTAATTTTCTCTCTGCTGCAGATGACACAGAGGGTGACACTGGACACAACCATGGCTGTACACAGCTAATGTGTCCAAGTTGTAGGATTACCATAATTAATTTACTTTGTGACTATTCCCTTTTCTTGCCTGCATGAGAGTGCTACTCAGTAAAAGCTCATCTAAATCCATCAGAAACACTCTTAGTAAGTATAAAACACACATTTAAATAATAATAACAACCCATTGTGTCCTTATTTAGTAGGTGGCACATCACAACCACTGACATCTGAGATGGATGCATGATGGCACCTGCCAATCACTGTGGCTCAGCAGCGCCCTGTATCAAGTGCTCCAGGTGACACAGAGGGATGTGAGTCTGAGGGGGAGAGTGAGACATAGATGCTGAGCTCCCTGCCGAGGGCTGGCTGTAGGTTCTTCCTGTGGATTGGCATTGCTGGGCCCCCAGGCCTCCCACATTCTCCTTAACATCCTGCTGCCAAGCAGACCTGCTCTGGGTTTCCTCGGGTCGCCTGATGTTGGCTCTCAGTCAGCTTTCAGGCAAGTCAGTTCGCTTCATCTGGGCAAGTTGAGACTGCCGGGGCCAAGCCTGTCCTGTGAGTGTACAAGGGACAGGTCTGGGTCGGGCAGGCAAGTCGGTCTGATAAGGAGATGGGGCAATTTCTGGCCTGTACTGCATTGCAGGGAATCTGGGCTTTTCCTCCAGGGCTCAGGGCTGGGACAAGGGAAGGAAGGGTGGGGACTCGTATCCAGTGAAAGTGACAGGTCTCTCAGAGTATCAGAGAGAGAGAGAGGGACAGAGTCTCAGAAGTAGGCATGTCTCCATGTTCCTTTGTGCCTAGGGCTAATAAGAAATCAGTCAGTGATCCTGATTTCCTCTCATCCCCACCCCCACCCCCACCATGAAATTCTCTAGGCTTTCCTATTTGTTTTCTAGGGGTTTCTGCGGAAAGAAGAAATGTTATTTGTTAAGAAGAGCAGGTGACAACGGAGTTTGGTGATATTGGGTACAGGTGGTGACATGTGGTGTCAGGAAGGGGAGGGCCCAGGATGGGGTAAGAGGATAAGTGAGGTGGCTGATTGTAGCCAATGCCCACATTGCATGTGGGGGAGGATCACGAGCACCCACTCCTTTCTGAAAATCATTCCCAGGGTATGAGTACATATGTTTGTGTTTTGACTCCCAAGTCCAAGTTCTCTTGCTAATTAATGACATTTTGAATACCCCATGCACCGTGAATGCACCTCCCAGGAAAGGAATCGTTGATTTGGTTTGGCCATTCCTAACTTGAAAACAATAAAAAGAAAGAAAAGTGAGAAAGAAAGAGAAAGAAAAAAAAAGGAAATCCTATAGAGAACATTCCTTTCTGTGTTACAACCGTAGGGTGTTGCTCTGTTGCTATGATTTAAGTGTTTCTTGATTGGTTTTTGGATTGATTGATCCATTGAGCAAACGGTTATTGCCTAAGACGGGCCAGGTGCTGTGCTATGAGTAAGGGGCACGTGGTGACACAACAGAGGGTCCCTGCCTTCAAGAAACGGCCAAGGAAGTAAATAGGCAAATTCTTATAAAATGTAACACTTGCCTGAGTCACGATTTTGCAGCCTCCCTTTGAAGTGGGTACTGTTATCTCTTTTACAGATAAGGAAATTGAGACTCCAAGAGTGGAAGAAACACATGTGGAGAGAGGTCTAGGAAAGTTAGAGGGGTGAGAAATGGTTTCCATTTGGGAGTGGTCTGCAAAAACTCTGAGATGGAGGCAGAGCTGGCCCAAGGCAAGTGGGGAGCAGGAGCAGCCGGCTCCAGGCCTTGGGGCACAGCCAGGGCAATGGTGAGGGGGGTTGCACTGCTCAGAGAGCAGCCAGCAAGGCTGTTGGCTAAGACTGAACCCCTGGGACCTTCCAACGGGGGAAGTTCAATTCCATGAAAACAGGTCGACATCCCAGGCAGATAAGGGGCAGTCATTGCAAAGCTGCCTCACAGGGAGTTGCTCAACTCCAATGGAAGAAGCAGCTGCATTTGGAGGGGTAGCTCAGCGCTGGCCCTGTCTCCTCTGCCTCCATACTATCTCCTCTGAGCAAATCAGCTCATGGATACCAAGGCAGACCTTAGAGAAAGCAGACTGTCTGCAGAGGCTTTAGCAGAGGATGTGGCCTCTATTGTTCATTTATTCAATTCACAGATATTTACTAAGCATCTACTATGTCCCTGAGGCTCTACTAAGAGACAATTAAAACACCATCTCTACAATAAAAAAACTCAGTCTAGTGGAAGGTTGGGCCAGAAAACTGGATTCTCGTAATAATAAATAATGAAACTTGTCATGGGCCAAGCATTATTCAAATTCCTTGAATGATTAACTCTTCGAATCTTCACAACAGGCTGGTTATATTATTGTTCTTATGTTACAGAGCAGCGGTTCTCAACCTGTGGGTCGCGACCCCTTTGCTTTCACAGGGGTCGCCTAAGACCATCGGAAAACACACATTTCCCATGGTCTTAGGAACCAACAGACCGCTCCTTGGTGTAGCAAAGTGTAGCAATGTAGTTTACTGTTATATGAAGACTGTTGCCCATGCTACACCACGATTCAAGACAAAATTTCATTTATTTGTAATTAGAAATAAATATTTCACAATATATAATTACATATTGTTTTTGTGATTAATCACTATGCTTTAATTATGTTCAATTTGTAACAATGAAAATACATCCTGCATATCAGATATTTACATTACAGTTCATAACAGTAGCAAAATTACAGTTATGAAGTAGCAACAGAAAACATTTCATAGTTGGGGGTCACCACCACATGAGGAGCTGTATTAAAGGGTCGTGGCACTAGGAAGGTTGAGAACCACTGTTATAGAGGAAGAGACAGGGGCAAAGAGAGATTAAGGGACTTGCTCAAGGCCACAGAACTACTGAGAGGCAGAGCCAAAATTTAAACTCAGGTTGACTGTTACTCCAAGTTCCCAAGACTCCAATGCCTGTAAACATGCCAGTCATACATGGGCCCACTCAGAGGGTCAATCGCTTTGTGTAAATAAACACATTCTTGCATAAATCCTGCACATCCAGTGACAAAGGTGCATACGGAGGCCATTCCCTTAGGGTGGCTTGGGAAACCAGGGATGCAGGGACTTCGCCTTTCCAAACCTGTGTTTCATCATCTCTAAAATGGGGTTTTGTAATGCTACCAGCCAAGGTGGAGCCTGATAGGATGTCTGTAGGAGAGGAGGGGGAGGAGGGGGGTGGGCAGAATCCTTATTTTCAACGATTTCCAGAAGAGGGGACCTTCATTAAACAAGTGTCAGACATCTTCCAAATGGGGCTTTCAGAGATCTTTGCATATACTAATAAAAACAACCTCATTATGTCTATTATGTCATCATCTCCCAGAAACAGTGTCCAGTTGTTACCAGGGGAGCATGACTTAAAACTTAGAGTTCAGGCTGGCCGGTGTTGCTCAGTGGTTGAGTGCTGACCTATGAACCAGGAGGTCACGGTTCCATTCCCAGTCAGGACACATGCCTGGGTTGTGGACTTGATCCCCAGTGTGGGGTGTGTGATAGGCGGCCGATTGATAATTCTCTCTCATCATTGATGTTTCTATCTCTCTCCCTCTCTGAAATCAATAACAATACATTAAAAACAAACAAAACAAAAAAAACTTGGAGTTCAAAATTGGATGTCAACCATGACAATGGAAAAACTGGAGCGGGTAATGCTGATGGGTGAGGTTGAATCAACTGAACGCCATGTGCCTCTCATCTGGCACAGTCAGCTTCTCCACACACCACTGCTTCCTTCCTTTGAGGTCCCCCAGTTGGGCTACCAAGTCATTCTTAATAACCATCAAGGGCTAGTGCACTTCACAGTATGTCCCTAAGACACAGTGATAAGAACAAGCATTCTTGCTGGCTTGAGCAATTGGAGGAATTGAAGCAAAATGCAATGGCTGGAGGCGTCAGAGGCATTTCTGGGAAGACCATGTGGAATGACCTGTATGGGAATAGTCGTGAGGGAAATTAAACTTTGGGTCATGCTCAGGAAAATGAAGTAATGAGACCATATGGACATCAATATCCTTGAAAAAATTTGCCTCTTTTTTCCACATATATCTATGTAGATACACATACAAAATCTCAAAAAAAATTATGTATTTATGTTCTCCTGAGGTAAATTTAAATTTAGCAACTAAGAAGCCAATCCTTAGTAATAAACATCACAGAACAATATATTGCTTTCAAAAGGCCTACCTAAATTCTCTAAAACTATTTTCTTCCAGGATTTTTGTGTGTGAAAGGATGATTTATGAACATTAATTATTTCTTGGCAGGATTCCTCTACTCTATTTTAAGTAGTTTTGAAATGTTTATTGCTTGATTCAGATGATAAATAATGAAGAAGAAGAAAAAAAGGTGATCATAGATAATTGCATTTTGCAACCCTTTGAAAGAATTCCTGAAAACTTAATATGTGATCCATTTCAAACCAAAGATACGTTCAAAGTTGGAAATTAATCTCAGCATCCTGCTCAATTTATCAGACACTTGATCTTTGAAAAGTCATTTTAGACATTTTACTAAATTTCATAATCTCTTAAAGGATGTTAAGCCCAAATGAGCACAACATACCATAATGAATAGCTGAGTTATTTTAAAAGAATAATACAGCTTTCTGCGAGTTGCCCCTTCACTCCAGATGGCAATGCTAGGAAAAATCATCAGCCTTTTCTCAGACTCCTTCATTCATAGTATAGAGAGCTTTGGGGAGTTCCTTTATTTCCTCACTCTCAAATCAAAACTTATTACTGCTGCATCTCAAACCTCAGGGTAACCATGTGTGTATGAAATGCTTAGCTGTCTTTTCATCAGCATTGCTGCAAACCCACTCAATTTTCTGCTCCCGTTAGCAACATGATGATAGATCTGGCCAATAATTTTATTCAGATCGAATCCAGACTGCAAAATGTAGTGTTTGCAGCCATGTGCAAATCGGTTCCAGTGTATCCTTCCTTCAATCTGTTCTTCCTTTGAGGTCCCCCAGTTGGGCTACCAAGTCATTCTTAATAACCATAGCCTTGAAAAAATAAACAAATGACCTTTCTTTGTTCATGTTGGTCCTTGAGGTGTTCTTAGATCTCTTTTGCACACTTGACAAATGTTCCTTCATTGAGCTGTGAGTTGGTTTGTTACACATTATTGATTAAGTTGAGGAAACATTGATCTCATTCTTTTTTTTTTTTTTTTTTGGTTAACCCTTACCTGAGGATATTTCCACATTGATTTTTATAGGTAGTGGAAGGAAGGAAGAGACAGACAGAAAGAAACCCCAATGTGATATTGATTGCCTTCCATGTGCAACCAACCAGGGCCAGGGGTGGAGCCTGCAATTGACGTACATGCCCTTGACCTGAATCAAACCCATGACTCTTCAGTCCCCGGGCCAGGATCTATCCACTGAGCAAAACCAGCTAGGACTGTTTTCATTCTTTTTTCCCCATTTTTTTATTAAGGTATTACATGTGTACATATCTTTCCATTGCCTCCCCGCAACTCCACTCCCATACATGCTCTCACCCCGCAGTGTCTTGTGTCCATTGGTTATGCTTACATGCATGCATATAAGTCCTTTAGTTGATCTCTTATTAACCTTACCTTCCCACTATAATTTGACAGTCTATTTGATGCTTTACTGCCTCTGTATCTATCTTTTTGTTCATTGATTTATAATGTTCTTTATTATCCATAAATGAAATCATGTGGTATTTTTCTTTCATTGACTGGCTTATTTCACTTATCATAATGCTCTCCAGTTCCATCAAGGTTGCTGCAAATGGTAAGAATTCCTTCTTTTTTATGGCAGCATAGTATTCCATTGTGTAGATATATCATAGTTTTCTGATCCAGTCATCTGTTGACGGGCACCTAGGCTGTTTCCAAATCTTAGCTCTTGTAAATTGTGCTGCTATGAACATAGGGATGCATATATCCTTTTTGATTGGTGTTTCTAGTTTCTTAGGATATATTCCTAAGAGTGGGATTATTGGGTCAAATGGAAATTTCATTTTTAGTTTTTTTGAGGAAACTCCATACTGATCTCCACAGTGGCTGCACCAGTCTGCATTCCCAGCAGTAGTGCATGAAGGTTCCTTTTTCTCTGCAACCTTGCCAACAATTGTCGTTTGTTGATTTGTTGATGATAGCCATTCTGACAGGTGTGAGATGGTATCGCATTGTCGTTTTGATTTGCATCTCTCGGATGATCTCATTCTTAATGCCTGGAAACATTTCTCCTTCATTGTTCTTTTAAAGAGTTCATCTCAAAAAAGATATGTGTACTTTTATAGAGATCAGCTAGTAAACTCCTTAGTTCAGGTAAGTCCCATGAGGGCAAGGTCATTTGTTTATTTTTTCATGGCTAGGTAGTCTGGTTCACAGTAGGGACTTAAATATCTGGGGAATGATCAAGTGAGGTTTTTCTTTTCTTTTCTTTCAAACATAGCCCTAAATATTGTTTTTCTTTCCAGCTACGTAGATTCACATTTTAAACCAATGGTTGGCAACATTTTTCTGTAAAGTGCAAGCAAGTCAATATTTTAGGCTTTGTGGGACACAAAGATCCTGTTACAAGTCCTCACTTCTGTCATTATAGCATAAAGTCAGCCAGAAACAAAATGTGAATGAATGAGCATGGTTGTATGACAATAAAACTTTATTTACAAAAACAGGTAGAGGGTCAGATTTGACCTATGGGTCATGATTTGTTTACAACTGTTTTACACTACTAATATATATATATATATATATATATATATTATTGATGTTTTACATAGAGGAAGGGAGAGGGATAGAAAGTCAGAAACATCAATGAGAGAGAGACATCGGTCAGCTGCCTCCTGCACGCCCCACACTGGAGATGTGTCCGGAACCAAGGTACATGCCCCTGACTGGAATCGAACCTGGGACCTTTCAGTGCACAGGCCGATGCTCTATCCACTGAGCCAAACCGGTTTAGGCTAGATTACTAATTTTTTAAAAACCTGTTCACTTCAGTTCAACTTATTTTGGTTGAACACATGATACTTCTAAACCCTTCCCCCCAACCCCTATGGTTTCACCACAAATCAATACAACTGTCATTGTGATATTATTTCTTTCATGTTTTCTGAAATTTTTAATTTTCCTCCCTAATAGAAATAAAAAGCTCCCTTTCCCACTGCTAAATTTTCCTGGCAGCACAATCAAACTGAGCAATAGAATGCTATTGGACTCCAACCTTCACAAATCAGTTTTCCAGAATCTTCGCACTTTGTAATTCGCCCTGAGCTTTCTGTACTTTGAAGGCACATTTTGATTTATAGAGTGCAGCTGCTTCTTATGTTATATACTCCACATCGTGTGCAGAATATGAACTTGAGATAGCACTGCATCTTGCCTCCATACTGGTCCCAGATGTCCAATGATACACTATCTGTGGAGATGAAATTGGCTGTCAGCCAGCAAGACCATGATCTGCCCTACCATTTGACTAGTAAATTTGGTGAAGAATGATTACATAGGCTTTCAACTATTTATAGGCAATGGGAAGAAATTACAATACTTAACACCTAAAATATAAAGAGTCTATAGAGAATAAGTTATTTTTAAAATTTTTTAAGATTTTTCTTAGAGTGCTGGCAGGAATTAAGAAGAAGCAAGATGGACAATGGACAGGACAGCATGTAGGCTTGTTGAAATGTCATCATCAGCTGACTTGTATCAATACGCTCTTAGATTTTATTTGCTATGGTGATGAAACATTAGATTAATACTGTCATGGGTCATATAAAAATGTAATGTACATCTCACAATTTAGAACTAAGTTCACATAACAACAACAATAAAAAAGTTACATTTATTATTTACTATATGTCACCTATATAGTGACATATAGTCACTTTGCATGGATTTTCTCATTTAATTTCCACTGTAGACCAACTTTGCCCCCAGTTAGTTGTGGTTGAGAGACATTATTTTGGTTAAACAAGTGATAATTGTTCTTATCTAAGGTCACAGAGTTGGCATGTGTGGAACTGGTATGTGTGTTTCTGATGGGTACAATGTTCTCTTCCTTTGAAAAATGTAGTTGGAGGAGAGAATAGGGTGAAGAATAGGAAACATCTGTCTCTAAATGGACTCTCCACCACATTCTGTGATCCTCATTACACTCTGAATCTGCCCCTTCTCCTATAGGGATTAAAACACCAGAAGATAAAGTTTCAACATGGTTGTGGGGGTGAAGGGCTGGTGGGGGCAAGAGTGGAGTGAAAAGACCATCAGTTATGCTCAGGGAAGACTAACCAACCATTTGGGAAGGGGAGTCCTATAGAGAGGAAGACATTGGGAGAGTTGGGAATATTTTGGGTTCATCAACATTTGTGCAAGCTGAGAGATATAAGAAGTTGGCTAATCAAAGACTTAAAGGTAGAGTATCCACCCACGTTCTGGGAATATAGTAATGTCTTCAGTGGGAAGAGAACACTGAGAGAAGATGCTGTAACAGGGTGTTAGTTGGAGTTTTCCAGAAAAACAGAACCAAAAGATAACTATAGATCTATAAAAAGAGATTTATTATGAGCAATTGGCTTAGGTGGTTATGGAGACTGAGAAGTTCCATTACCTGCCATCTGTGAGCTGGAGACCCAGGAGAGGTTGGGGGGATAGTTCAGTCCATACTCTAAGGCCCAGGAACCATGGGAGCCAAAGGTCTCAGTCATGGTCTGAGTCTGAAGACTTGAGAACCAGGAGCGCTAATACCCAAGGTAGAAGCGAATGGATGTCCTGGTTCAAGCAGAGGGAGTACATCACCTTTCCTGGCCTTTTTGTTCTATCTGGGTCCTCAACATATTGGTTGATGCTCATATGTATTTGTGAGGATGGCCTTTACTCATTCTACAGTATCAAATGCTAATCTGAGAAACACAGACACACGAAGAATAATGTTTTATTAGCTTTGTGGGCAGCCCTTAGCCCAAGCATGCTGACACATAAAATTAACCATTCTGAAGAGCAAGATGCTGATCAAGAAATCTTGAGTATATGAGTTTTTTTTTAAAGAATAATACCCACCACCACTTCAGCCTTCTGTGCTAGGCACCCTATGACTACACTTTTTGCCATTGATCAGACTTTGCAGATGAGAAGCCCAGCACTCAGAGAGATACAGTGATTTGCCCAAAGTTGCATAGCTACACAGTGGCAGAATTAGAATGTGAGGACAACGCAAGGATGGAGGGTGCATCTTGTTTAATTCTTTATTGACCAATGATTGGCCAGGGTATGGCCAGCCTTGGCTTAGACTGAAGCAAAGGCGGTAGGCGCTAATGACCTTTGCTTTCTTGGCATCAGGTTTAACAAGCCTTAGTTTCACTACTGATAATTAACAGAAATAACTGCTTTGACTATGGATTGTTAAAAAGCACTTTGATTATCTGTCATGTTTAATCCAGGCAAGTCTGTGATGTGGGTCTATTTATTGTGCCCACTTCATAGATGAAGCAGCTGAGGCTAGAGTTTCTTCCAGGTCCATCCAAGCCAGGCCCAAACAGGGAGAACAATGTATGAAGTATGGGTAAGAGTATGCGGCCCACTGCTTGACTTGGAGTCCTGATTCTACACTTCCAGGGGCATGACTGGAAGAGAAATGAGAGAGAAGACAGGATTTGGGGAAAGGGGGGAGGCTTTCTAGGCAGAAAGAGACCTTCCTGAAACAGTGAGGGGTAGTGGAAGCCATTAGTTAAGAACAACGGTCTTGGGATAATTTATTTGCACTTGATGTTGCCTGGTCTCAACTAGGAACTTCAGATGCCTAAAATGGGGCCAGTAAAACTATCTTTTAGTGTTAGGGTGCATGCAATATGAAAGTAAGTGCTCGGCCTGCACTCCAAGTTCCACCACATTCAGGCATTAGTGCCGTAGTGTCTAAACCAGGGGAAGCCTGAAGGATCTGGCCTGGGTGACATTTGAAGTTGTCAGTCCTGGGACTGGGGTGTCTCAGGGGCAGCTCTTGAGGAAGGTCAGATCCAAATGGCCTTTCAGGAGCCATGACTGGGCTGCAATTGCTGAGCGTGGGACCATCGTCTGAATGTTCACCATGCCCAAGGCGTTGCTCCTGGAGGCCATGGACACAGTGCCCTTGGGGTCTCTTTCCTCACCTATCCTTCCTGTACTCATTCATCTTCATGGGCTTTGGTCACTCTTGGCAGGACAGAAACATCACTTGTGGGGCTCAGTGTAAGATAGAAACAAACAGGAGGCCCCCCTGCTCAAAAACTATTAAGAATTTCAAGATGGTGACAGTAGAACATTGCACCAAGGTGGGGCTCTCTGAGTACAGGATTGTGTGTACCGGCCCTGACTCTTCCTAGACATCTGAATAAACTTTGAAAACCTCAATCAGCTGTCCAGGTACTCTGGACCGCCCGACAAACATGTAGGCATTGGGGAACATCCCTTTTTAAAAATGTGCTCTCATTTAAACCATTTGTTAAATGCATTTAGAGGCATTGGCAAGACCAAGTCTTTCTTGGAGCAAGTCCATGTGTAGCAAACAAACACCTATGTTCACACACACTAATTAATTAATTACTTCATTCACTTAGTCCACACACAATTATTACTATCTACCGTGTGCCAAGCACTGTGCTGGTACCAGAGAGACAGCAATGAATGAAATACCATTAAGAGCCCAGCGCTGAGGCCACACTGTTGGGGCTAGAATTCTGATTCTATCACTTACCTGCCATATGACATCAGGCAAATTACTTAACCTCTCTGGGCCTCGGGCTCCTATCTATAAAATGAAGATAATGATAGTACTTTCCTCTGAGGGTTCGTGTAAGGATTAAATGAGTTAATCCCCACATTAAGTGAGCTAATAGGACAGTGTTTTGTGAACGGTGCCTGGCACATCGGGCATGCTATGAAAGTTATAATCTCCTCCGGGAATTAAAAGTCTGGGGGCAGAGAATGACGTGTACATACAGGCACACAAAATGCACGCAGCCATTCATCTGTTTAACAAACAGTTCATCATATCCACCTGGTCCCACGCTTTGTGTGTGGCACGAGGGTCATAAGAGGAAGGCAGGCTGTGGCCTCTTTCCTACAGTCCTGTGCGTGTCCGACAGCAGTGCAGGACCCTGTTGTGGCAAAACTGCCACTTCAGAATACGTTTTCACATCTCCATTCTGTGCTTGGGACAGTGATGTGGGGAGAGCAGATGTGTGGCCCGGGGGTTTCCTAGTCGCTGGGAGAAAGCAAAGCCAAGTGCCTCCCACTGGCCAGGGTGGGAGGGGATAGGGGTCAGGGGAGTGTGGAATCGTTTCCTCCCTCCATCAGGGACCTGGCTGGCATGTGAAGCAGACACGGCCTTGGGCTCTGGCATCGTGAATAGCAAGACGGAGCCGAGCCGAGCCCATATTTGGCCAGGGAGAAGTTCACTTCACTACACACCCTCTGAGTCACCCTCCCAGCCCAGCAGCCAAGCTGAGCTCACAGCCCCTCTGACTCAAGCACTGGGCAAGGGAGGAGACTGCCCTGCCCCTCAGCCTTGATCCCTCAGTTGGCCTCCCCTGGCCTTCATCTCTCTCTGCCAAATGCATGTTGGATGCTCGGCTTGCCTCTGAGACTGCCACTCCCCGGGCATCCCCCAGTCCAGAAGCTGATTCTACAAGACCCGACTCCTCCACAGGAAATTCCTCCCGAGCCTCCCCTTGCAAAGTGAGCAAGAAGGTGCTGTGATATGGACAGGTGGGTGAAGCCACCTGTCGGGGGAGGCAGTACTGTGTGATGTGACAGAGATCTGAGTGCTCCTGCATCCCTGTGTGACTTTGGGCTACTCACTGCCCCTCTCTGGGCCTCTGCTGTGGAAAGCATTGGGGAGACAGCAGCTGTGGAGCCCAGCTAGCTCAGTACGAAGAACATGCTAACGAGTACTGTCTTTTGGTCCCTTGCTTGCCAATGTGTGGTCCCTAGCAATGCAGCCTCCACATCACATTGGAGTCTGTGAGGAATGCAAACTCCCAAGTGCTCCCAACCCACTGAATCAGAACCCGCATTTCAACAAGATCCACTGACAATTTACGTGCACAGTGAAGTTTGAGAAATGGGCAAACATGGCTGAACATGGTATGTGAGGAGTTTGGAAACATCCTACTGTCAGAGACTCGCTCCCAGAGATTCAGATTCTTTTGGGCTGAGTTGAGGTGTGTTGGGGGCACCTTCAGTGCTCCCAGGTGATGCAAAGATGCAGGAGCACTATTCCAGTGCATCAAGATGAGGCTGTAAAGCCTGATCCCACAGTATAGTCAAGAGCAGAAAGGAGCCCAACAGGGTGGGTCAGGGTCTGTGATATCTGGTGTGTGTGGTGGGAACACAGAGGATAGAGGACTGTTGCTAGGATGACAGGGCCCAGTGGCTATTGACCTACAGCCTGTTCTTGTGGTCAGAAAGCTAAAGCCCTTACTATATTATAATCCTATCTAATAAAAGGCTAATATGCAAATTGTCCCCTCGACCAGGAATTCAACCAACTGCCTGTGGCCCCTCCCCCTGGGTGACCTAGCGCAATCAAAGTGGGCCGGCTGAACTCCAGCTGTGCACAAATTCGTGAACCAGACCTCTATGCCTATCTAATAAAAGAGTAATATGCAAATTAACCATCCCACTATACCCACAAGCCATGCCCACCAGCCAATCAGGAGTGAGTATGCAAATTAACTCAACCAAGATGGCTGTGGCCACAGAGCGAGCAGGAGGGAGGCTTAGGTTTCCCCAGCAATGGAGGAAGCCAAGCTTTCTGCACAACCTAGTCTGCTTTGGCCTCCACTTAAGGCTACAAAGTTTCAGTTATAGAAGATAAATAAATCCCAACAGAAATGGCTGCCTCCACAGAGTGAGGAGGAGGATTGGCTCTGCTCCAGGCTACAAAGTTTCAATTGTAGAAGAAAAATAAATCTCAGATATCAGGGCCTCCACTTGGGTCGCTGGGAGGTGTGGCTGGCCTGCAAACCACCACAGGCCCCTCACCCAGGCCACCCCACGCCCCAAAGGACGCCCCCCCCCC
The DNA here is from genome assembly GCA_011751065.1 of Lasiurus cinereus. Lineage (NCBI taxonomy): Eukaryota > Metazoa > Chordata > Mammalia > Chiroptera > Vespertilionidae > Lasiurus > Lasiurus cinereus. Next base: position 19,762,630 of record JAAGEH010000040.1, read on the forward strand.
ACCTTGATCTGGGTCACTCTTCAGGGCAAACCAGCTGACCCCCATCCATGCACCAGGCCTCTATACTATCTAATAAAAGAGTAATATGCAGATTGACCTTCACTCTAACACACAAGATGCCTGTTCCCATGTGGTCAAAGGTCCTGCCCCCATGTGGACACAAGATGGCCACCACATGATGGCCAGCAGGAGAAGACAGTTGGGAGGGTCCAGGCCTGCAAGGGAGGACAGTTGGGGGCAATCAAGCCTGCAGGGAGGGAAGTTAGGAGTGACCAGGTCAGCAGAGGAGGCGAGTTGGGAGTGACTGGGCCTGCAGGGAAAGGAAGTTGGGGGGAACTCAGGTCTGCAGGGGAGGATAGTTGGGGTGGGGGAAGGCCTGCAGGGGAGGGCAGTTTGTGGGGACCAGGCCTGTATAGACTGCAGTTGGAGGGGGGACCAGACCATCAGGGGAGAGTAGTTAGGGGTGATGAGGATGGCAGGGGAGGGCAGTTAGGGGTGACCAGGCCTGCAGGGCAGGGCAGTTAGGGACACATAGGCTGGCAGGAGAGTAGTTAGGGATCAATCAGGGTGGCTGGGGAGTAGTTAGGGGTTTAGTAGGCTGGCAGGCAGAAGTGGTTAGGGGCAATCAGGAATGCAGGCAGGTGCACAGTGGGGAGCCAGCAGTCCTGGATTGTGCCCAAATCCTACCAGGCCTCCATTCTATCTAAATCCTACTGGGATCGGGCCTAAATGAGCAGTTGGACATCCCTCGAGAAATCCTCGATTGAAGAGGGTGCAGGCTGGGCTGAGGGACACCCTCCCCTACAGTGCATGAATTTTGTACACCAGGCCTCTAGTATTATATAATATATAAAATATTATATGTGAACATAAAAGATAATATATTACATTATATATAACATATATAATATTCTGTGAGTGTATGTTATCCTTCTCAAAAGGTATTCCTCCTTGATATCCTTTCATTAAAAAAGAAAAAGATCCCTTGCAAATAGTTGGAAGAATCTTTACTTTTCAAAAACATTTTTTCATTTGAAAAATTACATGCAGTCGAGCACTTTGTTTAGGAGACACATGACTAAAATAACGTGTGTCAGTTTATGTATTGTTGTGTGGCAAGCCACCAGCCATCCTAACACTTAGTGGCTTGAACTCACAGGTGTCTATTTAGCTCATGATTCTGCCAGGTGGTTCTCTGGTCTCAGTTGGACTTGGATGATCTTGGCTGCACTAGGTCCTGTGTCTGTCTGCTCTCAGAGGGCCCAGTCCGGTGTGTGGCGTAGAGTGGCTGCTGGCTGTTGGTGAGAGTGGACCGCATGTCTTTATCCTTCAGCAGGCTGGCCTGGACTTCTTCACTGGTGGCAGGGATCTGGGTCCCTCAGGGTGCATGTGCTTTTCCAGACTTTGATTTGGTCAGTTTGCTACTTACCCACTGACCAAAACAAGTCACAGGGCCGGTCCAGAGACAGATTAGGAGAGTACTGCCAAAGGGTGTGGATTCAAGGACACGTGAGCAGATTGGGGCAATGACTGAAATCTGTCTGCCACATTATTTTTAATGAAGCAAAGATCAAGTTATAAAGCCAGTGATTTCATTTTTTCTTTCAGAAGAATGGAGACAAATTCTAAAAAAATAACCCTGAATTGACTGATGCTGCCATAAACAATTTTATTTATTAAAAAATGTTCTTTTTTCTTGTTTCACTTTTGGACTTTATTGCTTTTTACAGATTTTTAAGGTATCAAGGTCCTGGTAAAATATCTGTTAGAGAAAATGGTGATTTAAGAAGGGCAAATCCTTCATAATAATTCCAGGGACAATACCTATTAAGAGTTTGGTATGTATCTTTTCAGTTCTTTTTTTCTATGTGTGTGCTAGCAAATGCTACACACAATTTTCTTTTACAAGAATCAGTTCATTCAATAATTATTCAGTGGATGCCACCTATGTACTGAGAGGTACATATGGGTGAACAAAACAGCAAAGTCCCTACTAAAATGAGATAATATTGTAAAGACGAAAAACAATTTCCCTCCATACTTAATATATCTTATATATCATCCCATGGGAGGATACATCTCATTTATTGAATGCTTATTTTGTGATAAGCACTTGAACATGAGCATAGGGTGCTAGTGTGTATTTCATCCTAATACTCACTAGCACCCTAGGAAGAATGGACTTTCATTATTTGCATTTTATAGGGAGGAAGTTAGGCAGAGAGAAGCTAAGGAACAAGACACAGCTAGTGCCGAAACCGGTTTGGCTCAGTGACTAGAGCGTCAGCCTGCGGACTGAAGGGTCCCAGGTTCGATTCCGGTCAAGGGCATGTACCTTAGTTGCAGGCACATCCCCAGTGGGGGGTGTGCAGGAGGCAACTGATTGATGTCTCTTTCTCATAGATGTTTCTAACTCTCTATCCCTCTCCCTTCCACTCTGTGAAAAATCAATAAAATATATTTTTTTAAAAAAAGACACAGCTAGTAAGTGGGGCAGCCAGATGCTGACCTCAATCTAGTAACTAGTCCAAAGCCCACACTCCTAACCACTTTGCCTAACTGATTCTTGGTTCCCATAGAGCTATCTCTTCCTTTTTGGTGGCTGTGTAATATTCCATTAGGAGAGTACTTCTGAGTATTCCAAGTGTATGTTTGATGTGGTTAAAATGACTCATTTCTCACCCTGACCAGTTTGGCTCGGTGGATAGAGAGTGTCGGCCTGCGGACTGAAAGGTCCCAGGTTCGATTCCGGCCAAGGGCATGTGCCTTGGTTGTGGGCATCCCCAGTGGGAGGTATTCAGGAGGCAGCTGATTGATGTTTCTTTCTCATCAATGTTTCTAACTCTTTATCCTTCTTCCTTCCTCTCTCTAAAAAATCAATAAAACGTATTTTTTAAAAAATGACCTACTTCTCCATTGTTGTCCCATGTCCTGGATGTGTTTTGTTCTTTATGCCTGAAATGCACTTCCCTATCCTTTGTAATTAACTTCTATTCATCCTTCAAAACCATCTGCAGATAGCACCTCCTCCAGAAAGACTTCTTCAACCACGACTGGTTTCTCCCTGTTGTAGACATTTACGTGGTTGGCTCCCCCTCTTGACAGTGAGCTCCCAGAAAGCAGGGTCTCTATCCTACTTTACATTGTATACATCACCCCAGCTCTTAGCACTTGCTTGGGGTAAAATAAACTTAGTCAATGTTAATGGAATTAAATAATAAATGATCCTTGTACCCATGGCATGTTTCCTATTTTAATCAATTAATAGAGCTAATTTATAGGTGAACAAACCTGTAAATTGATTTTTATTATGGACATAACATATGGACATAGTAAAAATTAAAAAGCAAGAGGCATACCAATGAAAAAAATAATTTTTCCCACTTTAGACCCCTAATTCTACTCCCCAAGTCACCTTCGGCAGTTTAGTGTGCCATTACTGTAACTTTCCATGTATATAACCTCTTTAAAAATATTAAAAATGGCAGCAATGTTTTGTTCTGCCTGTTGACTTTCACCCTTCATTGATTGCAGCTGTATTTCCACATCCACAAAACTGGTCTACTTTTTACAACAGCCTCACAGTATCCAATTGTATCATATTTAGTGTAGCTGACCTTTATAAATGGGCTTTTTATTTGTAACCTTTTTGTTGATTTTTACTATTATAAAATTTGCTACAGTGAACATTCTCGTGTGTTAATTTTGCTTTTTATATTATTCTAAGACAAATTCCTAGAAATGGAATAAAAATTTTTTAATTAATTTTTAAAAGTAACCCCATAGAAAGGTGGTGGAGAAAAGGAATTGCACTGGGCGTGGGTACTAAACTCCATTCTTGAATTTTCTGCTTCACCTTGGCAGAGGACAGGGCCTTTCAACTGACCAGGGTCTGAATGACTTTCAAATTCTAAAGGTCATGTGGTGCTTGGTGGGAACGAGGCCCTGCTATAAAAGATAAAAGATGAAGGGGCTGATGCTCTCTCCCTGCCTCTTGGCAATGATGCTGTTGGACTGGGGTTTAGGGTATGAGGGTTGTGGAATATTGACAGGGGATGATTGGAAGTTACTCTCAGGGAGATGGGATCCTGGGAATAATCTTCTCTAGCCAATCAGAACCTCTGTGATTTCCCTGAACCTCCCGGTGTCATGCCTATGTTTTGGCCTCTGCCTGGAGTGGTGCTCACCTTTCTATCCAAGGGAGCTCCTACCATCTTTCTTGACTTATCTTACATAGCACCTCCTCCATGAAGTCCTCCTAGATTTCCTCCCAGAATTATTCTTTCCTAACTTCATGCATTCAGCATACAGATTTGTTGACACAGCTGCATCATCCCAAGTGTTATTTGAGATGCCCTGGAATTTTGCCTTCATTCTGTGTAATGGTGCTGTTGCACAGAACTGTGTGATTAAGAGCCAGGGTGCCAAAGATAGACTATCTGGGTTCAAATCCCAGCTTTATCGCTGACTCCAGGACAAAGCAGAGCTGCTGGGTAGGAAGGGGACTGAGACCTGGGTCCTATCACTTGGCCTTCTTTCTCTGGGCAGTGCCTCTGGAAAGGTTACTGTGGATCCTTGTGGGTTCTGGAAAGTACAGTTTGCAAACTACTGATCTACTTCACCCCTTTGCTTCTACAGTCACACAACAAAGGCCTGGCTGGGTCTTACAGCCTGGGTCTTTTCATGACCCATATACTATTTAATCCAGTGCATCATGAACTTCCCTGGAGCAAAGTGGGAGAGTGAGCTGAGCTGAGTTCCTGTCATCATTCACTTGTGCATTCCCCCTCACTTACACTGAACAGTTCCTGTGCTCCAAGCTCTGGGGGTGGGGATCACGCACTGCCACCAAGAACTTGGACACCAGGCAGGAGGAAGGGCAGGGGAGAGGCTCACACCATTCCCCATTCAGAGTCTTGGCAGAGTATGGCAGGGAATAAAAAAACGCACAGGATAAATCCATCACACAAATCCAGGGACATGTTGCCAGAAAGCTATTTTTAAGCTTCAGTTTAGGAAGTTTATGAGCTCTAAAGAAGTGACTGTGATTTCAAGCATGCCCTTAATTAGTTATTCCATATGCAGTGCAGTTCTGAGAATTTGTGCCTGGGCATAAGCAAGGGGGTGGGGTGTTAGCACTGGCAGGAAAGGTAGGGGTGGAGAAGGAAGCTGATAGCAGACAGAGAGGCCCTCTTTTCAGGGGTCTACTAGGTAGCAGGCACTGGAAAGGTCTGTCTACACCAAGAGGAGTGAAAGAGTTGCTATCCACCCAGATAGTCCGCCCTTGACTTTGCCTTTCTGATCATGGATCTGTCAAGTTCCCAGGGATCTGTTTTCTTCTGATCTGTCAGCTTTACCTCAACGCAAGAAACAGAGTTCATCACATTCACTCCCAGATGTTACTTTTCATAGACAACTATTGAGCAACTACATGGCACCCAGCTAGGCACTGAGGATGCAGAGACAGGGCCTCTGTCCTTGAGAAGATTCCTACTTCATGGGGAATAAAATGCACCCAACACGGTCGGCTGGGGAGGAAGAAGAGGTTGGAGTGAAGTAGCAATTGAGTTGTCTGGAGTTCTTAATAGCACTGTGGGTCTAAGAGTGCTTTACAATAATTTATTTTAAAATTGTTAATTTATCCCATGACAGGGGCAACTAAAGTCTTAGTTTCTTCGCTTTGGCAGGAATTAAATAATCAAATCAGAGTTGCATCCTGGTCAGAATCTTCCACTGGCTGTTTGATGCCATTTTAGGCACTGCTGGTGACATTCTAGACAATGTTGAAATGCAATTAGCAGATCAAAACCATGATAGACATGGCGCCTAAAGTGCACATGTCTGGTTGTGGATCTCTCTCTCTCTCTCTCTCTCTCTCTCTCTCTCTCTCTCTCTCTCTC